>OY755242.1:5312239-6512239 GCA_963576725.1 Azorinus chamasolen
TATTAAGTACAGTTGCACTTTTATAACAAAGCAGCAATAGTTAATTTCATTTCACAATTTTTACTTTTATCATTGTGTAAATCTACATCTGTGTGCGCATTTTGAGCGCATTTGAGTGAGTTGGGGTTTCTGAGGTTGCTAAAAGTTTTTTCTTTGATATACATGTACATGCATTGTGTATTTAATTGCGTTCATATGTGTTTTGTTGATCTATTGTTTATATCATAATTGTTGCTAATCACAGCCACTAAGGAAAACATTAAGACACCTTTGAAGAATAAAGATCTGGGGTCGTATTCCGAAACCTTCTAAATATTTAGCTAATAAAAGAAAATAACAATCAAACAAATTATCTTACCCGCATATTCACACGAGGAAAATGCTCTCGTACCTACAGCCCCAGGCGAACACACGAACGCATTTTTCCAAGCAGAAAAAAGAAAAAGTGCGCGCGCGTTTTTCTCTCGATGAGAATATTGCACGCGCATTTTTCACACGGTGAAAATATTGCGCACGCGTTTTTCTTACGTGAGAAGAATGCGTTTGTAAGAACTTTCAGGTTCAACAGGGCTTTTTGAAGAAATAGAGGAGTTATTATTAAATGTTTTAAATTACGCATTTTATCTAGACCTCTGCTTATTTCAACGTTCTAATTAATAAAGATGGACTTACTTTATATCAGTCTGTTAATGTTTAATGTAATTTAGTCGTGTGTGCTAATGCTACCCGCAAAATAAGTTTAGCTGTAAAATGTTGGGCAAATGCATGAACAAACTACTTTTTTCTGTTGTTTTCTTTCATGACAGTACGGTTTGGAGAATCGGTGACTAGGCAATCCAGATGGTTTGCAAATTGTGTGTGCACAATTTACATACCTGGATTTATTGCCAGTCTTTACCAATCAGGAGCGTAGCTAGCGATATGCACTTACGCACGTGCGTAACATTTATCTGAAAGGCGATACATTATTATGACCAAAATGGAATAAAAAGCGAAGGTAAAGAGGGAGTAGACTGACAGACATCCAGTCTTGTCATGTAAGCTGTAATCCATTCACTCATATTGACGCTTTTGACGCCTCTGTAAAAAAAACACCGTTTGAAACCATTGTTTTCAAGCAGAAATGCTCCTTTAGGTATTTTTCTAAATTGCATTAAAATTGACTGACTTAAGGGTTGCATGTTTGCCTCGTGCATATTTATTTCTATCAATTAATATGATCTCTATTCAAAAATTAAATTTATTCGAATTCTCAAATAAAAAAGGAAGGATGGAAATGATATGGTAACAAACTTTTGTTTATTCTTCTGTTAATGAACTGAAAATAAAACAGTACACAATGTTAATACTTTGTGTGGTATATATCTTACAAGAAAAATCTGATGTTTTTCTATATCTAACATATTATAAGTTCCGTCAAACATGATGTGGACATTGACAGCTTCGAAAATGTCTAACACGATACCGTTCTCCGTACTAATGTTCTGTGACAAATATCAGGAAGCTGGCCTGTAGGATTTCGGAGAAAAATGTGACAAATTATTTGGTGTTTGCGATGAGGACGCCAGGCGGATAGTATCCTTATATGTCACCTATGTGAAACGCAGGTGGGACGATAATGTACTATAAGCTGATATTTAGATTATTTTGTGTATAATACAATTACAAATTACTAATAATATAACCATAAACAGGAACAAGTTGCTAAAATATCACAAACATTCAGTGTCGGCAAACAGGACATAGATGAACGAAATACCTGAAAAGGGGAGACACGGTACAACTCACTATGATTATGCCTCAGACCAAATATCACACCATTCCAGCATACGCAAGCGAAGAAATCTTTGACGAAAATGTTGTCATTAAACAGTCATTCAAATTCGACCAAAGTGTCGGCAAACAAGATGCAGGTGAACAACAGACCTGAAAAGGGGAGATACGGCACAACTCATTATGATTATACTTCAGACCAAATATTATATATTTCCAGCATACACAAGCGAAGAAATCTTTCACGATTTTTTTACAGGACGGACGCACGTACGGACGTACAGACGTACGGACGTACGGACGAACAAGAGTAAAACTTAATGCCCCCGTCGCCTAAAGGCGGGGACATAAAAACTTAACAATTCTAAAAGTTTCCTTTTCTCCAGTAAATTCTCCTTTTCGGCATATTTTTTCAAAGGGGTTGGGTCTTAAATTGGCACATTAGGGAATTTGTATAATTTCTTGATTCGGTAATATGTGCCGTGAAATAATGATGAAATACACACCAAATGCCACATACATAGTATAACAAAATATAACAAGATGGCTTACTTTCTTAGTTTCTATTGTCAAATGTTTTACTTCCGTTTTCAAATGGCTTACTTTCTTAGCTTCTATTTTCAAACGCTTTACTTCAATTTACTTCGATTTTCAAATGGTTTACTTTCTTAGTTTCTATTGTCAAATGTTTTATTTCTATTTTCGAATGGGTTAACTATGATTTTTAACTGTTATTTTCACATTTCTGGCCATGCACTGTTCATGGGCTATATTGTCTGCTTTTATTCACATAATCTAATATTAACATTTTGATAGAGTATTGTGTTAGTTTTTCAAGAAAACATAAATTGCTATTTAATACGATCTTACTGAAAACTCATCTCTAATATTTACTGCATAAGCATCAATACTACTAGTTTGTTCGTCTCTGACTTCCATTTCCTTATTTGTGGTCTCATTTTAACCCTTTACCCCTTCTACGCATTTGCAAACATACTTTGGGCCGTCTGATAAGGGTCTGCTCTGTTCGCGAGTGAAATAATATAGACTATGTTATATGAAAATATCACAAGTTATTTCGTAGAAAAACACAATAACCCATTTTCACCACAAAGAAATGGAAAAAAAGAGAAAAGAAAACAACTTCCACCAACAAAATAAACGATCAACAACAACCAGCGAGCAATACTGCATCCCACCGCGAGCAACCCCCACCCCGCCTCTTAAAAACCCAACCCCAAAACAACAACAATCAAACAAAAACCACAAAAAACCCAAACCAAACAAAACAAAAACAAAAAATCTAAATAGCTAAAAAGCATAAAGATAAACATGGAAAATCAATACAAATAATAACTGACAACGAAACAACAAAACAAACTGAACGTCTACGCATGCCGCACCACATACTATACGCATAATAGTGTCTTCTTCACAATTAACCATTTTGATTCTGAAAAATAAAGTCTGTTCAATCTGTGATTTGCTGTAATTTTCGCTGACTTCGATGAGGAGGGTTAACAGAACACAAAATGGAAATTAATATTATACATATACAGTTAACCCTTCGCTTGCTATTCACGTCAATATACCTACCGGAAAATAGTGAAGGGTCTGCACTATTTACAAGTTGATTGTGCAACCAGTGCACTCCACAACAGTGATTGCACAGCGATATACTTGTAGACAGTGAAGATATATGTAATTATACAACAGGGCACGGGTAAAGAAGGAGAAATGTATTTTAGAATTCAGCAAGAGAAGGGTTAATTGTATTGACGTAAACCTCTGCCCTATAAACACGCCTTTCTATGCATTTGCAAACAGAGTAGACCCAGATTAGAACCGTCTGATCAGGTTTTGCTCTGTTTGTATATGAAGTAATGTAGATAATGATTATTCTACATTTTCTGACATGGCCAAACATTCCTGTATCTATGTGCTATTATTATAATTAATATAATCATAATTCAGGATGTAATTGTTTTTAACATGCCAATTCATGGAGGAAAGAATGAATTCATAGGCATTTGAAATAGAAAGAAGAATTTTGGTTACTGTGCACTTGTGATGAGCATGAAATGTAACTTTAATTTATGAACTCGTCTTCTTGACCAATGGTTCAGTCTAATTGTCATTTTGACGTGCGTTTCTTCAAGGATTGTTTTTCAAATGGAACCTTTGCTTTGAACATTAATTTGTGAACTAAGAAGAGCAGAACTTGACCAGGAGGTATTGAATGAGCCGTCTTATCTGGGACAACATTGCTTGTATATGTTCACACTTATATTTATAGTCACTTATTGTAACGCGTTTTACAGAAAGCATTGTGCTGAAACATAGTACTTCGCAAAACAATAATCAAATAAGGATGACAAAATGATACCGAAGACCTCAGGGTTATTCACCGATGTTTTGTTATTCATTCGCATTGAAGTTTGATTTTGTAACCGTTCAAAATAGGTCAATACTCTATTGTTGAAATTGACCATCCTTATACGAAAAAATGAACATAACAAATACTATGTTTATTATTTTATTGAAGATATGCGTTTAAAGCAGAAATGTTTACTTTAACCCTTTCCCCATTCTATTAAGGGTTAAGGGCAATATGCACATATTGGACAACTTAGAACATTAAAATATAGAGGATCGTACATTAATATTATTATTATTGTTATTATTATTATTATTATTATTATTATTATTATTATTATTACTATTACCATATTTATATAGCACTCTTTATAGCATATCTAAATACGTTCAAAAGTGCTTTACAAATAAAGCATTTATATATACTAAAGCAGAAATTAAAGAAAATATAAGATATGAAATAGAAATAAAAACATAATAAATAAAACAAAAACATTTACAGTGTATTTCTAAGGAATAAAAAGAACATCGCATAACCTGAAAATTTAAAATCCATATTCCTAGTAAGGTATAATACAATTATGATAAGAGAATAAAGCCAAGTTAAAGGCATACTATTTCTAAAGTTAAAACATGCAACCGCTGTTTGGGCTTACAATATATGTCAGCCACCATAATTATTTAAAAAGGAATGGTTTTTACAAGATCTTTTAAAAGATTCAAGTGTGGAGTAAAGGGTTAACCGAACTTTAAAGGTACCGATGTTTTGTCTTCATCTTGAAACTTGATGTTAACCCTATTAATCGCATATTGAATAATAATACAGTAAAACCTCTCTATAACGACCACTAAATCGTGTTAATTAGTTGGTATTTAGGGAAGGTGGTTGCTTAAATAAAGCAAGGTAAAAGTAAAACAGAACGCTCCAATAGGAGCGTTCTGTTTTACTTTCACCTTGGTTTAAGCATCCACCTGCCTTTAACACAAGATACTTGATGTAATTTAGTGGTCGTTATAGAGAGGTTTTACTGTATAGAATAAAACTAATTTTTATAATGGCATGTGAAGACAGGAATATTCGTTCATGGCAGAAACTGTAGAAGCAGAACTATATATTTCCATCAGCAACAGAACAGACCCAGATCAGACAACGCATACAGGAACAAAAGTAAAAAAAAATGATTTAGACAGCAACCCGGCTAGATTAAATAATTGGTGGATTGTTTTCTGCAACTTATTATGGATTTACTGTTGTGGCAAATATAACGTCTACGTCTACATTGACAAAGACAACAAATAAACAGCATCCATCCAAAAACAGTTTAAATGCTTTAATACAAAGAAACGCCTTATAACGCCTTATAACGGACCCTGTAGGAGATGTCTAATCATTATTTCTTGCATGACTATTCCTGTTAAAGTACATGTAAACAGTTGAGATGCCTGTAGGTTTGTATGCGTAAAACTGTAGAGCATTCTTTTCCGTTTTATTATTTGCAGTTTACAGTGTTACAGTTTACAAAAGACCCGGTAGGTTCGAGCTGTTAGTGTTAGAACTTACTATATTAAGGAATATTTCGTAACTATTAACCCATTTGTACCCACAGTCCCTTTAAAATGACACAGGAAAACAGTGCAGACCAATATCAGAGGGTTCCTGAAGGCGCCCTCTGATTAGCGGTTGCACTATTGGCTGAACCCATCCATGTCAAATGTTTGTACCAGAAACTAGTTGGTTTGCTGAGCCACCCTCAACATGAACAGTGATATGATTACAAAATACGATCTGGACGGTTGCTCTTAAAATTTGGGAATATATGGTTAAAGGGGAAGTCCTAACAATGAGCGCAGATTTTCAATATTATAAATAAACTTAGTGTGTGTTATTTTCAATCATAATTATGAAGATTGTCAATTTTAAGTTACATGTATATCGAAAACTGCACTTGTGATTCAAAATAAACTGTATTCATGGATACATATAATCTTTGTTCTACAACAAAATATTAACGGCCTAGGTCGAACAGTTAACGACACTAAAACGCGAGCCGAATAAATACTTATACTTTACCGAACACTTCTGGTCCTCGATATCAAACATGTGGAAATTTTGTCTTCTTCGGCGATTATTCGACTTATATTCTTGCCTTATAATTCTTTTCAGAATATAAACACATGATTTATGTAATTGTTAGGCTTTTAAAACAAGCATGCATGGCGTAAATGGTTAAACGAAAAAAAGTAAAGTACCTAGTTATAGACTACTTTCAGTCCGAAGGATCGCTCAGCCGACTGTACATTTACTCCACTGGTCATTGAGTCATTCGCCAACAATATTGAGCACTGCTAACATATGGCACAATCATGCAGCCGCAGTACCGGCGAGTGACCCTCACAGGTACCCATTTTAACCCCTGGTTGGAGAGGAGGTGCGGGTGGGAGACACTGAAAAGCGTCTCTGAAATTTCCGGGAGTGACCGGGATTTGAACCCCGGACCTCCGGATTGGTAGTCAAACGCGTTATCACTAGACCACCGCACACCGTTCAATTTCTAATTAATATGCGAAAATTCATTACTTCATACATGAATATTCTTCAGGTGAAGGATAAAACAGCTCAGATCCAGATAAGATACAGTATACTTTGTGTCTTATCTGGATCTCAGCTGTTTCATATAATACCAAAACACATTCTGACTGTGTGGTAGAAAATCTACATGTGTAAATGTTCTGTTCGCAGTTTATGAAACCTCCCGGGTAGATACAGTAAAACCTCGATTATCCGAACACTAAAATACGTATTATTATCGATCTTTAAGACAGGTGGCAGCTTAATGCATGGTGAAAGTCATGCAGAAAGCTCCTCTAGGAGCTTTCTGCATGACTTTCATCATGCATTAAGCAGCCACCTGCCTAAAAGGGTCTAAATTCGTTTCTAACGAAAATTCGAATAATCGAGGTTTTACTGTATTGTAATGGCCCTGTTGTCATACAAGAAAAACGTCGACAATGGCTAATAACCTCGGGGAACACAAGATGCAAACATATACAGCTCAGTCATGTGTTTCAACATCTGACTTGACAAAACACAAGAGACAAGGTTTTTGACCTGGCAACAGGTTTGGATTTAATTTTTTCAGTTTTCCCGAATCCAATATGGTGATTTTCATTTATAAATACTTTACCAGTCCCGCTATTCGCGATCTGACTCAGATCTGCAAATACATTGGATCCAGATAACACGTCGAGTAACTCGGCGTTCTCATCAGGATCAAACCTGTTTGATACTCGGCCAATATTTCTCAAATCCTTGATAGAATAGTAGTCAAGTTTTGTACTAGATCATAACTTTCTCTGACGTCATTTGTTTCTGTACTAGAAAATAAATAACTATATGTAAGTTTTGTGTACCCATTACTCCATGAATATTAATTGGATTATGTTTTAAAAAGAAAATAAATATCAACACATGATTTTTGCGAAAGTAGACTATACAGAAACAGGTATATGTTACTCAATAAGCAAACAGAGTAAACCCTGATCAGATGGCTCCAAAAGGCGCCGTCTGATCTTGGTCTACTCTGCTTGCAAATGCGTAGAAATGCGTATTTATGGAGTAAAGGGTCAACATGGCTGCCCTGCCTAACGTTATGAACCATTCAGTGGTAATTCACTTATATCCACTATAGTCGGTGAAGGACGCCTTTAATTGTTGACTATTTAAGTAATTTAAGTAATGAACTTGTCGATATAAATTAACTAATGTATGTATAATGGCATATGTACACAGGTCATTATTAACTAATGTATGTATAATGGCATATGAACACAGGTCATTATTAACTAATGTATGTATAATGGCATATGTACACAGGTCATTATTAACTAATGTATGTATAATGACATATGTACACAGGTCATTATTAACTAATGTATGTATAATGGCATATGTACACAGGTCATTATTAACTAATGTATGTATAATGACATATGTA
Source organism: Azorinus chamasolen (assembly GCA_963576725.1). Lineage (NCBI taxonomy): Eukaryota > Metazoa > Mollusca > Bivalvia > Cardiida > Solecurtidae > Azorinus > Azorinus chamasolen. The sequence goes on from OY755242.1 coordinate 5,320,384, forward strand.
CACAGGTCATTATTAACTAATGTATGTATAATGACATATGTACACAGGTCATTATTAACTAATGTATGTATAATGGCATATGTACACAGGTCATTATTAACTAATGTATGTATAATGGCATATGTACACAGGTCATTATTAACTAATGTATGTATAATGGCATATGTACACAGGTCATTATTAACTAATGTATGTATAATGGCATATGTACACAGGTCATTATTAACTAATGTATGTATAATGACATATGTACACAGGTCATTATTAACTAATGTATGTATAATGACATATGTACACAGGTCATTATTAACTAATGTATGTATAATGGCATATGGGAGCCGACTGACCTGGGTCTTTTCTGTTTGTAACGGCACAGAAAGGCGTATGTATATAATAAAGGTTTAATTGTACCAATATAGTAAGATATCATTTAACCCTTTAACTGATAAATAACGACTTTCTGACTATTTATTGGTTGAATATTTATTTTTGTAATATTATCAAAGGATGTCTGACCATGCATATATACATGTAAACGTAAAGTAAAGTACCTAGTTATAGTCTACATTCAGTCCGAATGACCGTTCAGCCGACTGTACATTTACTCCCCGGGTCATTGAGTCATTGGCCTACAATATTGAGCACTGCTAACATATGGCACAATCATGCAGCCGCAGTACCGGCGAGTGACCCTCACAGGTACCCATTTTAACCCATAGGTGAAGAGGAGGTTCGGATGGGAGGCACGGAAAAGCGTTTCTGAATTTCCCGGAAGGAACCGGGATTTGAACGCCGGACCTCCGGACTGATAGTCAAGCGCGTTAGCACTAGACCACTGCACACCGCACAATACATACATGTATTATTTCATAAGCAATTAGAGCAGAGCTTGATCAGTCAGCTTATACAGGAGCTTCTGATCGGGGGTTTACTATGTTTGAAAATGCGTGAAATATGTCTATATCAGGTCAAGCGTTTAGTTGGGTTAAATGTTTCAAAACGTGAATAATAAACAAATCTGAAAATTGAAATCATATATGTACTGCTCAAATGCACCGTGTTGTCGCTAGTAAACACATTTTGAAAAAAGGAACTTCTTGCATTTTATACACATGTGGTTGCTCAATGCAGAATGAAAACGATACAGAAAGCTTCTTTATCGATTAAACACCATTTAAAATGCAAACTTAATAAATCTGTTACGCATAGTTGCACCGAAGTACTTAAAGACATTACCCAGGTCCATTCAATGATTCCCCCCCCATTGTTCTCAATAGGCGTGAAAGTAACAGTAAAAGCATGATACAAGTGTGCAAAATATGGCAAGCCGTCTCATTCTGTCTAGAGAGGCCCTGACATACAATTAGTCAAGAGGAACACACTCAAAAGACCATTGTTGACTGCATTAGTGACAATCTCATCATTTCCAAATCATCAAATGTAAGAGACGGGCCTCATATGGAACGCTCCAGTGGTTCTTGACAGGCAAACTGCTATAGCTCTTACCATGTGCCGCATGCTTTTTCACAGGTTAGCTGTAAAGACCCAAGCCGGCCAAGGGAATGTCTTTAAGAAATAGGCTTAATAAATGAGTAAACCATCTACGTCATGTCAATGCTTTACGGTTTTTCAAACAGAGAAGATTCATATCAGGGGGTGGGGGTTACTATAGGAGCCGTCTGATCGGAGTCTGCTCTGTTTGCTTACATCATATCTTGGATCCAAGTATATACCGTCTCTCAGAGCCATGTAGTCTCTTGCTGCAAATAACAATACAGTAGAGCCCCTCTAATGCGACCACTTAAAGGAGAACAATAGCTGCCTTTATAAGCAGGTGGTTGCTTAAGGCAGGACGAAAGTTATGCAGAAAGCTCCTATAGGAGCTTTCTGCATAACTTTCGTCCTGCATTAAGTTACCACCTGCCGCTGCCATCCAGAATTATGCCCCTTTTGGGTGGTCGCATTAGAGTGGTTTTACTGTACAGTATTGTATCGCTTAGACGACCACTCAGAAGAAGTCTAAAACAGTAGCTTAACCCTTTACTCCACGAATATTCATGAAAGAAATGATGACATCATGAATATTAATTAGAATAATAATTAAAATCGTAAATTAACACTTGATCTTTTTTGCCAAAACAAAAAACTCTACAATCAGATATAAATCCTTCCATAAGCAATCGGAGAACAACCTGATCAGACGGGCCCTACAGGAGGCGTCTGGTCTTGGTGTGCTCTGTTTGCAAGGGCGTAGAAAAGCGAATTTATGGAGTAAAGGGTTGACACATGACATAAGTAATACAGAGAGCTCCTATCGGAGTTTTTGTAACACATTTCCCTGCATTAAACAACCGCCTGCTGTTACTGTCTCCTATGTTGATTACTCGTGATGTCGCTTTCTCGATACTCTGCTGTGTAAGAAACTTAATTGTTCTAATATCCACAAGCATAGGTATTCAAACATTCACACATCAGGTAATTGAGTTGATGAGTGTCTACCGTAAGACATGAACATATTCTCTTCATGGACAATATCACCCGCTCCACGAATAATTCTAACAACAAATCATGTTTCTCATTTGTCTGTTTCTCATCAGGCTTTGGATAATCTGCTTAACGAATGTCAAACAGCTTGGATCCTGATGAGACGCCGAGTTACTCGGCGTCTCATTTTGGATCTAAGCTGTTTGCAAATACGAGTAAGATCGTTAAGAACGCAGTAAGGGCTAAACCAAATCCTTCTAATTTAATCCAACACACAACAGTAAAATTACTATGTATGACTTATAAATCCGTGAACAATCCCGTACGTAACACACGGTACAGTCCCAAGAATGAACACATTAACACCTTTGGAATTCATCTGTACTAAGCTAAGCTGTTACGAGAAATGCACGCACGAGTGAAATACACTGACTTTTATTTCTATTATTTTATTTAGCGACAATAAAGTAATATTCTACGCTTTATATTACTTTATTAACATTACTATAAATTTCCACCCGGAGTATTTCAAAGCAGAGCAAGGCCTTAAAACAATTTATGCTTATATTGACTTTCGTAAATTATGCGACTTACTACGGGGGTAATTATGGAATTTTTCAAAGGCCCTAAAACTTTGATTCCCTTTTGTAGTTTACGATATTAGTAAATCACATTGCGGGTTAAAACGTTTGTGGAGAAGGTTTATGATGCTGGATTGACGCAGTATAATTGTTTAAACATAGCTGTTCAGTTGATAGCCTAGCTTCATTCAGGTACATGTGCAAATAGTCATCTATATGAACTTGTACGCGAATATGCTGAAATTAAATAATGGAAATACCGAGCACAGAATAATTCTATGAAATTCGTATATCATTTTAATTTTGGACTTATATTCCGAACAATCCTAACGTATATTGCAGACTGATGTGAGGCTGAATTTTGTCTGTCTAACAGTTAAAGTACCCACTTCAGCGATAGCGAAACGAAAGGACTGGGGATGGGGGCGATGATGGGGGTGGTGGGGTGGGGTGGGGTGTGATATAATTTTGAACCAATGTTCTGCTATGTTATTATTTCTTACATAACCGTGCAACTAAGGAATATTCATTTAAGAAAAGAATGAATATAAATCAGGGTCCATGCTTATAAAGCTTTTAGTTGAGTCTGTGTTTCGTTCTCAAGCTTTTAATTGGTCAGATTTGAGTTCTCAAGCTTTTGATTGGTCAGATTTGAGCCAAAGGCTCAAATCTGACCAATCAAATGCTTGAGAACGTTCTCAGACTCAACTAAACGTTTTATAAGCATGGACCCAGTTGGACGTCTGGAATAAAGGTCTGCTCTGTTTGCTTAGCCATGGCAGCAACATCTGATTCATACCTATGTTAGTTCTCAAGTAAACAGAGGGCACCCTGATCAGACTGCTCTTTTCAGCTACAATAAAACCTCTCTATACCGGCCACTAAATTACATCAAGTATTTTGTGTTAAGGGCAGGTGGTTGCTTAAAGCAAGGTGAAAGTAGAACAGAACGCTCCTATAGTAGCGTTCTGTTTTACTTTCACCTTGCTTTAAGCAGCCACCTGTCCTAAATAACAACTAATTAGCACAATTTAGTGACCGTTATAGAGAGGTTTTTCTGTAATGAGCGAAATGTGTTTCTTTAATATTTGTTTTCAATGTGATATTTAGAAAATAAGTAGTGACCCAAACAGCAAACAGTACAGACATTGACCAGGATGCTTCTTCAAGAGCCCTTTTGTTTATGTCTGCACTGTTTGTCCAAATCTCTAATAGGCCTAAGGGACCCTGGACACAATACAGTACACCCTTATACCCCCATTCCACTGAGCGGCGATTCCCCTACGCTTCGAAATTTTGGTAAAAACGCCGAGGAGTAGAAGCGTAACGGAAGTTTCTTGATTGCAACTTCACGGCGATTGTTTTGACCTTGCTCAAGACAATCGTAGTGGCATCGCCCTGGACTCGAATCGCCGCAAAAGCGTAGTAAAAAAATCATGAATGCAGCAGTATCGTAGCCGCAGCGTGAGTAACGTAGCGCAATCGCAGTCGCATCGCAACAAAGATAATTGTCCGCATACAAATGCCTTTTCACACATTTGCAGAGTAGACCTAGATCAGACAGCTCCTCTTGGAGCCGTCTCATCAGGGTCTGCTCTGTTTGCTTATAACATGATATAGATATTATTCTACAGTTTTTGTCAAAGCAAAACATTTCTTAAAAGATTAGATTTTAAAAATGCAGCTAATAAAAATTCATAAGATCATTCTTTCTTACATGGATATTGAACAGGGAAAATGTTAATGCTTGAGTCACCCCATAGGAAGACTTAGCGAAAAGAAGACCTAGATCAGGCCCAAAACTTTGCTTTTCTTGATCTGGGTCTTGAAAACAATTTGATCCATTTTCTTCGAAGGATGATGGTCAACTGCTTCGAAAGCAATTAAATCACATATTTTATATAGAAACGTTCCAAAAGCGCAACAGAAGCGCAGCTCCTGCGCCTAGGTCGAAGCAAGGTCGTAACAGCAACGTAGTAAGCGTAGACGAAGCGTAGTCTGAAATCCCGTGTCGTAGTGGAAGCGTAGTAGAAGCGTCTTGGAGAGACATCAAGCGCCATAGAATACCTCCACAGGATTGTAAACCGTTATTGAAGCGTACTAGAAACGCCCAAGTCCCAAAATTAGGCACATGACGGTGCTTCTGCGGCGATTTGGAAGATTTTAGAGAAGCGCCATGATCGCCATGAGCGCAGTGGAAGCGCCGCCAAGTGGAATGGGGGTATTACTCAGGGAGCCAGTAGTGCCTACCGTGCACCCCCCCCCTAGACTTTTTTTCATGGGTACCAAAATGTTCAGAAAAGTGTCCTGAATCAGAATCGCGAATGTACTCAAACTTAAATTCTTTTAGGCTATGTGTATTTTAACCGTTTCCATGGCAACCCCCAGTTTTCGTAATGATGACCCATACCTACAAATTCGCCCATATCACAGCCAGTTTTTGTCCTAAAACTATAAAATTGGTGCCAAATGGAAGATAAGACATTGTGCTTTTATTGCCAACTTGTTTTTTTAAATTAACTTATTTGCATACTCATGAATATTGATGAGAACATTAAAAATAGTAAAAAAAAGTATATAAATAACGTAAAACTTTATTTTTTTTATCCTACAAATATCAGAAAATAACTTCAAATGCAGTTTAACATGATGACGAAACCCCCAGGAAACAAAATGTCCAATTTGAGGACCATAGCATTAATTTTAAGCACGATTTTCACCGTTTCCATGGCAACACCCTAGTTTTCGTAATGATGGTCCGTACCTGCAAAATTGTCCATATCATAACCAGTTTTTGTCCAAAAATTATAAAACTGGTACCAAACTGGAGGTAGGACATTGTGCTTATATTTCCAGTTTGTTTTTTTAATTACCTTATTTGCATACTCATGAATATTAATGAGAACATTAAAAATAGTAAAAACAATATAGAATTAACGTAAATAAGGTAAACTATTCACTTTTTATCCTACAAATATCAGAAAACAATTTCAAATGCAGTTTAACCTGATGACAAAATCCTCAGAAAACAAAATATCAAATTTGAGGACCAAAAATTTAACTCTAAGTAACTTTTTAACTGTTTCCATAGTAACCATTCATTTCACTCTGTTCACACAGTTTTGTAAGTCGACACCTGCCTGCAAAAATCTTCCATATCACAGGAAGTATTTGTGCTAACTGTATAAAACTGGTACTGAATTAAAGCTAAGACAGTGTGCTTTGGTTAAAAAGCTATAATTAGGAATTACCTTATTTGCATACACATGAATATTAATGAGAATAATTAAAAAATAGCAAAAAATACGGAAATACCGTAAACCTCTCAATTTTTATCCTACCATTATCAGAAAACAACTTCAAATGTAGTTTAAAATGATGACAAAATACTCAGAGAGTTAATAATCTTAATTGATACCCAAAAAATGAACTGTAAGTAAGATTGAAAAGGTTTCCATGGTAACCGATCCTTACACAAATTTTGGAAATTTGACATCTAACTGTAATACTCCGCTAGATCTCGGTTATTTTTGATGAATCATGAAATCAATTGTTACAAACATAGATATGAGGCATTGCTTTAATAGTAAATATTACTTTTCTAATATAAACTAATTTGCATATGTATGAATATTTATGAGAACAGTAATAGATGTTGAAATTTTCGACAGACACCAGTCTTTCTCATATAAAGCAAACAAATATGGAAATGGTTAGCTAAAGTTTACTATGATCACTGAATATCACCAAGATTATTAGATAAATAAGTTTGGGACACATTATATAGCACTGATGGTGATATATCTGTTTCCTAGGCAACCATTCTAACCTCATTGTTCATATTACAGAGTGTTTACATACCTGCAACATACAAAGATATTGCTGCCTTCTTGTGCGATAATTATAAATGATATAAACATATACCCGGTAGTTGATGTATGAATCTTAATGTTAGGTTCACTTTATGCAAATTACCTTATTTGCATCCTCATGAATATTAATTAGTCAAACAAAGAGAAACAATATGGAAATTAACATGTTTCGCAGTATGCCGAGCACAACATTACACCATTCTCCAAATATAGCTTGCAATGATAAATGTACCTTTTGGTAATAAATAAATGAATTTTAATTCTAAAACTGTCTAAAAGATGCTAAAGGGCATGTATACATCTAGTAAAGGGTTAATCCCACTCTCTGCTTTAAAACACCTTTACAGAAAGCTTCTTTGAGTATGCCGACTCAACAAAAATAGACGAATGATATCTCACTTAACCCTTTACCAGCTGAATATTCATGTTAGAAATAATGACATCATGGGTATTTATTAGCTAATTTATAAATAGAAGGTCTGACTCTCAGAGCATACCTTAATTAGAGGTTAAAATGGAACAGTTTATATTGGATCTTCTCAGGTAATACTCTGATAAGGGCTATGTCAAGATGATAACATTGCTGTTGAATGTCTGTGGAGCATACCCTTATTATAGGCCATAATGTAATCATATCTGTTGATTGACTGTTAGAGTTACATGTTGACAACCATTCTTGTCTAAAACAAGGGGAATGTCTGGGTCGGGAAAGAGATCTCTTCCAAAGTATCAACTGGTAAATAACTCTTCAGATGTGCTGTATTAAGCAGGCCCTACAAGGGGGTAATGTTCCCATATCAGCATTGCGAAGTGCATCTGTTGGCTTATCTTCACACTTCTCCTTAATCTTAAACAATATCAATTCATTCACAGTATGAAATCTTAGGTTGCCATACATTGCACACGTAAATTCATCCAAGACTTGCACAAGATCTCCAGACACATCCCAAGAGTTGCCCAAACCTGCTAATGGTTTTATAAACATTGGCTTCTTTTCAATGGTCTTAGTGGGTGTCAAATGTTCTCAGTCATTGAATGCACTTGTAGCATCACAGCCACAGTACAAATGGAGACCCAGAAGTGCTGATCGGTAATCTTCTGTGTATGCTTGGACAACTTCTCACATGTTTATTATTTTTTGATGATTGCCCGAGCCAGTATCAAACAAGACAGTAACACATTCAAACCAGTTAAGGTAATACAGAAGAATGAAGAATATATCACTGTCTGGAAATCGAAGACAAACAGTTTTGTAACCTTGTTCTTTTGCATGCTTGGTGTAAATAACGATCCTTGTGTGTTGAAATCAGGGCATCAAAACTTTTTCTCACTGTTGATATACCATAATCTGGCGAGAACTGGTTAGGCTCACAGTCATAGATGTGAAAAAACATTTCTGCCTTGCAGCTTCTACTCGTAAGAAATCAAGGAATTGTAGCAATTATTAGTGGTTCACAAAGACCCAATATGTAGATTGATATAGGTGAGCTGATGCAGAATCTGCTGACACCAGTTCCCTTCGGTATTGGTACGGCTGATGATGGCTTAGCAAGACAGACAAATCAAAGGGTCTTAAAACACATCACAGGATTACCAGTTCTCGACAGATGATGGTATATCAAAAGTGGAAACAGTCTTGAAACCCTGAATTCAACACAGGCTTTATGGGCTTTAAAATCACTGACACTTTAAAAACAATTACAGAAGATTGTTTGGGGTATCATAAATACTTGGCTTTCAACAGTTACCATGGAAGCAGTGCATGGTCATTTTGGTAACAGTTTTAGACATAAAAAAGTATTTATTCATCATCAAAAGGTACATTTACTATTGCAAGTTATACTTGGAGCATTGTTTAATGTTGTGCTCGGCATACTGCGAAACATGTTATTTTCCATATTGTTTCTCTTTGTTTTCTTATCACTAATTAATATTCATGAGGATGCAAATAAGGTAATTTGCATAAAGTGAACCTAACATTAAGATTCATACATCAACTACCAGGTATATAATTATCATTTATAATTATCGCCCAAGAAGGCAGCAATATCTTTGTATGTTGCAGGTATGTAAACACTCTGTAATATGAACAATGAGGTTAGAACGGTTGCCTAGGAAACAGATATATCACCATCAGTGCTATATAATGTGTCCCATACTTATTTATCTAATAATCTTGGTGATATTCAGTGATCATAGTAAACTTTAGCTAACCATTTCCATATTTGTTTGCTTTATATGAGAAAGACTGGTGTCTGTCGAAAATTTCAACATCTATTACTGTTCTCATAAATATTCATACATATGCAAATTAGTTTATATTAGAAAAGTAATATTTACTATTAAAGCAATGCCTCATATCTATGTTTGTAACAATTGATTTCATGATTCATCAAAAATAACCGAGATCTAGCGGAGTATTACAGTTAGATGTCAAATTTCCAAAATTTGTGTAAGGATCGGTTACCATGGAAACCTTTACAATCTTACTTACAGTTCATTTTTTGGGTATCAATTAAGATTATTAGCTTTCTGAGTATTTTGTCATCATTTTAAACTACATTTGAAGTTGTTTTCTGATAATGGTAGGATAAAAATTGAGAGGATTACGGTATTTCTGTATTTTTTTGCTATTTTTTAATTATTCTCATTAATATTCATGTGTATGCAAATAAGGTAATTCCTAATTATAGCTTTTTAACCAAAGCACACTGTCTTAGCTTTAATTCAGTACCAGTTTTATACAGTTAGCACAAATACTTCCTGTGATATGGAAGATTTTTGCAGGCAGGTGTCGACTAACAAAACTGTGTGAACAGAGTGAAATGAATGGTTACTATGGAAACAGTTAAAAAGTTACTTAGAGTTAAATTTTTGGTCCTCAAATTAATTTGATATTTTGTTTTCTGAGGATTTTGTCATCAGGTTAAACTGCATTTGAAATTGTTTTCTGATATTTTTAGGATAAAAAGTGAATAGTTTACATTATTTACGTTAATTCTATATTGTTTTTACTATTTTGAATGTTCTCATTAATATTCATGAGTATGCAAATAAGGTAATTTAAAAAAAAAACTGGAAATATAAGCACAATGTCCTACATCCAGTTTGGTACCAGTTTTATAAGTTTTGGACAAAAACTGGTTGTGATATGGACAATTTTGCAGGTACGGACCATCATTACGAAAACTAGGGTGTTGCCATGGAAACGGTGAAAATCGTGCTTAAAATTAATGCTATGGTCCTCAAATTGAATATTTTGTTTCCTGGGGGTTTCGTCATCATGTTAAACTGCATTTGAAGTTATTTTCTGATATTTGTAGGATAAAAAAATTAAAGTTTTACGTTATTTATATACTGTTTTTACTATTTTTAATGTTCTCATTAATATTCATGAGTATGCAAATAAGATAATTGAAAAAAACAAGTTGGAAATAAAAGCACAATGTCTTATCTTCCATTTGGCACCAATTTTATAGTTTTAGGACAAAAACTGGCTGTGATATGGGCGAATTTGCAGGTATGGGTCATCATTACGAAAACTGGGGGGTTGCCATGGAAACGGTTAAAATACACATAGCCTAAAAGAATTTAAGTTTGAGTACATTCGCGATTCTGATTCAGGACACTTTTCTGAACATTTTGGTACCCATGATAAAAAGTCTAGGGGGGGGGGGGGGGGTTGCACGGTAGGCACTACTGGCTCCCTGAGTATATTAATTCCATACCTTCCAACGTCTTTGGAAACGAAATAGACACAGCTCAGGCTCGCATAGGATTAGGTTCTGCGCTGTCTGTTTAACCCTGTCCTTCATATGAACGTGTTTTCACGCATTTGCAAACAGGTTCGATACAGATCAGACGACTCTCGTATGAGCCGTCTGATCAAGGTCTGTTGTGTTTGCTAATGAAATTAGAAAGATCTGTTTCTTTACTTTCTAAGTGGCTACAATGTTACACTTCCATATTTCGTTGTAACTATTTTCCATAAACCATTCAGTAATTATTGACATTTGGAATAAATATGGAACAGCGAATAAGTCCAGGTATAATATATAATGGGTCAAGGTATAATACAGTTTTGATTCTACTGTCCTTTCAGTTAGTTTAAACAGAATAGAACAGATCATTTATTAAACATGTAAACACCGTATAAACTACGCTCGCTGTTTACAGAAATTACTGCAAATTACTATACTAGCACAATTGCAATAAATCTATTAATTTAGCAGAATATTCCAAGTTTGAATATATAAATATAACAACTTTGAGAAAGATACCGTAAAACTTCTCTATAACGGTCACTAAATTGTGTTAATTAGTTGGTATTTAGGGCAGGTGGCTGCTTAAAGCAAGGTGAAAGTAAAACGGAACGCTCCTATATAGGAGCGTTCCGTTTTACTTTCACCTTGCTTTAAGCAGCCACCTGCCCTAAATACCAACTAATTAACACAATTTATAATAATGTTTGTATCATAATTCATAAATCCAGAAAGGGGCGGACTAGTGAATTTGGAAACTTCATCGAAAAGCTGTTTTCTTTGGTTGTTGCATTTGTAACAACAACAACAACAACAACAACAACAACAACAACAACATCAAACCTCGTGTGTTCATATGTCATTGTAAAACGTCACGTGTTCAATGTTCATAATGCCATATTTACATGAATATTCACGAGGAGTGAACGTACAGTATTAGTGGTATCCAATTCCCAGTAATCATCCATCCTATTTTATCTGTATTATTTGTTGATCTAAATTTGGTATAAATAAAGGTCTTGGAGATAGGTGGCAGCTTAATGCAGATTGAAAGTCACATAGAAAGCTCCTCTAGGAGCTTTCTGTGTGACTTTCACCCTGCAGTAAGCAGCCATCTGCCTTAAAGTGTCTAAATTCTTCTCTACTATAATTCTGGTTTAGAGAAGTTTTACTATTGTTTTCTCGCCTTTTATGTAACTAACACAGTACACCATTTACCTGATGAATATCCATACACAAATTATGACGGTGTGCGTATCCATTGGATGATTTTATACGGTATACGGACTCGGGGTGTCTTGACCGAGGCAGAATCTTTGTAATTCAATAAGCAATCGGAACCGACCCTGGTCATAGGCCTCTGTATGGGTATTCTCTACCTGATCTTCTGTTTGAAAACAAAAAACACACGAAAATGTTTCTCTATCAGGTTAAGGATTAAGTAAAACAATTATGATGGTTTTGGAGCCTATAGGAGCCGTCTGATCGGTGTCTGTTCTGTTTGCGTATGATATCATATAGATATGATTCTATAGTTTCTGACAAGTCTAAACATTATTGTATCCATATGCTATCATAAAATTAATCTTATAAACTATTTATGATGTCATTATTTCTCACAATAATATTGGTGGAAAACGGTAAGTTTTAGTAAAAAGGTACAACTAAAAGATACAACTATAAGGTACAACTAAAAGGTACCTCTATTTTTGTTCTTAGCGACAACCCAAGACTCTTCAAATATCATATATTTCATGTAAACGGATATAAAAAAATATATATTTTTAAGTTTCTAAGCATGTAATCTGAACCATTTTGCTAATGTACTTTTATGCTTGAATTGATCACGTCGTGACTATTAACTAACATCTTATTTAATAACATGAACTGAAATTTTAAAGGCAATATAAGGCTCGTACATAGAACGCCATTGTCAAACAGAGCAGACCCTGATCAGATAGCTCCTACAGGAATCGTCTTATCTGGGTTTGCTCTGGGAAAAAGGCTTTTTTATGAAGTAAACGGTTAAAAACAATCACGATATATAATTATGTGTTGGGGACTTAAAAACGGAACATAAATAATAGTAATAATTATCATCATCATCACCTTGAATACTACTACTACTACTACTACTACTACTACTACTACTACTACTACTGAAAATAATAATAATAATGATAATAAAATTGATATATAATAAAAGATGTAATAATAGGATGGTATACTAGTAATTATAATAATAGTAATGATCATAAATACTATAAATGATAATACTTCATGATAATTACTATTGAAATAGTTCTAAAAAAATAACAACTGATCATGCATAAAGCTGATCATAGAAAATGGTGGTGGTGATGATGATGATGATGATGATGATGATGATGATGATGATGATGATAATAATGATGATGATGATAATGATGTTAATGATACTTAACGATTCAATATATATATACCACTAAAATCGCAAGTTAAAATGGTTGCACCATTTAAAGAGGGAACGGATCAAAAACAAACGAAAGGACGACATGTTAAACGAGTTGATAGATAGGAACGATATAGTGAGAATAATAAGGAAGAACTATAGAGATAGAGAGACACAAACATATATTTATATATACATGTATTGAGACAATGATATACGATGAGATACTACAAACATATGTGATGACGCTATGAGATTGAATTCTGAAGAAGTGTCCTAATTTAACACGGATTAACTTGTAAATGATTCTTTCAGCTATCAAGATAAATATATCCTTGATTGGTCTGCGTGTCAAAACAGGGAACTCTAAAGTCACGTGATGATTTAGGATAGGTACATGTTTTCTCCACCTACCATTGAACTTCTCCGCCGAGTGGCCCTATCAGCGTTCAAAGCACTTCAAAAGCCATATATAGTCTGAATATTACGTTGCAGTCTTTCTCACGATCATTTATTGCCCGTTTGAAGCCCTCCAGCTCATGGGGGTTTCTCATGTTGACTAATTTATGGTACGCATAAAATTTATTAAGTTTACTCAAGCCATCCCGTCTCGTTTGAGGACCTTGCACTGTTTACAAAGAATATCTGACATGAAAAGGCATTCGCTCTGAAAGGGAAGTTTGAACACAGACACTGGTCAGTGGAAACGAACTTTCCACTTTTGATGTGATTTTCAATCTTAGCTCTTTCGCTGCGAACTTTTGTCGTCTGCGAACTTTGTCGTCTGCTACACTTGTCAGTTTTCATTCATTTTTTCTTCATTTTTGTATCATAAAGTAGTAACAGCAACAAACAGTTTGGATACTGATGAGACTCATCTGGAGCCAAACTGGTTGCATAGGTAATGGCAGATGCGATATTGACAACGAAACAGTTAAAATGTCGATCATTATAACCCATGTAACCACACTCACATTTGCGAACAGTTTGGATCCAACTGAGACACCGAGTAACTCAGCGTCACACCATGATCCAAACTATGTTACACCCGCTCAATAGTGTCTCAACAACTTGAATGAATCTGAAGATGGCACAAATTACACACTATCAGAATTTGAGCAAACCATATTATTTTTGTACAGTATGAAAAGGGTTAATAAAGTGAACTTTCGAACACTTGAATCCATTTCCGGTAGAAACCCCATACTTCATGTGAAAATAAATAATTTACACCCATTTTTATGACAAAAGCCTCCCATCACTTCTCTCTCCCCCTCCCTCTCGATATCCCATCACTCTCTCTCTCCTATCTATCTGTCTGTCTGTCTGTCTCTCTCTCTCTTGCCCCTCTCTTCTCTCTCTGTGCACAATTTACAATGCATTAAGCAGACGCATGCTTTTTCAGAATCTCATTTCAATCAATAAATGGTCGCCTTAGTCATGGTTCTATTGTGTATCATTTTAACCCCTCATATATCTTTCGTTTAAAAGAAAACCCCAGCATTTCACCATTTTGTTGGCTAACATGTCCATATATTGAATATCTCTGAGACGTTTAAATATATTTGGAAGCTGTGGCATTATAGAGACCTGTATGGACTAAGAGGTGCTTTGGGATGTAGATAACACGGTGTATACAAGCCAATATCATACAATTCTGCGGATATCGGGTTGTTGTTTTCATATTACATGTACTGTTATTGTTGCTGTTGTAACTCTGCTAAGTTCAACTTGATTGACCGTTGAAAGCAGCTTGGATGCATATGAGTCTAAGATCACGGTAATTCAATTTGCTTCTCATTAAATTAAACAATTCCAGCATAAAATGACAGTGGATAGAAATGACGCTTAAAATATAGCTGACAAGAGATTCAGTTGACGAAAGTTTTACAACAGTTCAACCATTTCCTTTATGCAAACGCGTTTTCACGCAGGTACAAGCAGATTAGACCCAGATCAAACGGCTCCCTATCGCAGCCGTCTGATCAGTGTCTGCTTTGGTTGCTAATGGACGTTGAAATATCTGTTTCTGTACATTTAGAATGGCTACAATGTTCCACCTTCCATTTCATTATAAGTATTTTGTCCGTGAATACGGTATTCAGTAGGTAGTGCACTTTATGAATAACATAGAACAGGGAATGGTTAAGAGAAATAAAAGGTTGACTGCATTCCTCAGGTCATACAGGGAAAACTGACAGTATTAAATCTTTCGCCGCCATAGGCAAAACCATGATAAGTAAACAAATGCAAACAGTTTGATTTTGATGAGTGATGAGAGACTGAGTTACTTGGCATCTCATCTGGATCCAAACTTTGCACAGGTAAACACGGTTTCGCCTATGGCGACGACAGAGTTAATCTCGTCACGGTTTTCAATGTAAAACTTTAATTATGTTGGACTTTTTTCAAGAAACACTGACGAAAGCTCTAATTTTATATCTGAAGCAGACGATAATTTTAGCAGATGAAATTATTTGGAGGCGAAATCCTATGAATGCTTATAAAAGGCATATCGGTGTTTTTACGATTCACTCCATGAATCTTCATGTAAGAAATGACACCATGCATATTAATTAGATCAATTGTTTTTATTGGAACATGAACATCGGAAACTGTGGCAAGTGCAGACACTGTAGAATCAGATTTATATCATTACATACGCAAACAGAGAAGACCTTGGTCAGACGGCTCATGAAGGAGCAGTCTGGCATCGGCCGTTAACGCTTTCGCTGCCAATGTCGCATATGTGATTACCTATGCAAACAGTTTGATTTGAGATGCGACGTCGAGTAACTCGGCGTCTCATCATGGTCCAAACTGTTTTTCATATTTTTAACAATATCATTTTGATAGACTAGTTGATATAAGTTTAAAATTGTACACAAAAACATGCTATATGGGCAGATTATGTCTCTTTTTGTGTCAGTACGGTGTCTAAGACAACTAGTTTTTGGAATATGAAAAGAGAGGGAAAAAAGGTTAAAAGGGGAAAAAGAGAAAGAGAAAAAATGTTTGATTGGGGTTCTCTCGTAATATTTTATCAAAAACTGGTACATGTATTATGCTTATAATCGTATTTTTGAACTCTATTTTAATTTGCCAGGGCCTTTTTAAAAATTTAATACATGTAGTTTGTTTTACACGATTGTCTTCAAATAAACTATAATGTTTTGACCATGTGTGGTCAAATTTTTCAAGGTGGTTATCTCTTGTCGCTATATATTTTAAAGTCTTGTAAGCAGATAAAATCTTATTTCTATATGGAATTATTGATATTTTTCTTTTGTTCATTTTAGTTAAGTAAATATAGTGTTTCGTCTCCTGTAAAATTAATAGATCTGCAGACGAAAAGGAATTGACCAAATTGAAAAGGTATATCTTTTCATTTAGAGTATTGTCATAACTGGATAGTTGTAACCACTGAAAAACTTCCATTAAAATATTTCTGTTTCTGGGCATGACAAGAGCATGTGCTGAATTGTTTTTACTTCTCCACAAAAACTGCAAGTTGGTTGTTTTGAAATTTTTATGTTGAATAGGTACTTTTGTGTAGGTAAAATTCTATGATTTATTCGGCATTGAAGCCATCTTATATCTGAGCTAAAGTTGTATTTAAAAGGTGTTTGGTAAATTTTCTTCCAGTCTTCATCATTTATCTGAAAGATCTGGTTCCATCTGGCCATTGCTGTTGATTTTTCATCATTTTTATTAAGTATATTGTAGAGATGCATTGAGACTTTATTCTGTTTAAGCAGTATTAATGCATTTAATGGAAGAGAAGGATTCGGCATTTTTGTATCATAGATGCAAATTCGAAATGTTTTATGAAACCTTTTATTGCTCATATAAGACCATGCAACTTTACATAGTCCATATGAATGTTATAAGTTTCACAGAAAGAGTTATAAGTGTGAAAATTTCCATCATGAGTGATAAGGTCATTAACATGTGAAATGCCTTTATCAAAACAGGATTTGTAAAATATACATTTTCCTCCAATTTTAATGTTATTATTATAAAATATTGGTGTAGCCACCAACTGAGATATATTTTCTGGATTGTACCATGTTAGTAATTTGCGGAATGATTTGAGGGCATCTTTCCAAAATGCGTTTGAAGTATTATTTTCACATACAGTAATAAATTCAGGACATAAATTGAAAATTTTCTTGATATCTATGCTGCCTTCTACAATTTTATTCCATATTCCTTAGCTATTGATTGACTGTGATAGTATTTATAAATGTAACTGCTTTTGATTCCAATTTTAATATTCTATTTAATAATATGACTTACAATTTAAATCATGTGATATAGCATCCACTTGTGATAGTATTCATATTATATCTTAAAGCCTCTCTATGCCATGCCACCTGTGATAAGGACCACAATGGAAATAAGAGCATGCTCTTTATTGTGTTATCCTTGGTATAGAAAGCATGCCATGATTTTTTCACTATGCATCATTTTACGAATTATTATTTATTATGATGTGCTACATGTTTGTGAACCATATTATGTTTTCTGTTTGCCGAAATAAATCTAAATCTATTTATTGTTCTTCTAAACCAAGTTGATTTCAGTCCATCAATAAAATATGTTAAATTTATCATTCTCACCCCCTTCGAAATACTGTTTAACCAGTATTGTTTGTTTTATTTTTGCAGTTCCCTGCCAAATAAAATCATAGAACACTGTATTTATTTCATGATATGAAAAGGTGGTTAAGAAGTGGTAAAAGTAGTGTTTTTATTACTGTAATTCTCCCCAAAGGTGTTAAAAACCGACGTTTCCAATTTATTATTATGTTTTTTATTTTTTGTATTTTTTCAGTGTAGTTGAGAGTTACCATTTTTGAAAGATCCACATCAAAAATCATCCCTAACAGTTTGAATCTACTCACTCCCCAGGAAAGCTTCCACTTGGTTTTTATTGAATCAGTACTATACGTTTTACATCCTATGATAAAATATTCTACAACGTATGGTTTGGTGGAGAAAGGACGATTTCAGTATTTGAGTACGCATCTTTACCTGTTGCTTTGATGTCATGTCTTTTAAGTAGCTTACCTACACAAGTCTGCGCATGTTGTGTCTCTACTGAGGTTATGGTAGGTACTGCCGGGGAGGGATTGCATTGTCTACTAGTTTATTAAAAACAGAATATAGAAAATAATACAAACAAGATATGCCGCACGAATGACCACAACAGTCCAGAAGTAAAAATGAAATGTGCACCCCGCACACACAGGCACGTAAGCAGACACACGCAGGCACACACACAGGAACAGGCAAACACGCACGCACACAAGCACGTACGCTCACTAACGTATGACACATGCATGCACGCACGCACCCATACACACATGTATAGACCTAACCATTACCTGCTTATAATCGAATTGACATTATATGTACATATGATTCGATGCATAACCCAGTTTGCTCAGTAAACACTTTTTGAACAATAAAAGCGATTTGGTCGGTAAAACGGTATACCGATATATATCATACTGAGGAAGTTGAGTATAGATACAGTAAATACACGGACACACTATTTCCCCTGTCTGTTGGTTAGTATAGTTGAATAAATGAGTTTGGCGCTAATTTGATAAATTAAAATACATCTGACACAGTGATAACTTAAGATACATCTGGACAGTGATAACTTAAGATACATCTGACACAGTGATAACTTAAGCTACATCTGACACAGTGATAACTTAAGCTACATCTGACACAGTGATAACTTAAGATACATCTGACACAGTAGTAAATAATTTAGACCCTGATCAAACTGGTACTTTCTGTCCGAATACTTAGGGTAAGAAGACTACATGAGAACACATCCTTCAGGTCACGTGACGCTAATTTGTGTTGCTCTTCAACTTGTTCAACGGTGTTTTGTACTAAACAACGATTCCAAAATACAATTCTTACCACCTTTTTCAATATCATTCCACCGTCCAGAATTGTCATGTTAGTTAATACCGCTTACGAATCAGCATAAATTCTTACACCCACCACGACTCTGACATTCAACCCTTCGCTTGCTATTCACGTCAATATACCTACCTGTAAATAGTGAAGACCCAGATGAGACAGCTCCTGCAGGAGCTGTCTCATCTGGGTCTGCACTATTTACAAGTTGATTGTGCAACCAGTGAACTCCACAGCAGTTATTGCACAGCGCAATACTTGTACACAGTGAACACATGTATGTAATTATACTACAGGACATGGGTAAAGAAGGAGACATGTATTTTAAACTTCAGCAAGCGAAGGGTTAATGCCGCTTTTGAAGTCCCCTGTCGCTGTCGCTATTCTTTTACATAAATAGAAGACTAGAACCAACTCCAGAATAAATATAAACATTCCATTAACCACCTCTCGATTAGTTGGTTCCGGATTTATATAGTCTTTAACATTATAATCTGCCGGATCTACGTGGACCAGAAACTTTGTATATGCCCCTTCTTCCAATGTGTAGAGAAGCTGATAGCGTAACGTGTTGAGTCCATCGAGTTTGTATCGTTTGTTCAGTTTTAGTAGTCGTCTCCTGAATTCACATAGAAAACAACAACTGAGTTACATATGGGTTATACTAATGTCTCATATGTACCTTTCAAAAAACTATTATCGAACAGAGCAAACAGATAAAGGTGCGTATTTCAAAATAATAAAATCGTCCTTTATCCACCAAATCCTATGTTGTGATCACTCTTTAAAATCATCTCTTCGATCACAACATATGGTTCGTTGGAGAAGTAAAGAAGTTATTATTGTTTTTATTTACGAATCTTATCTGGACCTTTGTATTAAAGCTTTTAACTTTAGTGCAAAACTGCTATACTTACACTCTGTGATTGTTCAGTAAAACCTCTCCATAGCGGCCACTAACATGTGTTAATTAGAGGGCAGGTGGCAGGAGCATTCTGATTTACTTTCCCCTTGCTTTAAGCAGGCACTTGCCTTTAACACAACATACTTGATGTAATTTACTGGCCGTTATAGAGAGGTTTTGCTGTTTTCCTGACCATTGTTCAAACGGTTCACATTAATATTCAACAAGAAACAAAAGCCCTCGGTAAACCTTTTTACAACTTACAAGTGCCACCATTTATTGATAATGCGCACTTTTTGGATATGATTATGAAGACAATACTTCTGTTGAACTGATGCAGTTGCTTCCCTTTAGCTATGAGACCCTTCTCATGCTTCGACAATCTTGACTGGCAATTGCAAACGAATACAACGAAATATCACCTGGGCCCAATGGGACTCGACTTGAAAGATATTTTGACTGGAAGTAAACAGGGTAGATCCAGATTAGCCAACGCGACTATGCCGCTACATTTGTCTAGAATATTTCACTGTTTTAACTCATTAGAATCTGTAGAACATGTACTGTATTTTCCATACAGTGTAAGAATTGACCATATTCCTAAAAATGCGTGACATCTGAGTTAGACCAAAGGTGTCCGGCGCATGCTGGGACTCACCCACGGACCCCGCAATTTATGATCGAAGCATGTAAAACTAACCTACAACTATCTATCTATTTGTATCTCAAACCACTCCGAAAACCACGTATTTTTCGGAGTGGTGTGGCAATTCAGGCGTGGATTCACTACAACCAATACATGTTTTTGACGTGAAACGACCCTGGCTGCGGAATGCAATATGTTGGCCAAACCGTGCTCTGAAGACCAGATTTAGGGAACATGCATACCAACACCGAAACAAAAAGCTTAGAATTGCTTTTATACCAGCATTTTAGAAAGTCCGGCCATTCATTTAAAGATGTATTAGTTCAACATGTACAACACCTTTCATATGATCAGGATACTACTAGTAGTTTTAAGTCGAAAGCTAGGTTCATGGCTGAATTAAAATGGATTAAAAAAATACAAAGATATGTATTTTTGTTGTTAGAGCTCTTAATGAAGCATTTAATATGGATGTATTGGAAACCATACAGACACAAGACTTAATTACATGTATTCCAAAAGAAAGTAAACCAAAATGCCTTCTTAAAAACTGGCGCCCCATCACATTACTGAATACTGTTTATAAATTGGAACTGGATGTATTGCAAACAGACTTAAATCTTTGTTACCAAGCATAATACATACTGACTAAACAGGGTTCCTGAAAGGTCGATTCATTGGTGAAAATACTAGACTAATATACGATATACTTCATTATACCGAAGAAAACGACATTCCTGGTATTTTACTTATAATAGATTTCGAAAAGGTTTTTGATTTCTTCTCATGGTCTTTTGTAAATAAAACTCATCAATAGTTATCTTCGAGGCGTGCATTTTGATGATACAGACGAACTTTCCAGAGCAGTGCAAGCCGCTATATCTAGCATTGATAGGGAGACATTTACAGAGTTTTTCGTGGACTCATGGATTAAGCGTTGAAGAAAATGTGTTATGTTTAATGGAGAGTACTTTGAAAAAATAGGAGTTACACGCGTTTAAAATAGATATTGTGTTGACGTCAACGTCAAAAAGTAACGTTTCTATAGCGACTGTTGTTATAGCATTAGATGTCATAATTTACTGAAAATTGGCATATATCTGTTTATTTCATTCATAGGTTTGTGGTATAAATTTCATAAATATAGCACGAAAAATAAAGAAACTAGAGCACTTTCCCGCGAACGTTTTGATCACCTCTCGTAAAGTACATTTGCTGTTTGTAGTCGTGGTGCTGTGTGGGCGGTTGTGTTTTTTTTTTGCGGTGTTTCCTGCATGACTCATTATTATTATTATCAGAGTTGGGCGGTAAATACCGGGGGCGGTAAATACCGCTGGTAAATACCGGTATTTACCGGTCCGGTAAATACTCCCAAAATGGCCAGTACTGGCATTTACTGGCAAATACTCCAGAAAAGGTGGAATATATATTATTTCTTTGAAATTTATTGTTTTTATAAAGGCAGTTTTAAATTGCTGGTTAGTGGAATATTGATAAGTTTATTTATTGATTTCTGATCATCATTATACTGAGGGTTTAAACTGTTTCATGCCTGCCAAGGGTACTCATCAGATGGCTTATACATCTTATCTAGGAGTTTCATCTGGTTATCAGAAAAGTCCTGTATAGCTCTAAATTTAAATAATGGCATGATTCTGCTGGTATAATGTGTTAAAATCATCAGTACAACAGAACAACTCCTTTGTCTGATACTGCAGTTTGATTGGTTTAATCTGAATCATTGCCCCCTCCAAATTGTCTATATTGTGTTTGACACTTTATGGTTCATTGTGTGTATCTCTTAAATGAAAAGTGTGTATGTTTTTACAACACTTACCATAGTGGCCAGTAGAGGTGTCAAAACTATTGTTTTGAGAGCTGACCTGACAGTAATTTGCAGTGGGTTAGGTATTGTTTCTCTTATCTGTTACTCAGTTCTCTACAACTGACTGCCAGTCTTTTGATTTTCATGAAATTTGGTTCATTCAAAATTCAGCTTAAACTAGAAAACTGACTCAGTTACAGAGAGGGAGAGAGCCCTGTATTCAAGGGCAGATAATTCTAGACATAGTGATCAGATTCAACCCAAAAACTATAGGTGTCTTCCTCTGATGATACTTAGCATATGCCTTAATATGAAACCAATATGTGAAGTACTGTTGAGTTATCGTGTCACATCAAAATAGTTGACGGATGGACAGAAATTGTGATTCCTATAGGGCTCCTGCATTTCCAAGCAGGGCCCTAATTACACCTTTTATTTTATTTTTTGGGTTGTTTACACTGCAAATACATAAGGCAAAACTTGTATATATGATTAGAGAACTAATAAAGCACATTAGGATGGTTTAAGTATGTACTAAGCCCCTTGACAATTCAAAATACCAGTAAATGCCAGTAAGTGCCAGTAAACGCCAGTAAATCCCGGTATTTACCGGTATTTACCGCCGGCACGGTAAATACTCATAAATGCCGGCATTTTGCCAACCCTGATTATTATACCACATTTATATAGCGCTCTTTTCACACGGGATATATGCGTTCAAAAGCGATTCACATGGATGGAATCACTAACCGGAACGAATCGCATAATCATCTATCCAGACAATGAAGGATATACAATAGATATATAATTTACACGATTTCACTAGCCGGAAGGAACTACAGTAAAACCTCTCTAAACCGGAATACTAGTACAGAAGAATTTATATACTTTTATGCAGGTGGCTGCTAAATGCAGGTTGAAAGTCATTCAGAAAGCTCCTCTAGGAGCTTTCTGAATGACTTTCACCCTGTATTAAGCTGCCACCTGTCTCCAATACCAATATTTATACAAAAATTTCCGCCCGGTTTTACTGTACATGGTTGTCTATCCGGTCAATGAAAGATATGCAAAATATATACAATAGATATGGAATCACTAACCGCAAGGAACTACATATACTGTATTAACAAACTTGATACAGATAAGTTGACTGAAAGCCATGCTCATCAATATCACAAATTAGAATAACCTGTGTTAACCAACTTGATATAGACAAGTTGACTGAAAGCCATGCTCATCAATATCATAAATTAGAATAAATGGGCTGCCTGAAAATCATTCCATTTATGACTATTGGGTCAACTGTTAGCTTAATATGTTTGCTGAAAGCCATTCCTATCCTGAACTCAGTTGCCACTGTACATGACTATTGGGTCAACTGTTAGCTTAATAGGTTGGCTGAAAGCCATTCCTATCCTGAACTTAGTTGCCACTGTACATAAATGTTGGGTCACCTTTAAGCTTAATAGGTTGACTGAAAGCCATTCCTATTCTGAACTAAACTATCCTAGTAACAAGTGTTGAAAGAATGCGTTTTCAGGCACCTTTTGAAACATGCCAGTGCACTCGCGTCTCTAATGCATGACGGTAGAGCAATCCAAAGTCTCGGAGCTGCATGCATGAAACTTCTCTCACCATATTGTACCATACAACATTTTGGCACAACCAATGAAAATGATCTACTTGCTGACCTTAACTCTCTGCGTCGCCTGTACACGTCAAGCATGTCGAAAATGTACTTGGGAGATTCATTGTGCATGGCTTTATACGTAAGTGTCACACTTTTGAATTCAATCCGATGATGAACCGGAAGCCAGTGAAGTTCCTTCAGAACCGGCGTCATATGATTATATCGAGGAGTCCTGGTTATGATGCGGGCCGCTGTGTTTTGCACTCTTTGACATTTCCACAGGGAGTTGTTTGATATTCCATGCAGTAGTAAATTGTAGTAGTCTATTTTTTATGTAACTAGAGAGTTCACCAAAGTCTTGGTAGCATTAGGTGAGAGGTACCGTCTAATATGGCCTATTGTCGGAACTGTGCATAACTAGACCTACCCACGGAATTGACATGTGATGTCATATCCATTTGTGAAGCCCATGGTTTCTGCATATTGAGCCGACAGTTGTCGTGTACATGATGTAGTGCTTTGGTCCTAATACACGTACTTTTGGGATACAAATAGATAGTTTTAGGTTAGTTTTTCATACTTCGATCATAAATTGTGTGTGTGTGTGTGTGGGGGGGGGGGGGGGGTTGAATCCCAGCATGCGCCAGGCACCTTTGATTTAGACTTTCACTATTTATTATACAATAAAATCCCTTGTCTCAGAGAACGACTTATATGGGAACGAAGGGGTCAATCTTTTATGAGAATGAAACGCATTTGGGCGTGTTTGCAAGCAGAGTAGACCGAGGTCAGACAGTTTCAAGGGGAGTTTCCTGATCATGGTCTGCACTGTTTGCTTATAGAGTAATATAGATCTGATTTTGTAGTTTCTGTCATGATGAAAACATGGTTTGTTTATTAACAATAGGAGCAAATGCTCTATTTATCACAATGGTTTC
Source organism: Azorinus chamasolen (assembly GCA_963576725.1). Lineage (NCBI taxonomy): Eukaryota > Metazoa > Mollusca > Bivalvia > Cardiida > Solecurtidae > Azorinus > Azorinus chamasolen. The sequence goes on from OY755242.1 coordinate 5,345,398, forward strand.
ACACTACACAATTCTAAAATTTTCCTTTTCTCTGGTTGATGCTCCTTTTCAAAATGGCTGGGTCTAAAAATAACCTTTGAGGTAATGGGTTAATCGTGATAATAATTCATCTAATTTATATCCATAAAGTCAAAATCTGAGATGAATATTCATGAGGTAAAAGGTGAAAGACTAAAGGTACCTGTGTCTGTTAACCTGGTTGTGGTCATCTCTTGTGTGATTGAACATGTAATACCTGGCTATCTCCTCCGGGTATCTGCTGACTGAGAGTCCAGTGGCATTGATTCTACAACAGTGTAAAAGCAGTAGAATCTCGCTAAGCTGAACTTTTAAGAAAAAGAATAATAATAGAGCACCATTGAGAAAGACGGCTTCTTACTTCAGCGTGTAAGTCACGCAGAAAGGTCCCAGGGGAGGTTTCTACATGACTTACACGCTACATTAAGCTATCACCAGTCTTGAAGAGCAATAATGATAATCATTGGAGTGTTCGGCTACGCGAAATTTTAATGTATGACAAATATGTATCGTATATGATCTCTGTCCACCCTGTTTACAAAAGCGTTACGTCATGGGTGTGGAAACTCCATGTCCGACTTGCCCGACATGGGTAATTGTATTGTCGGACAAGTGAAAAATCCTGGTGTTAGCCCTGACGCCGCTATTCTGGTTGAAGATAAGGATTACACTGGATATAATGTATCATGAATAAGCGTTCAGGAACTGTGAACATCAATTGTTTTATGCTTTCCATTTAGCTCCAAAGGCAATGATTAAATTAGTTTCTTTTGCAAGTGGGCGTTACTACATGCGTATATTAATTCTCATGTAGATGTATACACATCTTCCCTATAAATGTACTTTCCATGAACACCATCGTAGGGTTATTACTTGGATGACCATTTAAGCATTTACGTACTATTGATATTTTACCAAACGAGGTCACAAAAGACTCATGTCATATCTATTTAAAAATCAATAATAATTGAAAACGTATGTAATAGTCTTTAACGAACTAGCGATATTACGTTGTATACAAACAGTCCCATGTGAACAGTTGCTAACAAATAAAACTTTGACACTAGTGCCCGTTTTATGAACATACGACGATTGCCATTGGAAGTAGTCATGTGTAATGTAAAACCATTCGACAATGTCTTACGTGCGAAGTTAAAATAACTTGTCAAATGTGTGAAAATCTCCATTATGTGAATTGTTATGAGTGCCGTTTATTAGGACTTCCAAATACATGTAGTTTGGAAGTATGACCTCTCTTAATACTGGGCCCTGAACTTTTGGATCAGTCTCAAAACAAATGTTGCTTCGAAATGTTTCGTAGACGGAAATGCATAGCAACGATAGATTTATGTCTAAAAAGAATATAATATGCCAGGAAGGAACTTGTACAATACAGAGTTCTGTAAGGAAAGGCATTTACAGTAAAATATCGATTATTCGAACACTAAAATACGTATCATTATCGATCTTTAAGACAGGTGACAGCTTAATGCATGGTGGAAGTTATGCCGAAAGCTCCTCTAGGAGCTTTCTGCATTACTTTCACCATGCATTAATCAGCCACCTGCCTAAAAGGGTTTAAAATCTTCTATAAAGAAAGTTCGAATAATCGAGAATTTACTGTACTGAGTTCTGTATATGAAGGTAATTACTACAATTATGAGTTCTGTAAGGGAGGACAACCGCAGGAAAAAGGTCTGTAGAGGAATTAGATACTCCATGGAAGAGTTCTGTAATTGTAGGTACCTACTACACGGACGAGCTAGCTACTGCACCGTAAACTCTATAAGAACAGACAACTTCTGCAAGGAAGATCACGGTGATTACCTCTCATACATATCATCATCTTCGCCACCCCAACCAAAGTAGAAATTGGAGTACCCATTGACCTTTCGAAAATGTTCCTTGTTGAGAGCCGATACTCCACCAAATATCTCAGGATAAGGCAACCTGGAGCGAAAAGAGAAGATACTTGGTTCATAGCTTTAACAACCTTATCTGTTTCGCTGCAAATATCTAATCTGTGATTACGTATGCAAACAGTTTGGATCCAGATGAGATGCCGAGTAAATCGGCGTACCATCAGTATCCAAACTGTTATTTACTGTTACCGTTTGAAACAAAAATTAAGAAAACTTAAGAAATGATCTCTCCCCCCCCCCCCCCCCCTATTGTATGATTGTTTTGTCTTTGTGCGTCTCTTGTTGTTTTTATAGTTATGTACATTTGCTGTTTCCTTGTGTGACTGTTTGTTCTGTATGTGATGTTTCCTGCATGACTTATTTTTGTACTTTTAAGAAATGGAAATTGTAGCAGACGACAAGTTTGCAGATGCGTATATGAATAGGGTGGTATATGAAACACCACCAATTGCCAAATTAGGCAGTACACTATTTTGGGGTTTGTGTTGGTGTTTTCGATACAATGTTTAAGAGATGGCACCATCATCTCACTGTGGTGGAGATAATCACAGCTTGATGAACAAATATAGATCTCATTTGATGCAGGTGTCTGCCTCGTGCTGGACGAAGGAAAGCTCCTTCCTAACTTCGATCAGAATTCTTCTAGCGCCTCCTTTAAGAACCTTTTAATAAACTTTTTTTGTACTTGTCGATTGTAGAAATATTCTTCAGTACATGTATATATGTCACCTGTTCTTCATATAAGTGTCTATTCTGTATGGCATAAGAGACTTGTTCTAGGCACATAATATCAGCTAATGTATGTCGCAGTGTAGGTTAGGACTAAAATACACATACAAATCTTGCCCTATGTCAAATTGGCGTTCGCATCTGAGTAAATTCTACAATAATTATTCCATAACATAATATAACTTCATATAATGGAACTTACTGCGCATTTCGATAGACATAACGGTAAACTGAATAAGGGTTGTTTAGTGCAGATAGTTGTAGGGGTATTCCCTCTAGCTGTTCACTCTCACAGTGATGGCACCGGGGTATACAGTGTGTCACGAAACATAATGTATGTGATGTCACCTTGAAATGTATTTGCAAGCAAAGTAGACCCAGATAAGATAGCTCCTATTAGAGCCGTCTGACCAGGGTCAGTTCTTTGTTTATACAATAAATACAATTCTCCATTTTGTCCCATCGCAGAGCGCCATATGTCCGTATGCTCGTATAATCAGCGCATACATTTTCATTTTCTTTTCTAATTTCTGACACGAATATTCATGAGGTAAAGATCTTAAGGAGGATCTACCGTCTTTAAATGTGTATTTATGACATACTTGTAGTCGAACGTGTTCACCGCCACCGACATGTGTCTGGGCATGTCCGGACATGTGTACAAAATGGCATCATCTTCCGGCAACAAGTCCACGTCATGGAAGATAAAACAGTGGTAATCTGTATACTTTAGGGCCTCTACGAATCCTATATTCATCAGTAAACCTCTGTTGAATGTTACATCCGTTACCTTTGAATAACAAAAAATACAAATTCAAAAGAACCACATTAAAGCAACGCTTTAATAACTCACCATGTGTGTCTTTTTTTCAAACAGGTCATGGTTTATTGCAGGATGGAGATAATAGAGCAACTTCATTGAGAGTAATCTGCACACCTTTCATTCTACATAAAAGTACTACAAGGCTACAATTTCTAAGTTTGATTTTGGTTTCATTCTGATGTACATGTATCTGGTTGATCATAATGTGAGCAAGCTCAAGCCTGACCGAGCAGATACTTGAGAATGATCTCAGACTAAAGCAAATCGTCGTATAACCCCGGCTCCTGCATAAACTTGAATAAGCTTGAACATTTTAGAGTGGTTCTGGAAAAAATTAGATGGTGTTTCTGTGCGTTTACTTTCTATAGACCAACGCAACACACTTCCCACTCTTAATAACTGTCCGTCTTCATACATTTTAATAATTCTTATTGCATTACAAAATAAATTTCCATTCTTATGCATTGCCACTCTTAACCCTTTACCCGATAGCCTGTTTCTAGTTTTGAAGACATATGACCACTTAAAGCAGGTTGAAAGTAAAGCAGAATGCGCCTTAAGGCACATTCTGCTTTACTTTCAGCCTGCTTTAAGCTACCACCTACTAGGATATAGAAAATATTTATTGCGCAATATGTTCATGACTGTATGAATTTGAACTATTTTCTTCAGCGGGGGAATAAATCAAACACGCTAATAGCCGCTTCTATCAGGTAAAGGGTTAAAACGATAGTCTCTACTTGCAACGTGTTTTAAATTTTTTAAAAGTGCTGAAAAGAAATATATCGGAAGAAAACCTATCGAATAAACACCGAAGAAGACACAACTGTCACGTTTCGTTCTCAAGCTTTTGATTGGTCAGATTTGAGTTCTCAAGCTTTTGATTGGTCAGATTTGAGCCAACGGCTCAAATCTGACCAATCAAAAACTTGAGAACGAACTCAGACTCAACTAAACGTTTTATAAGCATGGACCCTGATGTACTCGGCAATGTATTAGTGTTTATTCGGCTCGCAATTTAGTTTCGTCAATTGTTCAATATAGACCGATAACATTTTGCTGCAGAATGCAAAGTATAAGTATCGATGAAAGCGGGTTCTTTTTAGATATAAGTTCAAATTGACAATCTTCATAATAATGATTGAAGATAGCAAACACCAAGTTTTATGATATCATCGAAAATATGTGTTCATTATAGAGACTTCCTCTTCAATAACTGCCTGTCTAAATACATTGCCAACATTATTAAGTGTCCTGCTTAATACATTACCATTCTAAATAACTTTCCTTTTTCATGTTTTAAGAGTTCAATAATTTTATATTCCCCGTAATAGGTATATGCAGGTCGGGGATTCATCCTGCTCTACACCTTACACTTTTTGCATAGTAATACAGATTATAATATTATTTCGTGCACAATTATCAATGCAAGGGGCATGTGTGTTATAATATAATAATATATACCATAATACCACTGATTAAACACCTTTTTATATAATACGGTTCATTCATTTTTTTCCCAAAATATCTCTTTTTAAAAGAGAAAGAACATAAAAAATGAAGAAAGACCTGCCTTAATACGGTGTACCGTAAATTCACTGAAGTGTAACATGTGATAAGAAATGTTTGTAAGTTAGATTGAAGTCATGCAATTTCTTTTCATATCTATTAATCTACTAGTGTCTATCGCAAATTAGAGGTACCTTTTCAATGATATTAGGTGCATATCCTGTTTAAGTAATCTGGTTCTATGTATGTATTGCTTAAGGCACATTGCTAAGATGTTAATTCTATCACAGTCTGTCCCGAAGAGGACAGCTTTTTCATCGAAACACACATTTTTCCTCCTTTCGAAATCATTTTCTCAACATGTTTAATGAAAGATTTTGTCATTTATAAAATATATGAGAGATAGTTTCATCATTATTGTAAAACTGACTCCATTGTTTGCCTGTAAAACTATATTAATTTAATTTAATTGTGGGTTCATGTGTATTTTTATATTATCGTAGAAGATTCTACTTCCAGATCTGGATGTAATTATTGGCTCTATCAAATGAGGTATAAATGGCGTGGCTATTTCAATGTTTTGTTGGTCGTTTCCAATACAATTGTTCATATTTAGAGATATAACTCTTGTGATTCCTAAAAAGTGTAGGGGTAACTTTAATATTGTATAGTGTTTCAAATTCTTGTTGTGATAGTTGCTTGCCTTTCAAATAAAGATCGTTTATAAATCGAACACCTTTATCAAACCATCTTTTCAAATGGAAACCTTTTCATCCAATCAGAATTTTGTGATTGTTAAAGAGAGGACATTTTAGTTCTGTATAATTACTTGCAGTTATTGTCGAAATAAATTGTGAGTATGATATAAGACATCTATCCAAACATTTTTTGTTTTAAATTTTTCAGCTATTTCTGGATAATGTTTCCCACCTGTTATCAATCTGGATATCCAACAGTTTGCAGTCGCATTTTACCAAGACTAGTTTGTATTTCGTTTTTATTGAAGCTGAGCTATATTTGTAACCTATCCATACGGCATGAGTTTTATTTTCAATGTTTATGTTTAAACCTGATATATTTGCGAATCTTGTAAAAGTACAAAAATGAGTCATGCAGGAAACACCACATACAGAACAAACAGTCGCCCGAATAGCAACACAAGGAAACAGCAAATGTACATAACTATAAAAACATCAAGAGACACACAAAGACAAAACAAACATACAATAGGGGGAAGATGGAAGTACCGCCTTGGAACGGTCAGTGACAAAAGTTACTGAGGGGTTAAACCGGTTTATGGGCGCCCAACCTCACACTTATTCCAACCATAAATAAACGTATCCCCTCTCCGACTAATTTACAACAACCGCGATGGCAAATACAGTGGTAAAGTGCATGCATAACGAAAACATTTAAGTGAACAAACTGTATCCACCTATCGCTAGTGTACTCAATGATTGAGCTGCAAATAGAGAAATTGTAGAAAAGTAATAAAGGGTACGACAAAAACGAAAAATTACAGTTATCCGACATTCTCCTTCCGTTTCTGGATTTAAGAGGTCGCCTTCATAGAGTACTAAACTTTTCTTGTCGGCGTACATGCAAAGAGGCCAGCGTAATTGCCAACTGTAAAAGGGTTGACAACCAAACATGCAGTATGTTGTAGTTCTACAGGATCATGTCCCTTTTTAATGAATATTTTAACATATTTCATGAACAAAGTGAGAAATGGGTATGTCCAATAATTTTACGAAGTTTGTTAATCACATCACCATAAAATTCAGGATGTGAAACACCGTGTCGCAGAAGCGCCTTGAGATTACATTGGTACTTGCCAATAAGTGAGAGATTTCGATAGTAAAATTTAGAGAAAGTTTTTCTTAGTTTATGGTATCTATATCCTTGCTTAAGCAGTTTTTCAGTTAAAATGAGATTTCGACTGTTTAAATCGTCAATAGATGAACAAGCTCTAGCAAAACGAATAAGTTGAGATATATAAACCCCGTAAGATGGAGCACGGGGAACATCCCCGTCAAGATGAGGAAAATTTACAATGTAAAAATTAAAATCATCTCTTTTGTCATATATTTTAGAAGAAATCATTCCATTATCAATTTTAAGGTCCAGATCAAGAAACGCTGCATAATTGCCGGACGGGTTAGTTTTATTCAATTTGAGTTCTTTAGGATAAATTGTAGGAATCAGAGCATCAAAGAAAGGGTTATATAAGTTAAAAATATCATCCAAATATCGACAAATTTCATTGACGGCTTTTATAACATCTTCTTGTGTTTGAGGATTCGAACGCAACATGAAATCTCTCCCATAGCAGTACAAAAACAAATCTGCGACAAGTGGTGCACAATTCGTACCCATAGGAATACCAATTACCTGACGGTATATAGCATTCCCATAACGTACAAATATGTTATCCAAAAGAAAGGTTAGTGATTCGCAAACTTCTGAGCAAGTCCATTTGATGTAATATTTCATTTGCTCGTCAGTAAAGAAAGCTTTTTCAGCATTACATGCCAGGAATGATGTTTTTCCCGGGCAAATACTTTCTAGATTAAGTTAGTAAGCTTATCCTTAATTAAAATATGAGGAAGAGTTGTGTACAGAGTAGAACACTTGTATGTGCTTACAGTGGATGCAAGATACCTTTTTTCTTAAGTTTGTTTAAGACTTCTGAAGAGTTCTTAATACACCAGAAGAGATTTATTCCAGAATTTTCATAAGTCTTATCACAGTAGAATTTTACATGTGCCTTTACCTTCGTTAAGCAAGAAGTCAAAAGTATAGACAATTTAGTAGTTGTACATGAACTAGAATTTGCAATGAAGCTCGCTTTATATGTTTTTATGTAGTTTTGGTAACCAATACATTCTTTAAAAGTTTAAGTTTAAATCTAAAATATCAAAATTGCCTTTTGGGTCGCTTCTGGATTTGTTTACTTTTATATATACATTCTTATTAAAGAATTACCACTCCTCTAGAATGTGTAGATGGGTAGCTGTAGACTTAGTATCACTCGCTATCCCATTGGGTATAAACGAGTTTTTCTTCCCTTTTTATGAAGTGTGTGTGTGTGTCGTGGAGACAATAAATATGGCACTTCTTATTTTTCAAAAGTTAAACACATCTCTTCGTTTTCTGTTTCCATGTAGTCTATGACACGTCAGTGTTATAGGTTTAAGGTCCCCCATTGTAGGGTGTCATAGTTTCTAGTTCGATATAAAATGTAATTAATCTTTGATTAAAATAAGGCATGTCTTCTCTGTAAAACGACTAACAAGTGCAAAATGAATAAGTGAGAAAATGGGGACATAACTTTTAAGTTATATCGCCTAAAGAAAAGAAACAACTAAAAGTACAAAAATGAGTCATGCAGGAAACACCACATACAGAACAAACAGTCGCCCGAACAGCAACACAAGGAAACAGCAAATGTAGATAACTATAAAAATAACAAGAGACGCACAAAGACAAAACAAACACACAATAGGGGGAAGATGGAAGCACCGCCTTGGAACGGTCAGTGACAAAAGTTACTGGGGGTTAAACCGGTTTATGGGCGCCCAACCTCACACTTATTCCATCCCCACCCTAAAAGACAAACAGTGTAAATAAACGTATTCCCTCTCCGACCAATCTACAACAACCGCGACGGCAAATACAGTTTAATATTAATAAAAAATCACCAATTAATATTTGTAGGTCTCAGACCAGTTTTATGAATCTAACATTTTCATTCAGGTATTTCTCATTGCACATCCTATTTAAAACAGATTTCGGTTTCGACAATATAGCCCAATCTTGAGAACAGGAGAATTCATTCTACCGAATACATGTGCTGGTACCCGTGGTGCCGACAAAGTAACACAGAGCCTGACAAACCGCATATACATACATCTACACACGTGCGCATGCATGTATACTCGAATATACATATACATGTATACATAAAACGTAATATTTGTATAAAGTTTTACCAAGTTTTATCTGTCCAGAGTTTCCGGATCTCCATAAGTAGTAGAATAAAAACAGCAAATTCACCAAGTACTACTACATACTAAGGTGAATAACCCGTGTGTGTATTTGAAGGTAGGTAATTCATAGATATGTAAATGTTGGTCCACGGGCCAATTTGTCATCTGCTTAAAATCAAATCCTTTTAGACTTCCACTACTTTAAATAAATGTATAGTAGTGTGAATGTTAATGAAATTGCGTCAAAACGTGGCCCAGTTTATAGTATAGACATCGCATTCGGATCCAGGCCGTATTTGGATCATACATATCACAAATTAGCCTGCAGGCTTCTAAAGACCAACCACTTCTTAAATTTATTTAACCTGATTTACTGTTCCACCTAAACTTGTCGTAAAGTGGAAAAGTTTCCACGTGTTCTTTGTGGATAAATCTAAAAGAGGGGTTTCCATACTCCAAAAATGTATGTTTGGCTAACCGTGCAAACCACGAATCAGTGGCTTACTGAGAGGTATCCGATCAGCATTTGCACGGTTTGCTTTACCAATTACAGCCCCGACTTTGTTTTATGGTGTGCCTTTCACTGTAGCATTCGATTTCGAAGGGTCATAGTATGTCACTGCACATCTCGGATCCAAACCGCTTGCATGCATTGCACACAAGGTATTATAGTTTTTATGTTAAAACAAACAGCAGAGAAAATTATTCACAGAATAGACGATAAGCTATTGCAAGTGTACATGTAATACATAAACAAATTGTCCAAACGTTACGAAAACTTGATTTAGATATCACTGCACATCTCGGATCCACCCTGTTTGCAACACATAAACAGCAAAAGGTATTCCCATTACAGTCCGATTGATCTTTTATTTCCACCAATTACAGGAGATACAATACACAAAACACAAATAAACACAGACAGAGAAAATACTGGTCCAAATTGCACCAATGCCTATTTCTTAATGTTAGCTTGTAGACCCTGACCACAAAACAGAAGGCATTCGATCCGGGTTCACACGGCTGTGGTAGTTAGTTTACATGCTGATTGTCTGTTTGCCTGGGTATGATAGCGTATGCTAAACCTAATTGCTTATTAAACAGCATGAATGACAAAGAGTTTGGGTTCACAAATTGAGTTACCTCCTGTATCACCTGGATCCCGGCTGTTTGCACTGTTTTGCGGTGTAACTTGATCGTGCCAGTAAGAACATCCCTTTCGAAGTGAAATAAAGGGGTTCTCCTGGTACAGTATAAATATAATTATACAGTTAAATCCCTCTGAACCTGAATTTTAGAAGAGAAGTTAGATAATTTTTAGGCAGGTGGCTGCTTAATGCAGGGTGAGACTTTCACCCTGCATTACGCTGCCACCTGTCTCCAAGGCCGATATCTATACTATATTGAATGTCCGATTTAGAGGGGCGGGGTGTTACTGTATATATAAGAACACATTACCGCTCTTATAGATTTTCCTCACCAAGAATCAAGTTGTTCGACACTCAGTCAGTAGTTTCTTAAAACATCGGTCCAATTGGACAAAGTCGAAGTTGAACATATCATATCTGTTTTTGTGTGCCCATTCTTACATACATACTTTATACATGACACATGAATGAGAAAGAGAGGCAAGGAGTTTACATACACATTGCCATGGTGACTTGACTATTCACCCGCAAATAGCGTAAACTGTTCATTTAACCATTTTAACTCGTTCCCTGTTGAATAGTCATTAAGAGATAATAGATGGTACACGAACACAGGGTTTAACCGTGACAGACACGGTAGAATCAGATCTGTATTTTGACATTTATAAGCAAACCGAGAAGACGCTGATCAGACGGCTTATGCAGGTACTGTCTGGTCTACCTGACATGCAAAGGTGTATCTGTTAGATATTTAAAGGGGTCCAGTGTTCACTGAAACACAATACTCTTATTCAGTTTGAAAACCTAGAGGTAACATAAGATTATCACCGCGCTTCTTTACCCTTATCAGGAATTCAAAACATAAATCAAATAAACAACAGTGTAGATCAGATCAGATACAAACCGAAACACCATTTCATGTGATGTATTATATTTTATTTAGATTCTACTTTTAGGAGAAAACACTGCAGTAAATTTTCGATTATCGAACACTCAAATACCCATCATTCTTTATATTTAAGACAGGTGGAAGCTTAATACAGGGTCACACAAGTCACACAGAAAACTAATACAGTAAAACATCTCTTAACCGGAATTCTAGTAGAGAAGAATTTAGATATTTTAGGCAGGTGACTGCTTAAGGCAGGGTGAAAGTCATGCAGAAAGCTCCTCTAGGAGCTTTCTGCATGACTTCCACCATGCATTAAGCTGTCACCTGTCACCAAGACCGATATTTATACTAAATTTAACGTCCGGTTAAGAGAGGTTTTACTGTATATGATCTTTCTGCATGACTGTCACCCAGCATTAAGCAGCCATCTGTCTAAATGGGCATCAATTCCTCATTACTAAAATTTCGAAGTATCGCCTATTTAATGTATACGTGAATCAAACGTAATGTCACTCGGCTCTTATCCCTTACTGTGTTGTGGCAAACCTTATGCCTGATACGATTTGGTTCAAGTGCAAATGTTGCCTACATGTAGTTCCGATTCGATCAAGAATTTGAGAAATCACCGACGAAGTGTCAAATAGCTTGGATCACTGACCAAGTGTCAAATAGCTTGGATCCTGACGAGAAGCCGAATTGCTCGGAATGTCATCCAGGTCCAAGCTGTTTGAAACTGCAAAAAAGTAAGATTGCCAATAGCGAGAAATGGGTTAATTCTTTATTACATAATCTGGACTAGAATATTTAGTTTCATTGGAGGCATATATACGCCTTTTAAAGCCTTTGCAAAACACATAGTAGACCCAGATCATATGGCTCATGTCGGAGCCTCCTGAACATAGCCTGCTTTGTTTGCAAACCTATGCAAACTGGTTATACCAGAATCAAGAAATAATCTATCTGTCTATCCTATTTATGTTAATTTTCATTTGTTCTGCATCAGTAATAAAGATAATCACTTTTTGGTAGGAATTAGTATAATAGACCCCCCCCCTCCATAGCGACAACGTAACCAATACAGATGAGCGTTTTATACACAGGTGGTTGATAACGCAGAACAAACGCAATACAAACAGCTCCTATATATGAATTGTCTACATAACTCTCGTCTTCCTTTAAGCTACCACCGACCTGTATCTAGCGGGGCTTAACCATTTCCCTGTTTAGTATTCATGTGAGAAATATTGACGTCATAATTACTTTATTTAAATCATGTTTCCCACCACGTAGTGGTGTGGGAGACATGTTGATTAACTCCTTTCTGTCTGTCTGTCTGTCTGTCACAAAAACTTGACCGCTCTCTGATTTTAAAGTCATCATCTTCACCAAACCCTATAAAAATGTTTAAAGCTATAATATATAGGTGGGGGTGCCCTTGCCATGTGCCCGCGGAAGGTGTATTCTAGTGGGACAGTACTATAACTTAGTGGGTGCCGTCTGCAAATAACTGTTGGTCGGACGTAAAACCCAACTCATCCACTCACAGTTACGGCCTTTGAATTGTTGAAAACTGACCTTATAGCTTTGTCTGATCTCTAAATAAAAAGGTCTCGTCTGGTCTCCAACAAACTTCATAAAATGCATCCAATCATTTTTGAGACAGGAGCAGGTGGGGACATGTGTTTTTCTTAAAAACAAGCTCTAGTCACCTGAAGTTGTATATGGCATATGTACAAAGGACGGTTGGATATCGGTAAAAGTGTAGAATTCAGATTTATTATACATTCATATGTAGCAAAACGGGACAGACCTTACTACTCCGTTTGCTAATGCGTGAAAGGGTGTTTATATGAGGGCACGGGTTAACTGTAATTTGACTATCGATAGCTACAAGCATGCAACACCTTTATCTGATTATGTTACGCTTGCTTATTCTCTGTACACGACAGCTATGTATGGCCACATCTAGATAAACATGATGATATACGTGCCTTTGTGTATTAACTCTTGTCCGGCTGAAAACACTTATATCTGCTCTAATTATATTTATAAAAAATCCAGTTCATTCAAGCTCTTCAAAACAATTTTTACAGACGGACACACAGTTTGGATCCTGATATGACACGACGTATCACTCGTGTGCCTCATTCAAAGGGTTACGGTCTCTGCATCTCAACAGTCTAGGCCCTGATGACACGCAGAGTTACTGCACTTTGAAATCTTAAGCAGACGATACTCTGAGCAGACGAAATATATTTCAATTTCATACTTAGCCTATTTTCCCTCTTTTCCTTCATGCCTTTCCAAAAAGTGAAGACACAGATCAGACGGATCCTATAGGAGCCGTCTGACCAGGCTCTACTCTGTTTGCTTATGCTGCCTATTATAAAAATCATGTAAAAAGATATAGACAATGTCATTATTTCTTATGAATATTCAACGGGGAAATGGTTGATATATTCTATTAACTTTCTCATCATAATGTATTGTATAATAACATATGGCAAAAACAATGTTCGTTGTGAACTTTTTCATTGGATGATGCATATGCTTTCAAAAGTGAGTTGGATCCGTGTAGGCCTACCCCAAAGTATTCGGTCTTGTCAATCTTTTTTCTCGCATTTGCAAACAGAGTAGACTCAAAACAGACAGCTCTTACAGGAGCAGTCTGATCAGGGTCTACTCTGTTTGCTTTTGGTATACTATAAATGTGATTCTACAGTTTCCGCCTGGGCCAAACTATTCATGAACATAAAACATCAGCTAATGAATATCCATGATGTCATTATTTGTTAAATGAATAATAAATAGGGCAATTGTGAAATACGTCATTTGTGTACTCATTCCCATCTACTGGCTCATTTTGACGCCTCTGTTGAAGTCATGCTTTGAAACCATTGCGATAAATAGAGCATTTGCTCCATAGGAGCAAATGCTCTATTTATCATAATGGTGTCAAACTACTTAATTCTAAAACAATTTCTTTTCTCTGGTAAATGTTCCTTTTCGATAGATTTATTCAAAGAGGTTGAGTTAACCTTTACCCCGCTGTGAAAAAAACATGTCTGCTCAAATTTGGATCTGATGAAATTCTGCCATGGCCAAAATGCATGTGTCCATTTGCTATTATAATTTACAATGTACCGGATAGAGACACCTTTGCAAACAGAGTAAACTCAGATCAGATGGCCCCAGTAGGAGTTGTCTGATCTAGGCCCGCTTTGTTCGTTTATGAAATCCATAATACAGTAAAACCCCGCTAATGCGACCACCAAAAAGGGGCATAATTCTGGGTGGCAGAGGCAGGTGGTAGCTTAATGTAGGACGAAAGTTATGGGAGCTTTCTGCATAACTTTCGTCCTGCATTAAGCAACCACCTGCTATAGACGACAACAGTGGATGTTTATTAAGTGGTCGCATTAGCGGGGTTTCACTGTATATAGGTTATACTGATACTGTGGTTTCTGTCATGACAAAGCATCCACTTGTTCATGTGCAACTTAATGCAAGTATAAAACACGAGCTCATTAATATTCCTAACGTTGCTATGTTACATGAATTTTAATCATAAAAAGTGTTAAATGATTGAGAATAAATAACATACTTCTCCATACCGACCGTTTATTATGTAAACAGAGAATGTAGAATAAAATCTACATTAAATCAAACGGAATCAGTGCGGGCCCTTATCAGACGGCTCCTATAAGAACCCTCTGATCTGGGTCTACTCTGTTTGCAAAGGCATAAAACGGCGTATTTATGGAGTAAATGGTTAACCGGATAGAGAGAGAGACATATTAACGCTTTTGCAAACAGACCAGACCTAGACTTTGACGGCTCTTGTGTGAAACTTCTGATCAGGGTCGTCTCTGTTTGCTATGGATCTATATACATCTGATTCTTCATTTTCCGCCATGGCTAAAACTCATGTGAACATATGTTACTATGAATACCGAAGATGCCTATGATGCCATTATTTTGTACGTACAGTGAAACTCCGCTAATGCGACCACTTAATAAACATCCACTGGTATCGTCTATAGCAGGTGGTTGCTTAATGCAGGACGAAAGTTATGCAGAAAGCTCCTATAGGAGCTTTCTGCATAACTTTCGTCCTGCATTAAGCTACCACCTGCCTCTGCCACCCAGAATTATGCCCCTTTTTGGTGGTCGCATTAGCGGGGTTTTACTGTAATTATTCAAGGTTAATCTTTTCCTCCATAAATACGCCTTTCTACGCCTCTGTAAAAGTCACTTTTTGAAACCATTGTGATAAATTGAGCATTTGCTCCATATATTTATCACAATTGTTTAAATACTACACAATTCTAAACTTTTCCTTTTCTCAAGTAAATGCTCCATTCGGTAGATTTATTCAAAGAGGTTGGGTCTAAAAATAACCTATAAGGAAATTGGTTAAAGGGAAGAACCTATAATTGATACAAATGTCCTCCTTACTGTAGCAAGCTTCTCGGAGAGTTTTCTGCCACAAATTGTCTCAACTGCCTTTACTGTAGAATCTGCCTTAAACGGCCATCAAAAAGAGTAATTATATGCCTGTATGGCAAGCGGTAGATTAATGCAGGTCAAAAGTAATCCAGAAATCTTTCTGCTTTAGTTTTACCCTGTATTAAACAGTCACCTGTTTTTAACACATCCTATGTTCAATAAATGAATGACTGATTTAGGCAGGTCCTGCTGTTTACAGATTGGGTTATCTTTAAAGACACAGTATCATAAATCTATGCTTTATGTCATTTTAATATATTTTAACTGTTCGCTTCAATGCGCTGGAAAGTAGCATATTTGCCTCATACATATTGCTACAATACGATCGACATGCTGATAAAATGAGATTGAAATATTAATTGACCGTGTCAGTTCGGATCAGCCATACCCAGTTTATGTATTTCATATAGCAAATATGTTCCCTTTATAGAGAGCACGTGTCTATTTGTGGGCGTTTACAGAGAGATGTTAGCTTAATGCATGGCGAAATGTTTGTACATTACTTTCTTTCGGCATTCAGCAACCTTGTATGTTGATAGACCCATAATAATGGTTCTGCCATGACAAACACTTTGTGTGTCCATGTGTTATTACAACAATTAATCTAATCAATATTCATGGTGTCAGGATTTCTTATATGAATACTTATGGAGAAAAGGGCCAATGCAGCGGTTATTTTCGTTGTTTCCGCTTTAATAAGAGCCCACTGTACTTGTATTCACGGATAGAAGTATCGTTATACCTCATGAATATTCATGTCAGAAATAACAAGTGCACGAATATTAACCCGTTTGGCGCCAAATTTTTAATTGTCGCTTGCAATCCAATTTTGTTAAATCATTCGGTAAAATAAGAAAATAAGACAAGGAAATAAAACACACATATTGAAATAGAGTTTGAGACAAAAAGTAGAGTCCATGATCAGACACCGTCTTGAAAAGGCGGAGTCCCTGGTCAGACGCTACCTTGAAAAGGCGGTGTCTGATCTAGGACTGCACTATTAGTCGTGGTGCATTTTTGCGACATTGGTGGTGAAATGGTTAAATGGCTGATTGGTATTATAGACCAGGAACGTCCTCGCCATCGCAGAAACTAACTGTAGATTCAAAGGTATATTATGTCACAAGAAAACAGAATTGGCTTAGATCAGACAGTCCCTACTCAGCATATTAAGGATTATTACTTTTCCATGTTCCATATTTAGATCAAATTCCAATACCTACCGAATATTCATGAATACAATAGTCAACAATGAAATATGGAAGGGTGAACATTGTAACAATTTTATATCTAAAGGAACATATATATCAAATTCCATTAGCAAACAGAGCAGACGCAGAACAGACGGTTCCCCAGGGAACCGTCTGATCTGGGTCTTCTCTGTTTGTAAATGTGTTAAAAGGCGTCACATTAAGGAAATGGTTAATATAATTTCAAACAGAGCAGAATACCTTTGATCAGGGTCTATTCTGTTTTCATATTGAACTAAGCAAATCCGGTTCTACGGTTTCTTGTGTGGCTAACAGTATCTGTGTTCATATGCCATTGTAAAAAGCCTCCAGTATTTTAATAGCCACAGTGTCTTTATTTCTTTCATGAATAATCATAAGGTAAAGTTTTACGATTAGTCATACTTACAAGTTCAACTACGTAAATCCCGTACTCAATGTTCTGCCTCTGGAGGAAAGGGTGCATATTCTGCAGAAATATTCTCAGCTGAGTTTCCCTATTTCTGTACGGTATAATTATGGCAACCCTGTTAGTGTTGCAGCAGTTTTGGGGTTTGAACCTTCCCCCGGAATCCAGCATTCTGAATAGTCTCTTTATATCCGACCGGTCAGGTATTGTGAGATTGGGCGAAATCGGTTTACCTGAAGAGAAATAGTCACTAAACTTATAGAGCTTTCATTATTTTTCCCATCGTTTTGTTATTTTGATAGATAGATAGATTAATTAGATAGATAGATAGATAGATAGATGAAATATAGATAGATAGATAGATAGATAGATAGATAGATAGATAGATATAGAGAATATTAGGTTAGTGCCGTAGATGGGACGCTTTATCCGACGAGGGGAGAAAACGTTGAGGCGAGGCTTGCCGAGCCTCAACTGTTTTCTCTCCGAGTCGGATAAAGGCGTCCCATCTACGGCACTAACCTATTATTCGATTTATCCAGTCAATATAGTTAAATGTCTTTTTTTTTTTATAGACTCATAACACTCTTGAAATAATTTACATTGAAAATGCAGTTTTTCGATCAACGGATCCCTCCCTTTTCACTTCCATTTAGACGTAAATAGATCTAATGAGCTACCGCAGAGGAATATAGTTACGATACTTGTATTACTAGAAGGGAAACGTGGTTGAATTTGAAAAATAAGATGATTTGAATCGAGGGTCGATAAGTTATTTCAAACAGACATGATCTATATTCTTCGGTCAAATTCGAGTTACGTAGTCTCGGTTTCTATTTTTAGATTCTACCTAACGTCACTCAGAAATCGATGGAACTGAACAGGCTATATTTAGGTTTATGACTATCACCGCCACTGTAAGAGTTTATCAATCAAATAATCATGAGAGTGAAAAGAAAACATTTACTATGTATCTGTCAATCTTTGCTTCCAGGTTTAATTTTATCAAAAACGGGTTTTGCCAGCGGTGGATTAAATTAATAAAAGTGATAAATCAACGTCATTTTGTATGTGGCCTCAGTGGCGTAATCGGTAAGGGCGACGTCTCTAGAGAGATTAGAATTAGTTTTGTAGGATCAGGTGCGGGTTCGAATCCAGCTGTAGCCAATTATTTTTATTTTTTCTCATTTGAATAATTCTTCTGGTGACCAAATAGATCTGTTAGATCTATTCCATCAACATCTTTATGAATATTTACAGAAAACTAAAATAGTTCCATGGTTATAGAATCATTACGCCTATCTACTAACCTAATAAACCTTCCACTACCGGAAGTAACCTAATAAACCTAAATTTATTTGCACCCCCTTTATTATGTCACTAGAGAAGCCTGGTGACTGGATAAAGATAGATAGATAGATAGATAGATAGATAGATAGTTAGTTAAATATATAGATAGATATATAGATAGATAGATAGATAGATAGATAGATAGATAGATAGATAGATAGATAGATAGATAGATAGATAGATAGATAGATAGATAGATAGATAATAGATAGATAGATAGATAGATAGATAGTGTATTCAGTACAAAGGCTGTGATCCCAACAGTACAGGATGGTAATATATACATATACATGCAGTTTAGAATTGTCAACATATGTAATGAGTATATTATATAAAGTGTGAGTATATAAATCAAGTGGTCAAGATAAGATGCGTATATTAAATCATTTTCAAGAGTAACTTATCTGTTTCTCCACCAAACCCTATGTTGTGACAACTCTTTAGAATCGTCCCTTCGAGAGGATTCTAAAGAATGCCCACAGCACAGGGTTTGATGGAGAAATGAGGATTTTAGTTTTTGAGGGAATAAAAAAGGATGTCTTCAAAAGCAAGTGGTTGCTTAATGCAAGGAGGTCGCAATGCGAAAAGCTCCTACAGGAACTCTCTGCATATTGTTTTGCGCAATAAAGGGCCGATGTAAGGCAGAAAGCTAATATAAGAGTTTTTCTCTGCATAATTTTCGTTCTGCTTCAATATTCCATCTGGATCTACGGCCTTGAGCCAGACCTCTATTTGGTGGTTGCAGTAGAAGGAGGGAGGCGGTTACTGTGTGCATGTATGAGTCGACACATCTGACATCAGACCTGTTTACAGAGTTACACATCAGAACTACTGCGCATTGTCCATAATATTTTCCCCCCATGAGTTAAAGCTAAAAATGGAACGCTCTATCAACTACACGGTATAATAAAATAGCACTTGTGTTATACATACACGTATTACAGGAGAACCTTTTTAAAGCGACCAATGAATAGAGCTCTGTATATGTGGATTTTAACAGTAGCTTAATACTTGTCGAAAGTAATGTAATGCAGAAAGCTCCATTTGGAGCTTTCTGTATTTTATTCGCCCGACATTCAGCAACCACCTGCTCTTTAAGACCCTAAATTATTTCAATGAGTGGTCGCTTAATACAGTCTCTACTGTCTACTTCGTATCCGGGCAGCCATCAACCTCTATCCAACCATTTGCTATGCCGAGCAATTCAACCTTTCAACTCTGATCTTCTGAAGCACTATTTGCCATTGTTGTCTGTATAAATACTTAACTTTTACTCCATGAGAAAGAAATAATGACATCATCAATATTAATCAGATTACTTGAAATGGACACATGCATTTTGGCCATGGCAGAATTTGTAGAACCATATGTATATGGCAAACAAAGACAACAGAGCAGACCTTGATCAGATGGCTATTATAGGAGCCGTCTGATCTGGGTCTACCCTGTTTGCAAATGCGTAGAAAGGCGTATTCATAGAGTAAATTGTTAGTAATTAGAATAGCTAATCTCAACCAAGGATGTGGAAATGCTTTTGGTTATGAATAACAGCATTACCATTAGGACATTTTGCAGAACACGTCGATGTTTTCATTTAAAGAAATAATGATTTTAACCCTCTATTTAATAGATACCCTCTTTAACCGTTTCCTCCATGAATATTCATGTAAGATTCCGTTTGCTTACGGAACTTGATAGATCTGTTACTTTAGTTTCTAAAATGGATACAATGTTCCACCTTGCATATTTGCTTATCTTATAACTATTTTGTCCATGAATGTCCATTTCAGGTATTGAAATTTGGACTAAATACAGAACCGGGATAGGGTTGTCCTTTTAAAGTAATTGTTTCCCTAAAACTTTCTAAGCTGGTTTTATTTCATCTAGCCTGCTGATAAATGCTATCAGAGTGAAAATCTATTTGGATTCTGATGAGACGTCGGGTTACTCGGGGTCCAAACTGTTTGCAATAACGACCAACAGCTCTTTCCATTGATAGTAGTTACAGTATTTTGCCGCTCAACCCACGATATATATTCCTGAGGCGGAACGTTACACGGTGAAGTAAAATATAAAGAAAAATCTCGATTATTCGAAATAATCATATTGAAAAATAATACAAACTTTAAGGCAGGTGGTTGCTTAATGCAGAATGGAAGTCTAGCAGAAAGCTCCCAGAGGAGCTTTCTGCGCGACTTTCATCCTGCATTAAGCCGCCATCTGTATTAAATATAAAAAATGTTGCGTGTTTGAGCGTTCAAATGATCGAGATTGTACTGTACATCCAAATTATAAATAATGCATTCTGAATGTACACTAAATGTCCTAAATAGGCTGACGGGTAAAGTTTAAACGTAGACAAATCGTGCACATCAGGATCAAAATGCTTCTGAAACATCTAATTGATCAGGATTGTCACTATTTGCTTTTACACCAGTCTAATACAAATCAATCCATACAGTGCAACAATTAATTATTCGCCTTTACAAATGGTTGGAGAGGGGTTGGTGGCGGCTGTACAAATATTTTGGGTAACTATAGTCTCAGCTTGAATTTCGTTGTATTGCACTACGGGGCAGGTAAAATATTCATACGTATGAATAATAGTAGATAACATTACAGCCGTACATAGATGCAGATGTGTATTATTACACGACAGCAGTTTATAGTATATGTGAACATATATATGCATGTACTAAAGCGACCTTAAAGAGGTCTAATTATGGGACTGTAATGCAGGTGATAGTTTAATACAGGCCAAACGTAATGCAGAAAGCTCCTTACGTTTGCCCTGCATTAAGCAACCACCTGCTTTTTTAAAACTAATAAATGTGTTGGAAAGTATCTCCTCTTTTTCCTTTTGACTCGCTATCTTCATAACATGCCTATTGGCCAGTTTAACCCCCCCCCCACCCACCCACCCACCCCTTTATTCCATTAATACGCCTTTCTACGCCTTTGCGAATACCCATATTAGATGGCTGATTACGGTCTACTCTGTTTGCGTACAAAATATAGACCTGGACTTACAGTTTCTGTCATTGCTAAAAGTTCTCGTGTTCACGTGCAGTTATAAACACTAATCTAATGAATATTCATGATATAATTATTTCTCTCATGAATATTCATGGTGTAAAGGGTTAGGGGTTAAATCGCCGGATGTGTATCTACAATTAATGTAGATCTATACATAGAAGATCTGTTGCGAGTTGTCTTTTAAGATCACATGTTCCTAAACGAGCCTTAGAAAATGTCATTAGGCGAGCCTTGGCGAGCTTAATAACATTTTCTTGGTGTGTTTAGGAACATGTGATCTTAAAAGACAACGAGCATCAGATTCTTTTTCTCACATATCAAAAAAGTGTATTTTCGCCGTTTAAATGACATGTAAACATAGGTTTCCATGGCTTGACGTCATATATGACGTCATACGTTCTAAAAGTGATCTTACACGTGTTAAAGATAAGGAAATTTTAACCTGTTGTTCTAACTCGGAGATAAGGGAAGGTATGTGAGAAATGTAGATCTTAAATGTTTCCATAGATCGAGTTGCGAAAGCTCTGAAGCGAACCTAAACAGTACAATCAAATTTGTGTAAAAAGGTTATAGGTCCTAACCCTTACAGTGCGGGACCCGAGTCACTAATGTCCTTTGCAAACAGTGTAGACCCAGATGAGAGGGCTCCTAGGGGAACCTCTCATCAGGGTCTACACTGTTTGTCATGTTACACTTTTCTTTAGAGAACACCCCTAAATATACACTATAAGCTTGCCCTATTTGAATTTTGAAAGAGCCCATTTGAAAATTCAGCGTTGTAAGGGTTAAAGGCAGATATCAGCTTACGGCTTTTGAAAGTCATAAAGACAGCTGCCACGGAAGTTTTTTATGCGACTCGAAACCATCCTGCATGAAGCCGATGTCTGCCCAAATATATATCAAGTTTAGCTTACTAACTTTACAATATAGGTTTTACGGCCCATGCACTGTGTACAGCTACAAGACACAGTGGTGGACATAGGTTTTCTTTGCAAAAATTTAAACCCCTTTCCTTCATATAAACGTGTTTGCACGCATTTACAAACAGAGTAGACCCAGTTCAGAGGTTTGCCCTGTTTGCTAGTGGAATTTGATAGATCTGTTTCTTTAGTTCCTAATATTGCTACATTGTTAAACCTTCCATATTTCATTAAAACCATTTTGTGCATTTTTTTAGTAGGTATTGGAATCTGAAATGAACATAGAACAGGGAAACCATTAACGTATTCTTATGGATTTTTTTTTTTTAGACTTTGATCTGTAGGTTCCTTAACACTTTCCCTAAAAACATTACAATCCAAGATATTAAAGTAGAACAAATGCAGACCCTGATCAGAGAGATAATTCAGGAACACTTTAATCTGGATCTTTACTGTTTGCTCATGTCCTTTTTAAGATTCTTATGAGCTAAAGGTTATGACCCAATGAACAATTACAGTAGTACAACTTCTGAGTTTGAATCCGAGATCATTCTCAGGTATCTGATTGATCAGGGTCCATGCTTATAAAGTTTTTTAATTGAGTCTGAGTTCGTTCTCAAGCTTTTGATTCGTAAGATTTGAGTTCGCAAGCTTTTGATTGGTCAGGTTTGAGCCAAAGGCTCAAATCTGACCAATCAAAAACTTGAGAACGAACTCAGACTCAACTAAAACGCTTTATAAGTATGGACCCTGATGTTTGAGAATGACCTCAGACTCAAGGATTTATAATTCCGTGGCCTAACCCGCAGGCTCATTTGCAAACGGTCTGGGTCAAGGATATCGGTGTCTCATTTGGACCCAATATGTTGGACACTGGGTCTAGATTTATTTTAATTATTTACGAATTGGAAACATTCAAACTGACACCAGATCCAACCTTGAGCTCATACACTTATTTCATTTGACTTGTTAGATGGTCACTGTAGACAGACTTTACCGTATGATACAAAACCCACCCCCAGAAAAATGCTCTTATTGTATCACTTACTTTCGATCAGCTTGGTTTTATTACGTGGATCAGTCATGGTTACTGAGTGGTTCCGGAGTTTTGAAACATTCAAATACCGGGTTTGAAGACCAGCTGCATGAGTCACTGTCAATATGGAGGGGTCTGTGTGAAATAAGAAAACTTCGAGAGCAACAAACACTCCCAATAGAGAGAAAAGAACCAGGAGGTTGTACCTTGTCCGTCTCATCATCCAACTATTGGATGTTGAACTATTGTTTCGTTCAAGATGGCGGATACGTATTCTTTGGGCAATAGTTTTGAAGTATAACTCACTTATATATTATCCCTGTCCTTTTTACTACACACAAATATAACAGTCGCATGTAATATTCGTTAACTCTTACTTTAATGACTATCATTAATACATGTAATATTCGTTAACTCTTACTTTAATGACTATCATTAATACATTTACGACATCGTGTACATGTATATTCTTATTTTTTATAAGCTTTAGAGAACAGTGACAGCCCGAACATTGACAAGTTGATAAGCAAACAGAGCAGACCCTGATTAGACATCTATTATAGGACCTTTCTAATCTGGATATACTCTGTTTACATAGACATGAAAATGCAGATCTATGAGGGAATAGAAAATCCTCTATAATATATGATCTTCAACAAACACATTACATCCGTGACAAAGAATACACAGTTTGAACACTACTCTGTTCACACGACACTCATGTCCATATCCGCTTAAGCCATATTAACTATTATTTGGACATCGTTTACAATTAATAGACACATACATACTTCACAAATAAGAAGTTTTTGGCGAATTTCATTCCCGCGCAGAAATACAGATCTTGCTCTAAATGTATCCGTATAGCTTCTTACTGATCTTATTTGCGCAATTTAAAGTATCTCGTTATTTTATGCAGCAGTTGAAAGGATTAACCCTTACTAATGTCACTTATGCCCTTTGCAAACAGTGTAGATCCGGATGAGAGGGCTCCTCCTCTCATCTGGATCTCCACGGTTTGTCATGTTGCACTTTTCTTTAGAAAAAGCATTAACATTCACCCATAAGAGTGACCTGCTTGATTTTTTGGAATAGTCCATGTGTAAATAGAGCGTTGTAAGGGTTGAGTGGTTAGCATGCTTCACTTGTTAAGACGATATACACGCTAAGGAGGCTGACTGTGTGGACGTAAACCCTTTACTCCATGAGTATTCATTAACCCTTCGCTTGCTATTCACGTCAATATACCTACCTGTAAATAGTGATGACCCAAATGTGACAGCTCCTGTAGGAGCTGTCTCATCAGGGTCTGCACTATTTGCAAGTTTATTATGCCACCAGTGCACTCCACAGCAGTGATTGCACAGCGAAATACTTGTACACAGTGAATATATATGTAATTATACAACAGGGCATGGGTAAAGAAGGAGAAATGTATTTTAAAAATCAGCAAGAGAAGGGTTAACTCTTTTAATCTCAAACCAACGTTTTCTTTTCACGCAAACAGCGTAGAACCAGAGCCGTCTGATCTGGATCTGCTCTGTTTGTTTATGAAATTTTAATAGATTTTAGTTTTAATAGATGTGACCCATCTGTACATATGCCACTATAAATATTGAGCAAATGAATATTCACGATGCCATCGTTTCTTACAGATCTTATTCAACAGGGAAATAATCAAGAAATAATGGATTTACACCATGACAGAAACTGTAGAATGAGATGTATATCATAAGCAATCAGAGCAGACCCTGGTCAGGCAGTTCCTACAGGAGACGTCTGATCAGGGTCTACACTATTTGCTTGTGGTATTATATAATATGGTTCTACAGCTGAGTTGAGTGTCTGATCTGTTTGCTTGTGGTATGATATATGATTCTACAGTTGAGGGTCTGATCTGTTTTCTAGTGGAATTTGAAACATCTGGTTCTTTACTTTCTTAAATGGCTACAATGTTCCGCCTACCATATTTTATTATAAATAGTTTAGCCATGGATATTCAGTCGCGTCGCTTTGGAGTAGACAGTTAAATGAGGACAATATTGTATTTCATAGATCTTATCTTCTTCCTGTAGGTTAACCCTTATTCTGCTATAGTTCGATTTCGAGTGCTGAGCCGTGGCTGCACTTTTCTATTTATAGATGTTGCAACCATTCTAATTTATGGGTACGTGGACAATGGTTGTCACAAGAAGCTCGTAGTAATCGTGCAGTATTAGTATATACAGTAAAACCTCTCTATAACGGCCACTAAATTACATCAAGTATTTTGTGTTAAAGGCAGATGGTTGCCTGAAGCAAGGTGAACGTAAAACAGAACGCTCCCATAAGAGCGTTCTGTTTTACATTCACCTTGCTTTAAGCAGCCACCTGTCCTAAATACTAACTAATTAACACACTTTAGTGGCCGTTATAGGGAAGTTTTACTGTATATGCTTATTACTTGTCTGTATATCTACCGGTAACTCCAGAACAAGTACATGGTTTGTGACGCGTTTTACCTCTACTGGTGGACTGGTCCTAAAGGTCACAGCTCACGGGTCAAAATCGAACTATAATATATCGCCAGCTCGATCTCGGACCAAGTGCAGTTCGCGTTTGAGAAAACCAACTGACTAAGAGACAAATAGCTTAGATATTTATAAGACGCCGAGTTTACTCGGCATCTCATCTATATCCATGATGTTTGTAAATTCCAGTTTTCACGCATTTACTAAAGGGATAGACCCATATCAGAAGGCCCCTGAAGGAGCCGCCTGGTCAGGGTCTGCGCGGAGTGCTTATGGAATTATTCTACACTTTCTGTCATTACAAAAATATCTCCTGTCTATATGCCATTATACAATTTATCTAATTCATGTTTATTATTATAATTAATATTTATTATTATTATTATTGTTGCTACACCACACTTACATAGTGCTCTATTCACACAGGATATGTGCGTTCAAATGCGCTCAACATGAAAAAATACATGTACCAAACTGAGTCTATTAAATGCATATTGAATATTTAAAACAAAATATATTTAACCCTTTCGCTGCCAATG
Source organism: Azorinus chamasolen (assembly GCA_963576725.1). NCBI lineage: Eukaryota > Metazoa > Mollusca > Bivalvia > Cardiida > Solecurtidae > Azorinus > Azorinus chamasolen. The sequence continues at coordinate 5,371,966 of OY755242.1, forward strand.
CCGGATCTGTGATTACCTATGCAAACAGTTTGGATCCAGATGAGACGCCGAGTAACTCGGCGTCTCATCAGGATCCAAACCGTTTGTTACTGTTACTATGTTTTTGAAATAAAAATGAAGAAAATCAAAAGAATGAAAATTTGTAGCAGACGACAAAGTTAGCAGACGACAGAGTTTGGCAGCGAAAGGGTTAAGATATAGATATCGATAAGAATTAATTTAAGAATCAACGTTAAAACCAAATCATCCTTTCCCGTAAGTGTATATGTCTGATAGCATGAATGGATATGAATACATGAATCGTGTATTCACAATTTCTTCAAATAATATTTTTTCTAAAAATCTCTACAAGCTTGATTATGATATCGGCGGAAGTCAATACCTTCGGTTTGTGACTTCAAGCGTGGAAGCCAAGGACAACCGGACCAAGTAGCAGGGGATAGTCCTACAGTATAATCTGACTTATCCGACACCTAGTTAAGACAGAAGCCTGCTTTACCTGGCAATGGTTTTTCGGTCCCAAATGACGAATGACATACAGTCGAACCACGATAACTTTAAGTCGCTTACACTTATTTCGAAGTTGATATATGGAAGCCATGTTTTAACTTCGAAATAATGGTAACACTATCCTCTGCTACTTGATCAGAATGAACCTGTGTCCTAGGCGACTGGTTGTAAAAGCGTGTTAATATTCTGAGAAAAAAATAGATGACTGCTCATCAAGAGTGATGATCTCTTTGATAAATGAGACACAGTTTATGGAAATCGGTGGTCAAATAAGCAGCCAAGGACGACCGCAGTGCATGAAGCCGTCGAATTTTGAGCATACATACATACATACATACATACATACATACATATATTCCATACAGAAATACAGAAATACAGGTAGACAGACAGAAATACAGGTAGACAGACAGAAAGACAGGTAGACAGACAGCCCGATGACAAAGAAATAAATGGACATTCATTTGATTTAGATATAAACACCGAAAGTGAAATCCATTAAAACCGCATGAAAAGAAAGCGGAGCAACTCAGTACTCCGCCCCTCAACCCACCGGATTCTTGACTCATAACCCAATGTTTCCGCCTTGAAAAAACGTGATCGTGTACGTGTCCTGTTCGGGCCATCGCATCCTTTTTCGATGTTAGATCGGGAGTCGCCGTTGGTCATGAAAAAGATGCGAAAGTGCACACTTACACTATCGCATGTTTTTCAAGTTAGTTTTCAATAGATTTCTATAAGATTCGTGGAGAAAATGTGTCAAAAACGGTGCAAAGTGTACCGTTGCATTATTTTTCTGACTTTTAAACAAAATCAGTTAAAACCGTAAAAAATGCGATAGTGCAAAGTTACATTCTCGCACCTTTTTTCGACATAATTTTCAATGGAATACTACATAATTCGAGGACAAAATGTACTGAAAGTCCGAAACATGCTATAATATGACGCCGCATTTTTGATATTTTAGGCATTTTACCAAAACTCCTTGATAATTGACATTTACGCAATCAGATGAACATTTTGCTTTTTATTTGACGGTTTTCAAAAATAATGAAATTGACTGAGGTATTTCTCTTAATTTGTTAAAATGACCACCTTTTTACATCCCAAATACACTTTAATGTTTAAGCCTCTAATTTTAGCTAAGCCAAATTGCCCAAGGTCTAACAGTCCTGTTTCAATCTAGACAATAGTAGGTGTTGGGGTTTTAAAATTGGCGATAATTGCTCTATAATAGAAAGAGCACACCATTAGAAACGTATCCCTGCTCTATGATACTCTGCTCACATTCTTTACATGTATATCGTGTTTCCTTGGGTACATATATTTTAGTTTGAACATCCAATATAACACAATAATTATTTATTAATTTTACTTTGTTTCTGTCACATCAAGCAATAAAATCACCACAAAAGTACACCAATCTATTTGCACTTCCGTCATGCACAATATTGTCACGTTTTAGAAAGTTTCATGAGTTTTTTCCTCTTAAAACTATGCAAACCGCCAGAGCACACTCAATGCAGCCTACACACTTATATATTATACTTGTATATTGACCTATCGCACATTTATAATGTAAACTTTTTCACGGAAATCTGACATATGCCCTGAAACTGATCTGTTTTTAAAAGATGTTATGGAGTGTTTATTGAAATTCATTGAACTTAGTTTCAAATGAGTAACCGAAGGCAGTGACCTATATATATAGTTCCATTAACCCTATACCTAATGGAAACGAATAATACGGCTAAATTGCAAGTCTAGTCAGGTCACGCAAAGTTAACTGTACTGAAATGCAGCCGGATTTACAACAGACCTAACATATGCTCGATAGACTGTTTTAACACCAATTATCTACATATAATTAAAATAAATTTATGGCAATATAACAGTTACAAACCAATTTATCTTACCTTCAGCATAAAACACTTTATCTTAGATTCGCATAAATAGTTTAAGATATACAATAGAAACTTGAAGCTTAAGCCGGTGCTAGGAGGCGCGAGTAGTGTTGCACTTTTAATAACTACTCATGAAGAAACTCAATAAAACCGAGACTGCAATTTTCTCTTTTTGCAATGCTACATTTGCTTTCGAAGGATTAAGTACTTCACAACAGCAGGCGTTAAGTGCTTGCATGGCGGGCATATTAAGTCACCCCGTACTTCATTCTTAGTGTTGCTATATTTTCGTGTCCTTCGGGATCATTAGTTTCGATGTTATTAGTTTTGAACAAGAGTACCGCATACGGTACATAATACTCCCACTTGCAAACTTTCTCTGATTCAAAATGCCTTATACGTGTTGACATTTTCTAATCTGTGCTTCAGATTTTGATTCCCATATTAAGGTGATACTATTTTCAAACATATTGAAGTGAATATCTTATTAAATAAAAAAGTTACAGCTAATCCTCATATTTGCAGATTTTTGTAAAGGGCAACGGCCATAACTCTGTAAAGACAAACTGAATGAACCTCAAAATAAACTCAGCTTCAGATTTTGTTGCTTAAAACATTTGTCTTAAGTTTCATTTATATCATTTTAATAGTTTTCCCAAAAAACAACAGACAAACTAAAAGTTGACCGACAAAAAAGCAACGAACACACAAAGTTCAAGGACCATAACTTTAGAATAAAATCACATATCAAAAGCCCCGCAATATATGTGAAAATTCATATTAAGGTTTAACCATATAAAAAAATTGAAGTAAATATCACTTCAAATGAAAAAGTTATGGCCATCCTCATATTTGCATAGATTTGTATTATTTTTTTAAGTGCAAGGGCCATAACTCCGAAACGACAAATCAAATTAACCTCAGAATCGACTCAGCTTCAGATCTTGATGCATTAAACATTTGTGTAAAGTTTCATTAATATCTCTCAAATACTTTTCCCAGAAAACAGCGGACAAACTATTTGCATGTATTTGCATTATTTTTTAAGGACAAGGGCCATAACTCTGGAACGAAAAATAAAATGATCCTCAGAATCAACTCAGCTTCAGATCTTGATGCATTAAACATTTGTGTGAAGTTTCATAAATATCTCTCATATAGATTTCTCAGAAAACAGCGGACAAACTATTTGCATGTATTTGCATTATTTTTTAAGGACAAGGGCCATAACTCTGAAACGAAAAATCAAATGAACCTCAGAATCAACTCAGCTTCAGATCTTCATGCATGAAATATTTGTGGGAAGTTTCATTAATATCTGTCAATTAGTTTTCCGAGAAAATAGCGGACAAACAAAATGTTGACGGACGAACGAACGAACGAACGAACGAACGGATGAAAGGACAGGGCCACGCCAATATACGACCACCTTTATTAGGTGGGTGTATAAAAATGAATATCGCTGCAAATTTCTCTCCTTGAATTGATGCTTTTGCTTTCGAAGGATTTCCTACGCTCAGAACGTTAGAGGATAATTCAAGACAAGAATCATGCACAAGCAACTCTAAGACATAAGCCAGGCAAAAGCATTATCTGTGACCATGTTCTGGTTTGTTAACACGTCAACGATGGTTGGATTCGTCTCGTATGGTATGATTGGCTTGTTAATACAGGGTTCACAAAATTAACAGAATCACTTGATATACTCACTCTCGTCATTTTTCAGTCTCCCATTTCCAAGAAAGAGGTCACATCACTTCGCCTTCAACTGTGACTCGTCTGTACACTGTACACTGTACAAAATCTTCCAATATGTTCTGCTATCAAACTGGGACCAAAATTGCAAAAAATGGCAAATATTTCAAGCACAAATATGAGTCATGCAGGAAACACCACATACAGAACAAACAGTCACCCTAACAGCAACACAGTCCTTTCAATGTAAAATAAGTAATTATTCAAACGACATAAGATGCCTCTAAAAGTTTAACAATTATAACATGAAAGTTATTTGTTTATTTGTCTATGTTCCTTGTTTTGACTGCAACAAAAGAATTTCAATTTTAGGATAAAAATGAAACTTTAAACTTGTCAACATCTTTAGTCTACGGAGTCGTGTAGGATAAATCAACGCATACAAATGCTATTCAATATATTGAAACGACATATGATTGGACAAGGGTACTATGGGGATGTTTTATTTTGCGGTAAATTATTACGGGTTTTGCCCATAAAGCATGGATACTCATGTCAGAAATTATATGAAAATGAAGTTTTTATAATGGACTTAGGAAGAAGGGAGTTTTTCATTATGGCAGAAACTGCAGAAATAGATATATGCTATTTCACATGCAAACAGAGCAGACTCTGATCGAGCCGTCTAGTCTGGGCCGACTCTGTTGCCGATACACTGAAGGGCGTAGTTCTATGTTAAAAGGGTAAATTATGTGAGCAGTTTAACTTGTGGTAAACTATAATTAATTTATAAATTAACACTTAATCTGATGAATATTCATGTAAAAAACATTAACACAATGAATATTTATAAACCATAGTAGTATACATAAAACTGTATTTAGAAATTGCGAGCGCAATTCTACCGTTGATTATTGATCCCTCGAAAACAAAGGAAGCATGCAAAACGAGAAAAGTGCAGATTCGGTTTGTGTCTTTTGTATGCGGTGTTTCCTGAATGACTCATACATGTACTTGAATGTAATCGATACTATTCCTAAATATTTCATAAACTCTGAATCACCTATCATCTGTCATAAATATAGTAAACCTATTAAGAACGTTATTCTTAACAACAATAATAATATCTCTGACATAAATGTTGATGTCACTATCCCCATTTCTTGAGATTGTAGCACCTCAATCTTTTGCTATAAACCAGTTATTTATGTCATTTCTGGTTATTTGATTTCGATAAAGATAAACGTCTTATAGTAGGGGACATTTTTCGAAATTTTGTTACCTGGTTTACAATGACAGGATACTTTCAGATAACGAAGCGTATGACTTAACAATCAAAATAAGAAGGGTGGCAGCATTGTGGTATAATAATAAAGCACTAACATTTGAGTTTCCATGGCAACGGCTATGTCGTAGAAATAAAATAAATATCATACATAAAGATCTCTTAATATCTTTTGAACTATTGAAGGGATTTTTATATAACTTTATAATTAAATGACTAATATCAAGGCAATCTTAAAAATATAAGTTTCAATTGATTCCCTTTAAGGTCAATGTCATGGTTAGGGGTCAAAGGTCAAATTTGAGCTTTTTTTCTCTGTTTCAAGACATATTCGTTCTACAATTTTACATTAACATTGGTATATTTAAGCAAAACTTGGCACAGATATTCATTTAAAAATGAGGTTTTCTTTACCATGAGTTTTATAGGTGTGTCAAGGTCAAAGTCACAAGTAGAGGTCAAACGACATATTTTAGAAGTCAAACATCATTTTTTACTAATTTGTGAATGTTGAAATCCACTTGTTCTACATATGTGATGTATTTCTAATAACTTTGCAAGATGAACATACTAAAACAATATCCTCTACCAAGGACTTTGTTACATACTGCCAATGTCAAGGTCGCAAGTAGAGGTCAAATGTCACATTTAAGAAGTCAAAGGTCAAATTTGTACTTTTTGTGCAATTTCAGTACATTTTCCCATGTATGTGATGTATGTTTTGTAATAAATTTGCACATACACCTTACGAAGTCAATATCCTCTACCAAGGAAGTTGGTACATATTGTCAATGTCAAGGTCACAAGTAGAGGTCAAAAGTCACATTGCCAAATTTGTACTTTTTGTGCATTTCAGTCATTTTTTTCTACCTATGTGATGTATATTGTAATTAATTTGCACAACATACTAAGACAATATCCTCTACCAAGACTTGGTACATAAAATCAAGGTCATTGGAAGGTCAAAGGTAAAACTTGAGAACCATTTTCTTAACCTTACATGAATATTTCGTAGATCGAGGAAGAGACATAAATATAACGGTTATACACAACAGTTTAATGATATATTATTTTAGATCAATAAATTGTATCTTATAAACTCTTCTTTCAGCATTTCAGATAATATTATCATAGTTAGTTTGCGCCTTGTTAACGTTTGCATGATCACAATTTTCTCAGAAATATCAACTAAGTGGTGTTTTTTTTCAATTTCATTAATAACTATGACAGAGCACATATTTATCACAAAAGTGCTGTAATCATGTTAAATATCACAAATGATTTAAAAATCATTATCACCGCCATTCAAAATCACTATCACCGACATTCAAAATCATTTTCAGACAATCAAAATCATCATCACAGACATTCAAAATTGTAACAATAACAGGATACATGTATCAATAACTTAATAGTGGCATTATTAGCCCCCCCCCCCATCGAAGAGGGGTCATGTTGTGTTTTTTTCATTGTCTGTTGGTTTGTTGGTTGTTTTGTTCCCAACTTTAACGTTGGCGACAATTTTGTAGCTATTGCACATGCATACTTCAAACTTAACATACATATGCAACTTATAGAGGCAAACATATTTAGGGGTGACATATCAAAATCAAGTTCATACATCAAGGTCAAATGTCAAATTACTGGTCAAATTTAGAATGGCGATAAATTTATCACCATTCAAAATACATCCCTCAAACTTGGCATGTATTTGCATCATATGGAGGCGAACGTTTTAGTGGTGACTTTTTAAGGTCAATGTCATACATTATGGTCAAGTGTCAAATTACAGGTCAAATTTATATTGGTGATAATTTTGTCGTCTTCAACATACATCCTTCAAACTTGGCATGTATGTGAAACTTATGGAGGCGAACATATTTAGGGGTGACCTATTAAGGTAAAGGGCATATATCAAAATCAAACGTCATATCGGGGACATTGTGTTTCACAAACATATTTCGTTGTTTTTAAATCACAACGTGTGTATACCACAGACATTATTTACAACATGTAATCATATTACATTTGTCACAGAATATGTCAGTAGACTGTATTTTGTTTGAAAAGTACAATAACAATTGTTTGTACAGCATATGGGAACTAAAAGTTTTCCTTGAAAAGTAAGCTTGGTTTGTTAAAATTTTCATTTAAAATCATCTCTGTTTTGAAACACCAAGAATGAAATTGAATTCTGACCAAATAAGCAAACCACTGTCAATATGATAGATCTAATAATGTATCGGTAGTCACATTCATTCATTGAATATCGCAAAGTTGATTGTGGCCAAATACAACTAAGCTATCACTAAAGGTGATTATTACAACTAGAGCTATCACTAAAGGTGATTATTACCCCTGCCCGCCACCTTGTCACAAGATCCACTGACTTCAGTACAAGCGGCAAAAGCTCAATAATCCTTTCATCCACTTAAATTGCTTATGAAAAGTAACAAAGGGAAATAAATCCCTCAAAAAATGAATTCAGAGTTACAGCCCTTGTTGACTGCACATCTTCTCACCACCCTCTTTCCATATATAAAGTTTCACAGTTGTGCCTACAATACTTAAGAAGTTATGCTCCAGATAAACAAATTGCTTCTAAAAAGTAACTATGGGGAAAACTCCCTCAAAAATGAATTTAGAGTTACAACCCTTATTGACTGCACATCCTCTCATCACCCACTATCTATGAAAAGTTGCACAGTTGTTCCTACAATACTTGAGAAGTTATGAACAAAAATTGCTTCTTGAAAGTAACTAAAGGGAATAACTCCCTCAAAAACATAATTTGCAACCATTATTGACAGCACATCCTCTCATTACCCTCTCTCCATATATAAAGTTTCACAGTTGTTTCTACAATACTTGACAAGTTCTGCTCCGGACAAAAACTTCCTTCTGATAAGTAACTAAGGGGAATAACTCCCTCAAACATGAATTTAAAGTTACAACCCTTGTTGACTGCACATACTCTCATCACCCTCTATCCACATAATTATGAAGTTTCACAGTTGTGCCTATAATACGTTAGGAGTAATGCTCCGGATGGACGGACGGATGGACGGACGGAAGGACGGACGGACACACGCGATTCCAATATAGCCCCCGCTTCTTTAGAAGTGGGGGTATAATTACATATTTTGTCCATGTCAGTTTATTGCATACTTAAGCAGCTCATAACTATTGAAAATCCAAGTATTTCCATAAGTTTCGTGTGTTCAAATATCACACGAATACTGACAGCTAGCTGAGCATTGAAGAATCGCTTCGTACACGAGCCTCAATTGGTTTTGCATGCGCACAGTGTAAGCTCCTGAAATCCCTTCACGACCAAGGGCTTGTCTGTCCACAATGTATGAGGGTGGACTTGCCAACCGAACAAAGCTCAGGTAATGGAAAATCAGTTTGGAAATTCAGACATAAATACCAAATGCTGTCACTGTTTCAGCTACTTTGGTAGAGTCACCAAATGATTATTCCCATCAATTTATTTCGAAATCTGACCATCGGTTTGTAGAAATATATTCTGAAAGTGGGAGATCCTTCGAAAGCATAAGTAGTAATGCGAAAGGAGAAAACTGCAGACTAGGTTTTATTGAGTCTGTTCGTGACTAGTTATTAAAAATGCAACACTACTCACGCCCCCTAGCACCGGCTTAAGCAGTATTCAAATTTTCAAAATTGATAACATAAAAACTAATGATCCCGAGGGACCAGTAAGTATATCAACACTGAGAATTTAAATATTTTTTTGGTTGTCATGGCAACCAGATTTCCTTTTTAGCTAGTTTTGGAGGTGGTTACCTAATGATTATTCCAATTAAATTATTCTGAAGTCAGACAATTGGTTTTGGTGAAGGGGAGATTTAAAATTTTGCTATGTTTTCTATACAGACAAACAGGCCCGCCCCCTAGCGGGAAGATAGTCACCTAATGATTATTCCCATCAAATTATTTTGAAACCTGACAACCGGTTTCGGAGAAGAAGAGGTTAGAAGATTTTGCTTTTGGTTGCCATGGCAACCAGAGTTTTACATGGATTCACACTTTATTAGCTAGTTTGACAGAGAATCACCCAAAGACCATCCTTGGAAAGTTTCATTACATTTAACAATAAACTTTTAGAGGTAATGTCACTTGAAATAAAATATTGACGACAGACGTCACACAATGGACGACGCCTGACGACCGACACATGATGATCACAATAGCTCGTCTTGGCACGTTGTGCCAGGTGTGCTACAAATAGACAGTCTTCTTGAATCGACTTGTTTGTTTGATACAACGATGGAAAGAACGAAAACAAATGTAAATAATTTGAAAATATTGTGCAAAAATCACTAACATAGTTCTTTTATAGCCGTTGCCATGGTAACAAAGGGATATGTTTACTGTTAATTTGTAAATAAAATGTTCCAACAATAATCACATGGAAGATCACACCAATACTTTATACAAATAACAAGACAAACATGCTGTAAAAAGGAAATGTAGGCTAACTTTATAATTCACTAGAAAATGTTAATTTCAGAACCACAAATGAATTCCATATCATTTTAAGAATATTTCGGTTGCCATGGCAACCAGATCTGTGTCCCACAATGTAAACATAATATTTGCGTAATTTTGTAAGTAAATAGCAAGGTCTTACAATAACTCATTATTTAGACATTTAGAAAAAACAATAAGGATTTGTTTTCAAAAAGGTGAAAAATTGGGCAAAATTACATACATTATTGCCATAGTAACCAGTCATTAAGGAAAAAAATAGTTTAATTTAATTTCAAATCAACACTAGCCATCTCTCATTTCCAAAGAGTAAACAATGGGGACATATTTACATCCATAAGCAAACTGGCAGTCCTTTTAAATTCTTTATATCATTTTGAAGCTTGTTACTATGGAAACCACGATTTCCATCAGAATATTACTGGGAATGTTCTGCCACCCTTCTAAAAATGTTAGGTAAGGTGTTAAGTTTATATATGTAAAATATGGAGTTATTGTAAATCAGGTAACAAAATCTGCCAAAATCAGGCTTTTTGTCCCCTACTATTAGGGTCCTCCTAACTAAAGGACATAAATATAGATTACCTTCCCTTATTGATTTTGACGCTTGTAGAACTCGTGTTGTGGAAGCTATTCAAGAATTCTGCATCAAATAGTGTCGACGAGAATATGCTGATGTCAATGCCCTTCCGGATTAGAAGAAACGTTTTTTTGGCATTCTTGATACGCGTTTCGCTTTTTAAAAATCAAATTACCAGCTTTTACACCACGACCTAGAGTTACGTTTCGCTGTTTGGAGAATTTTTTTTCAACATTTCATTCAAAGTACGTTCTTACTCCTGCTGACAAGGCATCAAATAATATAATAATTATTTGAAGATTGTATTATGTTGATGTTTTAAAGAAGGAGCTAATTGGTTCACAAACTTATAGTACAGTTCAAACACCTGAAAAATATATAGTCTCGGAAGAACATGTTAAAATGTGCAACACTTTTAAGTCCGGACCTAACATAAAATAACAGAAACTTTCTTCTTAGTTCGTAATTCCGAAACTACATAAAACTCCTTATAAGGCGCTAACTCTAGTTGTAGTACTACCCCTAAATTATCTAAACTTTTGACGTCCTGTCTTATAACGATAAAAGTACATGAAAAATGTTATTGTGATAACACTGTGGTGCAAGCTGTACGGTCGCGAATGTTTAGACGTTTCCAAGATGGCGGACGAACAGGAGGCTGAAATGTAAGCATCACATTTTTACACTTTTTAAACAATGTAGCTTTTTCTTTCCGTCTTTTAGTTGGTGTCATAACACAGAATTATAACGCCCGTCAACAGCGGTTTACCTCCTAATGGTTCATGTCTGTGTGTAAGGCTCAAAATCTTCCGTAAACAATGCAGAAACCGAAAATCAGAAATCGAATCGAGAAGGAGGTCATATTTTGCATCATTGTAAGGTTACCAACAACGCTAAGCTTTTTCTAACACTGTGGGTATATGTATTTGAGTCCGATATTAACGTTGAGTTAATTAGTTTGAAGCACAAATCTACATTTTGTCTTTTTGAGAGGGTTGAAAAAAATGTCGAGTGTACGGTTTAGCCCGTAGTCGTAAAAGTGCACTGTACGGTTTAGACCCGATCTATTTTGTACGGGTTAGACACGATTTTCTTACAAAAACTGTACGGTTTAGACACATACAAATACTAACGTTTGAATATGCGTCGTAGGTCTAGATAGTGTAATCCCAACCAATTAGTGTAGATATTCCTTCACACAATGCCTATTTGCGATTTTGACAGTATATTACAAACAATTAGGATCGAGAACAGAAGCATAGCATATAATCTGGATCTATACTGGTTAACATTTGAAGACAATGTTATACTTAAAAAAAAATTTGGAGTGAATTGATTTTTAAGTTTCACTGATTGGGAATTTGGGTAAAAGTGTTTTACCCGTTTCAGTCCTAATGCAAATACAGAGCGTCTGAAATTAAGTCAAGCACTTTGTACTGTTACTTTACATTACTTTACATATCTTTTCAGATTATTTGCCTGTTACTATTGCGAGACAAAGGAAACTATCAGCCACTGTGTAGATGCCAATCCGAGAAATCCAATGAAAATTAGAAGAAAAGAGCCATATATATCGGGAAAGTCGGGGCAACGTACATTAACTTTTAATGTAATACCAGACATTTTGAAATAAACAAACAATATAATTCTAAATGGTGAAATGCAAACCATTGAAATTCAAGATATTGACGAAGATTTTAGACTTGGCAATTTATTTGGTCCAATAAATATATGTTTTTTTTCTCATTAACTTGTTATCCTTTTCTGTTATATAATTATTTCACGTTTATTTATATGTCAGCTTTAAAATGCATGTATGCCCTACGAAATGGCATTTAGGCATTCCATATTATAGATGCGCCAAAAGTGTGAAGGCTGCATTCATTTCGCTCTGATGCTTTGCATAGTTTAAAGAGTGAAATACTTCGAAAAACTTTCTGAAACGTGACACTATTGTGCAAGAAGGAAGTGTTAATAGATTGGTGTACTTTTTAAGTGATTCTGTTGTGTGATTTGACGGAAAAAAGTGAAATTAATAAATCTTTTTTTTTTGTGCATTACTGGATCTTTAAATTCAAATGTGTGTGCCTCAGGCATTAGGATATACAGGTGAAGAGCGGATTAGTACAACACGGTTACAGTTACAGTATACCAGGTGCGATCTTTCCATTATAGGGCAATTATCGCCTATTTTGAAACCCAACAAGCTAGTATTGTCCAGGTTGAAAGAGTTAGGGCTGTTAAACTTTGGTCAGTTTGGCTTAGCTAAATTCAGAGGCTCCAGAGGGGGCAACTCAAAACCGAAGCGTATTTGGGATGAAAATAAAGGTGTTCATTTAAACAGATTAAGGGAAATACCTCAGTCAATTCCAGTTGTTTCTGGAAACCGTCCGACAGAATGTAAGGTTTCACCTGATGGCGTAAATCTCAGTCATTTGAAACAGTTTCCCCAGGTAATCCCCGTTGTTTCGAAACCTAACCTGTACGCGAGTAAATTCTCAACAGTGTCCCTTTCTGAGAAAACGAAAACTGTTGTTCATGTAAAACGCGAACCTCCAATGCCTGTGAGAATTCAGACCTTTGTAAAAGTATGCAGTATAAACCCTAGATCAGTCAAAAACAAGGCTCTTTCTATTTGCGACTATATCGTTTCAAATGACTTTGATGTGGTAGCCATTACGGAAACCTGGCTCGGTAGTTCTGTTGACAATTCTTGCTTAAGTGAACTGGTTCCTACTCATTACAGAATCCAACATGTCCCTCGCTGCAATGGCAACCGTGGCGGCGGGGTTGCAATCATACATAAGGCTTCAATAGGACTTCGCCTCCATAAATCGACAAGAGATAATGATTTCTCAAACTTTGAGTACATGGACTGCATTATCAGTGTCCGAGATTTCAATATGCGCCTAGTAGTTGCTTATAGACCACCACCATCTCGTGGTAATGGTCTAAAAACCGGAGATTTCCTCGAGAGTGAGTGGCCATTTTTCTTATCTAAACTTGTGACCACCGATAAACCGGTCGTCATTGTAGGGGATTTAAATATCCACCTTGACATTCCAAATGACAGAAACACTGCTAACTTTGTTAGTACACTCGAATCATTTGGACTGCGACAGCATGTAAATGAAGCCACTCATGTGGGAGGACATACTCTTGATGTTGTTATTACACGAGATGGTGATGACTGTGTGTCAAACATTGAAGTCACGGACCCTGGACTGTCCGACAGTAGTGGTAAAATTTCGCGAGATCATTTTTCTGTAACTTTCGAGGCAAAGGCCGCAAAACCTCCAACAGTGAGGAAAACTGTTTCATTTCGGAGACTTAGGGCAATTAATATCGAATCATTCAAAAGGGACCTCCTCGACTCAGTACCCATCGAGACAAGTATGCAAACGGCAGATGTTGATGAGCTGGTTAAATCATATACACAGATACTGACAGCACTTGTCAATAAACATGCACCACTGTGTACTAAAACCATAACACTCAGACCATCATGTCCTTGGTATACCCAGGAACTGCACGATGCAAAACATGTAAAGCGCAAATTGGAACGGAACTGGAAAAAGTCCAGGCTCACAATAGACCATCAGCTATACAGAGAACAGTGTGCCAAAGTCAACAAGCTGCTGATAAAGTCGAGAATTGATTTCTACTCAGAGAAAATTGAAACATGCCAGGCAGACTCGAAAAGTCTTTTCAAAGTCACTAAGCATCTGCTAGGTTCAACTAATGATATCGCATTGCCTAAGAATTCATCCTCGAAACAACTTGCACAAGACTTCAGTGACTTTTTCGTTGGAAAGGTGGACAAAATACGGGCAGATATTTCATCAGGCACTGTATCCAGTGTGCCGAATACCACTGAGATGCAGCATTCAACAAACTTTTTAGAAAAGTTTGATGCGGCTACAGTGGAAGAAGTAGAACAGATCATTAAGGCATCCCCCTGTAAGTCTTGCGAACTGGATCCAATACCTACATGGCTGCTAAAGGCATGCCTTGATGAACTCCTACCGATTTTGACAAACATTATTAACTCCTCTTTAGACACTGCCTGCGTTCCAAAAAGTTTCAAGACGTCATATGTCAGACCCCTTTTAAAGAAACCTGATCTCGATTCAAATGAACTTAAAAATTATAGGCCTGTATCAAATCTGCCATTTGTCTCCAAAGTATTAGAAAAAGTTGTTGACAAACGCATTGAGTCCCATCTGACCTCAAACAGTCTACACGAGCAGCATCAGTCAGCATACCGAAAGCATCATTCAACAGAGACTGCTCTTCTGAAAGTTCAAAACGATATCCTTCAATCCCTAGATAGAAACGAAATTACAATTCTGGTGATGCTTGACTTATCGGCTGCATTTGATACTATCGATCACGAAACGTTGCTGAAACGCCTGGAAAGAGACTTCGGAATCATTGGGAAACCTCTTGAGTGGATGACCTCCTATCTAAATGACCGCTATCAAAAAGTGTCAATAGATGGGGAATTGTCCACTCCAGTTAACATGAGATATAGTGTGCCACAGGGATCGGTCCTAGGACCGAAGCACTACATCATGTACACAAAACCTGTCGGCTCAATATGCAGAACCCATGGGCTCAACCACCATTTTTATGCCGATGACTCACAATTATACCTATCATTTAGGCCAAAGGACATTTCCTGTCAACAGGAAGCTTTATCACGAGTTGAGAACTGTCTCAAGGAGCTAGTGTCTTGGATGCACCAGAACATGCTGAAGCTCAATACTGACAAAACCGAGGTCATACTGTTTCATACTAAAAACACAGAAGTACCTGAAGAGATTCATGTGCAAGTAGGACCCTCTAAAATCAAGCCATCTCTGTGTGTAAAGAATCTCGGCGCATGGCTCGATTCACAAATGGATATGACATCACACATCAATTCCGTGTGTAGGTCTAGCTATGCACAGCTCCGACGAATAGGTCATATAAGAAAGTATCTCTCGCCTGCTGCTACCAAGACTTTGGTGAACTCTCTGGTTACATCAAAGGTAGACTACTGCAACTCATTGCTGCATGGAATTCCAAACAAAACACTGCGGAAGCTTCAAAGAGTGCAAAACACAGCAGCCCGCATCATAACAAGGACTTCTCGATATAATCATATCACGCCGGTTTTGAAAGAACTTCACTGGCTTCCGGTTCAGCATCGGATTGAATTCAAAATTCTGACACTTACGTATAAGGCCATGCACAATGAATCCGCCAAGTACATTGTCGACATGCTGGACGTGTACAGGCCCCGCAGAGAATTAAGATCATCAAGTAGTTCTTTGTCGTTGGTTGTACCAAAAAGTCGTAAGGTAAAGTACGGTGAGAGAAGTTTCATGCATGCAGCTCCCAAACTCTGGAATGCTCTTCCATCAGGCATTAGAGATGCAAGCTCACTGGCATGTTTCAAAAAATCTCTGAAAACGCATTTCTTCAACATATATTATTAGGGCAGTTTAGAAAACGTACCTGCTAATCGTCGGTTATCATAATTGCTGCATTGGCCACAGAGTGTTGATCCTGCCACTTCCTTATGACTGTGGACTTTTTAAACCCATTTTTCAAATATAATGCTCCACAAATGTAGAAAATAGATAAATGAATAACAAAAACCTCATCCATATTTTATGGACTTCTAGGGAATCCCCTTGCTGTTGAATGTGCGGGTGTTGTGTCAGCGGGATTCCGCTGTCCAGTTGTTGCGGTGGCCGAGGGAGTGCTGTTCTCAAAACGGGGCATCCCTATATGCTTGGTACCTCTGGTAACTCCAGTTCCAATGCCGGAGGGAGCACCGTAGTGGAACAGGGCTACCCTCTACGGTATAATTCCGCGCTGGTACATTGGGAGTCTTGCTGGCATGACTTTCTACCTTGTCCTTAACCAGTGCCAGGGATTCCTGTTAAGCTGACCCAGTTTCCGTATTTTTGCTTACCAGTGAACTGGGTCGTGTAATATATGGGCAGCGGGCAAACTAAGCCTGTACGGTCTAATGCAGCATCGCGTGTCTCAGTCAGTCTCGATTTGTCCGATGTGATTCCTTTGCCATTGCAGCCGGTGGGATATGTTGCAGGAACAGTATACGTGATACCTTCTTTAGCTCTACTTTGGCTGGGCTTTTTGGGTTCCCATAAAAAGACATTTTATTCTGTAATTAAACTTTGGATATACTCAATTACAACTCTATTAAAATATGATACGCTGTGTACTCCCTCATTGCCATAGCGGGTCGAATAGTGTTTGACGACTGGAGGGGTTGCATAGTGCGCGTATATAACAGTTGTGTATTTGTATTGCTTAGTTTATATGCATGAACTTCAAATTGATCTGTTCTGTTACCCAATTTTCCGGCAATAATTTATGTGCAGTGTTGTATGTTAAACGAATGTACCCAAGTCTGTTGAGTCTGGGTCAAAATTATGGGACGTACTGGCACTGCGCATAGAATGTTGCATTCAAGTTATGTTTTTTTTTTACAATCTGAGTGCGTTGACACACTATAATAGATCATAATACGACACAGACAGATAAACTTACGGAAAAGATTAGCTTATTTACCAATGTCCTAAATAAATTCTATTTTATTATTATTCTTATCTATATATAAGTATTAAATATGTTTTATTTTAAATTTTTCTGTAATTTACGCATTATTGTACAGTAAATGTATCTTTGTGAAGCGCTTTTGAACGCACATATCCTGTATGAAAAGAGCGCTATATAAATGTGGTATAATAATAATAATAATACAGACTCAGCCCAGATCCGTCATCGCGAAACTGACGAGATATCGACCAAATGCTAAATTACATCAACTCAACTAAATGCCTGTAAAACATAATCCGAGGGTAGGTTCTTTTTTCTGACAGATGATACAGATTTACCATTATGTTCGCTAAATGAATTGCCGGCATGTCAAAAATATGTTAGTTAAACTTAAAAATCAATTCACTTCAATTTTTAATGTAAAACATTGTCCTTAAATGTTTAATAACCAGTATATGTCCAGGTCATGTTCTACCCATAATTCTATTCTGGTTTTCCAGCTATCTTACTGAAAGAATGCAACGTGTAATTTTACCTGGTACCTTCTCTGACTAGAATACTATGAAGCTGGTGTTCCATCTCGATTCGATTTCTGACTTTCAGTTTCTGCAAAGTTTACCGAAGATTTTGAGCCTTACATACAGACATGAACCATAAGGGGATACGCCGCTGTTGACGGGCGTTACAATTCTGTGTTATGGCACCAATTAAATGACTGAAAGAAATATCTACATAGTTTAAACAGTGTAAAATTGTGATGCTTACCTTTCAGCCTCCGTTTTGTCCGCCATCTTAGAAAAGTCTAAACATTTGCGGCCGTACAGCTTGCACCACAGTGGATAAAGTATATGGAAACTCTGGTATTATTGTTTATTGGTCCATGAAATCAAAATAATGTTTTTACTAAACTTGAAAATGAACAGTACAACATTTTTACATTGATCTCTTATGATTTCTCTGCACTCTATACTACTCTACCTCACCATCTTATAAAGGATAAATTGATTAAAATAATTGAAAAACCCTTTGTCAGAGAAATTTAAACGTATCTTGCTTGCAATGTTCAACGTTCATTCTTTTCGAATTCAGACGTTGAACTTTACATAATGTAGACTGGCCTTCATGTTTGTAGATCTCTAACTTGTCTTTTAGATAACATATTTGTGCGCTATGTACCATATCATATAGGTGATGATACCATACATCATCAAGTAGTTGGTATACCCATGGGTACAAATTGTGCCCCTCTTGTTGCATGAGAAGAATTTTATACTAAGCTTAAAACCTGATACACAATGGAAAAGTAGTAAAGTCAAGCAGGCAAAGCCACATACAAGATGCAACCACCACCAAAACACCGATAGACAGCATGACACACACACACATAACCACACACCCAAACGCACACTCACACGAGATAACACAGAAAACATCAAAAGACACACAAGAACTAGACAAATACTCCACACATGAACAAAATCACAAGCACAAAGACGTAAGGCAAACAAAAGGAAGGGTGATAAAGAGAGTACCGCCTTGGCACGGTCAGTAGCAAAAACACCACTGGGGGTTTAAACCGGTTTACGGACGTCCTAACCTCACACTTCTCTCAGTCACCATAGCTTTACAAATAGTGTAAATAAAGGTATCCCCGCCGGACTTACCCACAACATAGACGACGGTGAGCACAGGACAACATGTAAAACATAGCACAATAACTGTGACAATCCGTCAAATATGTACTCAATGACTTTGCTGAAGTCAGAGCACCTGCAGGTAAGCCGTTAAGGGCACGACAGGGTAAAAGTAATACTAAAAGTCTGGTAAGCTCATCCCGTATCCGAGTTTAAGAGTATACCGTCATAGAGTACTACCCTCGGCCTGTCATCGCGCAAGCAAAGAGGGAAGCGTAGCTACCGACTGTAAAAGGGTCGATAACCAAACATGCAGTGTGTTGCAATATAATAGGATCATAACCTTTCTTTTTAAATGGTTTAATGCGCTTTATAAACAAATCATGAAAATTGATATGACCCCGAATTTCCCTAAGTTTGTAGATTGATATTGTTAATGCTTTTATTCAAACTTCTGTCAATTGAGATAAGTGTGAGGTTAGGACGTCCGTAAACCGGTTTAAACCCCCAGTGGTGTGTGTGTATGTTTGTGTGCGTGCGTACGTGTGTGTGTGTGTGTGTGCGCATGCGTCCCTGTGGTTTTGTGTGTGTGACATGCATTCTGTTGATGTTTTGATGGTGGTTGCGTCTGGTGTGTGGTTTTTCCTGCTTGACTTTACTACTTTTTCATTTCTAGGTAGTTAGACTATTTTGAATTTAGATAATTCCTATTTTGAACCTATGGTTTCTTTAATTTGCCCAAATGAACTGACTTTTAAACAAAGTTAATCGATCTGATATCATGGCTTCCGTTTTAGGTTTCCATCACAAATGATAACGTTTCGTCCAAACTATACGATAAAAGGGAATATTTTAATTTCAAAATTGTTAATTATCCTTTTCTATATGGAGATATGACCCGTGCTACATCTTACTGGGTTTACATATCTAAGCTTATTCGCTTTGCCCGAGCCTGTTCTTTGCAAAGAATATTTTAATAGTCGTAATTTAGTTATAATTGATAAACGTCTTAAGGAAGGTTACATATATCATAAAATTCGGAAAGCGTTTTCCTAATTTTATTATCGAAATGTAACTCTCATTAGTAAATATAATTGCAATCTGCGGCCGTTACTACATCAAGCTATTTCTCACCCAGGATTCTTTGGTGATCATACTACCATGCGTAATAACTGACATTTACCTGTGTGTACAAAGTCTACATGCGTCAGCATGGTTTCCATAACTACATGTTATTTACGTCACCTACATGACATATAAACACACTGGCGATGTATGTGGACACAATATTGACGAAGCGAGCATTCGCAGTACATAGATTCAAGAAACAAACCACAGTATAATAAACACGAAATAACATACAATAACAGAAATGGACGGTTATATTACTTGCGCGAATACGTCTATGGAAAACGATTCCATGCAACAGAAGGATTCAAGAAAGATTTTGATGTCCGGTCGATTGTTTATTTGCTGCAAGGCGACGCCAACAGAATGTAAGAAAAGGCAAATATTTATGTCAGTTATCAGCGGACCCAACGAACATTTCTGTTCTCTATTCAGGGACACGGATTGCAAATTTAGACTTGGAAATGTTACTCTAAAGAATTGCAAGGTTTCAAAATCGAATACAAGTGAATTTCGATTTCAAGTGCGTTTAGACACCTCTGAAGATACAGGACTATTGTTCGAGGCTTCATCAACAGAAAACGCTGAGATGTGGATACAGGCGCTACACCCGAGAATCCGCAACAAATGCCCGGCGGTGTAACACACACGTGCATTTTGCCGTTTTAGGCTTGAAGAGGACGATAAATAATCATATGGTCATCATTGTGAGAACAATTAAGAATTTACTATACTTTTCTATGAAACCTGTTATACATGTATTTTCTTTAATGTATTATCTTCACAACCACTTTTTACCATGCTAGTATTGCCTTGCCATTTAATATTTTTTAAATGTATATTTACGCGTTTGCAAGCATTCGCTGCCACAGTCTGTCCTCTGCGTACTTTGTCGTCTGCTACCATTTTCTTTCTTTAATATTCTTCAAGTTTGTTTAAAAAATCATATTCATTGTAACAAGCAGTTTGGATTCTGATAAGACACCGTGTTACTCGACGTCTCATCTGGATCAAAACCGTTTGCCCAGGTAACCACAGTAGCGACATTAGCAGTGAAAGAGTTAACCCTTTGTACACAATGTCTGCTCAATCTTGGATAAGCTGAATTTTTCACCGATTTCCGATTCGATGAAACTATTGAGTAACAGTTAACCGAGTGTCAAACAGCTTGGTGAAGCTAAATCCTGATGAGAGACAGACTAACTCGAGGTCACTCGAGGTCACACTAACTCGAGGTCACACTAACTCGAGGTCACATCTTGATTCAACTGTTTCATTATGCCACTCCAGACGCCCTTAGCACGGGCTTGGTTGATGTCGACAGTGCACGGGCTTGGTTGATGACGACAGTGCACGGGCTTGGTTGATGTCGACAGTGCACGGGCTTGGTTGATGTCGACAGTGCACGGGCTTGGTTGATGTCGACAGTGCACGGGCTTGGTTGATGTCGACAGTGCACGGGCTTGGTTGATGTCGACAGTGCACGGGCTTGGTTGATGTCGACAGTGCACGGGCTTGGTTGATGTCGACAGTGCACGGGCTTGGTTGATGTCGACAGTGCACGGGCTTGGTTGATGTCGACAGTGTTTATTTAAATGAGTTCTTTAAAGATGCTCTGCGGTACATCGTTTCATCAAATTATCTTAAAGGAAATGTAGAACACGCCACGTCAGAGACAAGCTGCATGCTCTAGACATATTAGTTTTGCGTAGAGGCTTAATTCCATATCAGTATGGTGTGGTAATATATGTTTGTATATAGTGTTTAAATACATTGTATTTATGTATGTCTTTTATTAAATAACTAAAATGAGTTACGTTATGAGTTATGGTTTGTAGTATTACCTGACAAATGATATTAACTGACAAATAAATAAAACATTCAACCGATTCAATTATTCGAAGTGTTGATTTCGCATACATGTGCCCTATTCTTGCTCAGCAAGGTCTGACTTAAATGATCAAACAGCTAGCCATCTCGTGACGATCGGAGATTTGGCACTTGATCAATTAGTAACTTCTTAAAATCTTGAATATCCATGAATATTCATGTTATAAATGATGACTTTGTGAATAATAATTAGGTTACCTTTTTAACATGACATATTAACACGTATTTGTTACGGAAGCAGAAAGAAAGTGTAGAATTACATTTATATTATTTAATACGCAAACAGAGCAGACCTTGATCAGACTGTCCCTATAGAAGCTTTCTGATATGGGTCTACTCTGTTTACAAAAGGCATAAAACTATACTTATGGAATAAATGTTAAATGTACCTAAAAAGTACAATTTAGTTCAGATCGCATTTTCAGCAGACATTTCAGCAGACTATTTTGTCTTAAAATAGAAACATACTATAAAGCAGTCAGGGAATAAATTAAAGTGCATATTTCATGTCAAATGTTTGCATAATTCTAAACGAAAGTAATGCAGATATCTGTGTTATTTTCGTTCTGCAATAAATAAGCACCTGTCCTTAAGAATCAGGGTCCATGCTTATAAAGCTTTTAGTTGAGTCTTGAGTTTCGTTCTCAGGCTTTTGATTGGTCAAATTTGAGTTCTCAAGCTTTTGATTGGTCAGATTTGAGCCAAAGGTTCAAATCTGACCAATCAAAAGCTTGAGAACTATCTCAGACTTAACTAAAAGCTTTATAAGCATGGACCCAGGATTAGACCTAAGTTTGGAGAATTACCTGTAAAAGCAGGAAAAGTAAAATATTATGAAAAACAATAAAAAAGGTTTTGCTTTGAATTCGTTCGTTAATCAAGGACTTGGTTGAAGGTTACGTAACAGGTGGCCATTTTGTTTGTGTTCATAGTAAATTATCTGCATATAAGTGATTAAAGAGTATTCCCGGCCTTTTGAATAAGATGATATGATAAGATCCGTCTATGTTTACATGTTCTACGAATGCTCTGCCTACCAAACGACTTAATAAATAAATATATCAATGACTAGATACCTATATGTTCACCCTCTATGTCCGGTGCGCAAGATCAACGATGGCCTAGATAAAATTGCCGATAACATCAGGCGTGAATGATTTCTAGACAATCAATGACCGAATTCGTTCAGACATTTATCACGTAACCATATAACCTATCAAGACGCACTATCTGGATTCACACATCCAAACACACTACAAAATAAATTTGGATAACAATTTACGACATTGATATTCACAAATGTGGTAAATATCGTCTAAAGCTTCCATTTAAACCGTGCTTTCTGCATTTATTATGCTTTATTAACTATTCTAACACGACTCTGAACATACGGCATATAAACAAAGACTACCGAGAAACGTGCTATAATCCACGATAATGGACTGCACGCACAACATTTCTATCGGCTTTTCCACGCGCAATTCTGTTCCATGTTCAAACCACACAACATGGCGTAACCACTGACAACGATTCTGGTTTTGCCGTATTCTTTGGGAACAAAAGTATTTTGTTTCATAAAAAAGTCGTGTTAGAATCGAAATAACAAATTCGTAGCTGTGCACTATCGTGCATTAGTGTACATGTAGATCACAGTTAGTCGTCAAGATAAAGGCTATTAGATCACTCTACATCAACAACTCCTAACTGTGATCTAAGGCGCGATAATGCAAGCTACACATTTGACCTGAATATCCGATCGTAAAGCAAATATACATTTTCGAAAGGTCTCACTGTGCCAATGTCAAGAATTTATATATTCACGTGTCTAATCGAGATATTCCAGTTTTACCCTTTACTCCATAAATATGCCTTTCTACGCATTTGCAAACACAGTAGACACAGATCACGGCTCCTATAGAATCCGTCTGATCCGTGTGTGCTCTGTTTGCTTATGGTATAACATAGATACTATGTAGATGTATGATTCTGCCTTGATCAAAATGCCTGTGTCTATGTGCTATTATAACAATTAATTTAATCAATATTCATGATGTAATTATGTCTGACATTAATATTCATGGATTAAAGATTTAAAACAGTTTCGTGACCATTAACGTCATTTTAGCGCTCAATTGTGAATTGTCACAACTTTTCAAATGACCGTATCGACCTTATTTCTGAATCGATTCTCGTGCAGTCTGCACACCAGTAATGCGACAGACCTGGGTTTCATATAAAGACGTGATAGATTTAATCAAATTGGACACATCCAGTTCAGTTTTGAGTTAATTCAGGTCTTACCTGACAGAGCATTTCCCCAAGATATTTGATTAGATACGCACGTTTTGTATAGGTCCTATATAATTATGTGGAACCAAAGTATAAAACTTTTCACGCGTGACCATGTGACAGTCTGTCCCTAACGTATCGGCAAATGCTCGTGACCATAGGTAGTAGGTGGCGGTGGTCTAGTGGTAACGCGTTTGACAGTCCGGAGGTCACAAAGTCAAATGTAATTTCACATTTCTAAATATGTAAGCACGATGGGTCTGGCATACAGGTGTGCAGACAGTATGTAAATGGTATAGCTGTTCGCTTCAATGTCAGAGATGAAACATTTTTGGCTTGGAATGATTTTCTGTTGCGATTTGGCTCTTTACTCGTACAACGTCATGGGTGAATGTCGTGTAGAGTAAATGTAACAGCAACATGGCGTAACCACTGACAACGATTCTTGTTTTGCCGTATTCTTTGGGAACAAAATTATTTTTTTTTTAATAAAAAAGTCGTGTTAGAATCGAAACAACAAATTCGTAGCTGTGCACTATCATGCATTAGTGTACATGTAGATCACAGTTAGTCGTCAAGATAAAGGCTATTAGATCACTCTACATCCACAACTCCTAACTGTGATCTAAGGCGCGATAATGCAAGCTACACATTTGACATTAAGAATCTAAACCTAAATATCCGATCGTAAAGCAAATATTCATTTTCGAAAGGTCTCACTGTGCCAATGTCAAGAATTTATAGGTTCACGTGTCTAATCGAGATATTCCAGTTTTACCCTTTACTCCATAAATATGCCTTGCTACGCATTTGTAAACACAGTAGACACAGATCACGGTTCCTATAGAATCCGTTTGATCCGTGTGTGCTCTGTTTGCTTATGGTATAACATAGATACTATGTAGATGTATGATTCTGCCTTGATCAAAATGCCTGTGTCTATGTGCTATCATAACAATTAATTTAATCATTATTCATGATGTAATTATGTCTGACATTAATATTCATGGATTAAAGATTTAAAACAGTTTCGTGACCAGTAACGTCATTTTAGCGCTCAATTGTGAATTGTTTTTTCAAATGACCGTATCGACCTTATTTCTGAATCGATTCTCGTGCAGTCTGCACACCAGTAATGCGACAGACCTTGGGATCATATAAAGATGTGATAGATTTAATCAAATTGGACACATCCAGTTCAGTTTTGAGTTAATTCAGTTCTTACCTGACAGAGCATTTCCCCAAGATATTTGATTAGATACGCACGTTTTGTATAGGTCCTATATAATTATGTGGAACCAAAGTATAAAACTTTTCACGCGTGACCATGGCAGTATGTCCCTAACGTATCGACAAATGCTCGTGACCTTAGGTAGTAGGTGGCGGTGGTCTAGTGGTAACGCGTTTGACAGTCCGCAGGTCCGGGGATCAAATCCCGGTCCCTACCGGAAATTTCAGAGACGCGTTTCCGTGTCTCCCACCCGCACATCCTCTCCACCTAGGGGTTAAAAAGGGTACCTGTGAAGGTCACTCGCCGGTACTGCGGCTGCATGATTGCGCCATATGTTCGCAGTGCTCAATATTGTAGGCCAATGACTCAATGACCAGGGGAGTAAATGTACAGTCGGCTTAGTGGCCATTTGGACTGAAAGTAGACTATAACTAGGTACTTTGTTTTTACCTTGGTTTTCTCCGAAACTTGATACATTTATGTAATCCTTTACATGGTGATGTTACTCCATGTATATTCATGAATACTAATAAGATTAATTCATAAAATAGCATATTTTGAACTTTAAAGTTTTGCAAAAGCAGACACAGCATAATCTGATCTATGTTATTCCATAAGCATAATACAAGTACTGTTTTATCACTTATGTTGTTCGTAAACAGTGTAGACTCATTTGAGAGGGTCCTTACAGTCCATGTGAAAATGCAGCGCTGAAAGAGTTAATATTGCTGTAACATGTGTTAATATCGGTAAGCTCCTGTTGAAATTCAATTATACCCTATTTCGCAAAGCTATCTAATGAAAAAGTAGTAAAGTCAAGCAGGAAAAGTCACACACAAAACGCCACCATCACCAAAACATCGATAGAAATCAATTTATACACACATACACACACAAACACATACACACACACATATATATATATATACAACACATACATACCGATACATACACAGGAAATGGAAATACCAAACATGAACAAACGCACTAGTACAAAGACACCAGACCACAAATGCAAGGGCGAACACACACAAAAACTACAAACACGAACAAAGACACTAGTACAAAACAAACAAACCAAAAGCAAGGGTGACAATGAAAGTACCGCCTTGGAACGGTCTGTGGCAAAACCACAACTGGGGGTTTAAACCGGTTTACGGACGTCCTTACCTCACACTTATCTAAAAGTCGCCCTAGCTAAACAAACATTGTACATAAAGGTCTCCGCCAGACTTCCCCACAACCTAGGAGGCAGTAATCACAGAACAAAATGTAAAACATAGCATAACAACGGTGAAAATCCGTAAATTATGTACTCAATGGCTTTGCTGAAGACAGACCAACTGCAGTTAACAGCCGTTAAGGGCACGACAGAGAAACTGCAATACATGCGTCTGGTAAGCTCATTCCATTTCTGGGTTTAAGAATATACCATCATAGAGTACTACCCCCGGCCTGTCATCGTGCAAGCCAAGAGGAAAGCGTAGCGACCGACTGTAAAGGGGTCGATAACCAAACATGCAGTGTGTTGCAATATAATAGGGTCATAACCTTTTTTCCTAAAAGTTTTATTGCGTTTAATAAACAAATCGTGAAAATGGATATAAAGTTGTTTGTAGATAACACCACCATAGAAATCTGGGTGAGAGATACCTTATTGCAGTAACGTCCGTAAATTGCAGTTATATTTACTAATGAGGGGTACATTTCGATAATAACATTTTGAAAAAGCTTCCGAATTTTATGGTATATGTTACCTTGCTTAAGAAATTTATGAGTTATAACTAAATTACGACTGTTAAAATCTTCTAGCAAAGAACAGGCGCGTGCAAAGCGAATAAGTTGAGATAAGATGTAGACCGGGGAACATCTCCATCTAGAGAAGGATAATTAACAATTTTGAAATCGAAATTTTCCCTTTTATCGTTTATTGTAGACGAAACTTTATCATTAGTGATGGAACGATTCAAATCTAAAAAGGAATCCTGAATGTCGGATCTATTCGCTTTGTTTAAAGTTCTTTTCGGTAAATAGAAGAAACCATACTTTCAAAATAAGGATTATCCAAGTTCAAAATATGGTCTAAATACCTAGACGTTTTATTAAAAGCATTAACAATGTCAGATTGTGTATCAGGTTTTAAGCTAAGCATGAACTCCCTCACATAGCAATACAAAAACAAATCTGCAACAAGAGGGGCACAATTTGTTCCCATAGGTATACCAACAACTTGACGATACATGGTATCCCCATAGCGCACAAATATGTTATCTAAAAGAAATGTTAAAGAACTACAAACATCAAGACAAATCCACATGGTGTAATGTTTAACTTCTGAATTCGACAAGAATGAACGTTGAACATTTCCCGTTGAACTCCCCGTACATTCTGTCAATATTGTTTTCTTCCTCTTGCAGGAATTTTTCTACATCCAATGCGTTTCTTTGTACCTTAACACCGTACTTTGCACTTCATGGTGGCTTCGGTACTCACCGACATATTGTGTCACTGTCTTTTTTAAGATGAATTCCCTTTGTGATCTCCATATTGTTACTTTACCTTACTTTTTTTTCTTCACTTAAACTTACACTCTGTGTCTTCTGTTCAGCTTCATCATAATCTGGCTCATTTTCATTCTCTACAGCCGTCTGTTTGTATAAAACCTCTAAAACTCTTTTCTGCTTCGTCTTTTCATGCTCCTTCGTCTGCTATAAATAACGTGTTTCATAATGAATCTAAAATCGTGCTTTCTCCTTTAAAGCAATCTATCCTTCGTTATACTAAAGCTCATCTAAATTCACATTATTTGAACAAAAGATATAGAGTATATCCAATAATTACAAAGTGCAATTGTAAGATGTGCATGTGTTGCAATTTTATTTCTACTAGATCAACTATTAAATCTCTTGTAAATGGTAGAGTGTTTAGTGTACAGATTAATTCTGATGTAGACTGAAATTCGTCAAACATCATATATGGTATAACTTGAAACGTGCCTAGCTGTGGTATTCAGTATGTGGGTCAGACGGGTCGTTCTTTAAACACAATGTAACGAGAACATAATTACCATTCTCGTATCAAAAAACTACGCAACAGTCTTTACCAGCAT
Organism: Azorinus chamasolen; assembly: GCA_963576725.1. Classification (NCBI taxonomy): domain Eukaryota; kingdom Metazoa; phylum Mollusca; class Bivalvia; order Cardiida; family Solecurtidae; genus Azorinus; species Azorinus chamasolen. The sequence goes on from OY755242.1 coordinate 5,400,309, forward strand.
TTTTGTCATACAGGACATTCATTTAAACATGTTTCGGTTCAACCAGTAGAGCAAATTGATTATAATTCTAATACTACCAGTAGTTTTAAATCTAAAGCTCGTTTTATCACAGAGCTAGACTGGATTAAAAAAAATATAAACACCTTTCCCTTTGAGCTTGAATGACAGCATTTACCGAAGAGGTAATATATCTAAAGATCCTAACATCGATATTTTCTCAATATTTTCGATTAGAAAACGTTAAAGCAGATCACATGGTAAACGTAGAAATGGTAGTATTAAGCGCAAATTACGTCTTAATATGTCTGTTCATTGTTTACATACTATTCTTAAAGAAACTGGCAACCATGCTATGCTTTCTTGTTTATCATCTTTGCCATTTTCTTGTATTCGGTCCATTGACGAGGAGGCTGATAAAAATGTCATGCATCAGACCCACTGACCAAAACTGCCTCAATTATACAAAGTTATACACAGCATGTTCTTCGTCCTCATATTGATAAATAATCTGAACATAAAAGAAATTTTCTTAAACTTCAATTCATAAGTAAAGGTATCGATTTTATTGATATTCAAAGTAGATTTCGTGATGAGAATGTAATCGATTCTAATCCTAAATATTTCACAATTTCTGAATTACCTATCATCTGCTATAAATACAATGAACCAATCATGAACTTTATTTTTAACTATAATAAAATTTATCTGACTTAAATAGTGATGTCAATACCCCTACTTCTTGAGACAGTAGCATTTCAAGCTTTTGTTATAAACCAGTTGGTCACGTCATTACTGGTAATTTTAATACCATTAAAGATAAACGTCTCAGGACCCTTCTAACTAAAGGACCGAAATATAGATTACCTTCCCTTATTGATTTTGATACTTATGCTCATATTGCTGAAGCTATTCAAGAATTCTGCATCAAATGGTGTCGACGAGAACATGCTGATGTAAATGCCCTTTCGGATTGAAAAAAACATGTTTTTGACATAATTGATACACGTATTGCTTTTTACAAATCTAATTACTATCTATTACCACCAGCGTTACATTTCGATATCTGAAGAAAAAACATTTCGAATTTTCATTCTAATTATGTTCTTGCTCCTGCTGACAAGGCATCAGATATTGTAATAATTATGTGGAGACTGTATCGTGTTGGTGTTTTGAGGAAGGAATTAACTGGTTCTCAAACATAGATACTTTATTGAGTACAAAGGCCATAGGCCCAACAGTACAAGGTAGAAAATAATGACTATTACATGATCAACAGCAGAATGATTTAAAGATCCTCATATACTCTCCATACACTCCAACAACCATACGCATGCAACGTGTTCGAGAGGAAAATGGTCTCATTTTGTTCCGGTAATTTTTTCACGTAAGAAATATTAATGAGTAACACATGCTGTTATATAAGCATCAGTCAGAGTTCCGGCTGTCACAGGCACTCAGTTACACGATCAGCACTCTGTAGACTGAAAAATGTAGCGTTTGCATTAGCAGTTAACAAAATATAGTAAGTACGCGCTGACCGTGAAAGATGTTTACCCGCGACAGGGAGATAACTCTCTAAACAAGTTGAATTAATATTTAGAAAGCACAAATTGTAGTTATTGCAATTAAATAAACTTCATCAGCTCAAATCATCGACTAACTTGCTGTAAATGAACTAATCTTAACTTTAATTTTTAATTTAATCTGAAAGTAATTTATTTCGTTTTTATCTTATTTAATGGTACAAAGTTTGTTTCCTGATCAGATGATTTGCTACTAGGCGTCTGATCTGGATCAAAACAACTTACAGAAATATTTTGAGCCAGCTCAGAGTAAGACGTTTTCTCTAAGGGATTTCTGGTGTAGACCTAGATGTACCACTCATATATAATCTATCATTTCTTATTTTAAAACTCTTATAAACATACGTGGCTAATTTCTTTATCAACACTGGATTTTCCATTTGCATTAGTTCTATAAACTTAGGAATATTTGGAGTTCGCCAGAAATAAGGCTTAATATACATTTTTCTCAATTCTGTGTATAAAGTACATTCTAATAAAAAATGGAACTCGTCTTCGAGTGCGTTACATATATGACATTTCCGCTCATTCCTAGGTATTTTTCTAGGTTTATGCCATCGCCCCGTTTCTATTTCTAATTTGTGTGAGGACAGCCTGAGTCTAGTTAAGTCATGTCTAAATTTTGTAATTGTTACGTGATTCAAGTACGACCTTTATTTACAATATTTGTAAAGCTAGGGTGACTTTGAGAGAAGTGTGAGGTTAGGACATCCGTTAACCGGTTTAAACCCCCAGTGGTGTTTTTGCTACTGACCGTGCCAAGGCGGCACTCTCTTCGTCACCCTTCCTTTTGTTTGCCTTGCGTCTTTGTGCTTGTGATTTTGTTCATGTGTGGAACGTTTGTCTCTGGTTCTTGTGTGTCTTTTGGTGTTTTCTGTGTTCATTTCGTGTGTGTGTGTGTGTGTGTGTGCATTTGGGTGTGTGGTTGTGTGTGTGTGTGTGTGTGTGTGTGTCATGCTGTCTATCGGTGTTTTGGTGGTGGTTGCGTCTTGTATGTGGCTTTGCCTGCTTGACTTTACTACTTTTCCATTGAAACCAAAATCTGTAAACAGTCTGTAAGTATCTGCGCGCGTTGAATTACTCATCTCTGAGTTCCATGATTGAATGAATTGATCAGATAATCTCTGTTTACACAGTTTCAAGAATAAATCGACACTACCCACTCCCTGATTTAACCAAGCATAATTTAGCCCTAAATTCTCTAGTAAATACTTGAGTTTCGATGCCCAAGAAGGCTTATTTGGATATATTTCCATATCAGTAAGCATCATATTGTAAACAACTTTGATGTATTTCGAATCAGAGCATTGTGTAATTTTTAACCAGTATCTAATAAGCGAGATAAACCTGTGTACTTTTAAGTTGGATCTACCCAGCTCCCCATAAATAAAATTGTTCTGTGTTTGCTGTCGCACCCCGAGTATTTGTTTACAAAATTTTAAATGGACACGTTCGAGCTTAGTTTCATTGCTAAACCCCCAAACCTCGCTTCCATAGTTTAAGATTGGTAAAATAAGTTTATCAAAGAGCTCAAGTTTATGTCTAACAGATATATCTGTAAATTTGTACAGATAAGATTTAAGCTTATAAATTGCCTTTATTGCCTGTTCGCTAAGAGCAGTGTGTGTTTCTGTAAATGACCCCCCCCCCCCAGTTGAAAATACGACCCCTAAATAATTGAATTTACTAACGATTTCTAAGTTCTTGCCATCGAATGTGAAATTCGGATACCTATTCTGTCTACCGCCTTTCCTGAAAATTAAGATTTTCGTCTTTTCAGTGTTTACAGTTAGTTTCCATTTTTCACAATATTCTTGTAAAATGTTTAGACCCGATTGTAGACCGCTCTCTGAAAAAGAGAACAAAAGTACATCATCTGCGTAGAGAAGCAAACACAATTTTAGCATACCAACGTCTATTCCCTCATATCCTTTTAATATATAGGCTTCCTCTAGATCATTAAGGTACATAGAAAATAAAAATGGCGAAATACTTTCCCCCTGAGCTACCCCTAACGTACATATAAATTCTTCACTTAAACGGTTTTCATATTTGACCCTCGATTTAAGGTTTTTATACATAGATTGAATTACATTAAGTATTTTCCCCCTGATCCCATATTTCAGAAGTTTGAACCAAAGGATATCGCGAACCACAAAATCAAAAGCCTTCTTAAAATCTACAAAAGCTACAAACAATCTTTTATTTTCGTTCAGCAGATGCGTTATCACACCATGTAGAATAAATATGTTATCTATGGTACACATATTCTTTCTAAAACCTGCTTGTGCCTCTACATATACATGATAATCTAACATATATTACAGTGCAAACCCCTGAAAAAGATATAGTCTCGGAACATGTAAAAATGTGCTATATTTTTAAGTCTTGTCCTAACGTAAAACAACAAAGACGTTCTACTATGTACTGAACTCCTAAGCTACATAAACATCCGTAAAAGGCGCGTTTTATTGTTTACTCTAGTTGTTGTATCTAATATTTTGACGTCGCGTCTTACTACTATCATAGAACATGTTAAACGTTACTGTGATAAAATATATGACAATTCTGGTATAAATTTGTTTTGGTCCGTAAAAAATTCAAATGATATTTTAACTAAACTTGATAATGAACAGTACAACATTTCTTCATTGAGCTCTTATGATTTCTCTACACTCTATACTTTTCTACCTCACCATCTTATAAAGGATAAACTGATTAAATTAATAGAAAAAAACACTTTGCCAGAGAAAATAAAATGTTCCTTGCTTGTAATTAAAAAAGTAGTAAAGTCAAGCAGTAATTAAAAAAAGTAGTAAAGTCAAGCAGGAAAAACCACAACCACACACTCATACACTTATTACATAACATTGATCTAATAAGTCTTTTAGACCAACCCTCCTCATACTGAACGCAATACTAACAGTTTAATCTCTGATTTACTAAGAACTTCACTCACTTAATAACCATTCGATCAAAGTTTCAAGAAACTATTGACCGGGTGTCAAACAGCCTGGACCCTGATGAGACGTAGAGTAAATTGACACCTCATCATGATCCAAGTTGTTTGCAACTGCAAGTCATTACACGCTTAACTTGAGAAGGGATAAGTTTAATGCCAGTTCTCTCCGGCAAGGTCATCCCGTACTTCATTCTCAGTATTGTTATATTATCCCGTATTTACCGTCGTCACTGTTGTGGGGAAGTCTGACGGGGATATCTTTATTTACACAGTTTGTTTAGCTAGGGTGACTGTGATGTTAGGACCGGTCTAAAATCAGCCCATGAGAGAAAAGGGTTAACAGCCAAACTCTTTGCAATGACTGGTAGCTGTATTTTGGTGCCCACATTAAAACGTTATTCTCCTGGTGTTTTCTCTCACAGCATAGGTAGTGAGACAGATACAGGTACCGAATAATAATAATGCTACATGTAGATTTGGACTTTCCAGTTTAACGGAATAGACTATTGTCCACGATATTAAAACCAGAATACACGTGGATGAAATAAATGTATCAAATATAATACATATATATGTATTAAAGACCGTGCGTAGCAAGACACATCATACGGAAACCACTTTAGAACCATCAACTGTCATTACAAACCTATTCGATGACAATTACTTGTCAAGTAGTATAAGTGGAAATTTTAATAATATAACTGGATGCACGAAAACGTTTGTTAACTTTTACGAAATAATTACTGCTATTAGTTAAAATTTAAATGTAAATAAAAACAAAACTACCAATCTTTAGGACAAACAAACTTTGGCTTAGCTCTTTCACTGCCTTCGTGGCTGAGTGGTTATGGACTTTGACTGACAATCCCTTAGTCCTTCACCGTTGTGGTTCAAATCCCGGTCTGGGCATTTGGATTTTTCATGCGAGGAAGCCTTCCATTTGGCTTGCAGTAGATCGGTGGTTCTACATGGATGTTCTTCTGTGACCAAAACAATTTGTACCTTGCACAGAAGAACATCCAGGGTCTCCCCCACCTGTTATTAGTTGGATGTCGTGGTATGACTGAAATTATGTTAAAGCGACGTAAAACCCGTTAAAGCGACGTAAAACCCGTTAAAAACAAACGAAAACTTTCATTGCCAGCAGTGTTATTATTATTATTATTATTATACCACATTTATATAGCGCTCTTTTCACACAGGATATGTGCGTTTAAAAGCGCTTCACATAAATAATTTGCATGTACAAAATATATATATATAATGCATACAGAATATTTAAAACAAATGAAATTTAAGATAGAGATATCGATAAAAATTATTAAAAATGGAATTAATTTAAGAATCATAGAACAAAAATAAAATCAAAATCATCCTTTTCTGTACGCTTTTATGTCCGTAAATCATAGGAAATAGACGCATGCTGTGACTATATTGTGTCAGTCCACTCATATCACTGAAACTGTAATGCCACATTATACTATATGCTGATGATATAGTCATATTTGCTAATTCTAGTGAGGAATTACAGAAAAGTCTTGACGCTATGCTTGACTTTTGTAATAGATGGCAACTTGTGGTTAACACATCCTAAACTAAAATTATTTTTTTAGGAAAGGGGGCCAAATTCCGGGTAATTTAAATTTTAAGTATGATGGAAAAATTATTAACATAGTAAATAAATTTTCTTATTTAGGGATTTCTTTTACACCCGGTGGATCATTTTCGGAAGCGTAAACCACGCTTGCAGGTCAGGCTCTTAAAGCACTTTTTAAATGAATAAATATTTACACAAGTACAAAAATGAGTCATGCAGGAAACACCACATACAGAACAAACACTCGCCCGAACAGCAACACAAGGAAACAGCAAATGTACATAGGTAGAAAAAACAACAAGAGACGCACAAAGACAAAACAAACATACAATAGGAGGAAGATGGAAGTACCGCCTTGGAACGGTCAGTGACAAAAGTCACCGGGGGTTTAAACCGGTTTATGGGCGCCCAACCTCACCCTTATTCCATCCCCATCCTAAAAGACAAACAGTGTAAATAAACGTATCCCCTCTCCGACTAATCTACAACAACCGCGACAGCAAATACAGTGGTAAAGTACATGTATAACAAAAAAACATTTTATTGAAAATACTGTATCCACCTATCGCTATTGTACTCAATGATTGAGCTGCAAACAGAGTAACTGTAGAAAAGTAATAAAGGGTACGACAAAAATGAAATAGTACAGATATCCGACGTTCTCCTTCCATTTCTGGATTTAAGAGGTCGCCTTCATAGAGTACTAAACCTTTCTTGTCGGCGTACATGCAAAGAGGCCAGCGTGATTGCCAACTGTAAAAGGGTTCACAACCAAACATGCAGTATGTTGTAGTAATACAGGATCATATCCCTTTTTAATGAATTGTTTTATATATTTGATGAACAAAGTGAGAAAATGGGTATGTCCAATAATTTTACGAAGTTTGTAAATCACATCACCATAAAATTCCGGATGTGAAATACCGTGTCGCAAAAGTACCTTGAGATTACATTTGTACTTGCCAATAAGCGAGAGATTTCGATAGTAAAATTTAGAGAAAGTTTTTCTTAGTTTATGGTATCTATATCCTTGTTTAAGCAGTTTATCAGTTAAAATGAGATTTCGACTGTTAAAATCGTCAATAGATGAACAAGCTCTAGCAAAACGCATAAGTTGAGATATATAAACCCCGTAAGATGGAGCACGGGGAACATCCCCGTCAAGATGAGGAAAATTTACAATATTAAAATCAAAATCATCTCTTTTGTCATATATTTTAGAAGAAATCATTCCATTATTAATTTTAAGGTCTAGGTCAAGAAACGCTGCATAATTGTCGGACGGGTTAGCTTTATTCAATTTGAGTTCTTTAGGATAAATTGTAGGAATCAGAGCATCAAAGAAAGGGTTATCTAAGTTAAAAATATCATCCAAATATCGACAAGTTTCATTGAAGGCTTTTATAACATCTTCTTGTGTTTGAGGATTCAAACTCAACATGAAATCTCTCTCATAGCAGTACAAAAACAAATCTGCGACAAGTGGTGCACAATTCGTACCCATGGGAATACCAATTACCTGACGGTATATAGCATTCCCATAACGTACAAATATGTTATCCAAAAGAAAGGTTAGTGCTTCGCAAACTTCTGAGCAAGTCCAATTGGTGTAATATTTCATTTGCTCGTCAGTAAAGAAAGCTTTTTCAGCATTACATGCCAAGAATGATGTTCTTTCTCGGGCAAATACTTTCTGGATCAAGTTAGTAAGCTTATCCTTAATTAAAATATGAGGAAGAGTTGTGTACAGAGTAGAAAAATCGTACGTGCTTACAGTGGATGCAAGATACCTTTTGTTCTTAAGTTTGTTTAAGACTTCTGAAGAGTTCTTAATAGACCAGAAGAGATTTATTCCAGAATTTTCATAAGTCTTATCACAGTAAAATTTTACATGTTCCTTTACCTTCGTTAAACAAGAAGTCAAAAGTATAGACAATTTAGTAGTTGTACATGAACTAGAATTTGCAATGAAACGCGCTTTATATGGTTTTTTATGTAGTTTTGGTAACCAATACATAGTAGGAAGTTTATGTTGTGTAATTTTAATATCGGTTCCAAATTGTTCACACTTTTTGACATGGTCTGAAATGATGGTCTTTTCGTCAGTGGTAACTGAAATGTATGACTTGGTATTAATAATTTCCTGTTTCAAGACATCGATATAATGTAATCGTCAAATAATAATCACATTATTTGATGCCTTATCAGCAGGAACAAAAACGTATTTTGAATGGAAATCCTGTAAACCCTTTTTAAGATGTCTAAATGAAGTTCTAGGTTTAGGTGGAAGAAGGTGTTTATTAGAGCTGTAAAAGGAAATGCGTTTATCTATTATATCAAAAATTAGTTTTTTCCAACAAGAAAGGGCATTAGACTCAACATGTTCTCTTCGACACCATTTAATACTAAAATTTTGTAAAGCCTCCGCAATCTGAACTCGACAAGAGTTAAAATCTATCAAGGATGGTATTCTATATTTGGGACCTTTATTCAAAAGAGATCGTAGACGTTTATCTTTAATTATCTCAAAATTACCAGTAATCACATGACCAGCCGGAGAATAGCAAAATTTTGAGGTGGCGCAATCTCAATTATCAGGAATATTATCATTAATATTAAGGTCGGCCACAATTTTATTATAGTTGAAAATTGTATTTCTGATGGGTTTGTTATATTTGTAGCAAATGATAGGTGGTTCTGTATTTTTAAAGTATTTAGGAATAGTGTCAATTACATTTTTGTCTCTAAAAATACTTTGGAGGTCAATAAAATCAATACCTTTATTAATAAAAGGAATTTTCAAGAAGAATCTTTGGTGTTCAGATAATTTGTCGATGTGCGGTCTGAGTTTACTTCTATTTCGGTCAAGCACAGAATTTAACTTTTTGACAAACTTTTATTACCAATCTTGAATTATGGGTCTGAGGTTTGGGGCTTTCATAGGGGTAACTGTATTGAAAGAATCCATACCCAGTTTGGTAGGAAACTTTTAGGAGTTAAGAAATCGACACAGAATGATTTTATTTATGGCGAACTTGGCAGGAAAAAACCTATATGTGGTAGATACTTTAACATTATTAGATACTGGTTCAAAATGCTCAATGCGAGTGATGCCAAATATATTAGAATAGTGTACAATATGTTATTAAGTGATATTTATGAGTACCCTAATAAAAAGAATTGGGTATCTCTTATTCGTGATCTGCTACGCCGGATGGGTTTTAATAATGTCTGGTTAGCCCAGCGTGTAGCTAATCAAAATGTATTTTTAGCAATAGTTAAGGAAAGAGTTCATGATATTTTTATTCAAGACTGGGGAAATAGTTTGAATGATTCAAGTAGAGCATGTTTTTATAATAGTTGCCGTAAGTTTGAATTCCAACCGTATCTGTCTATATGTAATATTACTAAGTTTAGAATTGCTCTTACTAAACTTAGAGTATCATCACACAGGCTCGAAATTGAGATGGGTCGGTGGCATAGACCCAACACAATACCTAGAAATGAGCGGATGGTCAAGGTAGCCCAGTTAACGAATTATCAGCCCTTATAAGAAAACAAAATTTAATTGATATATGGAAAATAAAGAATCCAGGTAAACTGCAGTTTACATGGAGACGCAAAAATGGCATAGAACGTAGCAGAATAGACTATTGGCTGCTGGAAGAAAACGCGTCTCCCTTAACATACAGCAGCGACATACGACCGATTCAAATTAATTCTACTGACCACTTGGCGATATCGATCATAATCAAATTATCGAGCAAAAGAGGCCCTGGCTATTGGAAATTTAACAACTCTCTCCTTAATGACTTAAGCTATATGCATTGTATCGACGCTTTAATTAATAATGTAATTATAAAATACAGCAACGCAGAAAACATTTCGAAACAAACGCTATGGGAATTATGCAAACTTGAAATACGTGAACGATCTATACAATTTTCAAAGAATAAAGTGCGGTTAAGAAGAAACAAACTGAAAGAGCTGGAAAATGATTTAAATAAACTATACGAATTAAAAGACAAAAACCAAGCGGAAGACCTAGATTCCGAGATAAAATCAATAGAAAATCAACTTCAAACGGAATACAATCGAATGGCAATTGGAGCTCAAATACGGTCAAGAGTACAGATTTTAGACGAAGGGGAGACCAATCTTAAATACTTTATAGGACTTGAAAAATCTAGACAATCACGAAAAGTAATGAACTCCTTACAAGTGAATGAAAAGCGCATTTTTAATATTAATGATATTTTGAAAGAAGAGGTAATTTTTTATAAAACCCTATACTCATCGGACAATATTGATATTAAGTATATAAATGATTATTTATCCAACTTATCTATTGAAAATAAGTTAGATAACAACCTCTCGGAACTATGCGATGGACTGTTTACCATTGATGAATGTAAGATTGCATTATCTGAAATGAAAGCCAACAAAAGCCCCGGTTGCGACGGGTTAACTGCAGAATTTTACCTAGCGTTCTGGCCAAAGATACAATATTTATTGCTAAATTCACTAAATGAAGGCTATTTCAATGGTGTTCTTTCTGGAACGCAAAAACATAGTATTCTCTCTTTATTGTTCAAAAAAGGTGACCCAGAGAACTTAGAAAATTGGCGCCCAATATCATTACTAAATATAGACTATAAGATAGCTGCAAAAATTTTAGCTAAGCGATTACAAAAGGTACTGCCACATTTAGTAAGCACAGATCAACAGGGTTACATAAAAAACCGCTTTATAGGCTCCAACATCAGGCAAATACAAGACGTTATAGACTATGCTGAGGAGATGGATACAGAGGGTGGAATAATATTTTTGGACTTTAGAAAAGCCTTCGACACGGTAGAATGGAATTTTATGTTTAAAGTATTAGAAACCTTTGGTTTTGGCCAATCTTTTATTCTTTGGATCAAAACGTTGTACAGAAATATAACGTCGTGTATTTACAATGATGGTTGGAGATCAGAAAACTTCGAACTGTCTAGATCTATTCGTCAAGGCTGTCCATTATCTTCTCTCCTTTTCATCCTTGTTGCAGAAATCCTAGCTATAAAAGTCAGAACAAACGAAACTGTTGAAGGAATAAAAATAGATATAATAAGCACAAAACCTTTAAAGATCACTCAGTTGGCGGATGATACCACACTTTTGTTAAAAATGGACGCGAGGTTTTAGAATCGCTATTAATAGTAGATGAATTTGGAAAATGCTCTGGTTTAAAATTGAATAAAAGGAAAACAGAGGGCTTATGGATTGGATCTTTAAAAAACATAAACGATACACCCTGTGCTATAAAATGGTCAAAAGAAGTAAAGGCACTCGGCGTTTTTTTCGGAAACGATAAAGAAAAGTGTCATACAATGAACTGGGAAAATAAATTTAATGAATGTGAAAATGCAATAAGTAATTGGAATAAACGGAATCTAACCTTTTATGGAAAAATCACAATTATAAAAACACTCCTGCTTCCCAAATTTACCTATTTATTCCACTCTATTCAAATTCCAGAATATGTTATAAAGAAGATAAATGCTTTATTTTTTAATTTTATATGGGCTGGCAGGGCAGAAAAAATAAAACGCAACACATTAATTGGTAATAAATATGAAGGGGGCTTAGACATGATTGATACGAAAGCCTTCATAAAAGCGATAAAAACGAAATGGGTTAAACACTTGCTATCGGAGACAAACGAGTCCAGTTGGACCGTAATTCCTCGATACTTCCTTAACCAGTTCGGAGAAAATTACCTAGTTTTTTACATGAATATTGACACTTATAAAAATTTACCTCGTACGAAACGCAAATTACCACCGTTCTACCAAGATTTGCTTAATACATGGATTGAATTTAGAAACTGTACTAATAAAACGAAACCGACAACTTATTTTGACATTCGTAAACAGCTTCTCTGGGGTAATTATTTTATTAAGAAAGCTTCGGGGAAACTTATTATATACAATAAATGGATCAATTCCGGCATACTATATGTAAATGACATTTTGTCAAAATGCGGTAATATAGACGAAAATATCGTTCTCAGAAAACTTAAAAACAAAACTAACTGGATTGCCGAAACAAGTTTTATAAAATCAGCGATACCAAATGCGTGGAGGCGCATTTTAAAATCCAACGAATCAGTCAAAACATTTGTTAAAACAAAGCTAACTATCAACATGAGGAATGGGTCAGATTTTTTGCAAATGACTAATAAGGACTTTTACAATGTATTCATCAGAAATACTTTTGAAAAACCCTACACACATAAGTATTGGGAAAGTAAGTTTGAGAATTATGATGAAATTAACTGGCCATCAGTTTATTGCTCTTTATATAAATCTTGTTTAACTAATAATGTTAAACAGTTTAAGTTCAAATTACTGCATAACATTATTTCTACTAACGAGAACCTGCACAAATGGAAAATTGCACAGACACCCAACTGTGAATATTGTAAATGTAAAGAAGATTATGAGCATTTTTTTATCGCATGCAAAAGGATTGAATCATTTTGGCGATCAATATTGGATGCGTTTATTTCATGTGGGATTTCAAAAGACTTGCAAAATCTTAGATATGTTGTCATAGGATACAAAATACCCGAATATCACAGTATTAATATCATTATGAACTTAGTCTCCTTCAGCATATACAAGTCATATTTTATTAGTGACAGAAGATTGAAACGAATTAATATATTGAACGTGTTCCAAAATGAGCTAAACACTGCCATATATGTTTTAAAACATAGAGAACGAGATTATTCTTTTCTTGAACAGTTTCTTAGAAACTGTCAAGAGTAATATTTACTTATTATTAGTACGTCTATCTATGCTGTTGATATTATGTTAAGATAAGCTGTTTACTTATATAACGGTGAACCCGCGTGATATTGGATGAACTACCTTAACATATGCAGAGTCTAGCAAACTGTGCCGACCCTGGTTGGACAGCTCCTATGAGATTGTCCTTGACCCGGTCAGCACTGTTCGCAGCACGAATGTTGTTGAAAATCATATATCACTGTTTGATTGAAATATGATACTTATCTATTATACTATTATGCTGTATATGTACCTACAAACTGTGCAGCTCCAGCCAAAACAGACCCCTACGATCTTGTTCTGTATGGATCTACACTGTTCGCAATAACTATGCCTATATACCTACATTAAGGTTACGGACTTCAAAATGCTGATGGATAATTATACTGTGTCCTATGTAAACTGTACAATTCAATACATGACAGCTCCTTTTCGACCTGTCTTGTCTCGATAAGGTCTGTATAGTTTACAAAGTCTTTTACAGTAAATAATAAAATAGATAAACTGTTTTCCACTTAGTTCACATAGTCTTTCCTTGTTATATAATAAAATGTTACTGATGTAAAAAATAATGAATAAACGAGGCTGCAAAGCCTTAACCAAAAAAAAAAAAAAAAGAAATGAGCGGATATGTAATAATTGTAAAACTCTTGAAGATGAATATCATTTTGTTATGGAATGCAAACTGTACAAAGAGTTAAGAAAACTGTATCTCAAGAAATTCTTTTGGCATAGGCCAAAACGTTTGTGCTGTTGATAAACTCTACAAATAATCAAGAAGTGGAAAGGTTAGCTATGTTTATTGAAAAGGCGTTTGCTATCAAATCAGCTGCATATGCAATCGTTATTTATCACTACTGGTATGGAAATACTGCCCCAATTGAAATCCAAAGAACCATAAGCACACATATTTCTATTTTATATATGATTGAGATATTCTAAATTTCACATGTCGTTTGATATGCGACATCAGAGACTCGGATTTCAATTGGAAACCATTGGTTTTGGACGCCAGATAAGACATTTTATTGGTTCATGGATATGCAAATAACATTCCACATTATCTGTTGATATGTATGAATACGTATATTCAGAGCTACTGAGAAAGTTTGTTAAATGAATGTGAAGTAGTAAGTCTTTGCTGAATGTACTATTTCAAACATGCACTTAGCTCAACAAATAATATGTCTGCAATTTAATACGAATATTCGTATATATAAGTAGGCCAATATTGCACATTACGTTTAGACTGACTGTTCAAGCAACTGTTCTTCCATTATATGATTAATATTTCATAATTACGCCTTTGATACATGAACAACTGTATATATGGCATGATATACTTGCATTTAGCACATAATTTGCCCTGGGGGAGTGCCGTTGTACCGTAAAAAATGCAAGTCCCGTAAATTATACAAGTCCGCAATAGTACGCATGCGCAGAAATATCGGTCAGTTCCGGTGTAAAATCTTCAAGTCAACAATTTCCGAAAATAATGCCAATCAGTGTATATTTTCATGTAAAAATCTTTCATTTGTCTGCGTTTATATATCTTCATTGAAAGGGTTAGTGCAACATATAAGTATCATGATCACTCATATTCTAAGCATTTTTGTTTCACACTAGATTTTAACAAAACCAGCATGGCTGTTCTTTATAATGGCGCCCTTTGATGTTTACATCAATGCTTTTCTTGTAGTGTAACTCTAGTTACAATATGATGGCAAGCACATTGTAAAAATGCACTTATCTTATCTCAAACTTTTAGAAGCCCTATTAATGTACCCTAGGTTTTGGCAACCTTCTCCAGAAAAAATACATTACTGATGTTTTTATGTATTGTTATGTCAGTTGTAGTTTTGTCAGTTATAGTTTTGTCAGTTATAGTTTTGAATATATGTTTAATGTGTATACTATGTATACACTTCCTCATGGGCCGATGGCCTTATGGTTTTGAATAAAGTTATCATTATATATATGGTCAGTGCCGGTACACCAGAACCACCTGGATTGTCATACAACACTATACATAAGATATTGTCTTACTTATGCACTGCATCCGTAATTATTAATGCAAATAGATTGGATCCAGATGAGAAGCCGAGTAAATTTGCGTCTAATCAGGATCAAAACAGATACAGTTATTATGTTTTGGAACCATAAATGAAAACTAATAAAACATAAAAATTGTAGCAGACGACACAGTAAGCAGACGATAAAAAAGGGCAGCGAAAGAGAGCCCAGAATTCCCCGATTTTCAAAACATCTCAGTCTCCCAGGACGCTTTAGCGATATGGTACCTTGCTCCTATTACATGTATGAACATGTACTGTAAGGTCTTCCTATAGCAAACACTTAACAATTTACCTCAGGACTATGCATGTAAGGTATAACGAAATTTTATTAGTTTACTTTTTTATAATGACATATGAGTACATTATGATTTTGTAGCGAGTTGAGAGATTAAGCACCCCTATAAATTTGTTTTCAATACTTATTGTTTAGTTTGCATTGTTTTACTAGTGTCATGTGTGTAGGAATGCTAGACTGATAAGTCCATTTTCTCTGGAATGAGTCACAGTCGCATATATCGGTAATTTGATGGTTTTCATAACTCTCTAACCTGGAAGGTACGGAACTGCAGATTTCCGGTTAAATGGTGGGAAAAATGAAGTGGGTTTTCACTAAAACAGAACTGTTATTTCTTCGTGTAATCCCTTCAGGTGAATTTTTAGTATAAACGATCTGGTTCTAAAGGTGTGTAAAGATCCCAGTTTTTGTTCATGGAACCGAAATGGAAGCGACTTGGGATTTGTAACTAGGTAAAATAGCGCCAACCATGGGAGTATAGTGTATCGATACCAAACATGGCTAGTCTTTCTTAATTGTTTGTGTCTGGTAAATAACTAAAATACATTGAAGATGTTTGTATTATTAAATGACAAATGAATAAAACAAACTCAACCGATGCAACATCTTGATTTCGCATACATTCACCCCTTTAACATTTTACTCCATGAATATTCACATTATAAATTATGACGGCATGAATAATATTTAGGTTATTTTTGAAAATGGGATATTAACACGTGATGTTTTCTACAGAGATTTATATAATTCCATACACAAACAAAGCATATGCTGAAGGAGCCGTGTCTGATCTGGGTCATCCCTATATGCAAAAGGCGTAGAAAGTGGTGTATATGGAGTCAATGGTTAAACGCAATGAAACAAATAAATTAGTACAGATTGCAACTGAAGCTGGCATTTTCATTTTATAACTCGCACTTGCTTTTTCATGCATTTCAACTCTAAGTTCGGAGAATTACCTGTAAAAGGAGGGAAAATTAAATGTGATGAAAAGTAACTTATGCTCTGAATGTGTTCGTTTGCGTTATACCAATAACAAACGAGTTAATTTTGGGTTACGTAACAAGCGGCCATTTGCTTCTAGCCATAGTACCTCAGTTGCATAAAAATTAGTCAAGTGTATTCCCGGCCTTTTGAATAAGGTGATGTGATTAAATCAGTCTATATTTAGAGTATATGTTCTACAAATGCCATTCGTACCAAACCAGTTAATTAATAAATACATTAATATATGTTCACCCTCCAAGTCCAATGTCCACGATCAATGACGGTCTAGATAAAATGACCTGATTCTGGATTCACACATCTGACCAGAAAAAATATCAAACAAACAGCAGCCAATCAGAAAAAATCGGATAACAGATTACTATACTGATATTCACAAAAGAGGTTCCGTGAGGTAGAGCTCGTCGAATGCTCCCATTGAAACCGTGCTTTCCTGTTTCAATTAATAAACTAAGTAAATATACAGTTCGGGAAGTCTCGTTGTGCCAATGTCAAGAATGTATAGGTTCATGTGACTAATAGAGATATTCCAGTTTTACTCTTTACTCCATAAACACGCATTTCTACGCAGTTGTAAACAGTGTAGATCCCAATCAGACGGCTCCTATTGGAACCGTCTGATCGGGGTCTGCTCTGTTTCCTTATGGTAAAATACAGTTTCTGCCTTGATCAAAATTGCTTGTGCTCCTGTGTCTACCTGCTAGTATAACAATTAATATAATTGATATTCATGGTGTCATTATTTCTTACATGAATATTCATGGAGTGAAGGGTTAAAACAGTCTCGTGACCCGTAACGTCATTGTAGCGCTCAATTTGGAATTGTCACAATTTTCTAAATGGCCGTATCGACCTTATGTTCGAATCGATTTACATGTCTTCTGTACAGCAGTAATGATACAAACCTGGGAATCATATAAACACGTGATAGATTTAATCAAATTGGACATAAATCTGGTCCAGTTTTGAGCTTATTCAGAGATTACCTGTATTTCATGACAGAGCATTGCTCCCAATATATTTGATTAGATACGCACGTTAAGTCAAACCATTGGGGTAGAAGGTCGTACGAGCATACGCGGAACCGAAGTAAAAAAAAACTCAACAGTATTTCCCTAGTGTCTCCACAGATGTCTGTGCGCTTGGTTTTCTCCGAACAGCATTGACACCTGCTACATGCTAAATCTGTTAATCCTTAACATGGTAGAAACGCATTTGCACCCCTTGCAATGCAAGGACTGCAACGGTTCACCGAATTTCGGTTATTTTCGGTTCATTTGTCTCGATTCGATTTTCGGTTCGGCGCCGCAAATTTCGGTGCGGTGAGTCGATATATGGTGAATTGGACTTAGTGCTCCAGATAAGGTGCATACGTGTGTATTTACGCATATTTTCCAAACAAAAACGCATTTGAAACTAAAATCGTGCGTACTGATACGAATAATATAGTGTCTCCGCCCAATCTGAAGATCGTCAACAGACGCTTTGCACTGGCGTACTTACCTGAGACATTCCGATTATATGCATTTCGCACCCACCCTAGTACCATTCCGGTGAATCGCGGCCGATTCCCTGTTATCTACATGAAAAATAATGTAGTAGGGTACCGGAACCGGTCGCTTTTTTGCGGAACAGATGCGAAGGGGTTAGGTCCGAGAATAGTCGCATTGCTAGCGTCTGATTGACATAAAATCATGGCGTCGTCTGGCATTGGTCGACAGAAGAAAAGATTCTGTGTTGAAAAAAAATATTCAATTATTTCGAAAGACGAGATGAAAAGGCGAGATCGCAATCAATTGCGAGGTCAATAATTAACTCTCTTATTGAAAATGTAACGGCTGAAGACGAAAAGATGACCAAAACAAGGCGACTAGAAAACACTCTCCTATGGATCTAGCAGTACTTTAATGGATGTATACATGATTAAAATTGAGTTAGGTAATCGATATGTTACCAGTAAATGAGAATTCTATTAAGGTTTTTTAATCAAGTTCTTTACCTTATACCCGAACCGAATAATCGAAACCGAAAGGGTTATAATCGAAACCGAACCGAATCGAGAAGTACCTGAATCGTTGCAGTCCTACGGCAGTGAGTCAAAACATGTTTATATGAGGGAAGGGTTAATTAATAATAGTGATTGGCATTAAGACATTATTATAACCTGCCCTGCTTGCAACGGATCATACACACATCAGACAACACCTGTAGGAGCAGTCTGGTCAGGGCCTGCTCTGATTGCTATGAAAACATATATGCTGTACAGCTACTGTCATCATAGAAATCATTTATTCATTATTCCATTATAAATACTCGTATACAATCATTACTTCTCACATGAATATCCATGAGGAAAAGGGTTAACTGCGATTTAATCAATCTGTGTCCATGCTTATAAAGCTTTTTAGTTGAGTCTGAGTTCGTTCTCAAGCTTTTGATTGGTCAGATTTGAGTTCTCAAGCTTTTGATTGGTCAGATTTGAGCCAGAGGGTAGTACTCTATGATGGTATACTCTTAAACTTGGATACAGGAGGAGCTTACCAGACTCATGTATTATTTTTTCCCTGTCGTGCCCTTAACGGCTTACCTGCAGGTGCTCTGACTTCAGCAAAGTCATTGAGTACATATTTGACGGATTGTCACAGTTATTATGCTATGTTTTACATGTTGTCCTGTGTTCACCGTCGTCTATGTTGTGGGTAAGTCCAGCGGGGATACCTTTATTTACAATATTTGTAAAGCTAGGGTGACTTTGAGAGAAGTGTGAGGTTAGGACGTCCGTAAACCGGTTTAAACCCCCAGTGGTGTTTTTGCTGCTGTCCGTGCCAAGGCGGTACTCTCTTTGTCACCCTTCCTTTTGTTTGCATTGCGTCTTTGTGCTTGTGGTTTGTTCATGTTGTGGAACGTTTGTCCCTGGTTCTTGTGTGTCTTTTGGTGTTTTCTGTGTTCATTTCGTGTGTGTGCGTGTGCGTTTGGGTGTGTGGTTGTGTGTGTGTGTGTGTGTGTCATGCTGTCTATCGGTGTTTTGGTGGTGGTTGCGTCTTGCATGTGGCTTTGCCTGCTTGACTTTACTACTTTTCCATTGAGAACGAACTCAGACTCAACTAAAAGTTTTATAAGCATGAACCCAGGCGTGTAATCCGTTGTTGTCCCAGGAATATTCGTGAAAGAAATTATAAAATCATGAATACTGCTTAGATTAATTTATAAGCATACTTTGAACTTTTAAGTATTGAAAAAGCTGAAACAACAGAATCAGATCTACATCATTCTATAAGCAATCCGAGCTCCTTACCGACCTTTTATCTCGGTCGACATGTATTCTGTTTGCAATGGCGTAGAAAGACGTATATATGGAACAAAGGGATACGAATTAATGCTACCAAGTTCGAGTTCAAAGGACACGATCAGACCTATCTAAAATTGCGTTCATTCCGAATATGAAGTCACTCATATATATACGCTATCGAAACTATAACTTAATGTTTAGAGTGATCTGCAACAATATTATTAATGAATGTCTCTTGATATATGTATATAAACTGGTATCATTATAACACAATTTTAGAAAACCGTTATTATATATGTAGCATAATTATTTTGTTTCACCCTTTAAACAGAGGATAAACGACACTGAACAAGTAATCTCCTAGATCATTTCACCTTTTATGTACAAGTTCAGTACATCATGGTGCAGAGTCCATGGATTTGTTTTCACAGTGGTTCGTTTTTCTTATATAATTCGGTCGAATGCGGGTGCTGTATCATTACTGTGTAAATAGCCAGAAACAGTTACTATATAGTATACTATCCGTCCCGAGAGACAGGACGATTTTCCTAACTAGTCTACGCTTTACGCTTTTCTCGTATATCCAATA
Organism: Azorinus chamasolen; assembly: GCA_963576725.1. Taxonomy (NCBI): domain Eukaryota; kingdom Metazoa; phylum Mollusca; class Bivalvia; order Cardiida; family Solecurtidae; genus Azorinus; species Azorinus chamasolen. The sequence continues at coordinate 5,420,540 of OY755242.1, forward strand.
TTGGCTGTTGGGGCGAACTACACTGGGACCCAGCCATGAGTTAAGTAAGCGCGTCCAATTGCAACCATTCAAATGATTTGATAGTCCACGGTCAAGGCCATAACGGCTAATAGTATAATAATAGAAGTATTGTTTTATTACGGGTAAATATTCTAATATTTAACCAACGAGTCATTAATTCCATTAGCAAACAGTGTAGATCTCCACGCCACGAGGACTCATACAGGCGCCATCTCACCAGGGTCCATGCTTATAAAACGTTTAGTTGAGTCTGAGTTCGTTCTCAAGGTTTTGATTGGTCAGATTTGAGCCTTTGCTTGAGAACTCAAATCTGACCAATCAAAAGCTTGAGAACGAAACTCAGACTCAACTAAAAGCTTTATAAGCATAGACCCAGGTTCTGTCGTTTGTCTGGTTACACTGTTTCTTTAAAAATATTCCTAATTATTGACGGTAAGCCTGGTCTGTTTTGTGTTTTGTAACAATGCATTTGACAATTCAGTGCTGAAAGGGTTGATAATGTTGTACCGTGTGTTAATATCGCTCTGATCATGTTGAAACGCAGGTATGCCCTCTTTTCCAAGTCGGAATCCAGTACAAAGTAGAAAGTGTATGTTGTTTTATGTTCGGACCAGACTTAAAATTATTGCACATTTTTACATGTTCTGAGACTATATCTTTTTCAGGTGTTGGAACTGTTATATAAGTTTGTGAATCAGTTAGCTCCTTCTTTAAAACATCAACATAATACAATCTTCAAATAATGATTACATTATTTGATGCCTTGTCAGCAGGAACAAGAACATAATTTGAATGAAAATTAGACATGTTTTTTCTTCAAATAGCGAAATGTAACTCTAGGTCAAGGTGGTAATTTGATTTGTAAAAGGTAATACGCGTATCAATAATATCAAAAATACATTTCTTCCAATCCGAAAGGACATTAACATCAGCATGTTCTCGTCGACACCATTTGATGCAGAATTCTTGAATAGCTTCCGCAATATGAGTTCGACAAGCGTCAAAATCATTATTATATTTATAACAGATGATAGGTGATTCAGAGTTGATGAAATATTTGGGAATAGTATCGATTACATTCTTATCACGAAATATACTTTGAATATCAATAAAATCGATACCTTTATTTAGGAATTGAAGTTTCAGAAAATGTATTTTATGTTCAGATTCTTTATCAATACAAGGAGGAAGAACATGATTTGTGTAACTTTGTATAAGTGAGGCAGTATTAATTAACGTATCTGTACGCATATGTATTTTATCAGCCTCTTCGTCTATGGATTTGAGACAGGAAAAGGGTAAAGACGATAAACAAGATAATATAGAATGTTTGTCAGTTTGTTTTAGAATGGTATGTAAATCATGAATAGATATATTACGACGTAATTTACGTTTAATATTACCATTACACGTCTACCATGTGATCTACTTTTACGTTTTCGAATAGAAAATATAGAGAAAATATCGATGCTTGGATCTTTAGAAATGTTGCCGCTTTGGAAAATGTTACCATTAAGGCCTAAAGGAAAAGGTGTTTGTAACTTCTTTAGTCAGTCTAGCTCTGTGATAAAACGAGCTTTAGATTTTAAACTGCTAATAGTTTTAGCATCATAATAAATTTGTTCCACTGGTTGAACCGAAACATATTTGAAAGAATGTCCTGTATGACGAAAATGCTGGTAAAGAAAATTGCGTACTTTTTTTATCCGGCAATGGTAACTGTGTTCACGAAACCTAGTTTTTTAAAGTACGTCCTGTCTGACCTACATATTGAATGCCACAGCGTGGCGCGTTTCATGTAAGAACATATATAATATTAGATGAGTTTCAGTCTAAATCAGAATTAATCTTCACACTAAACACTCTACCATTAACAAGAGATTTAATTGTTGATCTGGTAGAAATAAAATTGCAACACATACACCTCTTACTATTGCACTTAGTAATAATTGGATACACCCTATGTCTTTTGTTCAAATAATGTGAATTTAGATGGGCTTTACTATAACGAAGGATAGACTGCTTTAAAGGAGACAGAACGATTTTTGGTCCATTATGAAAAATGTTACTAATAGCAGAAGAGAGCACATGAAAAGACGAAGCAGAAGGCACTTTTAGAGGTTTAATACAAACTGACGGCTGTAGTGATTGGAAATTAGCCAGGTTATGAGGAATCTGAACAGAAGACACAGAGTGTAAGTTTAAGTTTGTAATTTTAAGTATAGGGAGATTATTCATAATTTATGTAGTAATTGTAGCACCCTTCCGTAAAAAGCGACATACATTTGTAACGAAAAGAAAAGTTATGTAAAGAATAAAAACATACCAGAGGTTACGATAAAAAATAATAAAGACTAAGGATATGAAGGAAAACGTTGAATGGGTAAGAAGTAAGAAAAACGAGTAAGGTAAAGTCACACTAGAGAAAACGCAAAGGGCACAAATCTTAAAAGGGACATTAAAATAGTCACACAATATGTCGGTGAGTACCGAAGCCACCATGAAGTGCAATGAACGGTGTTAAGGTATGAGGAAACGCATTGAATGTAGAGCAATTCCTGCAAGAGGAAGAAAACAATATAGATTGAGCAATAAATTGACATTTACCCATGTGTAATAAGTCTACATGCGTCAGTATGGTTTCCATAGGTACTTGGTATTTTATATACGTCACCTTCAAGATATATAAACACGCTCTCGGTGCATGTGGACAGAATATTGAAAAACGGGAAAGCGCAGTTCACGCATTCAAACAGCAAAAACACAGTAAAGAAAATACTTGTGCGAATACCTCTATTGGAATGAGTAAACTTACAGTGGAAAGCGAAGCCATGCCACAGGAGGGTTCAAGAAAGATTCTGATGTCCGGTCGAGTGTTTCTTTGTTGCAAGGTGGCGCCAACAGAATTTAAGAAAACACCGATGTATATGTCAGCTATCAGCGGACCCAACGAGCATTTCTGTTCTCTATTCAGGGACTCAGAATTCAAATATGGACTTGGAAATGTTAATTTGAAGAACTGTGCGGTTTTGAAAATGAATACAAATGAAATGCAATTTCAAGTTCGTTTACACACATCTGAGAACACAGGACTGTTGTTCGAGGCTTTATCAAAAGAAGACACTGAGTTGTGGATACAGGCACTGCACCCAAGAATTCTCACCAACTCCCCGGCGGTGTCATTCACACGCGCAGTGTGTCGTTTTAGGCTGGAAGAGGACGATAAATGATCACATGGTCATCATTGTGAGAAAAATAAGATTAACTATAATTTTCGACAAGTGGGCTCTGGTTGCTTAGGAACTCATCTGACTTACGAATTGACTCTACAGTTTCATAAGAAACATTGAATAAACCGGGAACTGAATCATTCAGCATGTCAGACATTGAGTAGACAGAATTTGAACATTTCAGACTGCTGAACGTTCTGGGTGGTGTTCTGGTGTTGTTACGCTCGCTTAGCAATACGAATCTAACGGATTTTACCCATTTCTGCTAAATCTCGTATTTGCAGATGTTTCATTGATTTCCGATTCGATCAAACTCTTGACCGGGTGTCAAACAGCTTGCAGAAAACAGGTCCCGATGAGACATCGACTAGTTTGATTACAACTGTTAGTACCAGTCAAGACGCGCTTAGCGTGAGATTGGTTAATGCCGTCAATGTGTATTAAGTGATTTCTTTAAAGAGGTTCTACGTTACATTATGTCACCAATGCATTTATAAACAAATGTTGAACATGATCGCACGCCACGTCAGATACAAGCTGCATGATCTAGACATATGACCTTTGTGTAGAAGCTTAATATCATGCCAGAATTGCGTGGTAATATATGTTTGTAGATAGTGTACATTGTATGTAAATATTTATTTTATTAAATAACTAAAATACATTGAGGATGTTTTGTATTATTAAATGACAAATGAATAAAACAAACTCACTCAACCGATGCAAAATCTTGATTTCGCATACATTCACCCCTTTTCGTGCTTTTCCTGGCCTACCATGCAAGTCCAAACAGTCAGACGCCTCGTCACGAGCTAAGATTTGATACTTGGTAAATAAGTTATTTCTCAGAATCTTAACATTTTACTTCATGAATATTCACGTTATAAATTATGACGGCATGAATAATATTTAGGTTATTTTTGAAAATGGGATATTAACACGTGATGTTTTCTACAGAGATTTATATAATTCCATACACAAAGCATATGCTGAAGGAGCCGTCTGATCTGGGTCATCCCTATATGCAAAAGGCGTAGAAAGTGGTGTATATGGAGTCAATGGTTAAACGCATTGAAACAAATAAATTAGTACAGATTGCAACTGAAGCTGGCATTTTCATTTTATAACTCGCACTTGCTTTTTCATGCATTTCACCTCTAAGTTCGGAGAAAAGGAGGGAAAATTAAATGTGATGAAAAGTAACTTATGCTCTGAATGTGTTCGTTTGCGTTATACCAATAACAAACGAGTTAATTTTGGGTTACGTAACAAGCGACCATTTGCTTCTAGCCATAGTACCTCAGTTGCATAAAATTAGTCAAGTGTATTCCCGGCCTTTTGAATAAGGTGATGTGATTAAATCAGTCTATATTTAGATTATATGTTCTACAAATGCCATTCGTACCAAACCAGTTAATTAATAAATACATTAATATATGTTCACCCTCCAAGTCCGATGTGCACGATCAATGACGGTCTAGATAAAATGACCTGATTCTGGATTCACACATCTGACCAGAAAAAATATCAAACAAACAGCAGCCAATCAGAAAAAATCGGATAACAGATTACTATACTGATATTCACAAAAGAGGTTCCGTGAGGTAGAGCTCGTCGAATGCTCCCATTGAAACCGTGCTTTCCTGTTTCAATTAATTAACTAGTAAATATACAGTTCGGGAAGTCTCGTTGTGCCAATGTGAAGAATGTATAGGTTCATGTGACTAATAGAGATATTCCAGTTTTACTCTTTACTCCATAAACACGCATTTCTACGCAGTTGTAAACAGTGTAGATCCCAATCAGACGGCTCCTATTGGAACCGTCTGATCTGGGTCTGCTCTGTTTCCTTATGGTAAAATACAGTTTCTGCCTTGGTCAAAATGGCTTGTGCTCCTGTGTCTACCTGCTAGTATAACAATTAATATAATTGTTATTCATGGTGTCATTATTTCTTACATGAATATTCATGGAGTGAAGGGTTAAAACAGTCTCGTGACCCGTAACGTCATTGTAGCGCTCAATTTGGAATTGTCACAATTTTCTAAATGGCCGTATCGACCTTATGTTCAAATCGATTTACATGTCTTCTGTACAGCAGTAATGAGACAAACCTGGGAATCATATAAACACGTGATAGATTTAATCAAATTGGACATAAATCTGGTCCAGTTTTGAGCTTATTCAGAGATTACCTGTATTTCATGACAGAGCATTGCTCCCAATATTTTTGATTAGATACGCACGTTAAGTCAAACCATTGGGGTAGAAGGTCCTACGAGCATACGCGGAACCGAAGTAAAAAAATACTCAACAGTATTTCCCTAGTGTCTCCACAGATGTCTGTGCGCTTGGTTTTCTCCGAACAGCATTGACACCTGCTACATGCTAAATCTGTTAATCCTTAACATGGTAGAAACGCATTTGCACCCCTTGCAATGCAAGGACTGCAACGGTTCACCGAATTTCGGTTATTTTCGGTTCATTTGTCTCGATTCGATTTTCGGTTCGGCGCCGCAAATTTCGGTGCGGTGCGTCGATATATGGTGAATTGGACTTAGTGCTCCAGATAAGGTGCATACGTGTGTATTTACGCATATTTTCCAAACAAAAACGCATTTGAAACTAAAATCGTGCGTACTGATACGAATAATATAGTGTCTCCGCCCAATCTGAAGATCGTCAACAGACGCTTTGCACTGGCGTACTACCTGAGACATTCCGATTATATGCATTTCGCACCCACCCTAGTACCATTCCGGTGAATCGCGGCCGATTCCCTGTTATCTACATGAAAAATAATGTAGTAGGGTACCGGAACCGGTCGCTTTTTTGCGGAACAGATGCGAAGGGGTTAGGTCCGAGAATAGTCGCATTGCTAGCGTCTGATTGACATAAAAAATCATGGCGTCGTCTGGCATTGGTCGACAGAAGAAAAGATTCTGTGTTGAAAAAAAATATTCAATTATTTCGAAAGACGAGATGAAAAGGCGAGATCGCAATCAATTGCGAGGTCAATAATTAACTCTCTTATTGAAAATGTAACGGCTGAAGACGAAAAGATGGCCAAAACAAGGCGACTAGAAAACACTCTCCTATGGATCTAGCATTACTTTAATGTATGTATACATGATTAAAATTGAGTTAGGTAATCGATATGTTACCAGTAAATGAGAATTCTATTAAGGTTTTTTAATCAAGTTCTTTACCTTATACCCGAACCGAATAATCGAAACCGAAAGGGTTATAATCGAAACCGAACCGAATCGAGAAGTACAGTACAAGCCCCGCGGACTTTTTGTTTTCCGCGGCCCATCGCAATTTTATCCAACGCGGACACGGGTATTTTTGTCCGCGCTGATATGCGGTCTTCCGCAATCGAGCGCGGGTTGTGATGGGTCCGCGCTGGTCCCTCCGTAGGGGCACTCGTCGCCGGGCGCGATCGTTATCACCGCAGGTCGCGGTGGTATCATCGTGGACCACTGTGTACTACTGCGGATCGCGCTTGACCTTACCTGGATTGATATTTATATCCTTTTCATCCTTTTATATCCATTTTCACGGCTTATCTTTCTCTTTACATGTATATACATCCACATTTTGCAAAAATTGATATGAAATGTATGAAATAAAACACTCGAGAAATGGTTCGTTTAGACTAATTCCAAACCGAAACTGTTCTGCATTCGGCAAACACAAATTAATTCATCCATTATTTTTGGCGCGTTTGATTGTACTGGAATATAACCTGTCCGTGAATTGTCTGATTCGTTTCTGCATAATATGGGTGCGATATTCTAGTATGCTTTCTATTTCAATTATTTGTTGTTCAATACGTAAGATGTTTTATATAGAAACACGGAACACCCGTTAAACACAAAACACACACACAATAAGTTACTAGGTTGTATTAACTTGTATCAGGTTTGCATACGTTTGTGCACATTGTTAGTGAATTCATCTTCATTTCGACTCTATCTTTTAGGTTCCAATTCTAATTCCCAATCGATTTTGTTTTCAGTTTCACATCAGTGTAAATTTTAATTATCAGAAATCTACTGGAAACGACCAACAAAACCTATTGATTCTGTTATGAGAATAGTCCTGACTGGTCTTCTTATGATTTCTGTATAGATCTACATGTATATAAATATTGTTCTGGCAGACGAAAGAATTGAGGGATTTTATTTACTAATACATCTAATATCAATTCAGCCAGGTGAGTTGTAAAGTTAGAAGTTTTCTCCATTATTTAGTCTTGGTTCGGCAGCTTAAATGTACGTTTTAACCAGTTTCAATAGCCATTCGAATAATACTTGTATGGTTGTTTTATTACCCTTGTGCTTAATATTTTACTGTGTACAAATGTACCTGTGTACATGTTTTGTCTTTCTGCTTGATGTACATGTACTGCATGTTTAGATTCTGCTCAATCGATTCACTGCCATGATGTACCTGCATCCTATGGATTAAAAAAGATAATCCATTTTTTTCTAAAAACGTAGATATAGATGTAAACCAGTTTTTGGTTCTGGTTTGATAATGAGATATTGGACGTCTGGTCTAGATCTAAAGTGTTGTTAATGTCATGGCAACCGAATTCTGGGAGTGAAGGGGCATAATTAAATTAATCAATGTTATTAAAGAAGCGTATACAGTATGTACATGGTTTATCAAACCACGGACCTCGTACACCCACATTCTTTCGTTAAACGGATATGTCTAAACCAACGTGTCGCCTGCTTAAATTCCATGACGTATTCCTTATCTAGAAATAGATCACAATTTCCCCATTGTAAGTTGTATTTACTATTAAACCCTTCCATGTCAAACTTGAAAACTCTAATGTTTGCAAACAGTTTGGATCCTGATCAGACGCCGCGTCTGATAAGGATCCAAACCATTTGACACTTATATTAAAGTTTCTAAGACCCATTCCTCCATACATGTAGGCTCAATTTGGATCCAACTTCTTTGAATAAATCTACCGAAAAGGAGCATTAAGTAGATAAAATTAATGTTTTTAGAATTTTGTAATTTGAAACCATTGTGTTAAATAGAGCATATACTCCTATACGTGTAGGAGCAAATGCTCTTTTTATCACATTGGTTTCAACAGGTGACTTTTACAGAGGCGTAGAAAGGAGTATTTATGGAGGAAAGAATTAAGTAAAAACTATCATAATTTTTTTTTAAAGAAAAGTAGATGAAACATGTAAGCAGACAATGATTTGACAGTGACTATTTTAGTGGATTATTACGTCATAATGACAGTGAAGGGGTTTATAGCATACAGTACAGATTACAGCAAACACCTCCTTTCAACAACACTTTAAATGAATCCCCAAAACTTACAGTGGAACCTCTCTACATCGATACATGTACAAATAAAATGTCTGTTATAAGACAGGTGGCAGATTAATGCAGGATAAAAGTAATTTTGTCCTGCATTAAGCGGCCACTTGTATTCAAAAGATCCCATGTATTCCTTACTGGGTTGTCTCTTGAGAGAGATTTGCCATGTAACTCCGATGAGCAACAACCTCTCTACAACGACAATACAGAAGTTTATATCCCCCAGAGTGTTGCTTTGCAGAGGTAATACTGTAGTTATCATTTATTAATATATACGTACAGCAAAATATATCTCTCATACATGTACGCCAACTTTCTTTCTTTTTAAAAGCATATTTCTTAATTTAAATGCCAATTTCTAGTTTTAAAGTAAGCCGGTGGTCTAATATTCGATGCGTTTAAAATGTAACTGCCCCTGATAATAACAAAATTACTGCAAAACCTTATAAAACGAACCCTGTGACCATACCGAGAAAATGACCTGATTAGAGAGGTTCTCAAACCGGTGTAGCGAAGTAAAATAACAATTCAAAACAGTTGAATTGGCTGTCATTTAAAAAAGGTGGTAACTAAACACAGGATACATGTAGCTCCAATATCGGTTTAGAAAGATTATCGGTTAAGGGGCGGCGATTGTAAACAACCATTCTTAAAAATGTTGATTTGACGATCGTTTAAAACAGATGACAGCTAATTGCAGAATTGAAGTAATTTAAAAAGCTCCGTACTCTTTCTGCATTACCGATTTCCTGTGTAATCAACCGTCCGTTTTTAGAACAATGTAGGTATTTTCTTTTTTATCCTTTGCGAGCAAGTAGAGCAAGTAAAATAAAATAAAATTTGAAGGGGACAAATGTCAGCCATATCCTCCCATGCCCAAATAGGAGAACAAATGTCCTAGAGAGAAAATGTCCGTATACCGAAGGGTAGATACAATGTACAACAAGAAGCTGGAATGAATCGGCCTTCAGGAACGCCCTATACATTACCAGCTGAACTTTGGAAAAAAGATCCCATGATCTGGCCTTTCTTTGAAATGGAAGACATTCTTATTTATGTGTTGGACATGCCTCATATGTCGAATAGGGGTACACTCAAAAGCCCTTTACTACAAAAGCTCCTCATCTAAAAGCCCCTCACTACAGAAGCCCCTCGATCAAAAGCCCCTCACTAAAATGGCCAAGGCTTACAAAAGCCCCCCCCCCCCCCACTATTTTTGTTAATTAATCATTATACTTCAAATATTTGGACAAAGTGGACCAAAATCAAAATTACAGCTATCTGGATCTACCCTGTTTGCTGAATGACCAGTTTATAAAGATTCATTAAGTAAGGTAATTAGCACACTCTATACTTATAAAAGTAAACATTGTAGATCACAAGGAGGAGATTCCTTATATTTATTTCAAACAGGGTAGACCCAAATCAAATCTAAAGCTATATGATCTAGTTCAACCATGTTTGCTTTGTGACAGTTAATATAGATCCAATAGCTATGGATGATGTAATATTAGCCATATTATTTATAAATTATTATAATATTACCCCCAATTAACTTAAACACAAACTTTTTCCATTTTCTAATTCCTTAACTTTCTTAAATTTCAAACAGAGTAGACCAAAATCAAAATACTGAGCAATCTGATCTGGATCTACCCTGTTTGCTCAATGACAAGCTTATAAAGATTCGTTAAGTAAGGTTATTAGAACACTCCTTTTAAAAGTACACTTAACAAAGCACTTAAAGTTCAATTAATGTTAGTATTGTTTTTTGTGAGGGGCTTTTGTAAACCTTGACCATTTTGGTGAGGGGCTTTTGCAAGAGGGGCTTTTGTAGTGAGGGGCTATTGTGATACACGCGTTGAATAATTTAGATCAACAGTATTTAGAATTTTAAATCTCGTTTTGTTTTAATAAGATCTAGATATTAAGATATACATGTACAGTCTCACGGCGTTCATTTATGTGTTGTAAAATGTCTTCTTTCTGGCTACTGTAAAGTACCATATCAGATCTAGTAAAAGTATTTTAGTATAGATCTAGATCATATCAATCTAAACTGTCTTTAGAACTAGAATTCGCAATAATCTAACTGGTTTTAATCGGTAGGGTTTAATTATGCTTAGCCATAGATCTAATTAGTCAAAGCATAGTTATCTTCTATTTTTCGGGAAACTGTTTAACAAATCATAACTTTAGACAATTGGCACATTGTTAGGTAGTTCGGTTTCATTACACGCTTTCCTGTTGCGTAATAATTCATAACTTTGTTGACAGTGGGTGATAGATGGCAGATGTGTGACACTGACCCTTGCCCCCTGCTGAGAAATTAGGGGATTTAGTGACCATCTTGCACCTTTGATCGTTACTATTTTCTTATGTCTAGCTAGTAAATTACAGCATACATGTATTTAGGCTGAGTAAGTAATATAATAATATAGTCTCCAACTGCCTAACACAAATCATTTTCAGTATATAAAACAAACAGTTTGTATTGTTAAATGCGGGAAATAAAACTACTGACATTTGAACACTGTAGAACCAGACAAGTTGGCTCAAAAAGCAACCATCTGACCAGGGTCTTCACTGTGTATTATTCAAAATCAAATAGCTAAGTTAGGTCTTATATAATGAATGGAATCTACAGTTAAACAATGACGGGCCATTCCACCTTAAAATACAAACCTTCTCTAATATAAACGTGTTTTCAAGCATTTGCAAACAGCGTAGTCCCAGATCATACGCATGATCTGGGCCTACTCAGTTTATTTATGGAATTGTAATAGGCCCGACTCTACAATTTCTACCAACATCAAAACAATCTTGTCTACAAATGCCATTCAAAACATTAGCTTATAAATATTCATGATATCATTATTTCTTACATGAATACTGAACAGGGAAAGGGTTAATCAGCAAAAGTAACAGAATTACAAGAATGTTTTCATAGTTATACAATTCATAAAACTATGTTTATTAATTTAAAACTCTTAAATGATAAGACTCAGATCAGATTTCTTAAATAAAAGCTGTTTGACCAGGAGTCTGTTCTGTTTGCTTATCCCTTTACCATATATAAACAATGTCCATGCCTTTGCAAACAGAGTAGACCAAGATCTGAAGGCGCCTATTGGAGTCGTATGATCGGGACCAGCTCTGTTTACTTGTGAAATTATATAAGATCTGACTCTACATTTTCTACAAGTACCAAGAAAAGTCATGGACCGCGTACCTACACCATTATAAAAATCAACTTATAAATAGCATGATGTCATCTTTTCCGACATAAATATTAAACAGGGAAATGGTTGAAACCCACCGACAACCAAACTTTAGGTTACGCTTCAGCTAGAGATCCGCACGTCTGACATGACCCGGCAACAGAAGTAAAAAATCTGAGAGCATCGACGCTTTTCACGTGCTTGCAAACAGAGTAGACACGGATACGGTGGCTCTTATAGAAACCGTCTGATCAGGGTATTCTGTTTGCTTATGAATTTATGTTGAATCTAACTCTATAGTTTTGTTCCAACACCAAATCAGCCTCAGTACATAAGCTATTTTAAAAATAAATTTAATAAATATTCATGATATCGGCATTTCGATTTACGGACATTTGACCCCCGGACACTTGCCCCCGGACCTTTGCCCCCTATTTGGGGCCTTAAAAAAATGATAAAATATAATTTTGAAAAAGGGTGGCATTTCTTCCAGTGGCATATATTCCAATGGCATTTTTCCAAATCAGGGTGGCATTTTTTCCAGTGGCATTTTTTCCGGTGGCAGTTTTTTTCCAGTTGCATTTTTCCGCACACCGCATTAAGCAGTCACTTGCCTTTGAAAATGATACACTAACACTAATTCGATGTTTTACGCGGAAACAAAATTTAGTCGATTTTTATTTTAAAAGAAGACAGAAGGAAACCCGGTAAGAAAACAAAAAACATTTTTAAAAGCAAATTATTTCAGCATAATAAATGTAGGTAACTTGGACATTCTCTATAGGACCCTGAAAGTTTAAAAAAAAAATAATATGCAGATCAACCCTTAGCCCGCCGAGCGTGGCTTCCTTAATATTTACAAACAGTTTGTATACTGAACAGATGATGAGTTCCCCAGAGTGTTACTAGGGTCAAATATGTCTGACTCTCATTTTTCTGTTTGTTTTCAACGAACTAAAGCAATGCTTATTTCATTTATTTTGCAGACTACATTTTTTAAGCGGACGATAATTCAGTATAATAAGGGTCAAATGTTTTGGTCATACATTAAAACAATGATCGCTTTGCGTGCTCTACAATGTACGGAAACTACCTTGGTGTTTCAGCGCAGGGGGTCATTGATTTATGGTCATCATTGTGTTAATTATTTGGTCATCAATAAAGTTCCGACAACTTTAAAGAAAGACTATCGGGTATTTCCGCTCTTTTGCTACTATCAAGATGTCACAGCTCATTGGTTCAGTATCTTTAAGACCCACCCATTGAAAAGACATAATCCAATCAACTGTCACCTATAGGCGTGTCAATCACCAATAATTGATATTGCTTTTCATAATTGATGAGCGGCCATCTATATTTCCCACAATATTAAATATAGAATGAATGGGTATTATGTATTCAAAATTTCTTCATATTGTACTTTAACCCTTTCCCTCATATGAACGTGTTTTCACGCAATTGCAAACAGAGAAGGGTCTTCTCTGACCTCTTAGAGGAGCCGTCTGATCAGGGTCTACTCTGTTTGCTAATAGAATTTGATAGAAATATTTCTTTGCTTTGTTAAATAGCTGCAATGCCCCCCCCCCCCTTTCCATATTTCATTTATAACTATTTTTGTCCATGAATATTCAGTAAGTATTGAAATTTTGAATAAAAATAGAACAGGGAAATGTTAAATAAAACAATTTCTATAAGCTTGAAATTGATGTCGGTGAGGGTTTGACGTTAGGTTTAAAACCAGTCAATGTTATTTTACATGTAAGTATTATTTTAAGAAATTGTTAATACAAGATATCCATCCATGCTATCAGATCGAACAAGGCCTTATAGACCAGTTATATTGAATTTGTCTGTTGTTGTCGTGGATACATAGCATGCTACGAGCACCTGTGAATCAATACAGGGGCACTGTATGAAAATGAAATATTTATCATGTTTTAGACTTGGTTATTGTCTGATACATAATTAATAAGCCCATAATATATTTCCTCACCGTCCCTGTCCCTCTCTCTATGTACAATTGTTGTTGTTTCTAAGAAGTCCTCTCCCCAAATAAACATTTACAATGATACGCAATCACAAGGCCAGAAGGGACGTCAAAATCTCTCTCACCCCCGTCTCTCTCTCTCTCTCTCTCTCTCTCTCTCTCTCTCTCTTACTCTCTCTCTCTCTCTCCCCCCCCCTCTCTCTCTGTCCGTCTCTTCCACCTCTTACTCTCCCTCTCTGTCTGTCTGTCTGTCTGTCTGTCCCTATCTATCTGTCTCTCTGTGTGTCTCTCTTTCTGTCTCTGTCTCTGTGTGTGTGTCTCTCTCTCCCCCATCCTCTCTCTCTCTCTCTCTCTCTCTCTCTCTCTCTCTCTCTCTCTCTTCCCGCAGATATGAATGGATTACGTATGACTATCTATCATTTCAACTTTTATATTGGTATTGGAGTAATAATTTCCCCAGGACGAATGGCAATTTATGCTTGACATATCCTATAAGAAACCAATGCACACCCTGATCATACAGCCTCTAAGAGCTGTCTGATCTGGGTCTGCACTGTTTTTAAATTGCGTCAATATATGCTACTAGCATGAAAAGGGTTAATATGACTTAAATGAATAACATTACGATCGCAGCTTTGAACTCATCTGAAAGACAACGACATACCAATATTTGGCTATCTGTTATTTCAGGTGGCTCATTTATACAGAGTAATGATTTATGCAGGCGACTTCTTTGCGCCGTTTCAAAATAAATTATAATACAATAAGCTACAATAGTTTTCATCTTATTCTGATATCAAATTAAATCTTGTAGCTGCACTACATGGTCGGTCAAACAAGAATAGCTGTAACAGTATAGATTATTAGTGTAGATGCGGTGTATCAGTGTATTAGTGTAGATGCGTTTGGAACTTTATAATTATTTAATCAACTGTTTGCATCTCTTCGTCGAATGATACCCAGTTCAACCCTTTACTCCATAGGTACTCATTATAGTGCGTTAATCCATTCCTCCACTCAAAAATAGTTCCACTTGATACATTCATGAATATGCGCCATAAGAAATATTTCTATATCACAGTAGACGGCAGGCTGAGAAAAACGCAAAATGGTCCCATTCAGCCTGTTTTAATCAAACATCTGTCTTCAATACTGAACACAAACTATGGAGTAAAGTGTTAAGGTTTCAAAAAAAAAGTATTTCAACAAATAATGGTTGGATACAACTCTCCACCCCTTTACCCTTTCCCTCATATAAACCTGTTTTCACGCATTTGTCAAGAGAATAGACCTAGATCAGACCGCTCCTAGAGGAACCGTCTGATCAGGGTCTACTCACTTTGCTAATAGAATTTAATAGATCTGTTTATTTGCTTTCCTAAAATGTATACAATGCTCCACCTTCCGTAATTCATTATAACTATGTTGTCCATGAATATTCAGTAGGTACATGTACATTTGTATTTAAATTTGGAACACATGTAGAACAGGGAAAGGGTTAATACGCGCGTGGGGTCGAAAAAAATATGACCGAGTGCTCCTGATATCTATAATCTCTGCGCTACGCATTTTCTGAAAATCAGATTGTGAAAACAATTGCTGCTGATATTTTGTATCTATTTCTTTTTTCTCGAGCATTTACAGTCTGGTAATCGTTAAAATCTGACTATAAATTGTAGTTTTAGCAGAAAGAAACCGTTTCAGTCTCGGGTTTTGGGTGAAGGCTATCTATATACGTATGCTATCTAATTTCATTTTGAATTCTAGATCTGACAGTATATTAAATATGCGTTTCTTCAGTTGAAAAAAAATGCACATGTGTGTTTATATGTAAGCTTTTGTATATATCTTATCTAAATAATTTATACCTAAATCGATTAAACGACTGCCAGTCATAAAGGTAGTGTCCGCGGTGATGCCCCGCAATCCACGCTGATATCAGCACGGACAGCGATGGCTCGGCGGCGATAATATCCCGTAGGGTAAATTTCGGTCCGCGGTGGACACAGAATTTGTCCGCGGTGATCCATAAAAATTGTCCGTGCTGGAAACCCGCTCTCAAATAATTTTGTCCGCGCTGGTAAAACGGAAAACAAAAAGTCCGCGG
Source organism: Azorinus chamasolen (assembly GCA_963576725.1). Taxonomy (NCBI): domain Eukaryota; kingdom Metazoa; phylum Mollusca; class Bivalvia; order Cardiida; family Solecurtidae; genus Azorinus; species Azorinus chamasolen. The sequence goes on from OY755242.1 coordinate 5,436,461, forward strand.
GGCTTGTACTGTACCTGAATCGTTGCAGTCCTACGGCAGTGAGTCAAAACATGTTTATATGAGGGAAGGGTTAATTAATAATAGTGATTGGCATTAAGACATTATTATAACCTGCCCTGCTTGCAACGGATCATACACACATCAGACAACACCTGTAGGAGCAGTCTGGTCAGGGCCTGCTCTGATTGCTATGAAAACATATATGCTGTACAGCTACTGTCATCATAGAAATCATTTATTCATTATTCCATTATAAATACTCGTATACAATCATTACTTCTCACATGAATATCCATGAGGAAAAGGGTTAACTGCGATTTAATCAATCTGTGTCCATGCTTATAAAGCTTTTTAGTTGAGTCTGAGTTCGTTCTCAAGCTTTTGATTGGTCAGATTTGAGTTCTCAAGCTTTTGATTGGTCAGATTTGAGCCAGAGGGTAGTACTCTATGATGGTATACTCTTAAACTTGGATACAGGAGGAGCTTACCAGACTCATGTATTATTTTTTCCCTGTCGTGCCCTTAACGGCTTACCTGCAGGTGCTCTGACTTCAGCAAAGTCATTGAGTACATATTTGACGGATTGTCACAGTTATTATGCTATGTTTTACATGTTGTCCTGTGTTCACCGTCGTCTATGTTGTGGGTAAGTCCAGCGGGGATACCTTTATTTACAATATTTGTAAAGCTAGGGTGACTTTGAGAGAAGTGTGAGGTTAGGACGTCCGTAAACCGGTTTAAACCCCCAGTGGTGTTTTTGCTGCTGTCCGTGCCAAGGCGGTACTCTCTTTGTCACCCTTCCTTTTGTTTGCATTGCGTCTTTGTGCTTGTGGTTTGTTCATGTTGTGGAACGTTTGTCCCTGGTTCTTGTGTGTCTTTTGGTGTTTTCTGTGTTCATTTCGTGTGTGTGCGTGTGCGTTTGGGTGTGTGGTTGTGTGTGTGTGTGTGTGTGTCATGCTGTCTATCGGTGTTTTGGTGGTGGTTGCGTCTTGCATGTGGCTTTGCCTGCTTGACTTTACTACTTTTCCATTGAGAACGAACTCAGACTCAACTAAAAGTTTTATAAGCATGAACCCAGGCGTGTAATCCGTTGTTGTCCCAGGAATATTCGTGAAAGAAATTATAAAATCATGAATACTGCTTAGATTAATTTATAAGCATACTTTGAACTTTTAAGTATTGAAAAAGCTGAAACAACAGAATCAGATCTACATCATTCTATAAGCAATCCGAGCTCCTTACCGACCTTTTATCTCGGTCGACATGTATTCTGTTTGCAATGGCGTAGAAAGACGTATATATGGAACAAAGGGATACGAATTAATGCTACCAAGTTCGAGTTCAAAGGACACGATCAGACCTATCTAAAATTGCGTTCATTCCGAATATGAAGTCACTCATATATATACGCTATCGAAACTATAACTTAATGTTTAGAGTGATCTGCAACAATATTATTAATGAATGTCTCTTGATATATGTATATAAACTGGTATCATTATAACACAATTTTAGAAAACCGTTATTATATATGTAGCATAATTATTTTGTTTCACCCTTTAAACAGAGGATAAACGACACTGAACAAGTAATCTCCTAGATCATTTCACCTTTTATGTACAAGTTCAGTACATCATGGTGCAGAGTCCATGGATTTGTTTTCACAGTGGTTCGTTTTTCTTATATAATTCGGTCGAATGCGGGTGCTGTATCATTACTGTGTAAATAGCCAGAAACAGTTACTATATAGTATACTATCCGTCCCGAGAGACAGGACGATTTTCCTAACTAGTCTACGCTTTACGCTTTTCTCGTATATCCAATATTGGCTGTTGGGGCGAACTACACTGGGACCCAGCCATGAGTTAAGTAAGCGCGTCCAATTGCAACCATTCAAATGATTTGATAGTCCACGGTCAAGGCCATAACGGCTAATAGTATAATAATAGAAGTATTGTTTTATTACGGGTAAATATTCTAATATTTAACCAACGAGTCATTAATTCCATTAGCAAACAGTGTAGATCTCCACGCCACGAGGACTCATACAGGCGCCATCTCACCAGGGTCCATGCTTATAAAACGTTTAGTTGAGTCTGAGTTCGTTCTCAAGGTTTTGATTGGTCAGATTTGAGCCTTTGCTTGAGAACTCAAATCTGACCAATCAAAAGCTTGAGAACGAAACTCAGACTCAACTAAAAGCTTTATAAGCATAGACCCAGGTTCTGTCGTTTGTCTGGTTACACTGTTTCTTTAAAAATATTCCTAATTATTGACGGTAAGCCTGGTCTGTTTTGTGTTTTGTAACAATGCATTTGACAATTCAGTGCTGAAAGGGTTGATAATGTTGTACCGTGTGTTAATATCGCTCTGATCATGTTGAAACGCAGGTATGCCCTCTTTTCCAAGTCGGAATCCAGTACAAAGTAGAAAGTGTATGTTGTTTTATGTTCGGACCAGACTTAAAATTATTGCACATTTTTACATGTTCTGAGACTATATCTTTTTCAGGTGTTGGAACTGTTATATAAGTTTGTGAATCAGTTAGCTCCTTCTTTAAAACATCAACATAATACAATCTTCAAATAATGATTACATTATTTGATGCCTTGTCAGCAGGAACAAGAACATAATTTGAATGAAAATTAGACATGTTTTTTCTTCAAATAGCGAAATGTAACTCTAGGTCAAGGTGGTAATTTGATTTGTAAAAGGTAATACGCGTATCAATAATATCAAAAATACATTTCTTCCAATCCGAAAGGACATTAACATCAGCATGTTCTCGTCGACACCATTTGATGCAGAATTCTTGAATAGCTTCCGCAATATGAGTTCGACAAGCGTCAAAATCATTATTATATTTATAACAGATGATAGGTGATTCAGAGTTGATGAAATATTTGGGAATAGTATCGATTACATTCTTATCACGAAATATACTTTGAATATCAATAAAATCGATACCTTTATTTAGGAATTGAAGTTTCAGAAAATGTATTTTATGTTCAGATTCTTTATCAATACAAGGAGGAAGAACATGATTTGTGTAACTTTGTATAAGTGAGGCAGTATTAATTAACGTATCTGTACGCATATGTATTTTATCAGCCTCTTCGTCTATGGATTTGAGACAGGAAAAGGGTAAAGACGATAAACAAGATAATATAGAATGTTTGTCAGTTTGTTTTAGAATGGTATGTAAATCATGAATAGATATATTACGACGTAATTTACGTTTAATATTACCATTACACGTCTACCATGTGATCTACTTTTACGTTTTCGAATAGAAAATATAGAGAAAATATCGATGCTTGGATCTTTAGAAATGTTGCCGCTTTGGAAAATGTTACCATTAAGGCCTAAAGGAAAAGGTGTTTGTAACTTCTTTAGTCAGTCTAGCTCTGTGATAAAACGAGCTTTAGATTTTAAACTGCTAATAGTTTTAGCATCATAATAAATTTGTTCCACTGGTTGAACCGAAACATATTTGAAAGAATGTCCTGTATGACGAAAATGCTGGTAAAGAAAATTGCGTACTTTTTTTATCCGGCAATGGTAACTGTGTTCACGAAACCTAGTTTTTTAAAGTACGTCCTGTCTGACCTACATATTGAATGCCACAGCGTGGCGCGTTTCATGTAAGAACATATATAATATTAGATGAGTTTCAGTCTAAATCAGAATTAATCTTCACACTAAACACTCTACCATTAACAAGAGATTTAATTGTTGATCTGGTAGAAATAAAATTGCAACACATACACCTCTTACTATTGCACTTAGTAATAATTGGATACACCCTATGTCTTTTGTTCAAATAATGTGAATTTAGATGGGCTTTACTATAACGAAGGATAGACTGCTTTAAAGGAGACAGAACGATTTTTGGTCCATTATGAAAAATGTTACTAATAGCAGAAGAGAGCACATGAAAAGACGAAGCAGAAGGCACTTTTAGAGGTTTAATACAAACTGACGGCTGTAGTGATTGGAAATTAGCCAGGTTATGAGGAATCTGAACAGAAGACACAGAGTGTAAGTTTAAGTTTGTAATTTTAAGTATAGGGAGATTATTCATAATTTATGTAGTAATTGTAGCACCCTTCCGTAAAAAGCGACATACATTTGTAACGAAAAGAAAAGTTATGTAAAGAATAAAAACATACCAGAGGTTACGATAAAAAATAATAAAGACTAAGGATATGAAGGAAAACGTTGAATGGGTAAGAAGTAAGAAAAACGAGTAAGGTAAAGTCACACTAGAGAAAACGCAAAGGGCACAAATCTTAAAAGGGACATTAAAATAGTCACACAATATGTCGGTGAGTACCGAAGCCACCATGAAGTGCAATGAACGGTGTTAAGGTATGAGGAAACGCATTGAATGTAGAGCAATTCCTGCAAGAGGAAGAAAACAATATAGATTGAGCAATAAATTGACATTTACCCATGTGTAATAAGTCTACATGCGTCAGTATGGTTTCCATAGGTACTTGGTATTTTATATACGTCACCTTCAAGATATATAAACACGCTCTCGGTGCATGTGGACAGAATATTGAAAAACGGGAAAGCGCAGTTCACGCATTCAAACAGCAAAAACACAGTAAAGAAAATACTTGTGCGAATACCTCTATTGGAATGAGTAAACTTACAGTGGAAAGCGAAGCCATGCCACAGGAGGGTTCAAGAAAGATTCTGATGTCCGGTCGAGTGTTTCTTTGTTGCAAGGTGGCGCCAACAGAATTTAAGAAAACACCGATGTATATGTCAGCTATCAGCGGACCCAACGAGCATTTCTGTTCTCTATTCAGGGACTCAGAATTCAAATATGGACTTGGAAATGTTAATTTGAAGAACTGTGCGGTTTTGAAAATGAATACAAATGAAATGCAATTTCAAGTTCGTTTACACACATCTGAGAACACAGGACTGTTGTTCGAGGCTTTATCAAAAGAAGACACTGAGTTGTGGATACAGGCACTGCACCCAAGAATTCTCACCAACTCCCCGGCGGTGTCATTCACACGCGCAGTGTGTCGTTTTAGGCTGGAAGAGGACGATAAATGATCACATGGTCATCATTGTGAGAAAAATAAGATTAACTATAATTTTCGACAAGTGGGCTCTGGTTGCTTAGGAACTCATCTGACTTACGAATTGACTCTACAGTTTCATAAGAAACATTGAATAAACCGGGAACTGAATCATTCAGCATGTCAGACATTGAGTAGACAGAATTTGAACATTTCAGACTGCTGAACGTTCTGGGTGGTGTTCTGGTGTTGTTACGCTCGCTTAGCAATACGAATCTAACGGATTTTACCCATTTCTGCTAAATCTCGTATTTGCAGATGTTTCATTGATTTCCGATTCGATCAAACTCTTGACCGGGTGTCAAACAGCTTGCAGAAAACAGGTCCCGATGAGACATCGACTAGTTTGATTACAACTGTTAGTACCAGTCAAGACGCGCTTAGCGTGAGATTGGTTAATGCCGTCAATGTGTATTAAGTGATTTCTTTAAAGAGGTTCTACGTTACATTATGTCACCAATGCATTTATAAACAAATGTTGAACATGATCGCACGCCACGTCAGATACAAGCTGCATGATCTAGACATATGACCTTTGTGTAGAAGCTTAATATCATGCCAGAATTGCGTGGTAATATATGTTTGTAGATAGTGTACATTGTATGTAAATATTTATTTTATTAAATAACTAAAATACATTGAGGATGTTTTGTATTATTAAATGACAAATGAATAAAACAAACTCACTCAACCGATGCAAAATCTTGATTTCGCATACATTCACCCCTTTTCGTGCTTTTCCTGACCTACCATGCAAGTACAAAAATGAGTCATGCAGGAAACACCACATACAGAACAAACACTCGCCCGAACAGCAACACAAGGAAACAGCAAATGTACATAGGTAGAAAAAACAACAAGAGACGCACAAAGACAAAACAAACATACAATAGGAGGAAGATGGAAGTACCGCCTTGGAACGGTCAGTGACAAAAGTCACCGGGGGTTTAAACCGGTTTATGGGCGCCCAACCTCACCCTTATTCCATCCCCATCCTAAAAGACAAACAGTGTAAATAAACGTATCCCCTCTCCGACTAATCTACAACAACCGCGACAGCAAATACAGTGGTAAAGTGCATGTATAACAAAAAAACATTTTATTGAAAATACTGTATCCACCTATCGCTATTGTACTCAATGATTGAGCTGCAAACAGAGTAACTGTAGAAAAGTAATAAAGGGTACGACAAAAATGAAATAGTACAGATATCCGACGTTCTCCTTCCATTTCTGGATTTAAGAGGTCGCCTTCATAGAGTACTAAACCTTTCTTGTCGGCGTACATGCAAAGAGGCCAGCGTGATTGCCAACTGTAAAAGGGTTCACAACCAAACATGCAGTATGTTGTAGTAATACAGGATCATATCCCTTTTTAATGAATTGTTTTATATATTTGATGAACAAAGTGAGAAAATGGGTATGTCCAATAATTTTACGAAGTTTGTAAATCACATCACCATAAAATTCCGGATGTGAAATACCGTGTCGCAAAAGTACCTTGAGATTACATTTGTACTTGCCAATAAGCGAGAGATTTCGATAGTAAAATTTAGAGAAAGTTTTTCTTAGTTTATGGTATCTATATCCTTGTTTAAGCAGTTTATCAGTTAAAATGAGATTTCGACTGTTAAAATCGTCAATAGATGAACAAGCTCTAGCAAAACGCATAAGTTGAGATATATAAACCCCGTAAGATGGAGCACGGGGAACATCCCCGTCAAGTCCAAACAGTCAGACGCCTCGTCACGAGCTAAGATTTGATACTTGGTCAATAAGTTATTTCTCAGAATCTTAACATTTTACTCCATGAATATTCACGTTATAAATTATGACGGCATGAATAATATTTAGGTTATTTTTGAAAATGGGATATTAACACGTGATGTTTTCTACAGAGATTTATATAATTCCATACACAAAGCATATGCTGAAGGAGCCGTCTGATCTGGGTCATCCCTATATGCAAAAGGCGTAGAAAGTGGTGTATATGGAGTCAATGGTTAAACGCATTGAAACAAATAAATTAGTACAGATTGCAACTGAAGCTGGCATTTTCATTTTATAACTCGCACTTGCTTTTTCATGCATTTCACCTCTAAGTTCGGAGAATTACCTGTAAAAGGAGGGAAAATTAAATGTGATGAAAAGTAACTTATGCTCTGAATGTGTTCGTTTGCGTTATACCAATAACAAACGAGTTAATTTTGGGTTACGTAACAAGCGACCATTTGCTTCTAGCCATAGTACCTCAGTTGCATAAAAATTAGTCAAGTGTATTCCCGGCCTTTTGAATAAGGTGATGTGATTAAATCAGTCTATATTTAGATTATATGTTCTACAAATGCCATTCGTACCAAACCAGTTAATTAATAAATACATTAATATATGTTCACCCTCCAAGTCCGATGTGCACGATCAATGACGGTCTAGATAAAATGACCTGATTCTGGATTCACACATCTGACCAGAAAAAATATCAAACAAACAGCAGCCAATCAGAAAAAATCGGATAACAGATTACTATACTGATATTCACAAAAGAGGTTCCGTGAGGTAGAGCTCGTCGAATGCTCCCATTGAAACCGTGCTTTCCTGTTTCAATTAATTAACTAGTAAATATACAGTTCGGGAAGTCTCGTTGTGCCAATGTGAAGAATGTATAGGTTCATGTGACTAATAGAGATATTCCAGTTTTACTCTTTACTCCATAAACACGCATTTCTACGCAGTTGTAAACAGTGTAGATCCCAATCAGACGGCTCCTATTGGAACCGTCTGATCTGGGTCTGCTCTGTTTCCTTATGGTAAAATACAGTTTCTGCCTTGGTCAAAATGGCTTGTGCTCCTGTGTCTACCTGCTAGTATAACAATTAATATAATTGTTATTCATGGTGTCATTATTTCTTACATGAATATTCATGGAGTGAAGGGTTAAAACAGTCTCGTGACCCGTAACGTCATTGTAGCGCTCAATTTGGAATTGTCACAATTTTCTAAATGGCCGTATCGACCTTATGTTCGAATCGATTTACATGTCTTCTGTACAGCAGTAATGAGACAAACCTGGGAATCATATAAACACGTGATAGATTTAATCAAATTGGACATAAATCTGGTCCAGTTTTGAGCTTATTCAGAGATTACCTGTATTTCATGACAGAGCATTGCTCCCAATATTTTTGATTAGATACGCACGTTAAGTCAAACCATTGGGGTAGAAGGTCCTACGAGCATACGCGGAACCGAAGTAAAAAAAATACTCAACAGTATTTCCCTAGTGTCTCCACAGATGTCTGTGCGCTTGGTTTTCTCCGAACAGCATTGACACCTGCTACATGCTAAATCTGTTAATCCTTAACATGGTAGAAACGCATTTGCACCCCTTGCAATGCAAGGACTGCAACGGTTCACCGAATTTCGGTTATTTTCGGTTCATTTGTCTCGATTCGATTTTCGGTTCGGCGCCGCAAATTTCGGTGCGGTGCGTCGATATATGGTGAATTGGACTTAGTGCTCCAGATAAGGTGCATACTTGTGTATTTACGCATATTTTCCAAACAAAAACGCATTTGAAACTAAAATCGTGCGTACTGATACGAATAATATAGTGTCTCCGCCCAATCTGAAGATCGTCAACAGACGCTTTGCACTGGCGTACTTACCTGAGACATTCCGATTATATGCATTTCGCACCCACCCTAGTACCATTCCGGTGAATCGCGGCCGATTCCCTGTTATCTACATGAAAAATAATGTAGTAGGGTACCGGAACCGGTCGCTTTTTTGCGGAACAGATGCGAAGGGGTTAGGTCCGAGAATAGTCGCATTGCTAGCGTCTGATTGACATAAAAATCATGGCGTCGTCTGGCATTGGTCGACAGAAGAAAAGATTCTGTGTTGAAAAAAAAATTCAATTATTTCGAAAGACGAGATGAAAAGGCGAGATCGCAATCAATTGCGAGGTCAATAATTAACTCTCTTATTGAAAATGTAACGGCTGAAGACGAAAAGATGACCAAAACAAGGCGACTAGAAAACACTCTCCTATGGATCTAGCAGTACTTTAATGGATGTATACATGATTAAAATTGAGTTAGGTAATCGATATGTTACCAGTAAATGAGAATTCTATTAGGGTTTTTTAATCAAGTTCTTTACCTTATACCCGAACCGAATAATCGAAACCGAAAGGGTTATAATCGAAACCGAACCGAATCGAGAAGTACCTGAATCGTTGCAGTCCTACGGCAGTGAGTCAAAACATGTTTATATGAGGGAAGGGTTAATTAATAATAGTGATTGGCATTAAGACATTATTATAACCTGCCCTGCTTGCAACGGATCATACACACATCAGACAACACCTGTAGGAGCAGTCTGGTCAGGGCCTGCTCTGATTGCTATGAAAACATATATGCTGTACAGCTACTGTCATCATAGAAATCATTTATTCATTATTCCATTATAAATACTCGTATACAATCATTACTTCTCACATGAATATCCATGAGGAAAAGGGTTAACAGCGATTTAATCAATCTGTGTCCATGCTTATAAAGCTTTTTAGTTGAGTCTGAGTTCGTTCTCAAGCTTTTGATTGGTCAGATTTGAGTTCTCAAGCTTTTGATTGGTCAGATTTGAGCCAGAGGCTCAAATCTGACCAATCAAAAACTTGAGAACGAACTCAGACTCAACTAAAAGTTTTATAAGCATGAACCCAGGCGTGTAATCCGTTGTTGTCCCAGGAATATTCGTGAAAGAAATTATAAAATCATGAATACTGCTTAGATTAATTTATAAGCATACTTTGAACTTTTAAGTATTGAAAAAGCTGAAACAACAGAATCAGATCTACATCATTCTATAAGCAATCCGAGCTCCTTACCGACCTTTTATCTCGGTCGACATGTATTCTGTTTGCAATAGCGTAGAAAGACGTATATATGGAACAAAGGGATACGAATTAATGCTACCAAGTTCGAGTTCAAAGGACACGATCAGACCTATCTAAAATTGCGTTCATTCCGAATACGAAGTCACTCATATATATACGCTATCGAAACTATAACTTAATGTTTAGAGTGATCTGCAACAATATTATTAATGAATGTCTCTTGATATATGTATATAAACTGGTATCATTATAACACAATTTTAGAAAACCGTTATTATATATGTAGCATAATTATTTTGTTTCACCCTTTAAACAGAGGATAAACGACACTGAACAAATAATCTCCTAGATCATTTCACCTTTTATGTACAAGTTCAGTACATCATGGTCCAGAGTCCATGGATTTGTTTTCACAGTGGTTCGTTTTTCTTATATAATTCGGTCGAATGCGGGTGCTGTATCATTACTGTGTAAATAGCCAGAAACAGTTACTATATAGTATACTATCCGTCCCGAGAGACAGGACGATTTTCCTAACTAGTCTACGCTTTACGTTTTTCTCGTATATCCAATAGTGTCTGTTGGGGCGAACTACACTGGGACCCAGTCATGAGTTAAGTAAGCGCGTCCAATTGCAACCATTCAAATGATTTGATAGTCCTAGGTAAAGGCCATAACGGCTAATAGTGTAATAATAGAAGTATTGTTTTATTACGGGTAAATATTCTAATATTTAACCAACGAGTCATTAATTACATTAGCAAACAGTGTAGATCTCCACGCCACGAGGACTCATACAGGCGCCATCTCACCAGGGTCCATGCTTATAAAACGTTTAGCTGAGTCTGAGTTCGTTCTCAAGGTTTTGATTGGTCAGATTTGAGCATTTGGCTCAAATCTGACCAATCAAAAGCTTGAGAACTCAAATCTGACCAATCAAAAGCTTGAGAACGAAACTCAGACTCAACTAAAAGCTTTATAAGCATAGACCCAGGTTCTGTCGTTTGTCTGGTTACACTGTTTCTTTACAAATATTCCTAATTATTGACGGTAAGCCTGGTCTGTTTTGTGTTTTGTAACAATGCATTTGACAATTCAGTGCTGAAAGGGTTGATAATGTTGTACCGTGTGTTAATATCGCTCTGATCATGTTGAAACGCAGGTATGCCCTCTTTTCCAAGTCGGAATCCAGTACAAAGTAGAAAGTTTATGTTGTTTTATGTTAGGACCAGACTTAAAATTATTGCACATTTTTACATGTTCTGAGACTATATCTTTTTCAGGTGTTGGAACTGTTATATAAGTTTGTGAATCAGTTAGCTCCTTCTTTAAAACATCAACATAATACAATCTTCAAATAATGATTACATTATTTGATGCCTTGTCAGCAGGAACAAGAACATAATTTGAATGAGAATTAGACATGTTTTTTCTTCAAATAGCGAAATGTAACTCTAGGTCAAGGTGGTAAAAGATGGTAATTTGATTTGTAAAAGGTAATACGCGTATCAATAATATCAAAAATACATTTCTTACAATCCGAAAGGGCATTAACATCAGCATGTTCTCGTCGACACCATTTGATGCAGAATTCTTGAATAGCTTCCGCAATATGAGTTCGACAAGCGCCATAATCATTATTATATTTATAACAGGTGATAGGTAATTCAGAGTTGATGAAATATTTGGGAATAGTATCGATTACATTCTTATCACGAAATATACTTTGAATATCAATAAAATCGATACCTTTATTTAGGAATTGAAGTTTCAGAAAATGTTTCTTATGTTCAGATTCTTTATCAATACGAGGAGGAAGAACATTCTGTGTGTAACTTTGTATAAGTGAAGCAGTATTAATTAACGGATCTGTGAAGCAGTACAGTAAAACCTCTCTTAACCGGTAGTTAAATTTAGTATGAATATCGGTCTTGGAGACAGGTGGCAACTTAATGCAGGGTGAAAGTCATGCAGAAAGCTCCTAGAGGAGCTTTCTGCATGACTTTCACCCTGCATTAAGCAGCCACCTGCCTAAAAGTATCTAAATTATTATCTACTAGAAATCCAGTTAAGAGAGGTTATACTGTATTAATTAACGGATCTGTACGCATATATATTTTATCAGCCTCTTCGTCTATGGATTTGAGACAGGAAAAGGGTAAAGACGATAAACAAGATAACATAGAATGTTTGCCAGTTTGTTTTAGAATGGTATGTAAGTCATGAATAGACATACTACGACGTAATTTACGCTTAATATTACCATTTCTACGTCTACCATGTGATCTACTTTTACGTTTTCGAATAGAACATATAGAGAAAATATCGATGTTTGGATCTTTAAAAATGTTGCCGCTTTGGAAAATGTTATCATTAAGGCCTAAAGGAAAAGGTGTTTGTAACTTCTTTAGCCAGTCTAGCTCTGTGATAAAACGAGCTTTAGATTTTAAACTGCTAGTAGTTTTAGCATCATAATAAAGTTGTTCCACTGGTTGAACCGAAACATATTTGAAAGAATGTCCTGTATGACGAAAATACTGGTAAAGAAAATTGCGTACTTTTTTGATCCGGCAATGGTAACTGTGTTCACGAAACCTAGTTTTTTAAAGTACGTCCTGTCTGACCTACATATTGAATGCCACAGCGTGGCGCGTTTCATGTAAGAACATATATAATATTAGATGAGTATCAGTCTAAATCAGAATTAATATTCACACTAAACACTCTACCGTTAACAAGAAATTTAATTGTTGATCTAGTAGAAATGAAATTGCAACACATACACCTCTTACTATTGCACTTAGCAATAATTGGATACACCCTATGTCTTTTGTTCAAATAATGTGAATTTAGATGGGCTTTACTATAACGAAGGATAGACTGCTTTAAAGGAGACTGGACGATTTTTGGTCCATTATGAAAAATGTTACTAATAGCAGAAGAGGGAACATGAAAAGACGAAGCAGAAGACAATTTTAGAGGTTAAATACAAACTGACGGCTGTAGTAATTGGAAATTAGCCAGGTTATGAGGAATCTGAACAGAAGACACAGAGTGTAAGTTTAAGTTTGTAATTTTAAGTATAGGGAGATTATTCATAATTTATGTAGTAATTGTAGCACCCTTCCGTACAAAGCGACATACATATGTAACGAAAAGACAAGTTATGTAAAGAATAAAAACATACCAGAGGTTACGAAAAAAATAATAAAGACTAAGGATATGAAGGAAAACGTTGAATGGGTAAGAAGTAAGAAAAACGAGTAAGGTGAAGTCACACTAGAGAAAACGCAAAGGGCACAAATCTTAAAAGGGAAATTAAAATAGTCACACAATATGTCGGTGAGTACCGAAGCCACCATGAAGTGCAATGTACGGTGTTAAGGTATGAGGAAACGCATTGAATGTAGAGCAATTCCTACAAGAGGAAGAAAACAATATAGATTGAGCAATAAATTGACATTTACCCATGTATACTAAATTCTGAAAGGGGGTGATCCCCGAGAGCAAAAATTACAACACAAAAAGAGAAAATTGCAGACTCGGTTTTATTGAGTCTGTTCATGAACAGTAATTGAAAGTGCAACACTGCTCAGGCCCCTAGCACCGGCTTAAGCGGTATTCAATTTTTAGAACAAGAAGTACTGAAATTCATGACCTCGAAGGATCAGAAGGTATAACAACACTGAGAATGAAGTACAGGGCGACGTTTTACGGCCGCCACACAAGCACTTAACACCTGCTGTTGTGTCTACATGCGTCAGTATGGTTTCCATTGGTACTTGGTATTTTATATACGTCACCTTCAAGATATATAAACACGCTCTCTGTGCATGTGGACAGAATATTGAAAAACGGGAAAGCGCAGTTCACGCATTCAAACAGCAAAAACACAGTAAAGAAAATAACATACAATAGGAGACATTGACGGTTATATTACTTGTGCGAATACCTCTATTGGAATGAGTAAACTTACAGTGGAAAGCGGAGCCATGTCACAGGAGGGTTCAAGAAAGATTCTGATGTCCGGTCGAGTGTTTCTTTGTTGCAAGGTGACGCCAACAGAATTCAAGAAAACACCGATGTATATGTCAGTTATCAGCGGACCCAACGAGCATTTCTGTTCTCTATTCAGGGACTCAGAATTCAAATATGGACTTGGAAATGTTCATTTGAAGAACTGTGCGGTTTTGAAAATGAATACAAATGAAAAGCAATTTCAAGTTCGTTTACACACATCTGAGAACACAGGACTGTTATTCGAGGCTTTATCAAAAGAAGACGCTGAGTTGTGGATACAGGCACTGCACCCAAGAATTCTCACCAACTCCCCGGCGGTGTCATTCACACGCGCAGTGTGTCGTTTTAGGCTGGAAGAGGACGATAAATGATCATAATTATGGTCATCATTCTGAGAAAAATAAGATTAACTATAATTTTCGACAAGTGGGCTCTGGTTGCTTAGGAACTCATCTGACTTACGAATTGACTCTACAGTTTCATAAGAAACATTGAATAAACCGGGAACTGAAACATTCAGCATGTAAGAGATTGAGTAGACAGAATTTGAAAAATTCAGAATGCTGAACGTTCTGGGTGGTGTTCTGTATTCACACATCTGATCAGAACAAATATCAAACAAACAGCAGCCAATCAGAACAACAGATTACTATACTGATATTCACAAAAGAGGTTCCGTGAGGTAGAGCTCGTCATATGCTCCCATTGAAACCGTGCTTTCCTGTTTCAATTAACTAAGTAAATATACAGTTCGGGAAGTCTCGTTGTGCCAATGTCAAGAATGTATAGGTCCATGTGACTAATAGAGATATTCCAGTTTTACTCTTTACTCCATAAACACGCATTTCTACGCAGTTGTAAACAGTGTAGATCCTAATCAGACGGCTTCTATTGGAACCGTCTGATCGGGGTCTGCTCTGTTTCCTTATGGTAAAATACAGTTTCTGCCTTGATCAAAATTGCTTGTGTTCCTGTGTCTACCTGCTAGTATAACAATTAATATGATTGAGATTCATGGTGTCATTATTTCATTATTTATTACATGAATATTCATGGAGTGAATGGTTAAAACAGTCTCGTGACCCGTAACGTCATTGTAGCGCTCAATTTGGAATTGTCACAATTTTCTAAATGGCCGTATCGTCCTTATGTCCGAATCGATTTACATGTCTTCTGTACAGCAGTAATGAGACAACCCTGGGAATCATATAAACACGTGATAGATTTAATCAAATTGGACATAAATCTGGTCCAGTTTTGAGCTTATTCAGAGATTACCTGTATTTCATGACAGAGCATTGCCCCCAAAAATTTTGATTAGATACGCACATTTTGTCAAACCATTGGGGTAGAAGGTCCTACGAGCATACGCGGAACCGAAGTAAAAAAAAACTCATCAGTATACAATCATTACTTCTCTGCCATTTAATCAATCAGGCGTGTAACAGGAACAAATGCTCTATTTATCACAATGGTTTCCAACTACAAAATTCTAAAATTTTACCTTTCTCTAGTAAATGCTCCTTTTGGGTATATTCATTCAAAGAGGTTTGGTCTAAAAATAGGCTATGGAGGAAAGGGTTAATATGCTTTAAAATTATACTGACTTTTTCTGTAAAACCTGTACATTCTCATCTGTTTGCTTGTGCATGCGTCAAAATGGGGTAAATGGGTACACGACATCCTATCTACGTCATCTTGAAGCTATATAAACAGAGCTGTCCGTAAAGTTGGCAGTAGATATAGACAAAGCCTTAAGACGGAGAAGTATAATTATTCAAGAACCAAATACCGAAATACATGTATAATAAGAAAAAATACACACAATTAAAAACATTGAACGGTTTTGGATATTTAGTAGATATTGAAATTTGGAATACAATTAGAACAGGAAAAGGGTTAAGAGATAATAATGCATACATGCACATTTGGAGACATGGCACAACCAGATAAGACAATTCATGCATCGGCTTCTGCTCTTCTTAGGCTGAACGCGTCTTGGCTAACAATTACAAACAGCTTGGGTCTAGATGAGAAGCGTAGTAATTCGGCGTCTCTTCATGGTACAAACTGCTTGTCACCTAGACAATTTTTCTAAGAAATGAACGAAAAAAAGATGGTAGCTTAATGCAGGACAAAAGTGAGGCAGAAAGCTCCTAGAGGAGCTTTCTGCATTACTTTTGTCCCGCATTAAGCAACCACCTGCTAATAAGACACACATGTTTGTTCATTAAGTGGTCGCATTAGAGGGGTTCTACTGTACACTGTTTATGTTTCTATTAACCCTTCCCTAATTAACATTTACTTAGTCACTTAGCAAATACATTTAAAAGAAATGTCGGCTTAGATAAAACAAATGTAAGATCTAGAGTATATAAGTTCATAATCAAACAGAGCAGATCATGATCAAATTCGTTGGTATGAAGTGTAGTTTTAAACCTTTATGTGATTGAGACGCATTTGTATACATTTGCAAACAAAGTTGGCCCCTTGGCTAAAGTCCTATAGATGTCTCCTATAGATGCCTGTTCCGTTTGTTCACGCCATTGTACGTCACCAAATAATCTAAAAAGCACCATAGACCTTGATCAGACACCAAGTCAGTCAAACAATGTGACTGGTCTAGGGCAAAATTGTTCGTTTAAAAAACTTATTCTCTTACTTGTAGTGTGTGGTTCATAAAATAATGGGAAATTGTTAGACACAGCAACATATAAATGTGCATATTCAAAAACACACCTTAGCGGGGAAATAAAGGAGTCATTCTTGAAAATGTTCCAATTTGTACATGTTCTCTATGCCTCTATTTGTAAATACAAAATGTATTGTGTTGATATGAAAACACATGTCATCAAATAAGTTGAATGCACGGTGAATTGCGAGGAGTTTGTATATACATGTACATGTAGTTCAAATTGACAATGTGAATAAAATTATTTCAGTATAATCCTGTCTATTTTGCTATATTAATTTCACAGCCATTAACCCTTCGCTTGCTGAATTTTAAAATACATGTCTCCTTCTTTACACATGCCCTGTTGTATAATTACATATATCTTCACTGTGTACAAGTATTTCGCTGTGCAGTCACTGCTGTGGAGTGCACTGGTTGCGCAATCAACTTGCAAATAGTGCAGACCCTGATGAGACAGCTCCTGCCGGAGCTGTCTCATCTGGGTCTTCACTATTTACAGGTACGTATATTGACGTGATTAGCAAGCGTAGGGTTAAACCCTTCCTAACTACACTTATTCTGTTCTATGAAACTCTGTGCCTCAACAGGATCCAGATTGTGTGGCACTAGAGCAAACAGTCAAGATATTATAGCTAAAACGTGACCAAGTAAGGTTTGTACTCTTTAACTATTCCCTAATCATGTAAGAAATGACGTCAGGCGTATTTATTAGCTAAATCTGGTACATACACATCAGTAATGAAGAATTATTTGTAGGCAGGTGGCTGCTTAATGCAGGGTGAAAGTCATACAGAAAGCTCCTAGAGAAGTTTTCTGAATGACGTTATTTCACCTGCTTTAAGATGCCACCTGTGTTAAATATCAATAATGGTACGTATTTGATTGTTCGAATAATCGAGTTTGGTATATAGACGGCGTTGTATTATTGTTGATTGTTGTGTAACATAATTACAGTAAAACCCGTCTAAACCGGATTCTTTAGTAAATACGAATGTAGACATTGCTTAACACAAATTGAAAGTCGTGCAGAAAGTTCCTTAGGGAGCTTTCTGTATGACGTTCACCCTGATTTAAGGTGCCACCTGTCTCACACACCGTTATTGATACTAATTTTAATGTCCAGATTAAAGGGTTTTACTGTATATGAAGTTGATGATTTGACGATGTTGAATTTGACTCCTTTGCAAACAGAGTAGACTCGGATTAAATGGTTCCCGTAGGGGCCGTTTTATTTGGGTCTGCTCGATTTGCGTATCTAATTCTACAGTTTTTGCAGGGTCAATTGTTTTTGGTTCATAATGACATTATTTAAATTGAGCAAACTAGTATTGACTATGTACAGTCCTTTTCATTCCTACATGACTGTTCATGTTGATGGGGTAAAGGTTTAAATGCGTACTAGAAAAGGGGACAGATGAAAAGAGAGATAACTATAGGACAGCACAGGGGAGACAATCACGATAATATATAAGGATGTGTTGAAAACAATATATGTCTTTGTGACATCGTGTATCATTTAGGCCACTAATCATGACCAGGTATGATTCAAAGTCATACAAGGTCATGTATTTCAGGTCTTATCTTCAACATTCGGATCTTATCTTCAACATATAGAACGTTATGCTTCCAGTGCCATACAGTGATAGGTAATACATGTAGGAGCAACGAGGTGAATCCAGATGAGACGGTGAGTCAATCTACGTCTCGTTTAGATCCGGTCGTTTTGCCATTAATACATGTATTGTGCAGTAGAACCGGTCTTAATCCTTTCCTTGTTCTTTGTTAATTCCAAAGTTCAATACATACTGAATATTCATGAACAAAATGAAATATGGAAGGTGGCACACTGTAGCAAGTTTAGAAAGTAAAGAAAGTTTTATCAAATTCCATTAATAAACAGAGCAGACCCTGATCAGACGGTTCCTGATCTGGGTCTACCCTGTTTGCAAATGCTTGAAAACGCGTTTGTATGAGGAAAAGGGTTACGAGGTCATCAACAAGATGTGTGATTATAGGTCTATGTAATGCATATGTGATTATTGGTAGCTTATTGCAGGTCAAAAGTAAGGCAAAAAGCTTCTATAGGAGCTTTCTGTGTTACGTTTGCCCGGCATTTAGCATGCATGTGCAGTTTACACCCACGTGTTCAATAAATGAATGACCGCTTAGAACAGGTTCTGATGTATGTAGTTTTGTAATACATAACGAGATGACTACAACAATCAGTAACACTTCATTCCTTGTCGTGTTAAATGTGGCTTGGTCAGCATCTACAAACAGCATGGATCCAGATGAGATTCCCCTTATCTCAGCGTCTCCTCAGGATCCAAGTCGTTTGGCACTCGAGCAATATTTTGTGTCAAATGTTTTAACAACCACGAAAGTAAAATTTGTTCTAGATCAGCGTTTAACCCTTTCCCTGGATTATATTTAGTCCAAATTTCAATATCTACTGAATATTCATGGACAAAATAGTTACGATGAAATATTGAATGTGGAAACGTGTAGCCATTTTAGAAACTAAAGAAACTGTCTGATTAAACGGTTCATTAGCAAACAGAATAGACCCTGATCAGACCGCTACTATAGGATCCGTCTGATCTGGATCTACTCTGTTGCAAATGCTTGAAAAAGTGTATATATATGAGGGAAAGGCTTAAGCAAGCACCATTTTCATCATTATACGTATTAAACACTTGGTCAGTGTTCTAAAGACCTGCATATACAATATATCTTCTCTAAAGCGACCATTCTAGGTATATATACACGCCTAAATGCAGCAGAACGAACGTAGTGGAAAACACCTGGGGTGTTCTCTGTTACTTTCTGAAAATTAATTAGTTTGATTTTTGTTATGGCATATGACAATAGCACATTTTGGTTCAGGCAAAATCTGTGAACCAGGTCTATTGTAATTTCATAAGCAAACAGACCAGACACAGATCAGACGGTTCCTGGAGGAGTGATTATATCAGGAAACTGCCATCATGCATGTGGAGTACAAGCGTTTAGTGGTTTTGATTATTTGTTACGTAACAACTAAAGGGAATTCGGAGACAGTTGCCTCGGAATGCATTCACTCTTTCGGAAAGGTTTGTATTTATCATGTACTCATTTAACACTTCCATTGCCAATGGGACCACTCTGTGATTACCCATGCAAACAGTTTGGATCCAGATGAGATACCGAGAAACTCGGCATCTCATCAAGCTCCAAACTGTTTGATGTTTAGATTATATTGTTAGAACGAAAATGAAAACAAACATGGAAACGAAGATGTTTTAGACAACAACACGTGGCAGTTAACTATTTCACTGCCACGTTTTTGTCGTCTGCAAACATCGTCGTCTGCTAAAATTTTCGTTTTTATTTTTCTTCACTTTTTTGTTTTAAATAATACATTCACAGTAACAAAACGTTTGTATCCTGCTGAGACGCCGAGTTACTTGGCGTCTCATCTCGATCCAAATTATTTGCATCGGTAATCACAGCTATGACATTGTCAGCGAAAGAAACACACTTTATAACCACGGTATATACTGTAACGTGCACTTATCCCTTAGGCTGATAAATGTTTATGCAATAATTAATGACGTCATGAATATTAACACGTTGATTTTCATGATGGCATATAAACGCAAAAAGGACCATGACAGAAATGGTAAACTCGGGTTTGTTTTATGTCATAAGCAAACGGACCAGATGACCCCTACGGAACAGGAACTGTCTTATCTGGGTCTACTCCGTTTGCAATGGCGTCAACATGGGTCTCCGTCGAGTAAATCTTTAACCTATTTAAGCATCGGTTTCTTAGTTCACTTGTCAATATTACGAAATATTCATATTTTTAAGAGGTTTTACTGCCCCAGTTGTTTTTGCTCTGACCTATTAAGATAAGTTGTGACGCAGACAATGCAGAACCTGATCAGAGGGCATATAGGAGCCCTCATAGAGATGGGTCTACACTTTAATCCTATATCCCTATTAACCATTTTCTTGATATAGAAGACTAAGAAGTAGTTTTATTGCAAACATAGTAGACCAAGATCTGGGCCTAAGGTTATAAAACTTCTGAGTCTAAGTATGAGATCATTTTCAAGTATCTGATTGAGATGTACTTATAATAGACCTGTGTCAAAGGTTATCAATCAGAATCTGACCAAGCAGATGCTTGATAATGATCCGAGACTCAAGCAAAAGGTTGTATAACATTGGGGCCTGACTTCACAGTTTCCAGCAATACCTACAATCCATGTGTACATGTACCATAAGAACATTTCAGATAATAGATATCCATGATTTTATTATTTCTTACATTCAACAGGGGAAATGTTACTAGAGTAAAACCTCTCTATAACGGCCATTAAATTGTGTTAATTATTTGGTATTTAGGGCATGTTGCCGCTTAAAGCAAGGTGAAAGTGAAACAGAAAGCGGTCTGTTTTACTTTCACCTTGCTTTAAGCAGCCACCTGCCTTTAACACAAAATACTTGATGTAATGTAGTGGCCGTTATAGAGAGGTTTAACTGCATATGTCATCTAACTGAATGATCTAAATCACTGATTACAGTAGAACCTGTTTTAAGCGACTATCAAAAAGAGGTATAATTACGGGTCTGTAAGACCGATGGTAGCTTAATTCGGGTCAAAGGTATTGAAGAAATCTCCTATAGGAGTACACAAGCCCACACGTTTTCGGACTATTATTTTAATACGAAGATCAGCGAGTCTCTGAGATTGAGTCTGATTTCATTTTCAAGTATCAGAATCACCAGAGTTTGAGTGTACCTAAACTCTGACTAATGAGATTCTTTAGAATGAACTCACGTCAAAGCAAACGGTGTAATAAACTCGGAACTTGGCCTACCTTAACTGTTTCTAATGCATGGTATTTCCGGGAGAATGTCACGCAATCACACTGAAATAAATGCTTGTCCTCCCTTTTTTATGGAAAATTATGTTTTGTTAAATTAGCTTTTCATGCCGTTGTATTTGTACAAATTGAGGAAACAATGGATGCTGTACTTTATATTAGGCACATGCCTATGAAATATCAGACCAGAACTTGTCCCATTTTGAATACTTCTAGAATGTGTATATTGATAATGACTTTACCTATGTATGTGTTATTTACACATGTGTATGTATGTGTTATTTACACATGTGTATGTATGTGTTATTTACACATGTGTATTATGGAAATAAACATCATGGTTAAGTCCTAATTAAAGGATTAAAATATTGTTCTGTTTTGTTTCCGTACAAATGTCACAATACAAACCAAAAAAAAAAAAAAAAAAAAAAAAAAAAAAAAAAATCTATTTTTCCGGATTAGCAAGATCGATATTTATGTATCCGGATTAGCGAGATCGAAATTTATGTGTTCGGATTATCGAGAGCGATATTTTTGTGTTCGAGTAAGTGAGGTTTTATGTTAGATATCTTAACTGCTCACAATACTCAGCGTTTGGTCGTTTCTAATGTGTGTCCATTGCAGATTCATAAACATACAATCATCTGTTTGAAATACAATAGAACCTGTATTAAAGGACCGTTCATTTATTGAACATAGGAATTTTAAAAGCAGATGGTTGCTTAATGCAGGGCAAAAGTAATGTAGAAAGGAGTTTCTTTCTGCATTACTGTTGACCTGTATTAAGCTACCATCTGCCTTACATACCCATAAATAGACCTCTTTTTGATGGCCGCTTAAGACAGACATAACGAGCTTTTGTTCAACAGAGTTGTACCTGTGACACACCTGAAATGAAAAAATCCGCAACGACTTCACTCGGTGCTGTCATGGCGTCATTACAAACCAATTTGAACCATGTCATTAAACAATTCAACATGACGCAAGAAGGGTTGGCCTCTGCCGTGTTGAGCATCAACCAAGGCGATACCTCACTCCTCTCAGCAACAGAACGGCTTCTCGGAAAAACACAGGTAAAGTGCGATATATGTATATGTTAACACGAGTAATTGCAACATTGAACCAGTTCCTTGATGAATATCAAGGAAAGAAATAATTATACCATAAGTGCTAATCAACTGAATTTTTGTAATTGCAATTGGAAAGCTTGGTCAAGACAGAAACTTAGGAAACAGTTAATTAGGAGTCGTCTTACAGAGGTCCAAATAAGATGCGTGCATTTTCAAGTATAGCCCCCTATATAGTGACGATCAGTACTTGGGTACATACCTTTTTCTGTAGCGCTGGTCTTATCAGGGGCCTGTTGTATGTAAGATCGTACGACCAAACTAATCGTACGTATCCTACTTTACGCGTCAGCTGTAATTATCACACATTCTGGCATGTACCAAGTTATGTTTACACGACAGAGTTATAACGTATAAAAGGAAAAGTAGTAAAGTCAAGCAGGCAAAGCCACATACAAGACGCAACCTACACCAAAACACCAATAGATAGCAGCACGCACGCACGCACGCACGCACACACACACACACATACCAACCAATACCTGAAACTCATTACATTGTGTATAACACCGGAAAGTTACTACACGTACTTCTAAAACAGATATAGTAACAATGACAGTATGAAACAGCCTTAATAGCATGCCGTGCGGTTCAAATGTTGAGAATTCTTAAAAATAAGAATGTGGTTTTAACCGTGAGTCACTACATCTGTCACGTGACCATATTGGCGCACCCCGGAGACCACACACCTAAACACACACTCACACACGAGATGAACACAGAAAACACCAACAGACACACAAGAACTAGAGACAAAAACTCCACACATGAACAAAATCACAAGCACAAAGACGTAAGGCAAACAAAAGAAAGGGTGACAAAGAGAGTACCGCCTTGGCACGGTCAGTAGCAAAACACCACTGGGGGTTTAAACCGGTTTACGGAAGTCCTAACCTCACACTTCTCTCAAAGTCACCCTAGCTTTACAAATAGTGTAAATAAAGGTATCCCCGCCGGACTTCCCCAAAACATAGACGACGGTGAACACAGGATAACATGTAAAACATGGCATAATAACCGTGACAATCCGTCAAATATGTACTCAAGGACTTTGCTGAAGTCAGAGCACCTGCAGGGAAGCCGTTAAGGGCACGACAGGGTAAACGTAATACAGAGTCTGGTAAGCTCATCCCGTATCCGAGTTTAAGAGTATACCATCATAGAGTACTACCCTCGGCCTGTCATCGCGCCAGCAAAGAGGGAAGCGTAGCTACCGACTGTAAAAGGGTCGATAACCAAAACATGCAGTGCGCTGCAATATAATGGGATCATAACCTTTCTTCTTAAATGTTTTAATGCGTTTTATAAACAAATCATGAAAACGGATATAACCCCAAATTTTCAGAAGTTTGTAGTTAACATCCCCATAAAAGTCTGGTTGAGAAATGCCTTAATAGTTATCATGATTTATAACGTACTACAATCGCAAATTGCAGTTGCGATCATCGTACATTAAACCTTGCGAAACTTTGATTGTTACGACGGTTCCCTTGGTCTTATATAGGTCTACTCTATTTGCAAAACCGCCATAAGACGTACCTTTGAGATATATGGTAAAACAAGTTGCTCGTACTTCATTCTCAGAGTTATTCTATTTTCTGATCCTTCATCAATTTCAATGCTTTTTATTATGGAAATTGAATACTGATTAAGCCGGAGCTGTTTGACACACCGAAATTGTCGTTGAAAGAAATGGAAGCAAGTCTGCTTCGATATCTGACCTAGAAGACAAAACTTTGTTCAGTATGGCTAAAGTTAACCATTTCCATCTTGTAGACGCCTATTTATGCATTTGCAAACTGAGTACAGTAGAAAAAGAGGTATAATTATGGGTCTGTTATAGGTCTGTTAGTCAGGTGGTTGCTGAAAGCAGGTAAAATGATGCATTATGTTTGCCCTGCATTAAGCAACCACCTGATTTTAAAATGTGTGTGGTCAATAAATGAATGGCCGCTTAAGAAATGTTCTATCCTAGATTCAAATCAGACTCCTGGAGGAACTGTCTGATCAGGGTCTGCTCTGTGTGCTTATGGAATTATAAAGATCCGATTCTGCATTTTCTGCCGAAGTCAAAATAGCATTTGTTCGATAGAGGTTATTACACGGATGACTAGGGCTGCAGAGTGATATAGGCCCGAGGGCTTTAGCCCGAGGGTTTCTTGCAATACAATACATAGACGATAAGCCGGAAATCTACTTCATAGCTTTAATATACAGTTCTCTAGTTTCTAAACATCTTCTCCATGTCTCGACCTTCTCTCCATCCCTCTTCCCGAACAAAGGTGCCCGACGCATGCTTGGACTCACCCACGGACCCCACACCCCGCCCAAATAAAAATGTGATCGAAGTATGTGAAACTATCCTAAAACTATCTATTTGTACCTTAAACCACTCAGAAAAACAAGAAAAACACGACCCAGAAAAAAGTCCTATCGGGTCTATTTACATATACATAGACCCAATAGGACTTTTTTCTTTAATATTACAAAACAGTACATAGTGTATCAGCTTTATCTAACCTTTAATTTAACATATCTTATATATTTCTTTTAACCTTATCAACCGTGCAATATCACAGTGGAATAACCCAGCAGTGTTAACTATAGCGTCCACTCAGTACGAAAGGAAGTTGCTAGAAGTTTTGAATGACAAACAGTTGATATCCAGATCAGTGGGGACCTGTAGGAGCCGTCTGATTTGGGTCTACACAGCTTACAAATGACAGTACATGTGTGTCCTGGGTTAAATGGTAAACCGCCTAGTGTTTATGCCGTCGTTACAGTGATAGTCTGAAGTTTCAATAATTAAATACATGGAGTTGGTTATGTTCAGTTATTCTTATGAAGATTGTCAATTTGATCTTACATCAAAGAATTCCCATGCGATACAGAATGAACCGTTTTCATGGATACGTATCATTATTTGTACAATACACGATGATAAGTACCGAAGAAAACATGGTTATATTCCAAACGGTTGCGAAACTAAATACAACCCGAATAAATTCTAATACAGAGTGTACAGAGTCAATAACATCGACGTCTTCCATATCAAACACATGTACGGTTGGTTGCCTTCTTCAACGTTTATTCGAGTGATATTTCTTGCAATATAGGCATACTTCTTTGCAGCATATCAAAGAATGCTTTATGTATGGTTGGGCATTTTAAGAAGGCGTTGCAAGCAGAGATTATGACTTTAACCCATTACCTCTTTGGATATTTTAGACAGAATCTCTTTGAATAAATCTACCGAGGAGCATTAACTCGACAAAAGGAAACTTTAGAATTTTGTAGTTTGAAACCATTGTAATAAATAGAGTATTTGCTCCTCTAATAGGAGAAAATGCTCTTTATCACAATGATTTCACAAAATGACTTTTACAAAGTCGTCAAAAGCCGTCAATATGAGGGAATGGGTTAAATAGTAAAAAGTAAACATACAAAATCCAATTCCAGATAAATATGACATTTGATCCTGCTTCTTCAGGCGGAGTTAGCTGTTTTCTTCGGTGCCGCAAATGCGCAATTAACACAGATTCGACAAACCCTAAATGAGAGTAACTATAACTTCACAGTATGCAAGGATCTAGAACGATATAACCAGACAGTATCAAGTAAGTCATAGTTTCGAAAAAGAAGAAACTGAAACATTTTGTTTATGATAGAGCAGCTTCGAGAGAAAATTGATACTGGACCAGTTGGGAACAGTGTCGTCCCAGATCAGTCAAAGTGGCACAAATAACGAGGGTTCATCGTAAAACGGTTGTACAGTAGAACATGTCGCAAGCGATAACTCATTTTATTGATTATTAGAATCTTGAAAAACCCTTTCACCGCCACAGTCGAGTAAATACACCACGACAAATAGTGCAGTCCCAGAACAGACGCCGCCTTTTCAAGGCGGCGTCTGATCAGGGACTTCACTATTTGTCTCAATCTCTATTTCTATATATGTGCTTTATTCCTTTGAAAATTGCATTTATTTATCTCATTTCCTTATTTTACTGAATGATTGAACAAACTTGGATTGCAGACGACAATTACAAATTTGGCGCCGAAAGGATTAATGCCGGCCAAACGAAATGCAGAAATCTCCAATAGGAACTTTCTTCATTTCTTTTGGACCTACCGCTTAAGCTACCACTTGTCTTAGAGACCTATAAATATAATTATTTTAATGATTGCTTAAAAAGGTTCTACTGTACCTTCATTTCTGGATTTCAGTATGGTGAACCTAGTTTGGTGCCTATAAAAAGGAGTGCCAGTACGGATTCGCAGCCAACCATTTGCTAGGCCAGAGTTTTACTTTAGTCAAAATCTGGCAATCAAATGCTTAAATAGTACGTTTAGACTCAAAACATTTCAGGAGAGTTAGTCCTCATTCGACTAATCACACTCAGTAAATTTAATAGGCACCGGACTCCACGAGATCAGCCTCCAGTATCTGATTGGCCAGATTCTGGGCATCTCAGAATCTGACCAATCAGATACTTGTGAATGATCTCAGACTCGAGTAAAAAGTTTTATAACCTCGGGGCCAGGCCTAATATATTTAAGGCAGACATGACCTTACTTCAAGCATCGACATGTTGTCTATGCAACGGAACCTGTATATTGACAACTATTCCTTGGTAATATAAGTAATAATGCCACTGACTAGACTGTTGATAGCTCCCTGAAGTTTTATTTCAGGATTTGTGCAGGACAGTAAAATTCAACAGCAAAGCATGTGTGCATTTGTAAATATCTAGGAAAAAATCCTACACGATTTATTTTTAATCATTTAGCTTAGTGTCTTATAGAAGCTTAAGCAACAAGATTGGCTTGTAGAATAAGGCAAAATGTTTGATCAATCAAAGGGAACCGGAGTACTCATGAGGAAATGGTAAACCAAGCGTTTGTGTATGGGAAAGGGGTTAGGGTGACTAGATAAAGTTCATGTGTGAATTTGGACTGGGTTAGTTGAACACTTTGGGGTTAACAAATCTCTAATATTGTGAGTACAAAAGAGAAATATCTTTTTTAATCAGATGCAGTTTATCAAGGCTGCAGTCAGATATGTGGCGTAAAATCAAACGAATGTACATGTACAGTAAAGTCTCCATTATTCGAACACTATAATACGTATCATTATCGATCTTTAGGATCGGTGGCAGCTTAATGCATGATGAAATACTTTCACCATGCATTAAGCAGCCACCTGCCTAAAAGGGTTTAAATACCTCTGTGCAAAACGTTCGAATAATCGAGATTTTACTGTACTTGAAATGTTAAAAAGAATGGGTTACTCTTTCAATAGTAAGCTTTATTCAAACACATAGTCGAAATCAGAAATTTGATTTTTTACACATTGATCTCATGCAATGAATACCACAACGCCTGCAACGCTTTGATTTATTACTGTTCCGAAAAACATTGCCGAACTTTGAATGCTGCGGAACATTGCTGTGGTCGTTTAACCCTTTCAGTGTTAAATACTCAGAGTTGCTCAGAGTCCTGACAGCGTGAAAAGAAAATTTCCCAGATGATTTTGAACGAAAAACAGTGGAGACGCTGGTGGTTAGAGGGCTTATTTAGGAGTCCTATTATCTGGGTCTACACTGTTTACAAATGATAGTACATTCGTTCCTCGTATTCAAATGATTAGTGTTGTACACACGGCAAAGATCCTTCGGAAATGTGATACAGCGCATATTACAATTGTTGGAAACAACCAGATATAGCTTGAACATAGGATGAACACATGTAGTAAGAGAAACAACAATAATTTCACCCTAAAATTTAGTCAAACTGAAGAAACAATTTTGTTATTGTTGACAATACCACATTTCAAACCAACGCCTCTGTACCTATTAGGAAAAAACATTGAATTTGTTTTTTGGTTTCGCAATTTCCTGTTTTCGTTATTAGAATTGCCCTATGTGACTCACTATTGTGGTTTTGAGAGATGGTGGACATGTAATTATACCCAGGATGGCTGTTATAACACACGCGAAGAATGCTGGTACGAGGACAGTGGAAGACAAAACACACGATCAGGGCCAATTGAAGATCACACCTTCGGAACACCTCATGGTCAGTAGTGATCTATAGAGGCATATGTTGCCAAAAGTACATCGTGATTTGTGGTATTTTATCATATAATATTGTTAAGTACTGCGTGTATCAGTCGGCTGTGGTCACAGATGCTTCGTAGTTTGCTGCATTCGGTCACGTGGCATTGTTCTCGTAAAAACCACAAGGTATAACGACCACATTCGAATGACAAATGCAGTTACGATATCACAAGTTCAAATATTACAAAGGTTGGTGCATGTTTAGGTGCATTTTGTGTGAAATTTATCGCATATATTATGCGAAATATGTGTGTGAAATAGAGGATCTGTTGCGAGTTGTCTTTTAAGATCACATGTTCCTAAAGAGCCTTAGAAAATGTCATTAAGCTAGCCTTGGCGAGCTTAATAACATTTTCTTGGTGAGTTTAGGAACATGTGATCTTAAAAGACAACGAGCATCAGATTCATTTTCTCACATATCAAAAAAGTGCATTTTCGCCGTTTAAATGACATGTAAACATCGGTTTCTATGGTTTGACGTCATATATATGACGTATGATGCCATATGTTCTAAAGTGATCTTACACGTGTTACAGATAAGGAAATCTTAACCCGTTGTTCTAACTCGGAGATAAGGGAAGGTATGTGAGAAAGTAAATGCTCCTATTCATTAGATTTATTCCAGGATGTTTATTTGTACAAAAATGGGGGGGGGGGGGTCATGTTGCAGACTACATTTTTTGCATATCGTCGACGTTCTTCTACAATGTCGTATGTCAATTTTGCTTGTTTTGAGAAAAACGAAAAAAAACATATTCATTTCTGTGTTTGTTAAGTTACGGTTCTCAAAATCGGCGCACATCATAAGGAGACATTTTCACCTGTTTATGCACGTCACTTATGTGTCTGTGTCCCTTATGTTTCTGTGTCTGTGGCCCTTAGATTTTTTTATGCGGCAATATACGACCTTTAAGAACTTGAATATTGTTGTTTAGAGGTATTATACGACGGATACAACATTTACGAATTTGAAACCTGACATGCAATTTGTTATACGACAGCTTGGAATGCCAATGTTTCTTTCGAATTTTTAAAAATAAAAGATGATTATCGTACATTAATTACGCTGCTTTATCACAGAAGGCATATGCACCTTCAGTTCCTATATTTAATTGGGAAAATATTAGTCTGAATGACAACACCACCTGAATTCGCAGCAGCTCTCCTCTACATACGACATTTTAGAAGAACAAAACTATTAACCAATAATTATACGATATAAAATCACGTGACATAACTTTGCCGCCTGATTGGCTACAAAAACTAGAGACTCACTGGATGATGCAGAATTTTCTGCTCTTTCAGATGAAACGAAAAAAAAAGTTTTCTCGCCATAATCGATATACGACATTTTAGAAGAACGTCGACGATATGGTAATACATTTCAGTAAACGACAAACCCAAACCGGTTAACTAACAGAGTACATCTATATAAGGCAGGTCATGCAGGAGCCGTCTATCCAGGGTCTGCCTTGTTTGTTTGTGTTTCTACTGTTTTCGCTATGACCAACAACGCCTCTGTTCAATCTAATGAATATTCATAATGTCAATACAGTGGAACCTGTCATAAGCGGCCATTTATTTATTGAATATAGAGTCTTTAGAAGCAGGTGGTTGCTGAATGCATGACAAACGTAATTGCATTACTTTTGGTCTGCATTAAGCTACCGCCCCATAGTTACATCGCTTTTGAATGACCGCATTTACATCTGGTAAAAATTAAGCATGTTCTACTTTATTTCTTGTCAGTATATACAGTAAAACCCCGCTAATGCGACCACCTAAAAGAGGTATAATTCTAGGTTGTAGAGGCAGGTGGTAGCTTAATGTAGGACAAAAGTAATGCAGAAAGCTCCTAGAGGAGCTTTCTGCATTACTTTTGTCCTGCATTAAGCAACCACCTGCTTATAAAGACAGATATGTTTATTCTTTAAGTGGTCGCATTAGAGGGGTTCTAATATATTTTTGCTGATTCAGGTCATTATTTATACATCGACCCTTTTAAACAACCGACCTATGTCAATCACCCGAGCGATGTGACCAACAATCGGAACCGGACGGCTGCGATTCTGACATCCGTGCTTCCACCGGGTCCACAGTACTGTGTCCGATTCTGGTACACCATGTATGGTAGAGATGTAGGCACCATGACGGTATATGTTCAAAATGTAAGTAATCATGAAGTACATGTACATTAGAAACTGTCATCATTTTTTCGAATAATAATATAAGAGAGAGGGAGGGAGAGAGAGAGATCCACATATTGTGGAATTCGTCAGCAGACTTAATGTTTTCTACTGAGAATTTACACCGCTGAATGGTGTGAGCGACGGTGGGGCAAATGTTGCGGCACCCAAAAGACAAAGGAAATAAAAGAAAACATTTGTGGGGTCACCCATTACATAAACTGTCATGGAAACAACAACAAGGAATGTGGCAAAGACTACATAGAAAGCAGAGCGGACACTCAAAATCAAAGTTTCTGGAGCACAGGAGACCGAGCTCTAGCAATAGTGAGGTATCGAGTCACATATATGTAGACAACATGCAGGCAGGTTATTCTGTTAATATGACCACTGTGACAAAATTGACCGGGAACCGTTATGGGTTGAGAGAGGCATATAAGAGGCCATATATATCAAAGCCCTCAAACCCACATTGAAAAGGGACGGAAGCCCCCACAACCTGATGAACATGTGGAATACGACGTTACCATTGCTCACTTAAAAAAGCAGTGTTAACCCATTCCCCCTAGACTATTTTTAGACCCAACCTCTTTGAATAAATCTACCGAAAAGGAGCATTTACTAGAAAATAGAAAACTTTTAAAATTGTGCAGTTTTGAAACCATTGTGATAAATAGAACAGTTGCTCCTGTGGAGCAAATGCTCCATTTGTCAAAATGGTTTCAAAATGACTTTTACAGAGGCGTTAAAAGGCGTAAGTAGGAGGGAATGGGTCATTCCCCAGTATAAATCAATCAGTCTGCTGGCGAGATCAGAGTTAACGTGGACGAAAAGTCCAGTTTAGCTATGAAATTTCTTTGTGTGTGTAACTAAAATGTTCAGCTCGTGATTATTATTGAAGACAAAACATGAAGAAAAACTAACAAACAATTATAAAAGGGACCCATTAGAAGCCCAACCCTTTGAACTACTCTGTTCCCAAACATTATGGGCTAATGCAACCACCAAAATATGTATAATTCTGAATCGTATCCCGCTGTGAAAATATCTGCTCAAACTTAGATCTGGTTTTCTCGCTTCTCAGTCGTGCTAGATAAGCTGAGTTACTAAAAATAGCCGTACTAGAAATCCTTATCTGGAACACCCCGTGACTAGTGTATTCATACGCGCGATTGGGTAAAATCAATACAAGGGAAGGACTTCTTACAGAATTATACCAACATTTCTATAGGCAACAACCTTATGAATTGAAATTAATATAAGTAATTAGCACGAATATGAAATTCTATTTATCATATAAACACTTTAAAGGCCTATTTAATTAACCGAAGACGTTGTTTTGTAGTCACTCAGTCATTTATATTTACGCCAAAACGTAACGTTTGTGGTTGTCATAACAAATGACGTCATTAGAGGGTTAATACACGTTTCTTCGGGCAATAACATCTGCAGTGTCCCGAGGGACTGTTGTTGGCCCGAGCCCGAAGGGCGAGGGCAACAACATTCCCAAGGGACACTGCAGATGTTATTGCCCGAAAACAAACGTGTATTAACGCTATTCTTGCATAAAACCAATTTTCTGCTCTCCTACATCAATTTAATTCTTCAAAATACAAGCAAAACAACGGCAGCAAAACTATACACTTCTTTGACACTTCGGCGATTTATGCTGTTTCCAGGCCACTGTTTTCTTTTCGACGTCAATTCATGATTGTATCAAATACCGTTTACACGGAATTTCATTCAATATGTCTATCACTAAAAACAGTTCATTGTCGGTGCTCCTGGAAATACTCACACCCCGGCGTTCACCTAGCTTAGGCCAAAACGCTGTAACATTCGCGTCCATTGTTTACCTTAGGCCCGTAATAGGTATAATTAAAACCGGTCAACAACAGCGCGTGAGCACGAGTATCGCCTTGTTAATACATGGTATAGCGGGACTACAACAGCACGTTTTATGCAAGAATTTGGTGTCACGCCTAAAGTTATGCTGCGGCCTGTTGCTATTAGATATGGAAGTCGTATTACGCAATGTAAAGTAGTACTTCACAAATTCGTTAATTTTCTTGGTTTTAGGGCGTATTTCAGCGAGAAAAATAATCAAGCATGGGATTTGTTAAAGCCGGGGGGTTCTATACCCTCGGTTGGTCTGTTCCTATCGGAAACTCGCTAAAGCTCGTTTCCGACTGGAACAGACCAACCTCGGGTATAGAAACCCCCGTCTTTAACAAAACCCATGCTTGATTCTATTAATGTACGGCCACTTTGGAGTCGATCAAACTCTTGAGAAATTATTGGCCACATGTACGATTTTGAGAAACTATTGACCAAGTGTCAATAAACTTGGACCCTGATAAAACGCCGAATCACACTGCATCTGATCTGGATCGGAGCTGTTTAGTTTGCAAATTAGAGTCAGGTTGCGAATAGCGGGATAAGGGTTAAAGGCAGTCGCTTAATGTAGGATAGTAGCTTAATGTAGGATAGTAGCTTAATGTAGGACACTAGCTTAATGTATGACACTAGCTTAATGAAGGACACTAGCTTAATGTAGGACAGTAGAACAGTCGCTTACTGTAGGATAGTAGCTTAATGTAGGATAGTAGCTTAATGTAGGATAGTAGCTTAATGTAGGACACTAGCTTAATGTAGGACACTAGCTTAATGTAGGACAGTAGGACAGTAGTTTAATGTAGGACAGTGGGACAGTAGCTTAAT
Organism: Azorinus chamasolen; assembly: GCA_963576725.1. NCBI lineage: Eukaryota > Metazoa > Mollusca > Bivalvia > Cardiida > Solecurtidae > Azorinus > Azorinus chamasolen. The sequence goes on from OY755242.1 coordinate 5,470,201, forward strand.
GAAGAACGGTAGCTTAATGTAGGACAATAGCTTAATGTAGGATAGAAACTTAATGTAGGACAGTAGCTTAATGTAGACCGGACGCTTAATGTAGGACAGTAGCTTAATGTAGGACAGTAGCTTAATGTAGGACAGTAGCTTAATGTAGGACAGTAGCTTAATATAGGGCAATAGCTTAATGTAGGACAGACGCTTAATGTAGGACAGAAGCTTAATGTAGGACAATAGCTTAATGTAGGACAGTAGGGCAGTAGCACAGCAGCTTCATGTAGGACAATAGCTACACGAAAAACTTTCTGCATTACCTTGTCGTTCCTTAAGCATCAACCTACGTTAGAAATATCCATGTTTAATAATAACTTGTTGCTTTAGATGGATTGTACAGCACTTGCTGTTTTAAACGCACTAGCGCCTTTTATGAAGAGCCCACTCAACAGAGGTACATATTTCATTCCCATCAACCCATTATTCAACAGATACGCTATTTAATGCATTATAAACAGAATAGACACAGATCAAACGACACCTGTATGATCAGAGTGTACAGCGGATTTACAGTTCCTTCCATATCCCAAAACTGCGTGTTTTCATGTGCATGTGCCATTATAAAATATAATCTATTCAATATTCATGATGTTATTATTTCTTACATAAATATTCACGAGGTAAATGGTTAATGTAGGAAGGAAATACAGCAGATGACCTCTCTAAAACGACCACTTCATGTTATATCCTACTCATCATTCCTATTAATATAGTAGAATATGTGTTAAGTGGTCATCAAAAAGAGGTATATTTATGGGTCTGTAAGACAGGCAGTTGCTTAATGAAGGTCAAAAGCAATGCAGAAAGCTCCTATGGGAACTTTCTGCATTACTTTTTCCCTGCATTAAACAACCACCTGCCTTTTAATTTTCCTTTGATCAATAAATGAATGGCGGCTTAAAACAGGTTCTACTGTACTGCAAAAATATAAAATACGTGGACATATTCATATCATTATAACAATGCTTACAACCCATTTTCAGGTATATATGTGTAGCTAAATATGTATCCTTACTCCAATGTAAAAATAATGTTTGCCAAAATGTTTATCTACTTCCGATTCGATTGAGTCTTGTAACACGTATTGACCGAGTTTCGAACAGCACACATCGTGATGGGTATCTAGTGTGTAATGGCTTTCTTCATACGACAAAAAAGTTCTAACATACGACAAACTCACTTACCACAACCAACCACCAATGTCCATAGTTAGAAACAATATCTCTAAACTTCTCCTCTACCGTATATGCCATATAATTTGTATGAACATTTCTCAGACTCTCCTGTGTTAATTAAGGCTTATTTCGTACGAGAGAAATTATACTAACATTTGCGATCGTCGTGTGTTAAAACTTACGATAATTTCAGTAGTACGACCTTTAGTAAGACGAGTCCATGTGGACCTTGGCTAAAGAATGATTAACCAACACACTTACAACAATCAATCACTAATGGCAATAGATAGGAACCTGTTCCGACCGTTTACATGGCAATAGATAAGAAACTGTCCTGACCTTTAATATGGCAATAGATAGGAAACTGCCCTGGCCGTTTGTATGGCAATAGATAGGGTATAGCCCCGACCGTTTATATGGCAATAGATAGGGTATAGTCCCGACCTTATATATGGCAATAGATATAAATCTGTCCCGACCGTTTACATGACGGTGGATAGGAATCTGTCCAGACCGTTTACATGGCGGTGGATAGGAATCTGCCCCAACCGTTTATATGGTAAACGATAGGAATATGTCAGTCCCGACCGTTTATATGGCAGTAGATAGGAAACTGTCTCGACCGTTTATGTGATAATAGATAGGAATCTGTCCCGATCGTTCATTTGGCAGAAAATAAGAAACTGCACTGACCGTTTATATGGCAATACATAGGAAACTGTCCCAAACGTTTATATGGATATAGATATGAAACTGTCATAGGCGGATCCAGGCGGGGGCGGACCCGGCGTACGCCCCCCCTAAAATCGCCGAAGTAAAATTATGTTTGTGCCTTGAAATCCATTTTTGTAGCATAGAAAAATGCAAAAGTTTTTTTTTCTGCGCGCCAAGCGCGCAGTTCACATATAAATATATGAATCATTATTCACTGATGGTATTTGCGCTAATATGCACAGTCGGTTTAAACTCTTATCCCGCTACTCAAGTCGAATTTCGCAATTCAAACGTAGCCTATCCCTCTTTTTGCACATTGATTGTGTTTTCGCTGATTTTTATGCCAACAATTTGAAGATGGATGCAGCCAACTCCGCATTAAAGCATATTAACAATTTGCTTTCCCAATCCAGGTCGGCAATGAATGAAGATAGATTTAATGCACGTGCATTAATGCTCATGCGTACATAAGGATATTGGCATAGATATCAATGAGGTTATAAACCTCTATGTGACAAGACATCCTCGTAGGATGCTGTTACTTAACACTCTGTCTGACTGTTAAGTGTAATTGAAAATCAAATTTAATAAATGCAGGTTTTTAGGTGACCGTAAGACTGATAGTGGGTGTCATATTCTGTTTCTCAGTGTTGTTGTTATAATGAATACATTCTGAAAGTGGGAGATCATTTGAAAGCAAAAGTAGCAATGTGAAAAGAGAAAATTGCAGACTCGGTTTGAGTGAGCATTTTCATGAGTAATAATTAGAAGTGCAACACTACTCACGCCCCATAGCATCGGCTTAAGCAGTATTCACTTTTCCAAAACTAATAACTTAAAAACTTACAATCCCGAAGCACCAGAACATATAACAACACTGAGAATGAAGTACTTTTTACGGCCGCCACACACGCACTTAAATTCAATGAAAACTACTTCAGCTTGGTCAATATCTTACTCAAATTACTCAACAAATGTCTTAAAATGGTCAAAATTTGATGAGTGAAAGTCCATCAAAACATCACCAGAAACCAATACAAACATGACACCGCCGGACGAGAAGGAACAGAACAGAACATATCTTTTTATTCATCTCAGTTACAGAAGTAAAACATGAGATATGCAATAATAGTTTTATCTAAATACAAAGCTTCCGATAGTAACAATTATCTGGTAGATGTAGTAAATATATTTGGCAATGCCCGTTTTAACCCAAGAGATGGGTAATATACTTCATGGACAGAGCTTGACTTAGTTCAATAATCTTAGGCACATTTAGTCTATGCTTTAGAGTAATCTTAGGCACATTTAATCTATGCTTTAGAGTGTGCCTCTGTGCATGTGGGGATCTTACATATATCATAGCGTAAGGCATCATTTAACTGATAAAATAAAGATGACAAAGCCTTCGAAAAAAAGCAAACACATACGTACAGTATAGTCTGTCAATTTTCCTACTATCAATAACATAACTGTGGTGAAGTAGAATATTTGTAGTTGGAAAAACATGTTTTCTCAAAGATGGTGTATCATGTACGTTGTTAGCAATGGCTTTATTTCAACCAAATATTTTTCGTTGTAACATATCTTCACTCAAGACTAAAATGTGCCTAATTTATGTTACATATATCTAAAATATAACATAAATGGTGTAATCCGTGAGTGCACTCTCATATGCAGTAGAACCTGTCTTAAGCGACCCTCTAATTACGGGTCTGTAGGGCAGGCGACAGCTTAATACAGGTCAAAAGCAATGCAGAAAGCTCATTACTTCCGCCCCGCACCAAACAATCGCCTGCTTTCCGTGACTTCTGAGCTCAAGTCGTTTAAGACAGATTCCACTGTAAGTACAGTTAACATTTAGTAAAGGTAGTACCGTAAGATACGTGCACGATCTTTACGAGTGGAATTGAAAAGAATGCTATTGAGTCCTTAATTGGTAGCCGTAAAAAAAACGAGTATGACTGCGTGAACAAGTGAAATTACAAACTCGGTACGATACGGGCCTTTCTATTCCAAAAAGTGTGATAACACTATAAGCCTGCGATTCGTTATTCGTTTTGCCGGATATATATATCTATATAACGAATTGTACTTAACGGCCAGGTTAGTTACTTACAGAGTACATAAATATAGCTTTCCTAAGAAAGTTCAATATTCGAAAGGTGTAAAAAGGGGCATTTATGCTTTATAATTCTCCTATGCTCATTTTTAATTTGCCGCATGTGTCAAAGATCTGTACACTTCGCAATTTGTACTAAGTAAGGTGTAATTAACCATTCGACTAATGCTCTTAATTCACTAAACAAGAGGTGAATATAACATTTAATCAATGCCTGATGTACAGTTTTAATAGCATCAAGACCTTTCTAAAAATTCATTAGAATACATCTTATGAAAATACTAAGAGGTTTGAGCACTTGCATATTTCGATTTGACAAGAGTCTCTCGAAACAATATACATTGACATATTACATAGTCGTGTTAACTTTTGATTCTCATAATCGAAGAAACTACATTTTAAAAGATAATGTTGTTCTGAGCCGACAAGTCCAGAGTTGCAGGGGATGTGTCCCTCTCGTGCTCTCCACCTCCCTCCTGCAGCGGCCCATACCTTCGGCGCGGGCTTCATTATAGCATATCTTCTGGCTAAATCCATAGACCTATACTGTTTATAAAATGCCATGCATTTTAGCACGTTACTCTGATGCAAGCACATAATAATACTCGACATGCTCGAGGAGTGCTTGTCTAAGTATTCAAAATCACTAAAATCCAGGTGCTTCAGCCCCCCTTAACCCCCTACCAAGGCTTTGCCCTGGACCCAACAGGGGCCCTTGTGGCCCCCCTGGACCCCCAGCATATATTTCAGTTTACGCCCCCTCTAACAACAATTCCTGGATCCGCCCATGACTGTCCCGATCGTTTATATGGCAATAGATAGGATTCTGTCCAGACCGTTTATATGTGTCCCGACCGTTTGTATGAATATCTCTTAATATTTTTTTCTGTCACTGAATGTCTAACGACTAATCTCCCTTCAGGTCCTTCACATAGGCATTTCATACAGAACAATTTCAAGAAAAGGTGAAATTTAAAAAGAAAAGGAAGGATCAAATGCCTATGTACAATGTTGGAAGCAATACTTTCAATGCAGCAACTTATTTTTCCCAATGTAAACAAGTTATGGGGGCGTTGAAAGCAATGTCATAGTCCCCTATCGACTTAATTTTAATTCGCACTGCTGTAATTCCGTGACAAATAAATGCAGCATATCGAAATTCAAGGTTGATCTGTAATTCATTATAATAAAGCTAAATACCCGATTTCACTTCAATATCTGTCAGGGTTTAGAAAAAAATCTGGAAAGCCTAAAATTTCCTGAAAATGTCTACGTCCAACTGCTGTAATTCCGTGAAAAATCAAAGAAGCGTAACAAAATTCAAACTTGATCTGTAACTCATCATAATATACATACCAAATATCTGCAGCAGTTTAGAAAAAATAATCTCCGGAAAACCAGAAATTTCGGGAAGATTTGTAAGTCAAACTGCTGTAGTTCCGTGAAAAAAATCAATGTAGAGTAACAAAATTCAAACTTGGTCTAAAACTTATTTTATCACATAATCTGCCTTGTGGGAGTGCCGTAACTGGGTGGCGTAAATTTCGAAAATGCACTGGTGCATTGTTTATGCAAATTAGCAATCGTTAGCCAATCGTAGCGCTCATTTAAGCGTTAGCCAATCGTAGCACTCCATGTGCGTCGTCCGTTGTATTACTACGCTGTTTGTAAGAAATGGCCGAAATAGCCACCAGCTATAGCCTGTTTCATTGTCTATGGCATTTTAAGGCTTATATGATAAAAAGAATCTTACATTCGTGTTCATTACAAATTGCTTTCATGAAACTCGTTTACTATTATGAATATGACACTCGCTATAGCTCGTGTCATATAATTATAGTAAACTCGTTTTCATAAAAACAATTTGTAATGAACACTTATGTAAGATCCTCTATAATATGAAATAGGCACAGCCTATAAACGAGCACAGCTGCCAAACGCATTTAACTAAATAAAGTGAAAGCATAATACCAAATATATGGTGAATTTGATGATTTATACACCAGATACTGATGAAATTAGTAACAGCAATTATAACTCTCTAAAAGTAACAGAACAATAAACGAATACAGTACACCTTGATAAAAGTTGAAAGCACAACTTCAAATAACAAACTTAAACCATCAATCTCTTACTTTTCTTTAATACATATCCAAGTCGTAAAGTGGTAGATAGATCTACATTTGGTCCAAGACTTTGACATCTTATTGGCTGATGTTGTGTGTTTCAGACTTATATAAGTGACTGTCCTACTGCAATTTATTTAATGTATGTTTAATTGGTTAGCGACGATCATGTCACCCACCATACTATGTTGATTTAAAAATGGCTTTAATTGAACCTTGGCAATAAGACAACTTCACAAAGTACTGTAAAATTAACGTGAAATAGTTGTGTATTGGTTAGCGATGTTCATGTCACCCACCATACTTCATTCAATTTCTTATAAACAAAATACTACAGTTAGTAATAAAATGTATATATATTAGCAATATATATATGTTAAATATTGTAATATAATGTGAAATAGTTGTGTATCATGGTTAGCGACGATCAAGTCATCCACCAATTTTTTACAAGTTGAATGTTGTAATATATCTGTGAAATAGAACTTTGTGTATTGGTTAGCGACGATCATGTCACCCACCAATTTTTACAAGTAAAATAAGAAACTCATAATGCTGCACTTTGATGTTTAAATTATTGACATAGTCTAAATCACAAGACAGTAGATTAGTGATATTAACCCTTTCCTTCATTGCCAGAAGGGCATTACATGTATAATGTAATACTGCTTCAAGCAAGCTGAAATTAAGGTTTGGTAATGCTTAAAGCAAGATGACAAGAAACCAGAAAGCTCAAGGAGCTTTCTGCGTTACTTTCATCATGATTTAAGCTGCCATCAGATCTGTATTCACCATCATCAGTAAATATTAATTGTAAAAATATAGTAAAGGTGTCATATGGTGTTAAATATGCAGAGGATTGGTTAAAATGGCAAGACAAGCTGTGTGTTAGTTGTGGTATATGTACACCAGGTACATTTAGGTGCATTGAGATAGAAACATGCAGAAAACAGAAGATATTGATAGAGCTGTTGTGTTAGTAACCTAAATGACAATTGATGCTAATGATGGTGATGATAGACTTTGAAGTTACTGGATAGGTCAATAGGATAAGGACAATACTGTGTGCATGCATTTATAAACATGTATTTATTAAAACATACAACATAATGTTTAGCTATTTCCTATTTAGCATGGAGGAAAGGGTTAAACATTTGAACTATGTGTTTCACATGCATACAGTATATCATAGGGGTAGTTAAAAGCTATTTTCGTTTGAAATCCCATGAATCAGAATCATTTTCATCATTAAAATTGTAATTAATAGCATCATCATCATCAGCAGCAGCAACATCTTGCAGCGAAGAAGGACAACTTAAGTCATTCTGAACTGTCTTGCAAACAATGGAAAACCACTTGTAGTTAGCCAGTGATCAGGATGAACTCCATCATCCATATATGAACATAACTTCATATATAAGTAGATTTTCTACATTTTTTAGAATTTGGGGCATGCCTCCCTCGGTTTTTTTTGTGCTTCTTTTCTGGATGCCTCTATCCAATCTGATTGTTGGTAGATTGTGCTGAGTGTTTATGTGTGCTATTTTTGTATTTATATGTCTTATGTCTTCTTCTAAAGATTTTTGTTTAGTGTGTATTTCAGTGTCAGGGAATTGGCTTGAATGAAATTTGCTGTGCTTGTTTTTGAATTTTGTCTATTTCTGAAGTGATGCTGGTGGTATGCTCCCAACCTTTAAAGTTGTGATGTCTGTGGTAAATGATGTTGCTAAGCCTTCAAGTTGTTCAATAATGTTAAATTAACTTTCTGTGTAGAGTGATTGTAATTAGAGAATATGTCTTCAAGGCTGTAGATCTATGTCTGGGATGTTAGATGTGGTTGTATGTGAGACAGACAGACAGAATGATTTTTGTAAACCAGTAGGCCTATTTAAAGAAGTCAGACAGACAGGCTGATTTATGTAAAACAGTATCCATTTAAAGAAGGACAGAAAGACTACGAAACATACTAAATAAACAGTACACTGACAGACAGACCTGCAGACAGACAGACTATTCGGATTGAGTATTCGGAAAGAACAAGTCAGATTTCACAAACAATTCTACGTTGCCGTAGACCTAGTTCTTTATAAAATCTCAGTGATATACATTCGTTTGCATGTTTCACTCGCATATTTATTTAAGCAATCGGCATTTGTTTAAGTAGGTCAAATTTACGAAAACCGCTTACACCGTCGAAAACACCCTACGCCGGGATAAATATCTAGATGTAGATCTAATTCAAATAATGTGATGTTTTGTATTGACAAAGACCTTTGGTCTTTGGTATTGAGAACTGATTCAAATGAAAAAATAATAATCAATGTCTAAATTACTCACATACAAAGTTATTGACAGTAGGAACCGGAAGAGTAACACAGCTGAGCCTTGTATGTAAACAAAATGCACTGCAGACGACCACATCATGTGACCACAACTACGTCACTTACAAGTTGTGGATAAACGTCATCAGATTTGACACACATACACTCGGCCTTTACCGCTAACTGGATCTCGGACGGAGATGTTTACCGAACGGAAAACATTAATTTTCTGGCAAAAACACAGCGATTAAAATAGTTAAATCTAATCTATACCGAAACGAAATGCAATTTTCAATGTAGTAAGTTTTAGAATATCGATTTTCTTCGTAGACAAACGTTGTTGCGATTTGTGTGGACTGTCGGGTATTCAATCGTAACTACTCGTCATATTCCGTCAGAGTTAGGAATATAGGAATCACTCGGAACACACCGGTTATTTCCCTCCATGAATCACTCGGAACACACCGGTTATTTCCCTCCATGGTCCAAACCGGAAGTGAACATCAGCAGATCCGATTCCAGGTTAACAATGTACAGCCTACAAAACCAAAATTATATCCTACGCGTTACCATAGAGCTCACTTCGTTCGCAAGAATGGCCTTCGGCCATTCTTGCGAGCTGTGCTCGCTATAATAAAGCTACATACCGAATATCTCATCAATATCTGCAAAGGGTTTAAAAAAGTCCGGAAAAGCTAAATCTCTGGAACATTTCTAAGTCAAGCCAATGTAATTCCGTGTAAAATCAATGTAGCGTAACGAAATTCAAAGTTTATCTGTAACTCATTATAATAAAGCCACATACCAAACATCACTTCAATATCTGTAAAGGTTTAGAAAAAGGTCCGGAAAACCGAAGTGTGACACACTCTCGTCTAGATATAGACATTTATAGGTATTCTACTCGTGTTCACCTCTTTAATGAACATGAGGTCGTAATATCTTACATGAATATTCACGGAGTAAAAATATTCAAACCAAATCAATGTCAGACTATCATCCAACTCCCATTATAGACAAACAATTGTATAACAAGATCGGTGTGATTTCTTTCGATTACCAACAGGCGGACAGATATTCCAGGAACCAAACACAAGTGTTCCAGCTCTCCGGTGAAGTGGACCAGTACTGGCACATGGCGGAGATACCCCTGAAATCTGAAGAAACGAGAAGACCATTTAAGGTAAGAAATTGTGTCACTTATCTATTGAACATTCATGGAAGAAATACTGACGCCATGAATATTAAATCGTTGAACAGTATTCGTCTTATTCTGGTTAATTTGCGTCTCATCTGGATCCAAGCTGTATATTATTAGTTATGCAGTGTTTATAGGTGTCCCTAATATGGAATATACACTGCCAGCAAATATCCATATTAGGGACACTAAGCACTGCATAACGAATTTATCTTACCGACTACCTTTAATTTCCAGCATTTACACGCATGATTGCATCATAGACCTACATGTATGGCTTTGAGCGGACGTATTTTCTTATTAGAAACAACCACAAAATGCTTGAAGTAACTAGCGCTATTTAAATGGCTTAATATCGCATGCATGTAAGTCTGGAGAGGGATTCAACACTATTTGATATCCTCTTTCAAATATCGCATGTGTCGACCTGCGCTAATTAGCGCTCTTTTAATATCGCATGTTACTTCTCTCGAAAAGTGACCAGCGATATTTAACAGTGCTTAATATCGCATGTATGTATATCTCGGAAGGACTTCAATAGTATCACATGGGCGATATTGCATTTGTCGAGATCGGGACACCGTATTATTGCAAGTTGAGGACTGTCTCACAAACATAGTATCTTCAACTCTTGGTTGCACCATAACATGCTGAAGCTCAATACCGACAAAACGGAGGCCGCTATGTTTCACACAAAAAACAAACAAAAAAGTACCTGAAGACATTCATGTGCATGTGAGATACGCTACAATAAAACCATCGTTTAGTGTGAAGAACCTTGAGGCTTGATTCACAAATGGACATGACAACGCATGTAAATTACGTGTGTAGGTCTAATTACGCACAGTTCCGCCAAATAAGCCATATAAGACATCTTACCTGATGCTACAAAGCCTTTGGCGATCCCCTGGTTACATCAAAACTAGACTACTGCAACTCATTGCTGTATGGAATTTCAAAAGACACATTAAACAAAATCATTCAAGATCCCGTGGACCAGATTAAAGTTGATTCAAATACGTACACTGTATAAATAGACTGAGTGTCCTGTGATTTCACGTCAAATAAACTGCAACAGAAATGATTTTGTCTATTAATGTTAATATAGTGTATAATTAAAAACATATGTAACCTCTAGATAAAGCTGCGGAGGGGAAATTACCAAAAACAGTTGTTTTGAATGTAGCATTTATCACCAGAACTTTATGGTAAGTTCAGCCCACCATACTATGATACAAGCATCTAGCTGATCCTGAATAAAGCGTCTACTTGTTCTTGATTAACTTCTGCTGTATTGGAATTTATAATGGAAATGGGATAGCCAAAAGGATATAGAGGTAACAAGCAATTTATTCAATTGTTTCTCATTTGATCTGTTTTAGTGTGTTGAGCACATGATGTTGCCATATCAACATGATGTAAACAACAACAATAGAACTTTGTGCATGTTTTAATGAGCAATGTCATTGGCTTCCGTGGATGCAGAAAAATATAAATAAGAGTTGTTTTCACACTGTAAGCACTGAGAAATATTATTTTGAGACTCCTTGTATGTATTTCTTCTGAAAATGACCCATTTCAAAGTAAAAAAGATTTGGAAACACTGGGTGGAATTCTGCTCATTTTAAGCTATGGAAGGCCATTGAAGTCGTAATTTACCATTTCATACTCAGCATGGCAACACGTTTAATGTCGCGCATATCTCTTAAACCATATGGACTAGATTCACCAAATAACTTCACAGAAATGCTAATCAGCATTTTCTCGCTTCTCAGCCGTGCTAGATAAGCTGAGTTACTAAAAAAGCCGTACTAGAAATCCTTATCTGGAACACCCCGTGACTAGTGTATTCATACGCGCGATTGGGTAAAATCAATACAAGGGTTCAGGAATCCTTACAGAATTATACCAACATTTCTATAGGCAACAACCTTATGAATTGAAATAAATATAAGTAATTAGCACGAATATGAAATTCTATTTATCATATAAACACTTTAAAAGCCTATTTAATTTACCGAAGACGTTGTTTTGTAGTCACTCAGTCATTTATATTTACGCCAAAACGTAACGTTTGTGGTTGTCATAACAAATGACGTCATTTTGGTGTCACGCCTAAAGTTATGCTGTGGTCTGTTGCTATTAGATATGGAAGTCGTATTACGCAATGTAAAGTAGTACTTCTAATTTAATTGGTTTTAGAGCGTATTTCAGCGAGAAAAATAATCGCTAAAGCTCGTTTCCGACTGGAACAGACCAACCTCGGGTATAGAAACCCCCGTCTTTAACAAACCCCATGCTTGATTCTATTAATCTGTTGTGCACTTAATATTTATTAGTAAACATTGAAACTTAGGCATTTGCACTACTTGTTTGCTTCCTAATTTATAAATGCTGTGTACACATTAGTGAATTTCACCGCCTTTCACGAGGAGCCATGGGAATATGAAAAAGAAAACAATTTCTCCCAACAAGATTTTCTAGAGTTTTTCTTGGGATCCAACAACACATCAAGCTTTCATAAAATACTAAAACCATTTCTGTTGCAATTTGTTTGAGGTTGAGTTGCAATTTATTTGAGGTTGAGCCCCGTTTTGGGCTGGGACAATTGGACTGAAATACGCAGTGTGTTGCAGTGATGATGCTTAAAACACTGTAGACCAAATCGTCAATGATTCAAAGTTCGTTTTATTTTTTAGATAACGGTAACTATTCATTAAGAGGGGACATGTTTTTCTCCTTACGAGCAATTTCGATAAGAGTGTTTATTTATTTTCAGGTCGTGATTAAGGCAACCACAAACTCTTACAAGAAGTACTATGTGTATAATTCATACGCGTATATAGCCATTGACGACCTATATGTATACAACACATCATGTATAAGTAAGTCCGTGTATAAATCGCCTGATTGTATAGTCATTGGTCACCAATATGTCTACCACACGTCATGTAAACGTAAATCCGTGTATAAATCACCTGATTGTATAGTGATTGGTCACCAATATGTATGCCACTCGTCATGTATGAGTAAGTCCATGTATAAAACACTTCATTATATAGTTATTTATCGGCAATATGTATACAGCATGTCATGAACAAGTAAGCCTGTGTACAAATCGTGCGATAATGTAGCTATTAATCACCAATATGTTTCTAAAACGTCATGTGGAAATAAGTCCGTGTATAACTCACCTGATTGTATAGTCATTGATCACCAATATGTATACCGACGACAAGTAAGTCAGTGTATAAATAAATTCAGTATATAGTCATTGATCACCAATATGTACGCCACGCGTCGTGTATAAATAAGTCCATGTATAAATCACTTCATTATATAGTCATTGATCACCAATATGTATACCACACGTCATAAAGAAGTCAGCCCGTGTATAAATCGTGCGATTATGTAGCTGTTGATCGCCAATATGTATACCACACGTCATGTATAAGTAAGTTCATATATAGATCACTTGATTATATAGATACTGATCACCAATATGTATACCACACGTTATGTATAAGTAAGTCCGTGTATAAAATATTTCATTGTATAGTAATTGATCACACAAATATGTATACCACTCCTTAAATACGCCTTTCTATGGCTTTGAAAACAGAGTAGACCCAGATCAGACGGTTCCTGTAGGAGTCGTCTGATTAGGGTCTGCTTTGTTTGCTGATGATACAATATGGATGTTATTCTACAGTTTCTGTCATAGCAAAATGCCCATGATTATGTGCTATTATAGCTTATAGCAAATTAATGGAATTGATATTCATGACATCATTATTTCTTTCATCAATATTCATGGAGGAAAGGGTTGAGTGGTATAACCTCTGGACCAGGCCCAAGTTCACGAACTATCTCATGTTCAAGCTCAGCTAATCGCTCAACTTATCTCGTAACATTGCAACTATCCTACATATACACTTTTGGGGTCCATATAGTATGTAAGAAATAATGACCTCGTGAATAGGTATATGAGAAATGATGAATTATGAATACATGTACATTATTTTTGTCCATAGCAGAAATTATAGGATCTGATCGATATAATTCCATAAGCAAATAAAGCAGACCCTTGGACGGCTCCTAGAGGAGCCGCCTGATCTTGGTTTACACGTTCTCTCTTTGGAAAGGCGTGAGATAAAGGGTTAAAAACTATATTGTGTTGATATTTTGGTTTTGAAAACTTTGAGGTCAGATGCTAAATGACTTATACTTAATTCATTGCCTGAGCAAAATGTCGACAATGCCTACCTTATGCAATGTACAGAAATAATTCTTGTTTCTATTATGTTCAGGTATTCCGATGTGCCCTGCTGGTGCCCAGCACTTTACAGATGGGAACCAGACTTCATGTTACACATTCCATGTGCTACCACTCACGTGGTTTGACGCGGTCAAAACTTGTAAATCCGAAGCACCGAATGGGCATCTTGTCAGCATCAATTCGAAGAGAGAAGAAGACTTTCTTGCGCAAGTGATCGCATCAGGTGCGGGAAACCAAATTATGTATTTTTATATTTAGCTGCTCCATATTCTACCCAACACAGGTATAAAAATAATATCTCCTTGATACCGTATTCGATCTGGTGCTATTTTGACTACTGTCGATTCGATCAAGCTTTTTGAGAAACTAAGAACCAAGTATAAACAAGCTTGCACCCAGATCGGACTCCGAGTAACTCGGCTTCTCATCTGGATTCAAGCTGTATGCAGATGCTAGCCATGCAGGTGATGAAGGTTTACTCATACATTTCCGCGACCTCTTTTACTTGACTATGGAGCAAATTGACCCAGATCAGATATTTTCCTGAAAGAGTCCCAGATCAGGGTCTGCACCCTGTACTACACAGTCCCAGATCAGGGTCTGCACCCTGTACTACATCAATCAATGTAGAGTCCCAGATCAGGGTCTGCACCATGTACTACATCAATCAATGTAGAGTCCCAGATCAGGGTCTGCACCCTGTACTACATCAATCAATGTAGAGTCCCAGATCAGGGTCTGCACCCTGTACTACATCAATCAATGTAAGATAATTTCACTAGCTTATATTTGAATCCATCAAAGAAAAACTAAATAAATGTAGGATACTATACAAAGTACAGTACAGTGAAACCTGTCTTAATTAAGCGGTCATTTATTTATTGAACATACGTGTTATAAAAAGCTTAACCCTTTTTAAGAAATTAATGGCATCATGAGTATTACTTAGACTAATTGTTATAATAGCACATGGGCACAGGACTTTTTACCATAGCAGAAGCTGTAGAATCATATCTATTTTATATCATAAGCAAACAGAGCAGACCCAGATCAGACGGCTCCTACAGGAGCTTTCTTATCAACTTTGTCCTCTATTAAGCTACCACCTGTTTAATGATTTCATTTTTAGACTTTAGTTTTACTGTAGACACAGCTCAGACAGTTCATGCAGAAGCCGTCTGATCAGGGTCTGCTCTGTTTACTTTGGGGCATGTTTGGATCAGATTCTACAGTTTCTGCAAATATCAAAATAAAGTACTTAACCCTTCTCTCGCTGAATTTTAAAATACAATTCTTCTTCTTTGCCCATGCCCTGTTGTATAATTACACATATCTTCACTATGTACACGAATGACGCTGTGAAATCCCTGCCGTGGGATGCACTGGTTGCACAATCAATTTGTAAATAGTGCAGACTCTGATGAGACAGCATCTGCAGGAGCTGTCTCATCTGGGTCTTCACTATTCAAAGGTAGGTATATTGACGTGTATAGCAAGCGAAGGGTTAATGTTCATGATAGCATTGTTTTTACAATAATATTCATCACGTAAAGGGTTAAAGAACTGTGTACATGTAATTGCGTAAAGAAACTTTTTTTTGGTATTAAATAGAATATTAATTCGATACAATATAACCTCACCTTATGTCGAAAGAACTCCACACCTGAGACAGGTGAATGCTCTCTCCTATACCATTGGCCTCTGTAACAGACTACTAACAAGTGGGTGTCCTTCTGTTCATGCACAGTTTACGCAAGAGGTATACGCTAAAATGCATTGAATCAGTCAGATATCAGGTGCGGATTTAGAGGGGGCGTAGGCGACGTACGCCCCCCCCCCTAAAAGTGCCAAAACTTTTTTTTAGTAATATCTTAGATCTATAAACAATAAAACCTCTCTATAACGACCACTAAATTGTGTTAATCATTTGGTAATTAGAGCAGGTGGCTGCTTAAAGCAAGGTGAAAGTAAAACAGAACGCTCCCATAGGAGCGTTCTGTTTTACTTCCACCTTGCTTTAAGCAACAACATGCCCTTAACACAGCTCTTTTTCAACAGGTATTACAAACACACTATTTATTTACATCATCAAACATAAAAATCTACGCCCCCTCCCCTTCCAATAAATTTCTACGCCCCCCCCCCCCCCCCCCCCCTTATCTGAAATCCTGGATCCGCACCTGGATATATAGATAAAGGTGCGTATCCAAATACTAAAATCATATTTCTCCACCAAACCCTATACTATGACTACGTTTTAATCGTATTTCTCCACCAAACCCTATTCTATGACCACGTTTTAATCGTATTTCTCCACCAACCCCTATTCTATGACCACGTTTTAATCGCATTTCTCCATCAAACCCTATACTGTGACCACCTTTTAGAATCGTCGCTTCGAGACGATTCTATAGAGTGGTCACAGTACATGTATAGGGTTTGGTGGCGAAATATGATTCTTGAAAAGATTTAAGTTTATGCATCTTATCTGGAACTCTGAATAGTTCCAATTATGTAAAACGGTAACAAGGTCCGCCATATTTTGATATATTTACATTCTCGGTTTAATTTTATTTACATGGGTCACCATGTATAGTATTCCTAAATAGCACAAAAACGACTTAAAATAAAAAATATATTTTGCTAGGAAGCATAGCATACACATGACTTGTTTGTAACAGAGGTGAATGGGGAATCCCAAATGAATGAGGAGAAAGTGTATGACCTGAAGTGGAAATCGTTTCTGTCCCTCGTCGACCCGATATCTCTTATTATGTCATGTTGCTGTCCGACCATACATGTTTGGTGTCGTCGTTTGTCGATCGACCGCCGCATAAGCCAACTTGAAGGCGTCATTAAATTATTTGTCTTGATTTGAGACTATTTTAGATTTGATTATATACTGTTTGTCATATTGTGGCATGATTGACTTGTTATTATTTAACAATACTACAACGTTAGTAATTACCGGGTGGAATAATCACCAGGTAACGATTAAACAATTATTGCACAAATACGCATTTCTACGTCTTTGTAAACAGAGCAGACCCAGATCTGACGGCTCTTATAGGAGCCGTCTTATCAGGGTCGGCTCTGTTTACTTATAAAATACTATTGATATGATTATACAGTTTCTGTCATAGTGTGTTCCTTTGCCTATGTGCCATAATAAAAAATAATGTAGTTATACTTTATGATGTCATTATTTCTGACATAAATATTCATGGGGTTAAGGGTTAAACATGTTTTACCATTATTCTATTACTCTTTATGTTACAGTATCGAACTCAAATGCATGGTACACAAGCGGTAATGACGAGGAGATAGAAGGACAGTTCAAGTGGACGGACACTGGTTATCCATACTCGCTCAGCTACACTAACTGGTTGCCCGCGCAACCGGATGACGTCAACAACACACAGCAGTGCCTCGCTATGGAACAGAGTGGTGCCGGATACCAGTGGAATGACGTGAACTGTGACACAAAATACTCCTACATTTGTGAAATACATATGTAATATAACTATACAAATGTTTGGTACCTTAATGTGAAAGAAGGGGCAATAAAATCACGTCTAAATACCGTTAAATGGTACAGTGCAATGCCACTACATGTATCTACAATACTATGCCCTCTGTAAAAGCATAAAATACGTATACCTTTACGGAGTAAAGGCTTAACCCTTTCCCTGATATTGACGACTTTTGACGACCTTGTTTAAGTCACTTTGTGAAACCATTGGAGCAAATGCTCTATTTATCACAATGGTTTCAAACTACAATCTTCTAAAATTTTCCTTTTTTCTTATTACTGCTCCTTTTCGGTGGATTAATTCCAAGATGTTGTATCTAAAATAGCCTTTGAGGTAAAGGCTTAAACTCCGATCTGGTACTAAAAATCCGATTCATTGAAGTTATTGAGAATTAGATCGAATGATTGGATGGAAAGTGTTGGTCCTAATGCGATAGCGACTAACTTGTTGTCTCAACTGGACCCAAGCTGATTGCAAATTGTAAACAAGGTCAAGATAGGTATGTATTTATTCCTTATACATGTATTTATGCATGTAAATGTCTTTTGACTCCCTTGTCAACAGAGTTGACCTAAATCAGGACAAGTTTACTTTGTTTACCTAGGGAATTATATATAGATCTGTTTCTGAGATCTGATTCTGCCAGAGTCATACAATCCTGTTTCATCATTATTGCATTAAACGTGCTATTGTACTCCCGATTACCCGTGTGTTATCATGTATTATCAATGCGATTCCCATGCCCATGCGCTGATGTTGACCGGTTTTTGTATTCTTTGCGTAAGCAAAAGAATACAAAGTTATAGGTGTATTCTCGCGTCTGCCATATGCTACTCTCGCCAACCTGACAATCGCCATTCCACAGGGCAGTCTAGTACACGTTATTGACGTGCATTCGATAGATTAAAAGGCGTTTATTAACATGATATCCAGAAATAATCAAGGTATACTATTTCTGACATGAAAATGCTTCGTAGCGTTAGCTTTTGTTTAGTATGTGTACGAAAGTCCACAAAATGTAGTCATGTGTAAGGGCTGCGCACGAATATACAAATATTAGGCTCCAGGCGAAACCACGTGACCATAATATGAATGAAATTATTCTGCCAGAGGATACTCAATGAATAAGGAAGTGCGCGTCGGATGACCTTATGCAAGCGATTAGGTAATCACACCTATAACTTCGAGTGGTCAGTTTGATAAGCATAGCGGGAAACGGCCGAAATGTCAGTTGCATCTGATCACTCACGAAAAAGAGTGTTAGATCTAATTCTTTCCCTTCTAGTTCTAGACCCGCTATTTTATGCCAAATATCAGAAATTTCTGCAACGCTTTGATAATTATACCTTTGCGAGGCCTGACGTAAACAATGGTAGTAGTCATGTGATCAACCATCCACGTTTGTACTGTATGATACGTCATCGATGACATATCATAGACTCTTTTCGACTTTGTACTATAGCATTTTTGCTGAGACTAGATCAACGATGCAAATGTTTAGAGGCAATAAGACACTTCTTAAAATGAAATCCCTTGTAAAAGGTACTTAATACAATAAAAGTTCGTTTACAATGACCGACTTTCAAATTCTATGGCCGTCCTTTTCCATACACAATCAGAAAGATGTTTGTAACTGTAGTCTATTTAACCTGATTGAGACTCCTAAATCAAGTGAAAGCTAGATAGGTTAGATGCACCATGCATGTCGTCCTGTGTGTATTGCACACTTACACAAATGGCTTCATAAACTCGGACTGGCTAATCAAATGACGTAAAAACCAAAACGGTTTCCCGGTCACAGCAAAAATAGAATGAACCGTACAAAAACTGTATGTAATTTTTTTGGGTTGTATTTCAAACAATTAAATGAACACAGGAAAGCAGAAAAATGTTTTATCCACGAATAGCGACAATACACAATTTTGGGCAATAACATCAGCAGTATCCCTACGGACTTGCCCTCTTCCTTCGGCCTCGGGACAACAACAGTCCCGCGGGACACTGCGGATGTTATTGCCCGAAAACACGTGTATTAACCCTCTATTATATACATTCAGCTAATACATATTCATGATGCTATCATTTCATAAACACTCATGAGGGAAAAGTTAACAACGTAAAGTTAACATTTATATACAATTTGTGATTTTCCTTCTCTTTGTTTCGTTGCGTGTTTTTCTCACGACTACTAATTAGTTTATGATGACATTTAACTAAAGAATCCATGGCAACTTATACATGAATAAACTCTATTTATATCCTGACTGACATTTGCATATAGACAGTTTGTATACAGGCGAGGTGCCAAGTAATTCGGCCTCTCTACAGGATCCAAGCTGTTTGACATCCGGTCAATAGTTTCTATAAGCTTGAACAAAACGGAAGTACGTTACAATTACAGTAAAATCAAGATTATTCGAACACTCAAATACGTACTATCATTATCGATCCTCTAGGAGCTTTCTCTATGACTTTCACCATCCATTAAGCAGTCCCTGCCTAAAGAGGTCTAAATTCGTCTATACTTTGGTTCAATTGTGACCATTCAAAAGCTTGAGAACGAACTCAGACTCAACTAAAAAGCTTTATAAGCATGGATCCAGAAAGCAAACATAAACATTAACGCTTTACTTCATTTCGCCTTCTTTACCAATGCCCTGTTGTATAATTACATATATCCTCACGGTGTACAAGTATTTCGCTGTGCAATTACTGCTGTGGAGTGGAGGTGTTATCAGGTTTGCTAAAGTAGGTCCAAAATTCTTAATATTTTACTGACCTACTGTCATATCAACCAGGATTCAATTTAGATATCTCTGATGTACTTTAATATCTGATTGGTAGCACCGTGTAGACGAAACACTTTTCTTTCTAAATATTACTTTGTTTTGTGGGGACAACACGAATAAGGCCCAAGAACATTGTTCTCGGGTCACAATTTCATACTACACCTACTAACCAGGAATACTGAGAATTGCACGAGAATAGAATAACGTAGAGTAAAGATAAGAACAATTCATGTACGATTTACAGCGAACAAAAATTGGTTGATAAATAAAATATATGATTAAAACCAACCGGAATACAATATTACTGATTTCATGCGTTGACCCAGAAGGGATTTAGTTTGTAGTTCCCATCTGGAATATTTTACAATTATGGTTATCAAAGGAACAGGGTTCAGTGTCAAAAAATAAGTGTCATAAATAATAAACAATACTACTATTACTTCCCGGTGTACGGGTGTGATTCGATTCCACCCGGGGAAGAAGCGCCCAAATCCGCCTTACAGTGCGAG
Source organism: Azorinus chamasolen (assembly GCA_963576725.1). Taxonomy (NCBI): domain Eukaryota; kingdom Metazoa; phylum Mollusca; class Bivalvia; order Cardiida; family Solecurtidae; genus Azorinus; species Azorinus chamasolen. The sequence continues at coordinate 5,491,012 of OY755242.1, forward strand.
ACACGAATCACTAATTAATATCTTTTTGAAAACAGTGCAGACCCATATTAGAGGGCTCTTAGAAGAGCCATATCATAAGGTTCTGCACTGCTTGTAATGTTGTACATGTTTCGTCAGAATAAATTCATAGGCTTGACCTGTTTGAATTTTTAAATATTTTGAATTTTGAAATACAGGAAAACCTCTCTATAACGACCACTAAATTGTGCTAATTAGGGCATGTTGATGGTTAAAGCAAGGTGAAAGTAAAACAGAACGCTCCTATAGGAGCTTTCTGTTTTACTTTCACGTTGCTTTATGTAGCAACCTGTCTTTAACACAAACGTTTGATGTAATTTAGTGGCCGTTATAAGGAGATTTTACTGTAATTAAGTGGCCATTATAGAGAGGTTTTACTGTAGACCATTTGAACATGCAGCGTTGTAAGGGTTAAACTATTCATAATGAAATGTTTAATAGGAAATGCGATAAATAATCTAAACCTCAGTTCTAGTATGGGGAAAAGATCCAGTTGGGTCGCTTAGAGCAAGATATGTGTTAAAAGTCGGACTCTAATGCGACAGGTGTCTATGTGTTAAGATTCGGACTCTAATGCGACAGGTGTCTATGTGTTAAGATTCGGACTCTAATGCGACATGTGTCTTTGTGTTCAGATTCGGATTCTAATGCGACAGTTGCCTTTTCGTGCGTTCAGCTGCTTTTCAACAAACTATTCCAGACTTTGTGACAAAACAGTAAAATCCCACTATAGCAAACACCAAACCAAGAAATAATTTGAGGTCTAAAAGGCAGATGATAGCTCAATGCAGGGCGAAAATCATGCAAAATAAACTCCTGTAGGAACTTTCTGTATTACTTTTGAACACCTTCCTTTAAACCCTCCCCTCATATAAACGCCTTTCACGCACTTGCAAACAGAGTAGACCCAGATCAGAAGTCACGTTTAGGACATAAAGATCCTTTTTGTTTGATAATGCAGCTGTTCTACTAGTGTGTGATCGAAAGTCGAACTCTAAATCATTTCACATATTGCATTATCATATCTATGAATCGTTTTAACCCATTCCCTCATATTGGCGACTTTTGACGACACCGTAAAATACTCTTTGTGAAACCATTGTGATAAACACTGTGAAACTATTGTGATAAATAGAGCATTTGCTTCTATAGGAGCAACTGCTCTATTTATTACAATGGTTTCAAACTACAAAATTCTAAAAGTTTCCTTTTCTCTAGTTAATGCTCCTTTTCGGTAGATTTATTCAAAGAGGTTGTATCTAAAAATAGCCTATAAGGTAATGGTTAAAGATCAACATTAAGTAATTTCCATGTAACAAATAGGTATAGGATTTAATCTTTATACCGCTATGAGCGACTTGGCTCGTACTTGCAAACATCTTGCATCCACATGAGACACTTCAGGATCCAAGTTTATATGCTTCAAATTCGAAACAGCGTTTAAAATGTTTGTATGTTGCTAGTGCACCGCTACTATCGATATTCTCATCTCAAACTTGTATAAAACCATCCACCAATCTTTATTTAGATATTTTTTGAAATGATTTCGGTTTTACAATTTTTGGATCCCTCCAAACATCAGCAAAACCATTATTTACTAGTAATGCTTAAATATGTGTAACCAACGTACAAAATGAGTCATGTCCGAAACACTACATACAGGACAAACAGCCACACGAACAGCAACACAAGGAATCAGCAAATGTACATAACTATAAAAGTACAAAAATGAGTCATGCAGGAAATACCACATACAGAACAAACACTCGCCCGAACAGCAACACAAGGAAACAGCAAATGTACATGGGTAGAAAAAACAACAAGAGACGCACAAAGACAAAACAAACATTCAATAGGAGGAAGATGGAAGTACCGCCTTGGAACGGTCAGTGACAAAAGTCACCGGGGGTTTAAACCGGTTTATGGGCGCCCAACCTCACCCTTATTCCATCCCCATCCTAAAAGACAAACAGTGTAAATAAACGTATCCCCTCTCCGACTAATCTACAACAACCGCGACAGCAAATACAGTGGTAAAGTGCATGTATAACAAAAAAAACATTTAATTGAACATACTGTATCCACCTATCGCTAGTGTACTCAATGATTGAGCTGCAAACAGAGTAACTGTAGAAAAGTAATAAAGGGTACGACAAAAATGAAATAGTACAGATATCCGACGTTCTCCTTCCATTTCTGGATTTAAGAGGTCGCCTTCATAGAGTACTAAACCTTTCTTGTCGGCGTACATGCAAAGAGGCCAGCGTGATTGCCAACTGTAAAAGGGTTCACAACCAAACATGCAGTATGTTGTAATAATACAGGATCATATCCCTTTTTAATGAATTGTTTTATATATTTGATGAACAAAGTGAGAAAATGGGTATGTCCAATAATTCTACGAAGTTTGTAAATCACATCACCATAAAATTCAGGATGTGAAATACCGTGTCGCAAAAGTACCTTGAGATTACATTTGTACTTGCCAATAAGCGAGAGATTTCGATAGTAAAATTTAGAGAAAGTTTTTCTTAGTTTATGGTATCTATATCCTTGTTTAAGCAGTTTTTCAGTTAAAATGAGATTTCGACTGTTAAAATCGTCAATAGATGAACAAGCTCTAGCAAAACGAATAAGTTGAGATATATAAACCCCGTAAGATGGAGCACGGGGAACATCCCCGTCAAGATGAGGAAAATTTACAATATTAAAATCAAAATCATCTCTTTTGTCATATATTTTAGAAGAAATCATTCCATTATTAATTTTAAGGTCTAGGTCAAGAAACGCTGCATAATTGTCGGACGGGTTAGCTTTATTCAATTTGAGTTCTTTAGGATAAATTGTAGGAATCAGAGCATTAAAGAAAGGGTTATCTAAGTTAAAAATATCATCCAAATATCGACAAGTATCATTGAAGGCTTTTATAACATCTTCTTGTGATTGAGGATTCAAACTCAACATGAAATCTCTCTCATAGCAGTACAAAAACAAATCTGCGACAAGTGGTGCACAATTCGTACCCATGGGAATACCAATTACCTGACGGTATATAGCATTCCCATAACGTACAAATATGTTGTCCAAAAGAAAGGTTAGTGCTTCGCAAACTTCTGAGCAAGTCCAATTGGTGTAATACTTCATTTGCTCGTCAGTAAAGAAAGCTTTTTCAGCATTACATGCCAAGAATGATGTTTTTTCTCGGGCAAATACTTTCTGGATCAAGTTAGTAAGCTTATCCTTAATTAAAACATGAGGAAGAGTTGTGTACAGAGTAGAAAAATCGTACGTGCTTACAGTGGATGCAAGATACCTTTTGTTCTTAAGTTTGTTTAAGACTTCTGAAGAGTTCTTAATAGACCAGAAGAGATTTATTCCAGAATTTTCATAAGTCTTATCACAGTAAAATCTTAAATGTTCCTTTACCTTCGTTAAGCAAGAAGTCAAAAGTATAGACAATTTAGTAGTTGTACATGAACTAGAATTTGCAATGAAACGCGCTTTATATGGTTTTTTATGTAGTTTTGGTAACCAATACATAGTAGGAAGTTTATGTTGTGTAATTTTAATATCGGTTCCAAATTGTTCACACTTTTTGACATGGTCTGAAATGATGGTCTTTTCGTCAGTGGTAACTGAAATGTATGACTTGGTATTAGTAATTTCCTGCTTCAAGACATCGATATAATGTAATCGTCAAATAATAATCACATTATTTGATGCCTTATCAGCAGGAACAAAAACGTATTTTGAATGGAAATCCTGTAAACCCTTTTTAAGATGTCTAAATGAAGTTCTAGGTTTAGGTGGAAGAAGGTGTTTATTAGAGCTGTAAAAGGAAATGCGTTTATCAATTATATCAAAAATTAGTTTTTTCCAACAAGAAAGGGCAGTAGACTCAACATGTTCTCTTCGACACCATTTAATACTAAAATTTTGTAAAGCCTCCGCAATCTGAACTCGACAAGAGTTAAAATCTATCAAGGATGGTATTCTATATTTGGGACCTTTATTCAAAAGAGATCGTAGACGTTTATCTTTAATTATCTCAAAATTACCAGTAATCACATGACCAGCCGGAGAATAGCAAAATTTTGAGGTGGCGCAATCTCAATTATCAGGAATATTATCATTAATATTAAGGTCGGCCACAATTTTATTGTAGTTGAAAATTGTATTTCTGATGGGTTTGTTATATTTGTAGCAGATGATAGGTGGTTCTGTATTTTTAAAGTATTTAGGAATAGTGTCAATTACATTTTTGTCTCTAAAAATACTTTGTAGGTCAATAAAATCAATACCTTTATTAATAAAAGGAATTTTCAAGAAGAATCTTTGGTGTTCAGATAATTTGTCGATGTGCGGTCTGAGAACATGTAGAGTAAAGCTTTGTATCAAACTAGCAGTTCCTATGAGAGGATCTGATCGAAAAATAATTTTATCGGCTTGCTCGTCAATTTCTTTTAATGAACATATAGATAAGGAGGAAAGTCTAGAAAGCATGGCATGTTTACCCGAAATTAGGCGTAAAGTATGTAGATCAAGAAGAGTCAATTTCAAACGAGATTTTCGTTTAATATTACCATTCTTGCGAATGCCATGCGATCGAGATTTGCGTTTTCTAATAGAAAAAATTGAAAAAATATCTATATCTGGTTCTTTTGAAATATTTCCAGTCTGGTAAATATTATCATTCAGTCCTAAAGGAAAAGGTGTTTGCAATTTTTTGATCCAATTTAATTCAGATATAAATCTAGCTTTCGATTTAAAGCTACTAGTCGCCTCCTTATCGTATGTTATATGCTCAACAATTTGTACTAAAACATCTTTAAAAGAATGGCCAGATTTCCGAAAGTGTTGGTATAAAAAATTGTTTAGTTTACGATTTCGACACTGATATGCATGCTCACGAAATCGAGTTTTCAAAGCACGTCCTGTTTGTCCTACGTACTGTATACCGCAACTAGGCGCGTTTCAAGTTAAAACATAAATAACGTTAGTAGTAGTACAATCAACGTCTGAGTTTATCTTGACATTAAATGTTCTACCATTAACTGTAGATTTTATAGTGGAATTACAAGAAATGTTACTACAACATATGCACCTCTTAGCAAAGCACTTTTGGATAATTGGATACACTCTGTGTCGTCTGCATAAGGACCGTTTACGAATAGAAGAAACATTTTGGATAACAGATTTTAAAGGTGAAAGTACAACTCTTGGTCCATTGAAAAAACATTTATTAATAGAAAGAGATGGTATGTGAAAAGATGAAGCCGACTGAAGATTAAGTTGTTTTAAACGAACAAAAGGTTGAAGGGAAGAGAAATTAGAAATATTTCTGGGTACTTGTACAGACGACACAGATTGCATATTTAAAGCTTTTAGTTCTATTCGAGGTATTTTAACTTTATTCATATTGGAAAGTGATAGAGGGGCACCTGTATTGTGTTCAACAACACGTCAATTACATAAGTGTAGCTACCAAGTGCATCAAATTGTTGGTGAACACAACACCTACCACGAGGTGCATGACATACTTATGATGATGTAAGAGGCGAATGAGAGTTGTGTATGTTACTTGCATATCCTGCAAGAGAATGATAACAACATCGATTACGTGTACGGGGAGACTTTTTACGGCCACCACACGGCACAAGCAACACTGTTGTGATAATAAAAGTACAAAAATGAGTCATGCAGGAAATACCACATACAGAACAAACACTCGCCCGAACAGCAACACAAGGAAACAGCAAATGTACATGGGTAGAAAAAACAACAAGAGACGCACAAAGACAAAACAAACATTCAATAGGAGGAAGATGGAAGTACCGCCTTGGAACGGTCAGTGACAAAAGTCACAATCATCAAGAGACGCACAAAGACAAAACAAACATACAATAGGGGAGATGGAAGTACCGCCTTTGAACGGTCAGTGACAAAAGTCACTGGGGGGGGTTAAACCGGAACTTGGGCGCCCAACCTCACACTTATTCCATCTCAACCCAAGTTTGATTCATCATTTCTACATCGGCTAATAAATTGTTGTATAAAGTAGATAATATTACGTTCTGTGTTGAAACTAGCTTCAACCAGTATTTAATAATTCTAACGATGTATATACATGTACAAGGGATATCGACCCCATGTACAAGGGATATCGACCCATTTCACCATATATATTGTATGTCGATGTACACCTCTTCACGTGTAATAACCTCTTAAAAAATTCTAGGTGTACTCGTTCTATTTGTTTAGATTTAGAATGGCCCCATACTTCACAGCTATAATTCAAACTAGAGCTAACAAATGCATCAAATAACTGATATGTAACACTATATTTCAGGTTCAAACCGTTAATATTGGCCATGAGTGAATTCAATGATCTCAGCCCTTTGTCAAATATAAACTCTTGATTTAAAACAAAACTCCCAGTGTAGCTCAAAACCGTCCCAAGATAGTTAAAGTCACTTACTGTTTCTAAACTCTCACCCCGTATGACCAATGTTCATTTTCATTTAAACGACCCCTTTTACTAAACACCATTACTAATTTTCGAGCAGTTTACTGCTAATCCCCAAATTTCACAGTATTCATTTAATATATCTCATTTATATTGCAAGTCATGTGACGAGCTACCAAAGACAGCAATGTTATCGAAAAAAATTTAAAATTGCAAGCATAATATCATCTATACTTATTCCTATAAGATCTGGATCTGGAAGATTTAACTCTAAATCCTCAAGAAAAAGGGCAAACATTATGGACGAGATTATCTCCCCTTACATGAGTCCAGTATAATTATCATATATCTCAGAATAAGTATTTCCCTTTCTAATACATGTCTTGACTTTGTCGTACATATCATTTAAAACACGTACAATTTTACTGTTAAGACCCAGCTTATATAACTTGAACCACAAATAATTCTAATAATAATCGTATTAATCAATCAACACCAGAAGCTGCACAGATATACATACAATGAAAATAATGATTACAACCCATTTTCCGACAGGATACATTTGTTCAGTTAAATATGATTGCTATCCAAATACTACAAAATTATTAAAAAGGAGCCTCCTTTTTATAACAGGGATTTTGTACGGAAATCAGCGGACGTCTTCGGCCAAGTTCTGATTCCAGCTGATGACGAAGGCTTTTCCGTTGGTTTTTGTAGCAATCCATTTTTTATTTTTTCGACAAAAACAACCATTTACTGGCCGTGCTGTTTAGCATTAGATAAGTGTTAAGGTACATGGTACATAGATTCCAATTCTGAAGTCAGTTCGAAACGCAAAAATTGCCGAAATTTGAGCAGCATACATCTTTAAATCGACGAAAGCGCAGTACAAACGTTTATTAGACGTTCAATGGCGTGAAGACTAAACACCGCGTCTACAGTTGACCGACCCGATCTAAACCCGAACTGTAGGACATCAACCCCTGCCGCTTTATCTGACTTGCGTTTTTTAACAGCTGCTAGCATTTCTTTAACAGTAATATCACAATTAACTTGAATTGAGTCCATCAAAATTGCAATTAGGATTATATCACAATCATGGTTAGAGCAAAACAACCCTGCGTCCTCATTTACAGTTTGTGTAGAAGAGCCCATCCTTGTTTAAAATAGTTAAAATAAACTCGTCTACGCTTATTTCGTTAGTAGCATATGGCTTCTTCCGGAAGAGCGGCCAAAACTCCTTCGGCTCAGAATGGCGTAAACATTCATGTTATTAAAATTATTACGCTTACAAGAAATTAATTTCTTGTATGCTATTTTGCTTTCGCATACATGTAATACTATTCTATTTTCATGCGATGGCTTACTGTTGTAACTGTGTAAAGCACGGAGGTACACTTTTCTACCGTGTCAGCATTCAGCATCAAACCATTCACTTTTTTTTAAATCGTCGTCTTTAAAGCGTACATGTTTTGAAATGTTTTTATCATACCTTTTAGGGAATGACTGTGCAGTGCTGAATGCAAGATAGCTGATTGAAGGCGTTCCTGCAGGGGTTGTTTTTGGCATTAAGCAGTCACCTATTTTGAAAGTGTAACTTACTGTTAAATATATGTCCGGCTTAGAGAGGGTGTATGTTAATGTAAGAAAGTGCAATAACCTTAAAAACTTCATACACTATGACAATACTGGCTATTCCTAAAGTAAGGTGACACAATAATAACTTGTCTCAGTTTAAATCTGTCATACAACAAGAGGGCCATGAGGCCCTGAAGCGCTCACCTGAGATACACCAAGGACGGGGCCATCATTTGTACAACCTTGGTAGAGAACCACAAGGCAAAGCAATATGCCATTAATTAAAGGTCTAAGCCTTATGGCTTCAGAGAAAAATAATATATTTTTCCCATGAAAAACTGATAAGCAAGGGCCAAGTTTCGCCCAGAGGTCATGGTCGTAAGTTGAACAATCTTTGTAGAGGACCATGCTACATGCCAAATATCAAAGGTCTAGGCTTTACAGTTTCAGCGAAGAAGAATGTTAAAGATTTTCCTATGAAAAACTGATAAGCCCTTGGGCGGGGCCATTTTTGGCCCGGGGTCATAATTTGAACAATCTTTATAGAGGACCATAAGATCATGCTACATGCCAAATATCAAAGGTCTATGCCTTACAGTTTCAGAGAAGAAGAATGTTAAAGATTTTCCTATGAAAAACTGATAAGCCCTTGGGCGGGGTCATTTTTGGCCCGGGGGTCATAATTTGAACAATCGTTGTAGAGGACCATTAGATCATGCTACATGCCAAATATCAAAGGTCTAGGCCTTACAGTTTCAGAGAAGAAGATTTTTAAAGATTTTCCTATGAAAAACTGATAAGCCCTTGGGCGGGCCATTTTTTGGCCCGGGGGTCATAATTTGAACAATCTTTGTAGAGGACCATAAGATCATGCTACATGCCAATTATCAAAGGTCTAGGCCTTACAGTTTCAGAGAAGAAGAATGTTAAATATTTTCCAATGAAAAACTGATAAGCCCTTGGGCGGGGCCATTTTTGGCCCAGGGGTCATAATTTGAACAATCTTTGTAGAGGACCATTAGATCATGGTACATGCCAAATATCAAAGGTCTAGGAGTTACAGTTTCAGAGAAGAAGATTTTTAAAGATTTTCCAATGAAAAACTGATAAGCCCTGGGGCGGGGCCATTTTTGGCCCGGGGGTTATAATTTGAACAATCTTTGTAGAGGACCATTAGAACATGCTACATGCCAAATATCAAAGGTCTAGGCCTTACAGTTTCAGAGAAGAAGATTTTTAAAGATTTTCCTATGAAAAACTGATAAGCCCTTGGGCGGGGTCATTTTTGGCCCGTGGGTCATAATTTGAACAATCTTTGTAGAGGACCATAAGATCATGCTACATGCCAATTATCAAAGGTCTAGACCTTACAGTTTCAGAGAAGAAGAATGTTAAATATTTTCCTATGAAAAACTGATAAGCCCTTGGGCGGGGCCATTTTTGGCCCAGGGGTCATAATTTGAACAATCTTTGTAGAGGACCATTAGATCATGGTACATGCCAAATATCAAAGGTCTAGGAGTTACAGTTTCAGAGAAGAAGATTTTTAAAGATTTTCCAATGAAAAACTGATAAGCCCTGGGGCGGGGCCATTTTTGGCCCGGGGGTTATAATTTGAACAATCTTTGTAGAGGACCATTAGATCATGCTAGACGCCAAATATCAAAGATCTAGGCCTTACAATTTCAGAGAAGAAGAATGTTAAAGATTTTCCTATGAAAAACTGATAAGCCCTTGGGCGGGGCCATTTTTGGCCCAGGGGTCATAATTTGAACAATCTTTGTAGAGGACCATTAGATCATGCTAGATGCCAAATATCAAAGGTCTGGGACTTACAGTTTCAGAGAAGAAGATTTTTAAAGATTTTCCTATGAAAAACTGATAAGCCCTGGGGCGGGGCCATTTTTGGCCCGGGGTCATAATTTATACAATCTTTGTAGAGGACCATAAGATCATGCTACATGCCAAATATCAAAGATCTAGGCCTTACAATTTCAGAGAAGAAGAATGTTAAAGATTTTCCTATGAAAAACTGATAAGCCTTTGGGCGAGGCCATTTTTGGCCCGGGGGTCATAATTTATACAATCTTTGTAGAGGACCATAAGATCATGCTACATGCCAAATATCAAAGGTCTAGGCCTCACAGTTTCAGAGAAGAAGATTTTTAAAGATTTTCCTATGAAAAACTGATAAGCCTTTGGGCGAGGCCATTTTTGGCCCGGGGGTCATAATTTATACAATCTTTGTAGAGGACCATAAGATCATGCTACATGCCAAATATCAAAGGTCTAGGCCTCACAGTTTCAGAGAAGAAGATTTTTAAAGATTTTCCTATGAAAAACTGATAGGCCCTGGGGCGGGGCCATTTTTGGCCCGGGGGTTATAATGTGAACAAAGTTTCGTTTCCCCTAGCCACTGATGCTTCTGACAAAATTTGGTTAAAATCGGGTCAGCAGTTTCAGAGGAAATATCGTTTGAAAATGTGGACGGACGCCGGACGCCGGACGCCGGACACCGGACGCCGGACGCCGGACACCGGACGCCGGACGACGGACGACGGACAAATAGCGGTTACAATAGCTCATCCTGAGCCTTTGGCTCAGGTGAGCTAAAAACATAAGAGATATTTACATGTGTACATGATGTAGACAGTGAAATAAAAGCTATACAGTAAAATTGTGTGATCATACTTTAAGTATAATTGACAGCTGGTAAGTAAGTGGAAGTGGGCATTAAATGCAGGTTGAAATGCAGCAAATATTGTGGAAGTTTTGGTATGTCTTTCAACATGTGTTAAACACCAACTAGTATGAAAGGCAAATTGTTTGACTGCTTACATGGTGTTTTATCTCATTACCTAATTAGCTACTTAAATCCTTGCAATAAATAAAGTGAAAAGGGACATTTACTAGAGATTGGGGAAAATGAGAAGCATGTGGATTTGAAACCATTGTGATAAATGGAGCACTTGCTTCTTTCGGGCAAATGTTCTATTTATCACAATTGATTAGAAAAGTGACTCTTACACTGGTGCGATGGGATACTTGAAGTAAAGTGACGTAGGTCACATAATTATCAGTTGTATCGTTTAAGTCTGTCATAAAATCATATAAGAAATATTTACAATTATACATCATGTAGAGATAGTGAGATAAAAGCTATACAGTAAAAACCTATATTGGGTGATTATAACATAAAAAAAGTAACAGCTGGTAAGTACTAGAAGTGGGCATTAAATGCAGATTGAAATGCAGGAAATATTGTTGGTGTTTTGGTCTTACATTAACCATGCGTTTAACACCAACCAGTATGAAAAGCAAATGATTTGGCCCCTTAAATAGTGTTTTAATCCATTACCTCATAGGTTAAATTTTGCATCAATAAATTGAAAAGGAGCATTTACTAGAGGAATGGGGAAAATAAGAAGCGTGTAAATGAAACTATTGTTATAAATGGAGCATTTGCCTCTTAAGACCAATTACTGTATTTAGAATAAGTATATCAAAACGTGTCTCCTTCATAGATGGGGGTGCCTCGGAAAGTAAGGTCACATAATAATAAGTTGTCTTGGTTTGATTCTGTCGTACAATAAAATAAGAGATCTTTACATGTGTTCATGATATACATGATGAAATGAAAGTTATACAGTAAAACCAGTATTGAGTGATCATAACTTAGATAAATTGGCAGCTGGACATTAAGTTCAGTTTGAAATCAAGGAAAATCTTATGGATGTTTTTGTTTGACTTTCAAATGTGTTTATCAGAAACTGGCATGAAAGTTCAACGAATTTACTGTTTACATGGTTGTTATTTTTTAAACCCATTAACTCATAGGCTATTTTTGAAATCTACCTCTTTGCATCAATAACCTTGAAAGTAGTATTTAATAGAGAAATGGGGAAAATAAGAAATGTGAAGTTTTGAAACGATTGGTATAAATGTAACATGGACAGGGGCCAGTTGGACAGGGGCGAGTTGGTAACACACTATCATAGGTCTTTGATTGGAATTAGGCGATGTTTGAAGTCGGTAAAGTTGATCTATGCTTCAGTCGCGATACATACTATTACAGTGGTGCACATGTCAAAATACATCTGCCCAAATTGCAAGTTGTAAATAGTTTGTACGAATCAGAGACATTGTTCTAAAACATATTTTATATTGTGATACCGAACACGACAATATTGTTCCGGATAGGAAAAATGTGGATGGTGCTGATGTTGCGATTTATATTACGGTAAAAACAAAAATATTCCGGCTCCAGTACCAAAACAAATTTCCCAATCACTAATTGCGAGGGCCCCTGAGGTTGACAGACTGAAAGTACAGTATAGCCCACCACAACCGGTCACTCACATAACGACTTGTAGCTATCTCAAAAACTTAACCAGTCCAAATCGGGAAGAGAGTCAATCGAGACATACCATTGGGAATGTTCCACTTTACTAGGATCCCGCTCCAGGCGACGGATTGCGCCAGGTATAATCGGTTAGTATTTTCCGTTCTGGAATGGGTAGGCTCCGCTGTACTTCATTCAGTAAATACCAAACATAACACGTGATCTCAGTTGAAAAAAATATGTAACACATGACAACAGTATACTTGTAAGGTTTTAACGGCAGTAGGTAAGTACGAAATTTAAAAAAACAACACAGAAACAAACTTGTTTTCAGTAACAAATGCCAGTACAATTTATATTGTTTAAAAATCTGTCGATTTGTTTATATTGGGAGCTATCCAGTGTTACGTGGAAAAGTCACATAGCAGCGTTGCGAGCAGCAGGCCCTGTCCGCCATACAGTCCTTTCTGCTTGCCAGTCACGGTGTGTCGGTCGCAACACTGTATGTCAAAAACCATAATAGCATTAACAGAAAAAAAATAACCGCAATAACAGTGACAGAACTGTGATATCAACAAAGCAGAGAATGAAATCATCAAAATGATATTATATTCCAGATCAATGCAGGCAATGTGAACTGCATGTAAAATTGATTTACATTGTTCATTTTCAAAACAGGGACATAGGCAAGCAGTGTATACCCGAATCAGATAGCTTTGATAGTTCATCTGGTCTGGCCATGGAATGTTGCTGACCCGCACGTGTATCCTTGTTTACTAGAACGTTAGGTCTATATTTATAGAAAATAAGTAAATGTTTCTTCTTAAAGCAAGGAACCGCAAAAGCTATCAGAGCAAAAACAGAAGAAAAAAACATTGATGATGAGTAGTTGATGTTTACATTTAGCTTGTATAGTTAGTAGTTCTTTGAAATAATTTCATTATACATTTCATAAAAGCTGAAAGGTTGTTTAATATCACTTGGTTTGTGGAACACATCAGTTCTTTCAATCTGTTGGTATTCGGATATGTAAATATTTTTTCCTGAACAAATTTCTGTCTTATATTATCACAATGTGGGCATTTCAACAGATAATGCATATCATCTCATTTAGTTCACACAGGTTACACTTACGATTTTCATGTATAATATATGATTGTTTCCAACGACCTACGTCAACTGGAAATCTATGATTCCCAGTTCGAAAGTGTATCATAGCCAGTCTTGATGTCTGAGGAAGATTTATAAGATATTGTTCTAAGTGTAGGTTATCCTTGAAAATAGCATACATTTTACCTTTCCATGAATTTCCGAGTTTAGAGTGCCAATATTGCGTAAACTGATCAATAAAGCCGGTGTTTAATGAGTTTATGTATATTTATTGTTCGGATTGTATTCTGGTTTTGCCATATATCTGAAAAGCCAGTCATATTTAGAATGTTTTTAATATAACTTATCCATTTGTAATTTGCGTCTGATTGAGTGGTTAACTGGTAAAGTATATGCGAGAATTTTTTAGGTCTAGAGTGAATTAGTGTAGTCCAAACTTTTATCATTCTGGTCTATATGAGTATACCAATGGGGATACGTCCAAGCTCTGCATACAAGGAAGCCAAGGAGATATCTGCAGCAGTTTTTTTATCGGATATTTGCTATATACAGGAGCCGTTTGACAATTATGTTTTGGTACCGGATCGTAAATAGGTTTCTATAAATAGCTATTGTGCATATCAAGTAGTACGTGCGTTATAATAAGAACGAATATGGTGAATATTAAGCGCCACTGCTTAGGATATATATAATGCTTTAATCGTTGCAAGTACATGTAGTTCTTTGAAAATAAATTCTTATAATTGGAATTTATCCACTCAGCAAGCTTCTCTAGTGACGTAATAAAGGGGTGCGGATAAACTTAAGTTTCTTAGAATAGAATAGAATATATATTAGAACAGGTTTTATTTACCAACCATGGACCCTCTCGGGTTACAAATGAATGCATACTAAAACATTTATGATTAGCATGATTGACATGAAACTAAAGAACGTGTATCATATCTTAGGTACATATTGGTAAATAACATATAAATAACAATACATTTTTTCATCTTGCTTCCTCGTGAAGTTCACACATGGACACACCAGTCAATGGTTTATGCATCTAGCAAGCACTTCCAAGTTAGCTAGATCCTCCTATTAGTTTTCTTCCGGTAGTATCTAGAAGGTTTATTAGGTTAGTGATAATACTAGCCTTTTCTAAGGCATAATGATCCTTAACAATGTAAGTACATGTATTTCAATTTTCTGTAAATAAGCATATGTTGATGGAATAACGAAAAAATCACCACTAGAATTATACAAATAAGAAAAGAGAAAAAAATAGAAAAGAATTGTGGGGGTTATAGTTGGATTCGAACCTAGGTCAGGTCATTCAGAACGTAAACTGAAACACTTTTTCCCAAACAGCTTAGCCCGCTCGGCCACTCTGCCATCGATAGTAAACATCGCTGATTTATCAGTTTTATTAACTTAATCCATCGCTGGAGAAACGCGGTTTAATAAGAATCAAGTCGGAAAGCAAAGATTAATGGATAAAAAGTACATGTTTCCATTCTATTCGCATGCTAATTGGATAAAGAAGCTCTTAAAGGGACGGGAAATGGCATAGACCTAAATAATATGTTCAGCTCCATCGAGGTCAATCTAAAAATAGAAACTGAGCCGACCGTTACTCGAATTTTATACGGAATGCAAAAATGATTGCACTTTGTTCTGGGATAAAATAATCATGTCTATTTTAATTAAAATATCGACAATCTGGATTTAACTGATCCTATTGTTCAAATTCAATCACGTTTTCTATAAATACTTTAATATTCAAACTCTTTATTGGTTAATGATAGTTTGACTGCGTATTTTCTATATAACCAAAACTCGCGCATGCGAATAGCCACAACTCGTCCCGTCCGGTAGACGGCGATATTCTTTTTACTATCCCAATTCAAAACTCCTCGAGATAAATTGTAAACCATCCCAGAATACGCCGACATCCAATTCCAACACTGAGGAGAGACCCTGAGCGGTCTCTCCAATAACATATACCTTGGTGTAGACTTTCTTGTTTCTGTTATACGTCTAAGGAAATTACAGTGAAACTCTCCAATAAGGTCTAGATTTTCATAACCCCATACTTCACTACCGTATTGTAAACGAAACTAGTAGGGTTCAACATCCCCTCATATTGAGGCCTTAACCCGTTACCTCATATGCTATTTTTAGATACAGCCTCTTTTAATGTATCTACCGAAAAGGAGCATTAACTAGAGCAAAGGAAAAGTTTAGAATTTTGTACAGTATAACCTCTCTTAACCGGAATTCTAGTAGATAAGAATTTAGATACTTTTAGGCAGGTGGCTGCTTAATGCAGAGTGAAAGTCATGCAGAAAGCTCCTAGAGGAGCTTTCTGCATGACTTTCACCCTGCATTAAGCTGCCAGCTGTCTCCAAGACCGATATTCATACTAAATTTAACGGCCGGTTAAGAGAGGTTTTACTGTAGTTTGAAACCATTGTGATAAATAGAGCATTTGCTCCTATAGGAGCAAATGCTCTATTTACCACAATGGTTTCACAAAGTGACTTCTACAGAGTCGTCAAAAGTCGTCAATATGAGGGAAAGGGTTAAATAAATATTACCATGATGTTATTGTCGGTTGTTTCTAGACGTATTTGTCTCCGAGGAGGTATTTTCTTGTTATCATGTTTGCCTGAATGACGGTGTTTACACTGAGGAGGCAATATTCAATTATCGCAATATACTTTTCCCAACGCAAATCATTGCGTTACTATTATATTTAACCCCTTTAACAGAGGCACTTTTTGACGTTTTGTAAACAGAGTATACCAATATCAGTTGGCTTCTGTTGCAGCATTCTCGCCACACACATATTTGATTCTTTATCTGGGATTACCTATGCAAACAGTTTTGATCCTGATGAGACGCCGATTAACTAGGAGTCTCATCAGAAACATCCAAACGGTTTGTAACTGTGTTAATGCTGTTCAAAGAAAACGGGAGACAATTTAACAAAGGAAATTGTAGGCGTTGACAAATTTTGCAGACTATACTAATTGGCAGCGAAAGAGTTCAATGTTGACGTAAAACATTTCTATGGTAACCGCCTGGCGAATAGATTCGGGTGTCTTTAGAACAGATAGCTGATATATATGCAGCGCGAAAATTTTACTGGGAGTTTTCTACATACATGTACAATGTAGCTATATTCCCGCCCTAAGCTGCTACTTGTATTGGCCGTTTACCTGGTGGAAATGAGTTTAACGCCTGCGTATACTGAATTGACCCACATCAGGATCTGCTCTATATCAGAGGACCAGCTAAGGTGTGTAAATTAAAATATTTTCAAGAATAAAAATGAAGAATTTATTTCTCCACCAAACCCTATTGTATGACTACTCTGTAGAATCATCTTGAAGAGTCGATTCAAAATGCATGTACAGTAAAAACCCGCTAATGCGACCACCTAAAAGAGGTATAATTCTAGGTGATAGATGCAGATGATAGCTTAATGCAGTGCAAAAGTAATGCAGAAAGCTCCCAGAGGAGCTTTCTGTATTACTTTTGTACTGCATTAAGCAACCACCTGCTTATAAAGACAACCATGTTTATTCATTAAGTGGTCGCATTAGAGGGGTTCTACTGTAGTTGTCACAAAATAGGGTTTAGTGGAGAAATGACGACTGTAGTACGACTGTAGTACGATTGGAGTACGCGCCTTTATCTGTTGCTCTGTTGTATACTTATGGAACCTAATCTGATGCTACATTTTCAGACATGGCCAAAACGTCATGTGTTCATATACTATCATAAAATCAAACCAATCAGATCATACATATTCATGACGTCAACATTTCTAACCATACATATTCATAGAAGAAAAGGTTAATGATTGAAAATTATAATTATTATGAGTCACCGTTTATATAGATGTGATACAGAACATAACCCGTTTACCAGATAAATACTCCTGTAAATAAACAATACCATCATGAATATTAATAAGAACAGTTTGATACTAGCATTATCACGAGCACAGGAATATGTTACCATGGCATAAACTGTAGAATCAGGTCTTTGTTATTCCAAAAACAAACGTAACATACCCAGCCGAGACGGCTCCTACAGTAGCCGTCTGACCTAGGTCTGCAATTGCCAATGTGTGGCCTACAATAGCCGTCTGACCTAGGTCTGCAATTGCCAATGTATGGCCTACAATAGCCGTCTGACCTAGGTCTGCAATTGCCAATGTGTGGACATTATGTCTCTGTCAGGTTTAGGGATATCGCCAAACTTGTATAAACATAGATGGGATTCATGCTCCCCTTTAAGTACTTCCAACAGCTACGTCAGGTGTCGCCATCATACATGTATTTGCATGACATTTTGGAACTACATTGTAATAACAGAGCAACAAATAAACGTGCTTTTTCAAATACTAAAATCGTTATTTCTCTACCAGACCCTGTGTTATGACCCCGAAGAGACTATTCTAAAGAGTGGTCACAACATAGGGCTTGGTGGAGAAATAAAGAATTTATTATTACCAAGAGTTTAAGTTACGCATCTTAGCTTGACCTCCACAACAAGGTGTAGCCGTACCTATTTACAAGGAGAGTATCATGTACAAAGTGTATGAAATGATTTAATGATTTAGCAAACAGTGTAAGCCCATACAAGAAGGCTCCTGTGGAACCGTCTAATCACGCTTGCGCCGTTTGCTTATGAAATTATATAGATATGTTTCTACAGGACGTAGCAAGCCCAATCAATCAAAGTTCATATACGTGTACCATTATAAATAAGCATTAAGGTAATTCATATTCATACATACGATATTTCACTAATGGGTGGATAAAATGTATGTTTCGGTACTGTTCTTTTAGTTCATATACTGGCTGTGAAGAAAATTGCTATAGCTCTCGTTGTAATTTTTTTCAACCATCTTTGTTAACACTTTACTTGATGAATATCGGTCTGTTAGAAATATTGACATCATGAAATGCTGGCCACAACCGAAACTGTAGAATCAGATCTTCGAGTATATTATTCCATTAGCAGAGAGCACAGAATTTGTCAGACAACTTCTACAGGCGCTGTCTTATCGGATTCTACACTTGCTGCCATGGTGTCACCTGTCGTCTACATGAGGGAATTGGTTATCCCGCTATGAAAACAATACAGTTTGACGCCGGAGGTTACTCGGCGTCTCATCCGGATCCAAACTGTTTGCATAGGTAATCACATATCCGACATTGGCAGCCAAACAGTTAATCATTTCCCTGTTCTATGTTTAGTCTAAATTTTAATACCCATTGAATATTCATGAACAAAATAGCTATAATAAAATATTGAAGGTGGTACATTGTAGCTATTTTAGAAAGTAATGACACAGATCTATCGAATTCCATAAGCAAACAGAGCAGACACGCATACCCTGATCACGCATACCCTGATTTGGGTCTACTCTGTTTGCAAGTGCGTGAAAACACGTTTCTATGAGGGAAAAGGTTAATGCCCAAGCACGCGGTAAGGGAAGAGTTGTTCGTACCGGAAAAGGAGCAAATAGGCGCCTGACCAGGATCCAAACTGTTTATTTTTTAATTTTTCTTGAAACAAAAATGAATGAAGAAAGATATAAATGGAAAATTATAGCAGACATCGAGGTTTGCCGACGACAAAATTTTGCAGTGAAAGAGTTTAGCTGAATCCGAACCAGAAGTTATATTAAATTGTCGAAATTATGAGCAAATACATACGTTGCAACGTGCATTTTACGTCGTAATTGGAACGGTAAAGGGAATTGAATATATCTTCCTAAAAGGTCATTTCCAGTTCAGGTTTTCACAGGGACGAAGTACGTTTCCATTTGTTAATCAGGTGAATGAACTATTTCATATAATTTAGGATTTTCACCTTATCAGCATCTCTTTGTTGACTGAGGTGTCCATGACAACATTACATCTTAACACGTTCGCGTATTATTCCACAAACGTAAACACAATTAACACCACTCCCTTGTCAGTTTATTTAACCGTTGGAAGAATGGTTCTATAGAAGGTTTCTGCATTAATTTTGATCTGCATTAAGCTACCTGCCTTACAAACCCATAATTGCACCTCTTTTTAATGACGTGTTGTGACGCGCATGTGCGGTGTGTTGTTGACATCCGAGTCAGCTGATTCGAAGCGCGCGAGTGTCGTACCGGACTCTATGCAGTTGCCTACTGATAACCAACCGGACTGGACAGGAGAGGCCTGTCCTTACAAACTGTGGATTATTCTATTACTCTCTCGTTAGCCAGTAGGTTTAGAGCAGACTTCCAGAGCAAACACTGGGCTACTTTAATGGCGACGAGGATTTAAAGGCCAGTCAAACTTAAAGTTTAAAGCATGAGACATTTTCTCCATTTAGGTTTTCTTGTACGGAGGATATTCGTACATGACAGTTTTTCTTGAAGTGTAGGTTTCATGTCAGTTATTTTTTCTTGTATCGAGGTAACTCATACATGCCAGTTTTTCTTGAAATTAATATTCATGCCAGTAGGAGAAAAATAAAGGGTCTCTAAACCGGGCAGGTTAATTTATTTATTGCAATACACACTGGTTACCGGTTTATGTGCAATAAGTGTTCACATCTAGCGAGAGTGACAGTTTGTTTATTTCAATGCAGGTGCGGATGAATAGACACTTTTCTTAGGGCAGGTTTTGAATTTGTCCTATGCCAGTTAGATTTCTCAAAACAATTTGAGGTTAATTGAAAGTCTTATGCCAGTTCATAACTTTTTTGCCTTAGGATTCTGATAGGTTTTCAGTAGGGTGACTTATGCCAGTTTATTATTTTCTTAAGGCATTCTAGGAATTCATCTAATAGATTCTAAGCTAAGGTAAAGTTATATTTTCTTAAGGCATTCAGTTTCAAATTTATTTTATGCCAGTTTTATTTATGGTAGATTAGCTCACGGAATGTAAGGTACGTTTGCTTGTACGATTGCTGTTATCACGTATTTCATACCTGTTGACTGAATAGAAAGTTCATTGTCTGTCAGTATAAAGATTTCCCATTGTATTCCATACAGGGAAAATAAACCAGATTTATCGTTGTATTTCATACACGATTTATATAGGTATATGCTTGCTCAGTGCTCAAAATGTCGGTGAAGATTAATACAGCTTCGGTAGAGGAGTTGCGTTTAATCCCAAGAATAGATAAAGCTAGAGCAGAAGCCATTGTAAGGTTCCGTGCTCAGTATCAAGTACTGACAAAGGACGCTTTGTCCCTCCCTTGTGCTGATGGGGAATCTGAATGAAAACATGCTTCGTGTAATTGATTTCTCCCTGCCAGGACAGTCATATAAAACAGAACTGAACTCAGTCAAGGAGCGACTTGTTCAGGATGCAAGCGCAAATCTACCCTTAAGTACATCACCATCAACTCCGAAGGTTAAAGTTGATGACTTCGACCGGCTTATCAGCATGTCTGAAAGACAGGTGAGGACTAGGGGTTTATTTGACCACAAGGGAAAGCAAACTTACAAATGTCCAAAACCTGAATCCAATACTAAAGTTTAATATTTGGAGCATTTGCGAGAGCTGCAGCGGGAGGCAGAGAGCATCTTAGACATCATTCAAAATCTAGTGAGGGTTGAGGAGAATAAGCTGGTCACAGGTTCAAGCCCACATACGCTACAGTCTTCCAGACTGGCAAGTGGGGAGTTAGTCAGCAAACATGTCGTCTTCCAGACACAGGAGCCATCGGAATACATGTCAAACAGAGCACAAGTCTTTAGCTACACCTGCATACAAGGATCTGCATAGAAGGATACCCAAAAGCCATCGCAAACAAGAGGCTATTTCAAAATTTTGTCAAGGGTGTTTGGATAAGGATGCTGCAAAACATGCTTGCATTGAACACCCAATGAGCATTCATAATAGTTACCGCGCTATTGAAGGGGAATGCTTCTGGGAAGAAATTAAAAGTTGAGATTACTATAAATGCAGTAGGTTCTGTCACAGAATCTAAAGTGGAGCAGATGGTAGCTAGAGCTATAGAGTCTGGATGCCAAGCTACAGTTTCCATCACGGAAGGTTAGTTCTCGCAACATGACGGTTCAGTGTTTCTTTTGCAAGCAAAGGGGACACACGAAACGTGATTGTGACAGATACTTAGCGTGGTAAAAAAAGCGAGGTTGTAAAGATAGCGACAAGCCCGACAAGGCTAATAAAGATTGAGGTTAAGGGTCGCACATCAGTGGCTAGGACTCTTTAGGAACCTTTAGAAAGTATGACTTCCAGTCAACTTTCGTCAGAAAAGGAACCTTTAGAAAGCATGACTTCCAGTCAACTTCCATCAGAAAATGGAAAAGTTTTAGGTCAGTTCATATGACTTTCAGTCCTGAATAGACTGACGCAGGAGCTGGTACTCATACTCATAGGTTACATGAAAAAGACTGCAAGGAACGTGTTGGATCTGCATCTAGTCTGCTGTCAGATCTTGAACACACTCTCTGTGCTTTTTCATATTAAGGTTGGGGGGGGAGAATGGTTAAGGCTAGGATTGATTCCGGGGCCGTAATCACTACCCTTTCAACGCAAATACATGTACATGTATACTAAAGGTTACAACACAAATACATGTATACTAAACTTTACAACGCAAATACATGTATACTAAAGTATAAAAGAGAGACCATGGAATAAAGAGAAAGTTTTTTTAGAGTAACAGAGTATCCGGTTGATGGATGCTAACCTTGAATCTTTTAAGAAAGATGATATTGTAGCTTGTGCGCGAGTTGTAGACTCTGTTTCAGATTAAACTCAAGTCGTCAGCAAGCAGATTTCCAGTCGCAGTGCTGAGAAAAGAGTTCCGTTAGTGAGCAAGCAGAAAACCGCCAGAGATATTTTGCTGGTGCATAGATTACAGGATACTCAATGATGTCACTGTAATATGGGAAAGGCTTTTGAGAACCACTTGAATAACCTTTGTGGAGTTCTAGACTGGTTTAGAACTTATGGCATGAAGCTTAAGCCAAGAAAGTTGTCTTTTCTTCCGGGAAGAAGTTTCTTGGGAGAAATGTCAGTGGCAACTGCATGTCAATGGTTTCTAAGGATGCTGGTGTTGTAAAACCATGGCTCAGTAGCCAGTTCCAGCTTCATCCGAGGATGTTGAAAGGTTCCTTGGTTTGGCCAATTACCATAGGTCCTAAGTTGACACAGCCTTTATATAGGTCAACTGGCAAGAATCTATTCAAGTGGGGTCCTTTGGAACAGAAAGCATTTGACGCTTTGAAGAAGGCACTGACTTCACACCCAGTGTTGGCGTTGCCGAATAGTCAAGATCCATTTATCTTGGTTGTAGATGCCTCACATACAGCTATCGGAGCAGAATTGATACAGATACAGAACGGAGTGGAAAGAGTGGTTGCTTTCAGCAGCCTCTCAATAACTCCGGAGCATACGGTACAACCAGGAAATAGTTCTTAATTATCATACAGTTTACGAGGCATTTCCGGTATTTCTTGCTTGGACATATTATTCCAGTTTAACTTGGTTGTTACCACAGAGGCAGCTAGCTAGCCCGATGGATGGAAGAATTGTCTCAGTATATCGCGGTATAGTGGTTAAGCATCGGGCTGGAGTAAAACATTAGAATGCAGATGTGATTTCCAGGATCCCTGATTCTTTGACTCCATGCTCAGCATATGTTGCTAGTATAAAGCCAACGGATCTACCCTGTGAAAGTTGGGAATATTGCTTATACGTGGATACAATTTACTTAGTGAATGAGGCAGTAGGTCTCACACTCCTGATAGCTTGTATGATTCTGTTTGAGCACCAGGCCCCGCTTTCACAATCGATCTCAAACTCGACTCATGCTCAAAAAGTGAGATTTTGTTCAAACTCGGTCTCCTGAGATGAGAATTTTCTCATGTCGGCTTTCACTAACAAATTTGAGCAAAGTCTCATCTCAATAAATGAGATTTTGCTCAAAAAATCTTGAGTCAGCATAGTAGTTGTCTCAAATCCAAAATGGCGATAATCAGAAGATTTGTCGTCCGGAGGCAAAGGAGGGGTCGTCGGTAAATTCGCCGACGATTCGACATATCATCATATGTAGAACTTGTCCGATGACGAGTTACCGGCTCGGTATAGATTCTCCTATGAATCTATACTGTTTTTTCTCTGTTGCGAGCCGCTTCATACAGTTTCCGAGTGGAAATACGGGAGAGAGAATCCAGCATGAGTTCTACCAACTCAGCCGTAAGTTGTTACTAATATAACAAGCAAGGTTTTACGCAAGCGTAAAATGGCTGCCTAACGTCTTTAAGCAGGATAGAAGAAAAAGAGGGAGCAATATTGTTTAGCAGTTTAAATTAACAGATACATCGGGAAAACATGACTGTAATGTATAAATTAACAGCAGAAACGGGGGAATGTTTTAAGGAGCCATGATGCATAATACCTGTTAGTATGACACCAATAATACACATTACCACGAAGTGAATACAGATCAATGGTATTCATGCACAATGGTGAAATATTCAAAACGGTCAACAAAACCACGAGTAAAAGGTCTCAGCTAAATAACTTTACCAAAGACAAAATTCAAACAAAGGGCTTATACTTTTACAATATTTGTGTACAGAATTGTTTTTAAACCAAAAGCACGTAAACTAAGGGTGCTAACAAAAAAAATGAGAGAAAAAAATTGTGCTTCTGCCGAGGATCGAACCCGCGAGCTCACAGTTCCTAGGCCACCGTTATAACCCCTCAACCACGCTGACAGCTACAAGTAGTGCGTGCTTTTAAATGATTTATACCCAATACACTAGCATTTTCACTGGCAGAAAAGAAGCAAATAACCTCGACAAAAATATTTGTCCCCGCTAACAAAAAATGTATGAATCAAAATAAGTAAAATAAATGAATGTATATAAATAAAAGCTTGTCTCACAGTAACCCATAGTTATTAAAAAAGATTGGCTTTTATAGAAACACAGGAACGCAGAAACGCATGGTCAAAATTCAAAGCCGTATAATTGTGGGCTGCTTTCAGCAGCCCAATTAAAATTGTATCCAATGTCAAGGTTGAAATCTATTTCTGTCCATAAAGTGGTGCAATGGGTGATGTCCCCTTATGTATTTTGACCCAGTTGGAAGCGCAGGAAATTATGGTTGTATATTTTCATTTTTGCGTGTATTTATTCTCCATAGGCATCCGCATTATAGAGGATATATTAATTGTTTATACCCTCTGTTACATTCCCCATATATGCTTGCAAACAATGTAGCGAAAATAGCGGAGGACATTGAACATTATGTTTACACCGTAAGCGTATCGTGCATGTTTCGTACCTATGAGTTTAACTCCATTCTACAATAATTGCTGTTTATTTACACACGATAAATCGGCAAATATCAGATCAACCAATGGCCATACCAGCGTTTATTATGCTCTTGAATGTAAGAATGTCATTAATGATTATCAGTTTTTGCTCATAACTTTGTACATTGCTACTGGGTCTTGATTAGCATTCATAATTGTCATTATTTCTTACAAGAATATTGATGGACTACAGGGTTAATAAATGAATACACTAATGCTGTATTTATGAGACACATTCCATTCCATTCACTTCATTTGTTACATTATCCCTCACCGCCTATCAACCTGAAACATTTGTTCATAAACATAGGAAGTGACACTTGTCCAGCTTATTTGTAGAATTATTTGCATACTTCTTGTGTCACCTGCCGAGAGGCAGTGTGTCTAATAGGGATAATTTTTCCGTCATCTATCTGTCTGTCTGTCACATGTTGCCTCATAGACAGGTGACGTGTGTGTTCCGTGAACACCTCTTGTTGTAATGGACACATGATGTGTTTTGGTTTTGGCAGAAACTGGAATAAGAGTTATATAATTCTATAAGGAAACAGAGTAGAACCTGATCAAAATGCTACTTTACAGTCATTTGATCTGAGTATACACTGTCAGGTTGAAAAATTGAAAAACAAGTCTCACTTTATCTGGTAAATTGCTCAACATTGTAAATCTTTCAAAACTGTTTTGTCTACAAATTTTGAAAATGGTATGGTTTCATGCATACAGTTTCCAGTTTGTGAATAAATATACATGTACTGTTAGAATCGGTAAGATAAACCATTTCTTTCTTTAACCCTTTGCTCCATGAATATTCATGTAAGAACTAATGACATCATAGATAGATAGAGATAGATTGGTTTATTTCAATATTGAGCAACACGACAATAGTTAACAACACATACATATTTTAAAATTATAACATTATAAAAATAATAATGTTATATGTGTGTTATGTACCATGTCAGTCACATCTATATCAAGGATGACACAATAAAAGAGAAAATAGTTCTTATTTCCACTGTGATCCTTGTTATTGATGGTCTGACATAGGGAGGCATGAATTATGAAGAAAATTAAATAATTTATTTTAATGGAAATTTAAGATAATTATATATTATGCTTATCACTGTTGTAAATGCTCTATTAACTACTTTTATTATATTAACAATATGAAATAAGTTATCTAGATTGGCTCAATTATCACATGTTACTAAAATTTATAAAAATCTTAGTAATATATAATGGAATGTAAGATCTGCTGTAAACACTAAACAATGCAATGCATGAGCTTTGCTGCAGAATTCCCAACCACGGACCATTTATATCAGAAAGTAGAGAGTTAACCCTTTCCCTCATATAAAATTGTTTTCACCTATTTGCAAAGTAAACCCAAATAAGATGGCTCCTATTATCCTATAGGAGCTGTCTGATCAGGGTCTGCTCTGTTTGCTTTTGATGTGATATAGGTCTGATTCTAGTTTTATCAATGCAAAAATTCCCCTGAAAAACATTGAGCTAATACATATTCATGTTGTCATTATTTCTTTCATGAAAACTGAATGGGGATGGGTTAAATAGCTGTTAACTGTCATGTTAAAAGTGTAAAAGTCCCTCACTGGGAGTCATGTAGGACATGACAGTTGGTCTTGGAAATACTCTAGAAATACCCTGTGGAAAATCATGATTATTAATTAGATTAATAAGTTACAATAACACATGAACACAGGAAGTTTTGGTCAGGACAGAAACTGTAGAATCATATCTATATTATATCATAAGCAAACAACAGATGGCTCCTATAGGAGCTGTCTTATCTGGGTCTACCCTGTTTGCAAAGGCGTAGAAAAGCGTATTAATGGAGTAAGGGGTTAATGTCAGAATATTTTAGCATGAATTGTTAACTTCAGTAAATATTCATAAACTTAATTCTTATATTTATATGAATATTTAAAAGGATTTTTTTTGACTGAGACAAAAACTGTGATAAAATATGTATACATGTATATATGTTTATTCCAAACTTCAATATCTACCGGATCTTCATGGGCAAAATAGTTGAGAAATGGAAGGTGGAACATTGTAGCCTTTTTAAAAAGTAAAGAAACAGATCTTTTAAATTCCATGAGCAAACATAGCAGACCCTGATCAGAAGGCTCATATCGGAGCCGTCTGATCTGGGTCTACAATGCTTACTAGTGCGTTTGTATGAGGGAAAGGGTTAAGACAATCAATGAATATTTGCAAGGTGTAAAGTGTTACCCCTGTCTGTCCATTTATGTCTAAATATTTCATTTTCAAGTTTTGTTTATACAATATAACTTCAGTATCGTTTGAAAATATTTTAACCAAACTAGGAATTGAACTGTTTTACCTGTAGATAAAACATAGGAAAATTAAATACGTACAGTAAAACCCCTCTAAACTGGAATTCTGGTACAGAAAAGAATTTAGATACTTTCGGGCAGGTGGCTGCATGACTTTACCCCTGCATTCTGCTGCCACCTGTCTCCAATACCAATATTTATACTGAATTGAACATCTGGTTAAGAGGAGTTTTAAAGTTACAACTTTGATTGATACACATTTTACAAATCTATTTGAAAAAATGAGTGTGTAAGCAAATGTTTTGCTTTTCTTCAGGCACATATGAAGGTATTTAGTAGGAGATTCAGGCTATACAGTTCGACCATTGCTGATGACACCATTTCATGAGCCATCAACAGACCAAGAAATTTTAAAAACAGTCTTTGTAGAGTTAGAGTTACCATTGAACAGTTCTTTGGCATACTAAAGTGTCACTTTCCATGTCTCAAACTGGATTGAGAGTTCCACCAAGATGTCAGCAGCATATATTGTAATGGCATGTGTTGTGCTGCATAATTTTGTAATGGGAAGGAATGAACCAATAGAAATGGAAAATAATGAAGAGCCTGATGACAATGATAATGATATGACTGGCCTTCATGCGCAAATTGGAAATGATGGAACAAACATTCGCCGGCATATATGTCAGCATTATTTTTAGCTCAACTGCTATTTAAAAATTGGAATTTCCAATACAATATAACCCCTCAAAAGTGACTGCCAAATAAAGATATAGATATGTGTCATAGAGGCACATGTTATCTTAATGCATGATGAAAGTAATGCAAAAAGCTCCAATAGAAGCTTTTTGCATTACTTTAATCCTGCATTAAGCAACCACTTGTGTTTTAATACCACTACAGTTATTCATGTAGTGGACGCTATAAAGTGGTCCTACAGTACTTGTGAAATACAACAACAGATCATGATATTCGTTGATTTTTTTTTTTGATCAGCCGATTTATAATATGACAGTCACAAACCTTAGTTTCAATTATTTTCTACCTTTCTCATTAAATCATTCCCTCATATTGACGCCTTTGTAAGAGTCACTTTTTGAAACCATTGTGATAAATAGAGCATTTGCTCCTGATGAGCAAATGCTCAATTTACCACATAGGTTTCAAAACTAAATAGATCTAAAAAATTTCCTTTTCTCTAGTACATGTAAATGCTCCATTTTCCAAATTTATTCAAAGAGGTTGAGTGTAAAAATAGCCTATGAGGTAATGGGTTAAACAAACATTTTTTCACACCTTGTTAAACTGGGTAGACTCAGAACAGACGACTCCTGTATATGCCTTTATAAAAAAATAATATAGCTAAGAAATTATATAATTTTTGTCATTAATGTTTAAATGAATATGGAACAGTGAAAGACTTAACCCTTTCCCTTATACAAATTATTTGTCACGCCTTTGCAAACAGAGTAGACCCAGATGAGATATATATAGGAGTCACTGTCGTCTGATCAGGATGTTTATTTATGAAATCATAATAGATCTGACTATACAATTTCTTCCAGCACCAAAGCTTCTTATGTATACATGCCAGTATAATATATCAAATAATAAATATTCACGATACATGAATAAGAAATTAGACTTAACACAGAAGCACATAGTGTAGATCTTATTCAAATGTGTCCTTCATTGGCAGTTTGATTAGGGTCTGCCCTATTTTCCCAAGCTTGACATTAAAATGTTGAAAGGAGGTTTGATGCTGATGGGCTGTTAGAGAATCTGTTAATTTTCAGAGTCAGAAGAGTCCTTCTCAACCTGAGACATTCTATTATGTCGCTCCTAAACGTTTGGCTGTCTCTGCCTCACATCTCTTAATGTCTTTCTTAAAGTTTATTCTTTCATTGTCTAATAGTAAGTTTTCTTCTTCTAGTCTGTCTATTCTTCTTTTTCTTTCATTCTGCCCCCACATAGTACACAGGTAGGCACATCTAGAAGAATTTGTCCGGGCTCTTTCTTGGAAAGTATTTGTGACCATTAAACTTGGTCAAGTTTGATAGCCATGTAAATTGCTTCAGTCATTTAGGAGTTGCGTTTCTTTATTTGCAAAAGTGACTTTAAAATATCTTGTCCGGACTCTTTCTTGGAAAGTATTTGTCCAACCCTCACCAAACTTTACACACATGTCTGTGGCCATTATATGGCTTGGTCATGATTATGGCCCTTAGTTTCTGTGCCAAAAATTCTGAAGTGGGGGCATCAGTGTCCTATGGTAACATTTCTAGTTTCTTCTGTCTTCCTTTCATTTCTCTGGAAAACAAATCAATTTTAATCATTATACCCCCACAAACGAAGTTACAGATCAAATTTGAATTTCGTTGCGCTTCATTTTGGATTGCAATAAATATAATAAATTATATATATATTATAACACTGTCTTGTGTGTTTACCTGACATTTCCAATACAAGTAATACATAAATGATACATGATCATCAAGGATGTTTGATGCTACATGTAATTAGAAAATGAAAATAACAACAAAACAAGGAAATTCCGTAAACATTATCAATAGTGACAATATTCAAATATAATACATGTATTAATAATACATGTATCATATTTGAATATTAACGAATTAATAATTAAATTTCATTTTTAATTAAATTATTCTTCAAATAATAGGCCATCTATACACAATACATGTTTGTTAAAACATTCAGTTTAACCTATCCATGCTAAACGATTTTCACACATAAATTTGCAAACAGATCAGACCCAGATGAGATGACTGATCAAGGTCTGCTCTGTTTGCTAATTAATGGAATTTGATAGTTCTGCTTCTTTACTTTCTAACATGGTTATACAATATTACTGTTCTGTCCCTAAATATTCATTAGGTACTAAAACTTTAAATAAACCTAGAACCATGAAAAGTTTAATTTAATACTGGAGAAAATATAACAGCAATTTATAACGCTTAATACAAGTCGAATTCAAAGACAACTTCCATTTTTTGTTAATGAATCTTCGTGTATTAAATTCAATAGAGGTGAACAATAATCCGAAGAGTAGGGAAATGAAATTCCTTATGCAATGATGATATGTAAAACATTGAGGAAAAAACTTACGCATTTACTTTCTCAGTGATTTCTTGACATGCGGTCACTATCTATCACATTCTGAACAAGGGCCATTATCTCCCTCATATAACCTTGTGTCGGCCGATGTGACAGCTTCCATTGCTATTTTTTTGCGTGCAAAGGACTGACAGATTGCGGGAACTAGCGCGAGACGTTAGATTCTTACCTCCGATATTGAAAACTTCTATTTTTAGGCCGCTTACAACGTTAATAACTTTGCTCAAGTTTTGACTCGAATGAGACCGATCTCAAAGTAAGATGAGAAGCTTCGTGAAAGCCGATTTTTGAGAAATCTCAAGTGAGCAAGAGTTTGAGCATTTCTTAAGTATGAGATTTTCTCAAAATGAGATCGTTTGTGAAAGCGGGGCCTGGAATTAAGTTGAATTCTAGTGCTGGAGTTATGGGACTTTCAGTCCCTGAAACTTGGAGCTTTATAGGAGTCCAGAGCCTTCCAGGCTAAGGAGCTCAGGATATTTCGAAGCCCTGTGCTTCAGGTTGTCTTTCAGACTATGATGCACTGGCTTTTTCGGAACGATTTCATGTTCAGATAGCAGTCTTTCAGACACTGAACATGATGTTAAGTTCAATAACCTTTGAGGCTTTCAGCCCGAGGGTTGTAAAATTTAAGAACCTTTGAGGCTTTCAGCCTAAGGTTTGTAGTGTTCAGGAACCTTTCAGGTTTTCAGTCGGAGGTTTATAAAGTTCAGGGACCTTTCAGGCTTTCAGTCGGAGGTTCGTGAAGTTTATGACCTTTAAGACTTTCTGTCAAAGGTACCTATCGTCCAGAACCGGTTTCTAGGAAGACTAGAGAATAGTCCAAGTGCCGTCCTCCGCTCCAGTCAACATACAGCAGCATCCATCCCCGAGACCCAATACCTTCAGGATAAAGATGGGGGAATGTTGTGACGCGCATGTGCGGTGTGTTGTTGACATCCGAGTCAGCTGATTCGAAGCGCGCGAGTGTCGTACCGGACTCTATGCAGTTGCCTACTGACAGCCAACCGGACTGGACAGGAGAGGCTTGTCCTTACACATTCATTCTACGTTAAACTACCTATTTTTGTATCCAGTATGTCTTTCGTATTGTGCTGATTATTTTTTCAATCCAGTTATATGTTTTATGTTTCTCGTGATGACATTGGACTTATATTTGCATGTTCCGTTTATATAATTTACTTTTCGAGACTTTTACAGTTATTAGCATATGTTGACACCATCACTGTAACTACAAAACCTTTTGTCCAGGGTATATGTGTGTATAGTGTTACGTACAGAAATAAAATTACAATTTGCGTTTAACGGCGTTTTTATTGTTGTCTTACCTTTTTATTGTTTTCTTACCCACATTATAAGCTAGCTATATGATAAAACAGTTTTTTTAAATGACAGCTATCTACGTTAAATATATCTCGTGCATATTAAAAGTAAGCAAACAATTAAAAAATAAAACATGTACACACCCATTGATAAGTTATTAGTTGTATTGTTATTATATGAGAAACATATTGCCACAAAATGCAAGAAATTACTTGATATAGGTGGCTTAAGTTTAAAAACGTAAAAATATATTTAGAAACCGTCAGATACGTTAATCAATCTGATGTAAATAAGTCTTCACCTACTCTTTTATTCAGTCATTGTACAAAAGAAAAAACAATGCGGGATATATTTTGCCTTTAAATCAATATTTACATCCATTA
The DNA here is from genome assembly GCA_963576725.1 of Azorinus chamasolen. Classification (NCBI taxonomy): domain Eukaryota; kingdom Metazoa; phylum Mollusca; class Bivalvia; order Cardiida; family Solecurtidae; genus Azorinus; species Azorinus chamasolen. Next base: position 5,523,034 of record OY755242.1, read on the forward strand.
GATTTTAACAAGAGATGTCACAGTCACGTGACAAATGCCCCCCAAAAGTGTACCCTGTGACCTTGACCTTTGACCCATGGACCAGGGAGTTGACACATCGTCTTTGTGTGGTGAACATTTGTGCCAGGTTCCTTCGAAATCCATTCACAGATAAACAAGTAATTGTACCCTGTGACCTTGACCTTTGACATATGGACCAGGGGGCTAAGCGCGACACATCGTCTTTGTCTGGTGAATATCTGTGCCAAGTTATATTGAAATCCATTGATAGATAAAGATGTTACAGACCGGACACGAAATGTGTGACAAAGTAATTGTACCCTGTGACCTTGACCTTTGACCTATGGACCTGGGAGTTGAAAGCGACACATCGTCTATGTGTGGTGAACATTTGTGTCAAGTTATATTGAAATCCATTGATAGATAAAGATGTTACAGACCGGACACGAAATTTGTGACAAAGTAATTGTACCCTGTGACCTTGACCTTTGACCCATGGACCTGGGAGTTAAACGCGACACATCGTCTTTGTGTGATGAACATTTGTGGCAAGTTATATTGAAATCCATTGATAGATGAAGAAGTTACAGACCGGACACGAAATTTGTGACAAAATAATTGTACCCTGTGACCTTGGCCTTTGACCCATGTACCAGGGAGTTGAATGCGACCCATCGTCTCTGTCTGGTGAACATTTGTGGCAAGTTATATTGAAATCCATTGATAGATGAAGAAGTTACAGACCGGACACGAATTTGGGACGGAAGGACAGGCGGACGGACGGACGGACGGACAGACGGAAGGACGGACAATGCGATTACTATATGCCCGCCTTTGGGGGCATAAAAATGCCTCCATCCCTTATGTTTAATAATATATGATAATCAAATACGTTAAGCTCAGATACGTTAAATTAAATTTAATGGGTAGTAAAATGTACCTTCCCTGGTGTCCTATATGCAAAAACTACGTCATGTTATGACCTATTAGAAATCGTCATTCATAAACTATGCCATAATTTATGTACAAGCACTCTGCTGACCTATTTTCGCTCCGAGATGGCTTCCTCTTGGAAAATATTCGATTAATACTGCGCAAAACAGGTGAATATGCATTTTTTTTACTTTCGAATTCAGATAAAGTCAAATGGAAATCCTTAACTCAACAATTCATAATTTGCAGTAAAATATTTGCATCTTAAATTAATCAAACGTAGCAAACTTTACATATAACGTATATAACGCACCTGATGCTGTGATTTAACGTATCTGATTCCAACATATTTAAATGAAACTTCAGGTGTAATAATATCTCCTCTTATTTTATTTTCAATATTTTGAATTCAAACGGTTCCCATATATTGTTAATCGTTTTATTAACATTACTTTATTGATAAAAAGAATTGCAGCCATACTTAATTATTTGCAATTTAACGTATCTGACGGTATTTTTTTCTTTCCGGAAAATGGCAAAACAGCCGCTGAATATCAAAAAGCGTAAAGACACACTTACCAGAGGTTTCAAACAGACCATCAGCACTTAAAATTGAACACATGAACTTCATATCTGTGTCTGATGTGCTAATCCAAAAGACAACCCCGATACCTCTTCCTACTATGTTTTAGAAGTTGACACTGCAGATGCCGACGGTAACATCTCAATTATAAAAAATGCGCAGACCAACAACAATTTCCAAGTATAAATAGCCACATCAACCAGACGAGATTTGGGTTGCTTTTGATCTAGTATATTATGTAAAATACCGGTAGATGCTCCTGAATCTGTCTGGAAGTCTCGAAGAGACTTCATACTGAATGTAAAAGATAAAAGTATTGTAACATAAAACTATAGACAAATTTTGGGATATTGGCAGATACAGTAGTTAAATTCTGAAAATATCTTGGATTTGCTTTATATATGTTTCAAGTTTGTAATTCAATTAACAATACACGTGTTTATGTCTTAGTTTGGAATTTTACAAAAAAAATCAATCTGAATCATCAAATACGTTAAGGAAAGTTAAATGCCGTCCAATATACTGGATCAGTTGTGAACCTAAATAGAAAGATAATGAAAACTTCACAAAGTGATATACATTTCTAAAACTGTGGTTAACTCTATTCATTTACATGTACACTAAAAACGAATTTAATTGAAAGTTAAATATTTCCCATCTTACCACAAGTTAAAATGCTAGTACATTTGTATCACATTGTAAATTGGATTTTTTCATTTTTCATAGTTACAACCAATAGTTTCAGATCAATCGTTGTTTTAGAAAAAAAAATAATGTATAGTTTTCAAATGTAAAGATTGACACGAATTTGTATTTATTTATATATGTGTCACACTACTTAAAATACAGACTTACTTAACGTATCTGATGGTTGAAACTTACAGTGACCTCAAAAGATCTAAAATTTCAGAAAATCAAAGACCACTTTGTGTCCCCCAATACTGAAACATTATTGAAGGTGCACCAGCCTATTCGACTATGATAGAAACTTGAATTATAAACTATAGTCATTTGCATCCAGTGCATTTAGAGTAGAATGAATGTACAAACTGTGAGTTATTCTATTACTCTCTCATTGGCCAGTAGGTTTAGAGTAGACCTCCAGAGCAAACACTGGGCTACTTTAGACTGCGTAAGACATGTTCTACTGTATATGCTTACGTTTTCTACATAAAGATTAAATGTAGCTCAGCTGCGCAGAAGAAAGTCTTAAAGCAGGAAAACGTGGATAAAAGGAAACATTTTGATAGAAAGGTCCAAAAGTCTAAACGGCTGCATTGGTATAATTTGCAAGATAATTTACTGAAAGAATGTGATGTAGACCAAACTAATTTTTGGACGACTGTTGATAAAATTGGCATTGGTCAAAGTAAAGTGAATAGAATCCCATTAGATGTTAGACTTGAAAATGGTGAAGTTTCTTAAAATTTACCTGATGTTTAGTTGAAGAAAAATTATTTTAGTTCTTTATCTAATCCAGATGAAGCAGCTTTAAATGGCAATGTTCATGAAGAAATCATGCGCATGCGTGAAGTGTAAAGACATGAATATTTCAACGCTGAGGATTTTGGACTTTTGATGGTTCACGTGAATAAACAAAAGGGATATGACCCCTCTATATTGCAGCACACTACATGCTTGGTGGTCGACCCCTTTACAGTTGGTCATTATGCTTTCCTCTTTGCTTGTGCGACGACGGAAAATGCTTAATACTCTATGAAGATTCCCTCTTAAACCCGTTTACGGAGGGAGGAAATTAGATATTTGTATTTTGCCAGTTCTGTCGTACCCCAAATGACTTCTCCACAGCTGCTCTGACCTGAATAGTCATCGAGTACATGTCTACGATGTCAAGTTTATTCTTTTTCAAACAAAACAGTTGTGCATGCTTAATATCCACTAGTAATTGTATCTTCTTGCGATTTATCTTTTATTAAATGTCGGTGTAGAAGTGTTTCAAATAGTTTTCCCGTACTTTTAAATTATGACGTCATTTACATGATGACGTCGCTTGTTTACCTCTAACGTTTATTTTCAAATCATTTTCATTTTGGCAGACATCGTTAAGCATGTTGTGGAGTTGTCCGGAGGGGGAATTTTATTTACATTTTGACTTTGGTGAAAGTGGGATAAGGACGAGGTTGGATACCCGTAAACCAGGTTTAAATCCCCCAGTAGCCCCCTTTTTTGGCTGCTGGCCGTTCCAAGGCGGCACTCCTGCTTTCAGCCTACGGTCAATTTTGTTGTTTAATATGCTTAATGTTTAATGTGTTTCGTCTTGATATGCGTCCTGTTATGTTTTGTCTTGTGGCTTTACCGTTTCTTGTTAGATGGTGTTTGGTGCGGTGTCATTTCGTGTGTGGCTCTCCCTGTTTGACTATTTTTCCATATTAAATAGTGCTTACAGATGGATATGAACAATTTGCACTCATGCCAGAAACAGCCACTTCATCTAAAATTCAGAAGAAGAAACGTAAAACAGCTGAAAAAAGAAAGCCTAGCAAATCTCCAGAAGCTATTTATAGCGACGGTCAGTCACCTGGTCAAACCAATTCGATCACCCCAGGTACACCGATACAACACAGGTAAACAAATTACTCCAAACCCTTTCTACCACAGCTGCCAATATTATATATCGTCAGTCATGAAGCCAACAGTGTCTCCAGTTATGAACTTTTCTCAACAGCCAACACATGGCTTTCAACCCCAGACACCACAAGCTACTTTTATGAATTCTCCACCTCAATGGGCAATAGGGCTTATTGAAGATGTAAAGTCGATCAAGTCAGTTATTCCAATAATAGACAAAATAGAAGAAACAGTCAGTAATATTAAACTACAAATGGCACAAACGGAATCAAAAGTTGCGAAATTAGAGACGAAAATGAATGAAATAGACTCAGCTTGTGATTTCATAAGTAATGAAAGCGACCATCAGAAAACAGAACTGAAGCAGGCTAAAGATCAGATCAAAGATTTAGACAAAACGTGTAAACAGCTTGAAAAAACGCACACTCGTTTGATGAACAGTACCAAAAATCCAGGGACGACATGCTCGACTATAAAGGCATTGATTTTATTGACCTCCAAAGTATTTTTAGAGACAAAAATGTAATTGACACTATTCCTAAATACTTTAAAAATACAGAACCACCTATCATCTGCTACAAATATAACAAACCCATCAGAAATACAATTTTCAACTATAATGAAATTGTGGCCGACCTTAATATTAATGATAATATTCCTGATAATTGAGATTTTGCCACCTCATACTTTATGCTATTCTCCGGCTGGTCATGTGATTACTGGTAATTTTGAGATAATTAAAGATAAACGTCTACGATCTCTTTTGAATAAAGGTCCCAAATATAGAATACTATCCTTGATAGATTTTAACTCTTGTCGAGTTCAGATTGCGGAGGCTTTACAAAATTTTAGTATTAAATGGTGTCGAAGAGAACATGTTGAGTCTAATGCTCTTTCTAGTCGGAAAAAACTAATTTTTGATATAATTGATAAACGCGTTTGCTTTTATAGCTCTAATAAACACCTTCTTCCACCTAAACCTAGAATTTCCTTTAGACATCTTTAAAATGGTTTACAGGATTTCCATTTAAAATACGTTTTTGTTCCTGCTGATAAGGCATCGAATAATGTGATTATTATTTGACGATTACATTATATCGATGTCTTGAAGCAGGAAATTATTAATACCAAGTGATACATTTCAGTTATTACTGACGAAAAGACCATCGTTTCAGACCATGTCAAAAAGTATGAACAACTTGGAACCGATATTAAAATTACACAACATAAACTTCCTACAATGTATTGGTTACCAAAACTACATAAAAAACATATAAAGCGCGTTTCATTGCAAATTCTAGTTCATGTACAACTATTAAATTGTCTATACTTTTGACTTCTTGTTTAACGAAGGTAAAGGAACATGTAAATTTCTACTGTGATAAGACTTATGAAAATTCTGGAATAAATCTCTTCTGGTCTATTAAGAACTCTTCAGAAGTCTTAAACAAACTTAAGAACAAAAGGTATCTTGCATCCACTGTAAGCACGTACGATTTCTCTACTCTGTACACAACTCTTCCTCATATTTTAATTAAGGTTAAGCTTACTAACTTAATCCAGAAAGTATTTGCCCGGGACAAAACTTCATTCCTGGCATGTAATGCTGAAAAAGCTTTCTTTACTGACGAGAAAATGAAATAATACACCAATTGGACTTGCTCAGAAGTTTGCGAATCACTAACCGTTCTTTTGGATAACATATTTGTACGTTATTGGAATGCTATATACCGTCAGGTAATTGGTATTCCTATGGGTACGAATTGTGCACCACTTGTCGCAGATCTGTTTTTGTACTGATATGAGAGAGATTTCATGTTGCGTTTGAAACCTTAATCACAAGAAGATGTTATAAAAGCCTTCAATGAAACTTGTCGATATTTGGATGATATTTCAACTTAGATAACCCTTTCTTTGATGCTCGGATTCCTACAATTTATCCTAAAGAACTCAAATTGAATAAAGCTAACCCGTCCGACAATTATGCAGCGTTTCTTGATCTAGACCTTAAAATTGATAATGGAATGATTTCTTCTAAAATATATGACAAAAGAGATGATTTTGATTTTAATATTGTAAATTTTCCTCATCTTGACGGAGATGTTCCCCGTGCTCCATCTTACGGGGTTTATATATCTTAACTTATTCGTTTTGCTAGAGCATGTTCATCTATTGACGATTTTAACAGTCGAAATCTCACATTTTAACTGAAAAACTGCTTAAGCAAGGATATAGATACCATAAACTAAGAAAAACTCTCTCTAAATTTTACTATCGAAATCTCTCGCTTTTTGGCAAGTACCAATGTAATCTCAAGGCGCTTCTGCGACACGGTATTTCACATCCTGAATTTTATGGTGACGTGGTTTACAAACTTCGTAAAATTATTGGACATACCCATTTTCTCACTTTGTTCATCAAATATGTTAAACAATTCATTAAAAAGGGATATGATCCTGTATTACTACAACATACTGCATGTTTGGTTGTCAACCCTTTTACAGTTGGCAATCACGCTGGCCTCTTTGCATGTACGCCGACAAGAAAGGTTTAGTACTCTATGAAGGCGACCTCTTAAATCCAGAAATGGAAGGAGAACGTCGGATATCTGTATTATTTCGTTTTTGTCGTACCCTTTATTACTTTTCTACAGTTACTCTGTTTGCAGCTCAATCATTGAGTACACTAGCGATAGGTGGATACAGTTTGTTCACTTAAATGTTTTCGTTATACATGCACTTTACCACTGTATTTTCCATCGCGGTTGTTGTAGATTAGTCGGAAAGAGGATACGTTTATTTACACTGTTTGTCTTTTAGGGTGGGGATGGAATAAGTGTGAGGTTGGGAGCCCATTAACCGGTTTAACCGACTCATGACTCATTTTTGTACTTTTAAAAGCCCGGTCAATGCGCGAAAACTTAATATTCTACGGAATCAACAGAACAACGGGAGACAACAGAACATGAAGACTGTGAATCTGGAGTGAAATACTTTATTAAGGCACACATGGACATTGACACAAGTCAGATGAAAATCGACCATGCACATAGGCTTGGATCCAGTAAAGCCAAGAAACCCCGTCAAATTGTGGTTAAATTCCACAACTACAAAGACCGCGAAATGGTGCGTGCGAAATCATTAGAAACTGACATAAAAGCGATACTCAATGATCTACGTCTAGGAGTAGGAAGAAGACCGCCGAAACAGTACACACATTGTCGGTACCAAACTCTACGTCAACAACATCATCAAGAAAAAGTAAATTAACGGAAGTGTATGTGACCACTCCACCGAATAGGGAAGTGATGCGAAAAACATTTCAATTCTAACATGGAATATTAACGGCTTTGCGCGAAAAGTTTTAAACCCAGACTTTATTGAAATTATTCAAAGTTATGATATTATGCTTTTATCAGAAACATGGATCTCTAGCAACACTCATTTTAACCTTGAAATACAAGGATATGACAGTAAACATTTACATGGTAATAAAACTCATAATGTAACTAAAGGCCGATACAGCGACGGACTATCTGTTTACTACAAGCATTCAATTTCAAACAAAATTCAAATTATTGAAAAACAACAAAATGGTATAATATGGATAAAGTTATGTAAAGACCTATTTTGCTTCAATGAAAATGTTTATATATGTAACACATATATCCCACCATCAAACTCGAATGTTATCAAACCTGACACTTACGACTTTTTTAACGAATTAGAAATAGGGCTAGAAAAATACAAAAGTTTAGGAAAATGCCTTGTGACAGGATGTCTTAATAGCCGATCATCAGATATCAAATATTTTATTGAATATGGACATATATATTGATCATGACAACCAACTGTCAAACTCTGTTTACATCCCACCACGTGCCTCAAAAGATCACGTGCTCGATGGGTATGGTAAACGCTTGATCGAGCTTTGTCAGTCGACGTCTTTTCTTTTGTTATAGGTAACGGTCGCCTGCATAGCGATCTAGGTATTGGGGATTATACATTCCATGCAGGTAAAGGCTCAATCGTGGTAGATTATTTGTTATTGCATGCAAACGATCTAAACGATGTTACACACGTTAAAGTTTTAATCCTTACAGAATTCTCTGATCACTCTGGTCTAGCATTTTCATTCGAAAAGAAAAATACACCATTAGCACATGAGACCATAAATTCAATAAACCAAAAAACATGTATCGCATTTGATGAAAGTAAAGTAGATTAATTTAAACTTACCCTGGTGCTAAACCAAAATGAATTTGTTTCGTGTACTGAAAGATTAAAAGTACAAAAATGAGTCATGCAGGAAACACCACATACAGAACAAACACTCGCCCGAACAGCAACACAAGGAAACAGCAAATGTACATAGGTAGAAAAAACAACAAGAGACGCACAAAGACAAAACAAACATACAATAGGAGGAAGATGGAAGTACCGCCTTGGAACGGTCAGTGACAAAAGTCACCGGGGGTTTAAACCGGTTTATGGGCGCCCAACCTCACCCTTATTCCATCCCCATCCATAGCGACTGTATCGAAGATATAACAAATAAGTTCGTATCGATTTTACACGATTGTTCCACGAAGGTATTCGGACACACAGTTGACTTATTTAAACAACAAAAAACGAAAGAAAATCAAAATAAAAAACAATGGTTTAATATTAATGTTAAATGTTAATCTTTAATATTAATGGTTTAACCTTAATATTAATGATAATATTCCTGATAATTGAGATTGCGCCACCTCAAAATTTTGCTCTTCTCCGGCTGGTCATGTGATTACTGGTAATTTTGAGATAATTAAAGATAAACGTCTACGATCTCTTTTGAATAAATGTCCCAAATATAGAATACCATCCTTGATAGATTTTAACTCTTGTCGAGTTCAGATTGCGGAGGCTTTACAAAAATTTAGTATTAAATGGTGTCGAAGAGAACATGTTGAGTCTAATGCTCTTTCTTGTTGGAAAAAACTAATTTTTGATATAATTGATAAACGCATTTCCTTTTATAGCTCTAATAAACACCTTCTTCCACCTAAACCTAGAACTTTTTTTAGACATCTTAAAAAGGGTTTACAGGATTTCCATTCAAAATACGTTTTTGTTCCTGCTGATAAGGCATCGAATAATGTGATTATTATTTGACGATTACATTATATCGATGTCTTGAAGCAGGATATTATTAATACCAAATATTCTGAAAATGGGTGATCCCTCGAAAGCAAAAGTAAAAATGCAAAATGTGAAAATTGCAGACTCGGTTTTATTGAGTCTGTTCATGAGTAGTAATTAAGTCATACATTTCAGTTACTACTGACGAAAAGACCATCATTTCAGACCATGTCAAAAAGTGTGAACAATTTGGAACCGATATTAAAATTACACAACATAATGACTCATTTTTGTACTTTTCCTACAATGTATTGGTTACCAAAACTACATAAAAAACATATAAAGCGCGTTTCATTGCAAATTCTAGTTCATGTACAACTACTAAATTGTCTATACTTTTGACTTCTTGTTTAACAAAGGTAAAGGAACATGTAAAATTCTACTGTGATAAGACTTATGAAAATTCTGGAATAAATCTCTTCTGGTCTATTAAGAACTCTTCAGAAGTCTTAAACAAACTTAAGAACAAAAGGTACCTTGCATCCACTGTAAGCACGTACGATTTGTCTACTCTGTACACAACTCTTCCTCATATTTTAATTAAGGATAAGCTTACTAACTTAATCCAGAAAGTATTTGCCCGGGAAAAAACATCATTCCTGGCATGTAATGCTGAAAAAGCTTTCTTTACTGACGAACAATTGAAATATTACACCAATTGGACTTGCTCAGAAGTTTGCGAAGCACTAACCTTTCTTTTGGATAACATATTTGTACGGTATGGGAATGCTATATACCGTCAGGTAATTGGTATTCCTATGGGTACGAATTGTGCACCACTTGTCGCAGATTTGTTTTTGTACTGCTATGAGAGAGATTTCATGTTGCGTTTGAATCCTTAATCACAAGAAGATGTTATAAAAGCCTTCAATGAAACTTGTTGATATTTGGATGATATTTTAACTTAGATAACCCTTTCTTTGATGCTCTGATTCCTACAATTTATCCTAAAGAACTCAAATTGAATAAAGCTAACCCGTCCGACAATTATGCAGCGTTTCTTGATCTAGACCTTTAAATTGATAATGGAATATTTTCTTCTAAAATATATGACAAAGAGATGATTTTGATTTTAATATTGTAAATTTTCATCGTTTTGACGGAGATGTTCCCCGTGCTCCATCTTACGGGGTTTATATATCTCAACTTATTCGTTTTGCTAGAGCTTGTTCATCTATTGACGATTTTAACAGTCGAAATCTCATTTTAACTGAAAAACTGCTTAAGCAAGGATATAGATACCATAAACTAAGAAAAACTTTCTCTAAATTTTACTATCGAAATCTCTCGCTTATTGGCAAGTACCAATGTAATCTCAAGGCGCTTCTGCGACACGGTATTTCACATCCTGTATGTCACATCCTGAATTTTATGGTGATGTGATTTATAAACTTCGTAAAATTATTGGACATACCAATTTTCTCACTTTGTTCATCAAATATGTTAAAAAATTCATTAAAAAGGGATATGATCCTGTAGTACTACAACATACTGCATGTTTGGTTGTGAACCCTTTTACAGTTGGCAATCACGCTGGCCTCTTTGCATGTACGCCGACAAGAAAGGTTTAGTACTCTATGAAGGCGACCTCTTAAATCCAGAAATGGAAGGAGAACGTCGGGTATCTGTATTATTTCGTTTTTGTCGTACCCTTTATTACTTTTCTACAGTTACTCTGTTTGCAGCTCAATCATTGAGTACACTAGCGATAGGTGGATACAGTATGTTCAATTAAATGTTTTTTCGTTATACATGCACTTTACCATTGTATTTGCCGTCGCGGTTGTTGTAGATTAGTCGGAGAGGGGATACGTTTATTTACACTGTTTGTCTTTTAGGGTGGGGATGGAATAAGAGTGAGGTTGGGCGCCCATAAACCGGTTTAACCCCCCAGTGACTTTTGTCACTGACCGTTCCAAGGCGGTACTTCCATCTTCCTCCTATTGTATGTTTGTTTTGTCTTTGTGCGTCTCTTGTTGTTTTTTATAGTTATGTACATTTGCTGTTTCCTTGTGTTGCTGTTCAGGCGAGTGTTTGTTCTGTATGTGGTGTTTCCTACATGACTCATTTTTGTACTTTTAGTACTCTATGAAGGCGACCTCTTAAATCCAGAAATGGAAGGAGAACGTCGGATATCTGTACTATAACGTTTTTGTCGTACCCTTTATTACTTTTCTACAGTTACTCTATTTGCAGCTCAATCATTGAGTACACTAGCGATAGGTGGATACCATTTGTTCACTTAAATGTTTTCTACCACTGTATTTTCCATCGCGGTTGTTGTAGATTAGTCGGAGAGGGGATACGTTTATTTACATTGTTTGTCTTTTAGGGTGGGGATGGAATAAGTGTGAGGTTGGGAGCCCATAAACCGGTTTAACCGACTCATGACTCATTTGTGTACTTTTAAAAGCCCGGTCAATGCGCGAAAACAATATTCTACGGAATCGGGGAGACAACAGAACATGAAGACTGTGAATCTGGAATGAAATACTTTATTAAGGCACACATGGACATAGACACAAGTCAGATGAAAATCGACCATACACATAGGCTTGGATCCTGTAAAGCCATGAAACCCCGTCCAATTGTGGTTAAATTCCACAACTACAAAGACCGTGAAATGGTGCGTGCAAAATCATTAGAAACTGACATAAAAGTCGAAGAGGGGATACATTTATTTACACTGTTTGTCTTTTAGGGTGGGGATGGAATAAGTGTGAGGTTGGGCGCCCATAAACCGGTTTAACCCCCAGTGACTTTTGTCACTGACCGTTCCAAGGCGGTACTTCCATCTTCCTCCTATTGTATGTTTGTTTTGTCTTTGTGTGTCTCTTGTTGTTTTTATAGTTATGTACATTTGCTGTTTCCTTGTGTTGCTCTTCGGGCGACTGTTTGTTCTGTATGTGGTGTTTCCTGCACGACTCATTTTTGTACTTTTAATACAGATTGTTATACTGCTAGGAAACAGTCTAATAAAGCAAAAATGCATTCAATAGGAATAAAGCAAATGAAACACTACGTAACAATTTCTTAGAAGCAAAGTCAAACTACAATAAAACAAAACGTACTTCAAAAAATAAATACCTAAGAAATGAAAAAAACAATTTATCACGTTTAGGTAAATCTAACCCAAAACAGCCCAATACAATTAAACAGCAATCTACGAAAAAACAGAAACAAGCAAAACATCTTAATATAACCGATTTATATGAACATTTCAAGAACTTGTATAGTTGTGAAAATGATAACACCGATAACAACGGCAATAACAGTAACAACAACGACGACACCAAGGACAACAACAACAATAACAATGATAACAATGATTCTTTAAATGAACACATTTTCGATGATGATTTAGACAAAGATATAACTATGCCTGAATTAAGGGACGCTGTATTCTCTCAAAATAACAAAAAGAGTAGTGGACTAGATAATATATGTGCTGAAATTTATAAACTCTATTGACGATTTTAACAGTCGAAATCTCATTTTAACTGAAAAACTGCTTAAACAAGGATATAGATACCATAAACTAAGAAAAACTTTCTCTAAATTTTACTATCGAAATATCTCGCTTATTGGCAAGTACAAATGTAATCTCAAGGTACTTTTGCGACACGGTATTTCACATCCTGAATTTTATGGTGATGTGATTTACAAACTTCGTAAAATTATTGGACATACCCATTTTCTCACTTTGTTCATCAAATATATAAAACAATTCATTAAAAAGGGATATGATCCTGTATTACTACAACATACTGCATGTTTGGTTGTGAACCCTTTTACAGTTGGCAATCACGCTGGCCTCTTTGCATGTACGCCGACAAGAAAGGTTTAGTACTCTATGAAGGCGACCTCTTAAATCCAGAAATGGAAGGAGAACGTCGGATATCTGTACTATTTCATTTTTGTCGTACCCTTTATTACTTTTCTACAGTTACTCTGTTTGCAGTTCAATCATTGAGTACACTAGCGATAGGTGGATACAGTATGTTCAATTAAATGTTTTTGTTATACATGCACTTTACCACTGTATTTGCTGTCGCGGTTGTTGTAGATTAGTCGGAGAGGGGATACGTTTATTTACACTGTTTGTCTTTTAGGATGGGGATGGAATAAGGGTGAGGTTGGGCGCCCATAAACCGGTTTAAACCCCCGGTGACTTTTGTCACTGACCGTTCCAAGGCGGTACTTCCATCTTCCTCCTATTGTATGTTTGTTTTGTCTTTGTGCGTCTCTTGTTGTTTTTTCTACCTATGTACATTTGCTGTTTCCTTGTGTTGCTGTTCGGGCGAGTGTTTGTTCTGTATGTGGTGTTTCCTGCATGACGCATTTTTGTACATTCATTTGAAGAGACCTCCCAATTTATGTTAAACCTTTTTAATCGATTGCTATCAAAGGGAGAGTACCCAAGCTGCTTCGGCGAAGGAAGCTTTGTCCAGTATTCAAAGGGGGCGACATAGAAGATCCAAAAAATTATAGAGGTATAACTTTAATAAATATTCTTTCAAATATATACTCACAGATCATTTTAAATAGACTCACAAAATGGAGTCAAACACATGATAAAATAATTAAAAACCAATTTGACTTCCAAAAAGGCAAGTCCACGATCGACTGCATCTTCGTAGTACACTCCATAATTGCAAATACCCTAGCAAATAAAATGAAATTATATTGTGCCTTTATAGATTTTGAAAAATGTTTTGACAAAATTGATAGAATATACTTATTTCATAAGATAATAACAGAAAATATAAGCTCCAAACTTGTAACAGCTCTTAAAAGTATGTACAGGGTAGTTAATGCATGTGTTAGATATAATACTGAAACATCATCATTTTTCGAATCAAACATCGGTGTAAAACAAGGGGACCAGTGCTCTACCATAATGTTTTTTTATATTTCGTAAATGACACATTGACACATCTAAATAGTAATATTGATGGCTTATTTACTCTTGATGACGCAAAATTATTCATCCTCTTATTTGCTGATGATGCGGTACTTTCTGCACATACCCCACATGCTCTACAATCCTTACTTAACAATCTACAAATATATTGCAACTCTTTGGAACTAAAGGTAAATACAAAGAAAACAAAAATCAACAAAGCCGACCTACAAAATACGATTTTTATTATAATAATATGAAACTAGATTTAGTAGAATCCTTTAATATCTTGGTATAAACATGTTCAAAAACGGAAATTGGTTCCGAACACAGAAAAAATAGCCAAACACTCCTTATTTGCTATGCACAATTTATTCATAATTTTTAACCAGTTAGATCTAGTTATAACAGAAAGTGTAAACATTTTAACAGCCTAGTAGGATCTATACTTAATTTAGGATCCGAAATTTTCGGATACCACGAATGTAAAATTATAGACCTAATACACTGTAAATTTCTGAGAAAGGTATTATGTGTTCGAAAAAGTACTAATCTTGATGGTTTGTATGGGGAGCTAGGTAGATATCCTATGAAGATCCGCCGAAAACTCTTAATAATAAAATTTTGGATAAACATGATTCAATCTGAAAATAATACACTTGTAAAGATAATATACAATATATTAAAGCAAGACGCAAATAATAACAACACATATGGCGGTACAAACTGGGCATCACACGTAAAACAAATTCTTGATGAAATAGGAATGTCAGATGTATGGATAATGCAAGAGAATACCACGATAAATTTTAATGTCATTAAACAACGACTCGTAGATTCCTATAAGCAAAACTGGCATAATAGTATCAACAATTCAATTCGATTATTGTCATACTGTAAGTACAAAGAAAGCAAAGAAAATCTCGAAATAGAAACATACCTTAGCTGCATAAATATTAATAGTTACAGAATTGCCCTTACAAAATTTAGATTCTCTTCACATGATTTAGCTATTGAGAAAGGCAGACATTTAAATATACCAAGAACAGAAAGAATCTGTAAAAATTGCAACATGAACATGATAGAAGACGAATACCACTTCCTCTTAGTATGTCCGAAATTCAATGAATTACAACACTATTTTTCTCATAACTTGTGTCGGTGGCCAAATACTCACAAATTTAAAAACTTGATGTCATCTAAATCACCAACATCTAAATCACCAAGAATTATCCGTAATCTCTCGAAATTTATTTACTATGCATCCAAACTTAGAGGTGAAAATTAGAAAATAAAAAAAAAAATATTAAAAATTCACAATCTCTGCCACATCATTCATATACCCAAAAAAAGAAAGTACATTTATTAAGTTACCATAACTCTGACCAGTCTATACTTCTCTGTAAACTGAATGAAGAATATAACTTTCCATGTCATTGCTCTTTACGTATGTAGATATTTAATTGTTCATATATATTGATGGCTATGAATATGCTTATGCTATGTTATGCCGAATAAAGATTTGTATCTTGTATGTAAATGATACCTTTGACGCTGACTGGCCAGGTTTTAATGAAAATATCAGTATTTTTTAGTAAAGCTTTAGACAGCGCAAACAAGGGTAAAGCTACAGGATTTGATGGTATCCCTACAGACGTTTTAAATAATGATGTCACTGTTTTATATTTGCATTCCTTCTTCAATGTTTGTTTTGAAACTGGTAAAGTGCCAAATGTCTGGGGAAAGTCAATAATTAACCCAATTCCTAAGTCTACAAATGCGGACGCCAGGGATCCACTTTCGTATAGAGGAATTTCGTTGGCTTCAGTGCTAGATTAAATGTGTGGGCTGAAAGGAACGATAAGAGACAAGGAGTACCACAAACTAGATTTTATATTTGACAAATATTATAGAAACAAGGAAAACAGAGGAAATCTACTTTTTGTGCTTTTATTGATTTTCGCAAAGCATAATTTATGCTATGATCAACAGAGAAAAGCTTTGGCAGAAACTTTCAGAGTCTAGAATAGGGGGAAAATGTTTAGTGCTATAAGATCTTTGTATACATCTGTAATAGCTAGGGTAAGACTGGGTCCATACAGTACTGAATGGTCCGACTTGTTTTGGAACAAAACATGATCTACTCTAATGTAAACAAAATGAGGAGACTATGGCGCTTGCTAATTTTTAAAGGACTTCGCACGCCACAACCCTACAATATATAAATAAATACAAGTACGCAATTGCTGCAAGAGTGCAGTAAAGGAATTGTGCACGGCTTAAAACACACGAGAAGTTTCATATTGGTAGCTATTGACTAGGTAATATACTTTTTGAGTCATGGACCGGACCAAAAGGTAGTATGAAAACTCCATGATGTGACTTGTCAATGATTGGTTGATTGATTTCGATTTAACGTCGCTTTTGACAGTATTTCAGTCATATCTCGACGTCCAGCTAATTACTGGTGGAGGAAGACCCCAGGTGCCATTTATACACTTTTTCATGTACAAATCAGCAATTGGGTAGAACCACCGACCTTCCGCCTTCCGGAAGGCTTTCCCACTTGAAAAATTCGGACTGGCCCAGACCGGGCGAGAACTCACAGCGGATGTGAGTGATTGTTAGTCACAGTGACCGTAACCACTCGGCCACGACTTGTCAATGAAATCATGTTAAAGCAGCGATTTTATTGAGTGGTGAAAACATATGGGTGGGTTGAAGCTTGGAGCAATAACTTTCGCAAATAAGTGGCTTACAAATTTGTATTTGGGGTACTGATATACAAAATACTGTTTTTAACCAATTAGACGATGAATAATGTTGAAATACATAGTTTCAAAACTATGCAAAAGCTGTGGTGACAATTAGAATGTTACTTAGACTAGTTGAAATTTGGCACTATGAGTTATAATGATTATAGAATTGTTTGTAGTACGTACATATAAGATATGATACGTGATCTGTAAATATATTATATGGAGTTGTGTTCTATTTTCGTCAAACATAACATAACTATCATAATAAAGGAACACAATATTTGGCAGGTCTAGTGATCATTAGCACAATATATACATGTACAGTATAACCTGGCTTATCCGACACCTGGTTAATCAAAAAACCTGCCTTTATCGACAATGATGTTCGGTCCCAAATGTTGAATATCATACAGTTGAACCTCGATAACTTGAAGTCGCTGAAGTCGAACTTACCCTTATTTGCAAGTTAAAATGTGGCTATGCCACGTATTAACTTTGAAATAAGAGTAAGTACGACTTAAGCGAATTCAAGCTATCTGAACTCAACTAAAGGAATACTGTTCAGTTGGACTTAAGCGACATCTGCTGTAACTGACACACTGCTTTATCCGTCATCCACAGTTGGTATTGAAGGATGTGAGATAAGGCAGGTTATACTGTATAAGGAAAACAAAATATAAACTAATTAACAACATGGCAATTAACATGTGATTGTATATAAGTATGACTCATGAATAAAACTTGGAGCAGAATTTGTCATGGGGGATAAAATATTATAGGAAGGAAACATGACTGATGATAAAGTTAGGAGTTATTCATGGAAAGATTTAACTGTTTTTGCATTTACTTTGTCGCTGAAATAGGATATAGTGAGCTTTGCATCGTAGTGCAAATAGAAATGAGTCTGTGAATACATGCATATTCATGTAACATGCTTATATCAATTGTACAGGTGCAGATATATAACTATTAAGAACACATTTGTTTAATAGTATGGTATGAAATGTAAGAAGGTGCACATTTGAAGAACATTTTTTATAAATATGCAAAACCCTGTGATGTGACTACTTAATGAAATCATGTTGAAGCAATCATTCCATAGAATGGTAAAAACATGTGGTTTGGTTGAAGCAGGAAGCAAAAACTTTAAGAAACACAGTGAAATGTCGATACTTCGACATCGCTTATGTCGAACTAACCCGCATTTCTTCGGCTAAATTTCAATGATTCGTACTCTTTTATGTCAAACTTACTCTTATTTCGGAGTTAAAACGTGGCTATGTTATGTTTTAACTTCGAAATAAGGGTAAATTCGACATAAGCGAGTTCGTAATATCGAGTTTTGACTGTAAGTGGTTTACACCGTTTTATCTGGAGCATTACATTTGGAAACAAAAGTCACTATGGCTCTAACAAGATGATTAGAGTGGAACATGTGAAACTATTAATGTAAAGGCATATAAAAAGGTAAGAACTGGTCATTTGAGTGTTAGAAACCCTTTTCTGTGATTATTTGACATAATGACCAAGTTTCATATCTGACATGACCAATATTTGATCCTGACCTAGATTTCAATAATGAGAATTGTAAAATACTTTAAAAAAATGTTACACACCCACAGTCATTCGCAACAAAACATTCAAATACAAACAAGCAAGGTTTTACGCAAGCGTAAAATGGCTGCGTAACATGTATTTAAGCAGAGTAGAAGAAAAAGAGGGAGCAATATTGTTTAGTACTTTTAATTAACATATACATTGGGAAAAATGACGGTAATGTATAAATTAATAGCAGAAACGGTGGAATGTTTTAATGAGCCATGATGCATAATACCTGTGTATGACACCAATAATACACATTATGTCACAGACCAATGTTATTCATTTGCTGAAACACACTGACGTAGAAACCATTACCACATTATGTGATGTTCACAAGGCATAAAAACTTCCATACTTACAATTTACTTGAAATTATTCGAATAGGTCGACTCAATCCCCATTAACTTTTTCAGCTTCTCGTATCTTGTATGAATATTTATGTAAGATATAATTATATAAATGTTATCAATACTATCATGTGATTTTAGTGAACACGGTACCTTATGCCATGGCAGAAATATGCTCAAAGTCGGGGAGTTTTCTTTCAATACTCATGACAGTACGTCAAGGACTTATTGACTAATTAATACAGTAATGTCTCGCTAATAAAAGCATTCAAACGAAAAGTACAATTCTGGATTTTTAAAACATGTAGTAGCTAAATTAGGACAAAGGTTGGGTAGAAAGCTCCTACAGTAGGATGTTTGTGCCGCCCTGCATTAGCCCTTTCCTCCATAATTTATACGCTTTTCTACGCCTCTGTAAAAGTCACCTGTTGAAATCATTGTGATAAATAGAGCATTTGCTCCTATAGGAGCAAATGCTTTATTTATCACAATGGTTCAAACTACACAATTCTAATATTTTTCCTTTTCTCTAGTTAATGCTCCTTTTCGGTAGATTTATTCAAAGTGGTTGGATCTAAAATAGCCTATGAGGGAATGGGTTAAGCAAGCACATGCTTTCACAGGCGCCGATGTTAATACAGTTTGGGGTTGAATTAGCGAAACTCTACTGTACATATACAAATGTATTGAGTAACAGTAAGACTAACCGAAGATATCTGTTTTCAAAATGCTTGACCGCCAGAAAATTACATTCCGTCCTTATGATCCCAATCTAACTTCAAAACATTTTAAGCTCTAATTATATCCTATATCGCATAACCCTCTATACCAATACTAATCATGTTTACGACATCATGAATGACAGTAAAATAGCCCGTTTAACCCGATAGATACGCGTTTTGTCTGCTTTGTAAACGGAGTGAACACAGAACGAACGACACTTGTAGAAGCCGTCTGAACACGGTCTTCTCCATTTGCTTATGGAATAATGCAGTTCTGATTCTACAGTTTCTGCCATGGCCAAACATTTCTGTGTTCATTTGCTATTAAATATAAAAAAAAATCAGCAAACTGCTATTCATGTTTTCAGTTTTACTTACTTGAATATTTTTAGAGTAAAGTGCTAACCCCGTACTCAATAAATATGTTTTTCTACGCATTGGCAAACAGAATAGATCCAGATAGGAGCAGACCCTGATCCTACAGGACCGTCTGATCTAGGTATACACTGTTTAATAGATAGTAAAGGGTTAAAGACCAAACCGTAGACTTTTTTTTTCGGTTGTCGTTAAAGAGATGCTTAACGGCAATAACATTTGTAAGGTACATATACTGTGTTTGCATCGAGAGGTTTCTCAAATGTAAGAGGCACCCAAACAAAATTATCCATATGCCTTGAACAGAATTCGACAAAATTCAACAAACCGGGAACTTTGGTAAAAGTTGAACCTAAACCAGGACATAGTTTCGCCAAGTTTGAACCTAAATCTGGACACACCTTTGCCGGCAGCATTTATTTATCTCTTTTCACCTACATTTGCAGAGTCACTACTCTTGCACTAAAAGAACAAACATTATGAATACTAGTAGTAACGTCAAACCCAGTATCGATATAAAGTTATTTGATCCCATGCTTGATTGTCGCGTCGAAAGTTCTACCGTATCACTAATTTCGGTAAATTTATAAATCAACCCATTACTGCATTAATATGCATTTTAGAAACAATGGTATCATGAATACTTATTAGCTGATTATTTTATAATGAGATATGGACGCAGACAGTTTTGGCCATGGCAGAAACTGAAGTATCAGATTTATATAATTCCTTAAGCAAACATAGCAGATCCTGATCAGACTAAATGTACTCCTACAGGAGCTGTCTGATCTGTATCTATGCTGGTTGCAAGTCGATGAAAAGGAGTACACCTATGGTTACTAGAGAAGATTTTCAAACAGGAATATTCAAAATCTTCTTTAGCATTTTAGAGTAGTAGACTGTAATATAAAGTATGCAAAACAATAGTGGAGAACCTGTCTTAAGCGGCCAGCAAAAAGATGTCTAATGATGGGTATGTAATGCAGGTGATAGGTTGATGCATATCAAACCGTCGGTTGATTGCCAAAAGGGCTCAACAACCACTTTTTCTGTTGCTTTTTTTAACTAAAGAATTAACTAAAATTCAGTACGGACAATGGCGTTCCTGCCCAAAAGGCTCAACACTATTTTCAAAATGCCATTGGCAATCCTGCTATAGAGATGATTGATCAACACTTTGTATTTAAATGTTACTGTAAGATTGATTTATATATTTAAAACTTTCCACTGAAAAATGAAACAAAAGTTGCAATAAAAGGGCCATTTGTTGTTGAGCTCTTTTTGCTTGAATTGCTTTAATTGGGGATGGGGGATTCATAAGGGCTCAACAACACAACATTTAAATACAAAGTGTTGATCCATCATCTCTATAGCTGGATTGTCGATGGCATTTTGAAAATGTTGAGCCTTTTGGGTAGGAACACCATTAAAGGTGGTTGCTGAGCCCTTTTGGCAATCAACCGAGGAAACACAATACAGAAAGCTCCTATTTGAGATGTCTGTACCAGTATTACTTATGCCCTACATTAAGTAACCTGTTAAGACTCTTATATTCAATAAATGAATGGTCGCTTAGGACAGACTCTACTGTATACTATCCTTATCTTTGTCCGTACTGAATTTTAGTTAATTCTTATCAGTGTTTCAATTTCGGTCGATCTTAGTGTGCTAACTATTTCAAACTAGTCATTACAGAGAGCGGTACACACAATGGAGATCACGACGTGTTTAGTTGTGTTGGGGCTTATCGTAAACATTCAGGGACAGGTATTTGATCCCGGATGTAGCTTCTCGAACGGTCAGTGTATCTACAATGTGAAGCTTGGCCATGAGCAGCAGTGTGACACTGCAGGGAGGCGGGACACTTCTGCGACATTCACCTCTGGCATTCAGGTGTGGAAATAAATTGGGCATGAATCTTTATAGCAGTATGTATCAGGGACGTAGCTAGCGATACGCGCTTACACGCGTGCGTAACACCAATCTTAAGGGTAAAAGCATTAGTATGGCCAAAATGGGGGAAACTGGAAGGCTAAGGGAGTAGACTGATAAACGTTCTATCTTGCAATGTAAGATTTAATCCATTCTATTATGTTGACGCCTTTTGGCGCCTCTGTAAATGTCATCCTTTGAAACAATAGTGATAATTAGAGCATTTGCTCCTATAGGTACGTACATTATATTGGTGTTCAGCTACGCCCCTGTTTATTATAATCTTGATTATAGTTAGTATTATAGGTTAGTGTGTAGTTATTGTGGTGTCGTCTTTAACCATTTAGCTTATGAATATCCGTGTAAGAAACAGAAGAATTACATACTACAATGAACCCTCGTTACAACGGAGGTGTTTGTTTCCAGACATTTTGCTAGTATACCGAGGTTGTCGTTATAACGATTTTAAATATGAAAGGAACCATATGGTCAGTTTTAAACTAGTACCAACAGGTGAACGCTTAATGCAGAACACAAGAAGTGCAAAAAGCTCGAGCTTTTTGCACTTCTTGTGTTCTGCATTAAGCGACCATCTGTCTTATTGGGATTGCACCTGTTTATTCAGTGGTTGTTTCAATGCATACTGCCGGTATAACGAGGGTGCCATTGTAACGAATGCCGGTATAATGAGGGTTCACTATATAAATTATCGGCATTGTTTATAATGGCATATGAACATAGAAGGGTTTGGTGTTGGCCGTGACAGAAATTGTACAATTTGACCATGACAGACAGTATAATTCCATAAGCAAACAGAGCAGATCCTGATCAGATGGCTCTTATAGGAGCCGCCTGACATGGGTCTCTTTCGGTTTGCAAATCCACCAAAAAGGCGTATATATAGAGTGCATGATTAAAGTTCTCAAATCGCAATAATGTTTTTCCTTGAATTCAATTATTTGCTTTCTTTCACAAATTGTGGCATGAATAAGTCAGACAGTGATATATTACACGGTTCTAACCTAAGTGCAATCATTGCCATGATATCCCCATGAAGTGAAGTGGCAGCAGGTTTATACTAACCCCTTGATTACGTTTTAACCCTTCGCTTGCTATTCACGTCAATATGCCTACCTGTAAATAGTGAAGACCCAGATGAGACAGCTCCTGCAGCAGCTGTCTCATCAGTGTCTGCACTATTTACAAGTTGGTTGTGCAACCAGTGCACTCCACAGCAGTGATTGCACAGCGAAATACGTGTACACAGTGAAGATATATGTAATTATACAACAGGGCATGGGTAAAGAAGGAAAAATGTATTTTAAAATTCAGCAAGCGAAGGATTAAACATGTACAGTGAAACCCCGATAGTCCGAAAAATAAACCAAATATCATTGTATTACAGGCGCCAGCTTAATGCATGGTGAAAGTCATGCAGGAAACTCCTCTAGGAGATTTCTGTATGACTTTCGCCCTGCATTAAGCAGCCACCTGCATACAAAGACATAAAATCTTCATTAATTAATTTTTGCAATATCGAATTTTACTATATTTAACACTTTCCCTGATGAATATTGATTAAAAAATACATACGAACAAGAAAATGTGACAACAACTTTAGAATCTTATCTACATTAATCTACAAGGAAACAAAGCAGACCCTGAACAGTCTGCTCCTACGTGATATGTCTAATATAGACCTACTCTCTTTACCAAGGTTCTAGTCGTCTGGGAACATGATGGAAACGGTTAAACTATTGTAGCTAAGTATATATGAATGTACGTAAGCACATAGATACTTAGATCATTCGCTGCCTGGACCGAACCGAATCTGTGAGAGACGTCGAATAACGCGGCGTTTTATTGGGATTCAAACTGTGTTTTACATGTACTGCGGTTATGCGTTTAAGTTAAAACTTGGAATTTAAAGCGTATGATAAATTTACATGTAAATTTACACTCTTTCTTTACTTCCATGTATGTATTGTCATCCGCAATATTTGTTGCCTTCTCCATACGTCTTCGCTGAATTTCTCCTATTTGTATATCATGGTTTCTGTCATGGCCAAGAATCCTCTTGTTCATGTGCCTTTTTTAACCCTCACAACGCTGAATTTTAAAATGGAGTATTCCAAAATTCAAACAGGTCAAGCGTATAATGAATATTTAGGGATTTTTTTAAAGAAAAGTGTAACATGACAAACAGTGCAGACCCTGATGAGAGGGCTCCTCTAGGAGCCCTCTCATCCGGGTATACGCTGTTTGCAAAGAACATTAGCGATTCTTGTCCCGCACAGTAAACGTTAAAACCCAGCAAATTTAAATTCGTACATTAGTTATTTTTACACTGAATATTGGTGAGGTCAATGTACGACCTACTTCTATTACGAGGTCTTCTTTCAGAGTTGTTCCTGCAAGGATATTGACGCAGTTTCCCACAACGTGGACGCCTTGTACACGACCATGGCTACTCTACAGCAGAACTTCAATGCCCTGGCCAAGCAGCTCAATGTTACCCAGGTGCAGCTCGGCATGAAGACGAACGAAGTGAACTCGCTCTTCTCCGCTAACAACAACCTGACAGCCATGCTGGCAGCCAAGGGGTCACTGCTAAAAAAAAGCAAGGTAGACAGTAAAATCGGTCTTAACCCGTCATTTATTTGTTGAACATAGGAGTCTTAAAAACAGGTGGTTGCATAATGCAGGATAGGAGCTTTCTGCATAACTTCGACCTGCATTAAGCTACCGCCTATCTTACATACCCATAATTATGTCTCCCCCATATTTATATGGGGGAGACATATTGTTTTCGTGAGAGTTGTCTGTCTGTCTGTCTGTCTGTCTGTCTGTCCGTCTGTCCGTCTGTCCGTCACACTTTTTGTCCGGACGATAACTTCAATATGCCTGATGCCAGTTGATTGAAACTTCATATATAGAAAGAGCATAATGAGAGGAAGTGTCATGCACAAGGACCATAACTCTGGCTTCACTAATATAGGAGTTATTGCCCCTTGTAAAAAGATCACACTTTTTTGTCCGGACGATAACTCCTATATGGCTCATGCCATTGGATTGAAACTTCATATATGGAAAGATCATGACGAGAGAAAGTGTCATGCACAAGGTCCATAACTCTGGCTTCACTAATATTGGAGTTATTGCCCTTTGTAAAAAATATCACAATTTTTTGTCCGGACAATAACTTCAATATGCCTGATGCCAGTTGATTGAAACTTCATATATAGAAAGAGCATAATGAGAGGAAGTGTCATGCAGAAGGTAAATAACTCTGGCTTCACTAATATAGGAGTTATTGCCCTTTGTAAAAAAAAATCACACTTTTTTGTCCGGACGATAACTCCTATATGGCTCATGCCATTGGATTGAAACTTAATATATGGAAAGATCATGACGAGAGGAAGTGTCATGCACAAGGTCCATAACTCTGGCTTCGCTAATATTGGAGTTATTGCCCTTTGTAAAAAATATCACAATTTTTTGTCCGGACAATAACTTCAATATGCCTGATGCCATTGGATTGAAACTTCATATATCGAAAGATCATAACGAGAGGAAGTGTCATGCACAAGGTTCATAACTCTGGCTTCACTAATATTGGAGTTATTTTCCTTTGTAAAATAAATCACAATTTTTTATCCGGATGATTACTCCTATGTGACACATGCCATTGGAGTGAAACTTCAAACATTGAACGATCATAATAAGAGAAAGTGTCATGCATAAGATCCTTAACTCGAGCTTCAATAAATTTAGAGTTATTGCCCCTTGTACATTTGTTTAATTCTTTCTTGTCCGGACGATAACTCCTACATGGCTCTTGCCATCGTATTGAAACTTCATACATGGAAAGAGCATGATGAGAGAAAGTGTCATGAACAAGGGCCATAATTCTGGCTTCAATACTTTTGGAGTTATTGCCCTTTGTTACTTTTTTTGGCCGATCAATAACTCCTGTTCGACTGATGCTATTGGAATCACATTTTATTTTTGGAAAGAGCATGATCAAAGTAAGTGTCATGCACAAGGGCCATTAATCTGGTATCAGTATTTTTGGAGTTATTAGCTGTTATCATTTTCTTTTTGAAAAATGTAGTGTGGAAAACGCATAATGAAGGGAAGTATCATTCATCAAGACCATAACATTTTTAGTGATTTCCCTTTACATATTGCTTTTATTGGAGGGGAGACATCCGTTTTTGTGACAAAAACCTCTAGTTATACTTCATTTTCGTGGCGGTAAACAAATTTAGTAAAGCCTCGTTAATCCGAGCACTGAACTATATGAAATATATGTGGGTTTTAGTATCAGTCTTTAATCTTTTACTTCATTAATATTCATGAAATAAATAACGGCATCATGCATTTATGAATGTTTACAATGACTAATGAATTCAGGAAGTTTCGCCATATTGCAGAAATTCAACCATCAGATCTTTATTTTTCCATGCGCAAACAGAATATACCCTGATCAGACGACTCCTAGAAGAGTCACATGACATGGGTCTATTCTGTTTGCGAATGCATTAGAATAGGGTTCTAACGAGTAAAATCTTAAGTCAGACAGCAACTTTATACAGGATGAAAGTGATACAGAAAGTTCCTTTTTGAGCATTTGTGTGACTTCCACCCTGTATTAAGCAGTTTCCTGCCTAAAAGCTCATTTCGTCTTGAATGAGGCCCGGTTGAAAGGGGATGTACCGTAACACGGCTATTATTCAACCAAGCAAACTGACAAGGCTATTGTTTGAAATAAGTTGTAGGTTGTCTAACAGGGTAACGCAGATTGCTGGTATATTCTGCTTTTGCTAACATCTTGCTTTTAGACTCTAGATAGGTTGAAATGGTGACACGTAATGTAGCTTCCTTTGTTATACAGTAGAAACTGTTCTAAACGGCCATTCATTTATTGCACGAAGGAGTCTTAGAAAGCAGGTGGTTGCTCAATGCCGGACAAACGTAATGTCAAAGCTTTTTGCATTACTTCTGAAGTTTTGATCTGCATTAAGCTACCACATACCTAACAGACTCATAACTACACCTCTTTTTGATGACTGCTTTAGACAGGATCTTTACAATCACACATAGAACACGGGTTTAATTAATCCTTTCCTTCATATAAACAAACGCTCTTTTATGTCTATGCAAACAAGGTAGACCCAGATAATATGGCCCCTGTAGGAGTCGTCTGTTCTGGATCTGTTTTGTTTGATTTTGGAATTATAATAGCTCTGACTCCACAGTTCTAGTTATACCAAACTATTCCAATGAGTGTACATATGTCACTATAAAAACAGCTAATCAATATATAATGAAATTACACCTTACAACAATATTGAACTAGAAGAGGATATGCTTATCAAGTACATGTATACCAATACATAGCCTTTCTCCCCACCCCTCTCTCTGTCTTATTTCTATCACATAGTTTCCCTTTCTTTCTGTCTTCCTATAGGAGCTGTCTGATCTGGACGTTGTTTGAAAATGCGTGAAACAGCATTTATATTAGTCTATATGAAGGAAAGGGTTAAAATGTGAAATGTCCAATGACAGACATTCTTTTTATTAAGGTGGAACTCGCAAACACAGTTGCCACAATGCATAAGGAACTTGACAATCTTCGTAAACAACTAACGGACAAGAACAATCAGTTGACGATATGCCAGGCAGGTCTGACATCCGGCTCTAAGCAAAATACAAATCCGGGTAAATATTGCTTATCGTCCAATCCCAAACTGTAATCTGCAGTATAATAGGACCCGGTTCATGATTAAGAGGCTAGTTATAGGACGTCACAGTCACTGGTAACCCATTCGCTGTGAATGACGTAATGTACAGTAAAACCCCTCTAAACCGAAGTACAGCAGAATTTAAATACTATCTGAGGCAGGTGGTTGTTTAATGCAGAGCAAGAGTCATGCAGAAAGCTCCTAGAGGAGCTTGCAACGTTCACACTGCATTAATCTGCCAGCTGTCTCCAAGACCGATGTTTATACTAAATTGAATGTCCGCTGTAGAGGGGTTTTACTGTAATTAGTTCTGCAACCATTTTGGATCCTGAAGAGACGTCGAGTAATTCTGTTTAAACAATGATACAGTAAAACCCTCTAAACCGGAATTCTAGTAGAGAAGAATGTTTTGCTAAATGACTTTCATCCTTCATTAAGCTGTCACCTGTCTCCAAGATCGACAGTTATACTAAATCTAACGTCCGGTTTGGAGAGGTAATATGATTAGGTGCTGCAATGTTTTCAATGTCTGCAATTTGACTTTCACATAGTTCTTGTTTACTATGTTCTACACTGCCTGCATCATTCCAAAGGTAGCCTGTCTGATGCCACAGTTTTAAATTCCAGTGCTGTACAGTAACTATGTCACCGACTATTGTGATTTTGAAAGCTCTAACTACTGCAACTACCAGCTGGGGACCTGCTCTAGTAGTAGTCAGGAATGCTGGCACCACGGGACCGGAAAACAAAACGTCCAGTCAGGACCGATAGAGGATCACACCTACGGCACACCCCACGGTAAGTCCTAACACATTTCATGCTCAAAGAAAATCGAGGCCTGATGTAGTTCTGGAGCAGTTTGTACTTCGTTCGAGCTCAATTTCCTGTATATGAACGCGTTTTCGTGCATTTGCAAATAGAGTAGACCCAGATCAGACGGCTCCCGTAGGAGCCGTCTGATCAGAATTTGCTCTATTTGCTAATGAAGTTTGAAAGATCTGTTTCTTTACTTTCGAAAATGGCTACAATGTCCCGCCTTCCATATTTCATTATAACTGTTTTGCTCATGATTATTCAGTGGGTATTGGTATTTGTAACAAGTATAAAACGGGAAAAGCGTTAAAAAAACAATAAACCGAGCAGCAGAGAGTTTGGGTCCGGAGGAGACGCCGATTTAACTGCCGTCTATAGATACCTGACCTAAGCTGTTTGAAAATACCAGTCAATATGGACATAAGGCTCAATAACAATAGAACAGATCTATATCAACTATCTAATTTACCTTCAAGATGCATGATTACCTTTGCAAACAGTTTGGATCCAGATGAGATGCTGAGTAACTTGACATCACATCAGGGTCCAAAGGTCAAAGGTTATGAAACGCGTTATTTATAAACATATTATCGTTAACCCTTTCGCTGCCAATGCCGGATCTGTGATAACCTATGCAAACAGTTTGGATCCAGATGAGACGCCGAGTAACTCGGCGTCTCATCAGGATCCAAACTGTTGTTACTGTCACTATGTTTTTGTAACAAAAATGAAGAAAATAAAAAAAATGAAAAATTATAGCAGACGACAAAGTTAGCAGACGACAGAGTTTGGCAGCGAAAGGGTTAATCTCTAATATTTTAATCATTTCCCTGTTCTATGTTTATTTCAAATATCAGTACCTACTGAATATTCATGTACAAAATAGTTGTAATGAAATACGGAAGATGGAACACTGTAGCTAGATCTATTTCAGAATGTAAAGAAGCAGATTTATCCAATTCCATTGACAAACAGAGCAGACCCTGATCAGACGGATCCTATAGGAGCCGTCTGATCCGGGTCTTCTCTGTTTGTACATGCGTGAAAATGCGTTCATGTTAATGAATGGGTAAAAATGTATTCTCTTAGTTTCGATTCGTTCAAGCATATGGAATTTACAACAACAATTACAAAATGAGTCGGTGACAAATAGCTCGGATGCAAAACCAACAGAAATCCAATGGTTTTGATAATACTATATCTAGCGTGTAGACATTTTTCTTTCTCTTTCTTTTTTCATGTTTCTATTAAATACAGTATTCTATCCCTTACAGGTAAACTATGATTATTATCGCATGGTAATTTAATCATTAATCTTCTCAGTTATTAAAACTGACTCTTCGTTATCAGTGTATTGAAAAACATTTTATCAAAATAAATCCCTGAACATTTATGACAAACAGAACCGATCCTGATTATATAGCTCCCTCGGGAGCCCTTTGACATGGTTCTACACTGCTTGCAAGGGTCTAATATACTCGTTTCTCGCTCGTTAGGGGTCAAATAAGTGACTGGTCTGGGTCTATCACAGTTGAGTCCCTCTAAAGCAACATTAAATGAATAAACATAGGTGTCTATTAAAGCAGGTGGTTACTTAACCCATTCCTCCTAGAATATTTTAGACGCAACCTCGTTTAATAAATCTACCCAAAAGAAGCATTTACTAGAGAAAAGGATTTATTTTAGAGTTGTGTAGTTTTGAAACGATTGTGATAAATAGAGCATTTTTGCCCCTATGGATAACAATGGTTTCAGAGAATACCCTTAACAGAGACGTTAAAAGGTGTCAGTAGGATGGAATGGATTACCACAATATGAAAGTAATACAGAACAAACATATGGCAGCTTTCTGTATTACTTTTGTCTTGCATTAAGGTACCACCTGCCTTTATTTTTTCATTGCCTAAGTTCCCGATGACAATGGCCGAAAATATTTGATTACTTTTGCAGTTTGGAACAAGATGAGACGCCGAATAACTCTATAGAAACTTTTTGACACACCACTTTCGCTTTTAGAAATTAAATTGAAGGAAACGTCACTCTGAAATTTAAAAAATACGATATTATTTGCACATTAAAATAATTTAGCGTCAAAAAGAGTTAATACCCAGAAGCATGCCTTCTTTAAGTGGATGCTTAGATAAGTGTTACTGTATACGTATGATTGGGCTGCGAAAGCAGCTCACTCTTTGATGGAAATTCAAAATGACCATTATTTACTACGAGACAACACTCCGGAATTACACTCTAGAAAACATGCAGCTGCAATAGTTTTCACTGTGCTCACTTAGCCTCACTTATGCCCAAGAACGCTTGATTTTTGATGCGCTGCAAACATTATGCAGGTCAGTTGCAGGTCATTTGATGTCCAGCATTATGTACTTCAAATACCTTCTGCACTCTGAGCTATTAATGTCTGCAAATATTGTCGTCTGCTGCAAAAAACATTTTTTTCCTCCATATCATTTCAAAAACAAATATCAGAGTGAAAAACAATTTGGACCCTGATGAGGTGCCAAATTACTCGGCGTCTCATCTGGATCCAGATTGTTTGCAGACTGTTATTATAAATGCTGAAAACCAAAGCAACAGCAGCTGCAACAAAACGCATACCTGTTAAGTGGAATAATTGCTAATTTAGAAGTCAGTTAATCGTCTTTGGTCAGAACTTTTATGCCCTTGCATAATCAAATTACTAAATATTAATATTGCTGTCTGTTTTATCTTCTACCCTGCTTAAACATGTTTACGCTGCCATTTTACGCTTGCGTAAAACCTCGCTTGTGCATATAATTACAGGTCACTACATGTACATTGATCCAAACAGTCACCCGGCCTACGGTTCATCTTCAACTTCTCACCATAATTTAAGAAAAGCTAGAATAACATCTCCTGAGTTTTCTCCTAGCGCTCACTACTGCGTGAGATTCTGGTACACTATGTATGGCACGGATATACAGACACTCAAAGTTTATGCCAGGGTAAGTTTGTTTGCACTTAACTGGGGTTTTACGTCCATATCGCGACGTCCAGATCAATACAGGTAGAAGAAGATACCGGAGTATTTTTTTCTTTTCGTGCGTTGATCAGATTATCGTGTTCCGTACACAGACCACCCAGCTAGAACCACCAACCTACCGCAATTCTTCACATGAAATTTCCAAATGACTCGAACTAAAGTGGTGATGGCCTACGTGTTTATATATAAAAAAATCTAAACAATAATTATGATGTCATTATTTCGTGAATAAATATTCATGGTGTGGGGGGGGGGGGGGAAGGGGGCTATAACATCCCTATGAGTAATTATAATGATTGCGAATCAGTCTATGTAATGTATTCATCCATTATGTCAAGAAAACCCGTCAATATATTATTTTGGAACTCATCCATTAATCATGTTGATGGGCACAGCCAACAAAGTCCTTGCAGATACAACCCTAAAGCATTTTCAAAAATAACTTTTTTATTTCTCCTTCAATCTTTATGTTTTGACCACTCTATAGAATCGTCTCATGGAGACGATTCTAAAGAGTGGTCACAACATAGGGATTGGTAGGAAAAATGATGAGTTTAACCCTTTCGCTGCCAATGCCGGATCTGTGATTACCTATGCAAACAGTTTGGATTCAGTTGAGACGCCGAGTAACTCGGCATCTCATCATGATCCAAACTGTTTGTTACTGTTACTATGTTTTTAAACAAAAATGAAGAAAATCAAAAGAATGAAAATTTGAAGCAGACGACATAATTAGCAGACGACAGAGTTTGGCAGCGAAAGGGTACTCACAGTTTTCTGTAAGCCATTGACATATATGAGCTCAACAAACAGGTCAGATCCTGAAGGGTTCTTCAACTCTGGGTCTACACTATGTGGCTGTGTCCCATTAATTGGATCTTGGGAGAAATTGTAACATAATGACAAAAAATATAATTATTTTTAATCATCAGTTGGTTCTAATAGTGGTTATGGTAAGCAGACTGCGGCATGCAGTTGAGTTTGCAGAAGTCGCCGGTGAAAATGTGAACTGTTTAACCTTTAGCCTGCTGCGGGCGGATGAGTGATTATCTATATAGTTTGGATCTTGATGAGACGATAAGTAACTCAGTGTCTCATCATGATCCTAATTGTTTGACACCCTGTTAACATTTTGGTAGACACATTGATTATAGCTTGAATTTTGAAAATGAAGTGGGTGAAAAATGTGTAGGAAATAATTAGCTCAGCAGGCTAAACGTTACCAGTTTTACTACTTGTAAAGAGACATGGGAGAACAATTAATGTTGAAAACAGAATACCGTATAGTTTATTAACGCTGGAGTTGGTAAAACAGATGATTGCTTAATGCAAAATATGACAGACCCTGATTACACGGTTCCTATAGGAACCGTCTGATCTGGGTCAAACATGCGTTTACATGAAGGAGAGTATTAAGCTACTACCTGTTCCAGAAATTCAGAATTATACTTCTGAGTGGTCGTATTAGAAAAAAGGTAAAGTGCCTAGTTATAGTCTACTTTCAGTCCAAAGGACCGCTCAGCCGACTGTACATTTAGTGACACTTTATTGTATACCATTTGAAGATAATTCGATTGAACCTGTTAAGAGTAACTACGATATGTTATACGAGTTGCAGATTCGTGGCACTCGCCGATACAGCTCATGACAGTATGACGGATCGTTTACTGGCACGGGTCAGCGACTGTCTACAGTTATACCCCTCTACAACCATTGGCTAAGAGATGCGTACTTCTGTAGCTTAACACTTATTGACTGACTTTTTATAAAGCCACTATCAGCAAGAGATTTTTATTGGGACAGAAACTGTGACATCAGATTTGTAATACTTCATAAGCAAACAGAGCAGACACTGAATAGACGGCTCCTACATTAGTCGTCTAATCTGGCTCTACTCTGTTTGCAAAGGCATAGAATGGGTTATTTAAGGGGTAAAAGGTTAAAGTCACGTGGTAGCTTCGTGCATGGCTCCTTGAGGACAAGTCCGCATTACTTTGGCACTGCGTTAAACAACCATATACCTTGTGGTTTCTTTAGAAGAGTTGTTGTGTATAACCAGGCACGGAGACTCCTTGTGGTATATGTAGCCTTTTCTTGTCCATTTCAGGTAGGCAGTGGTGATGGCTACCCGATATTCCAGCTGTCGGGACAACAGGACAAGTATTGGCATATGGCAGAGATCC
Source organism: Azorinus chamasolen (assembly GCA_963576725.1). Lineage (NCBI taxonomy): Eukaryota > Metazoa > Mollusca > Bivalvia > Cardiida > Solecurtidae > Azorinus > Azorinus chamasolen. The sequence goes on from OY755242.1 coordinate 5,556,721, forward strand.
CTCTCACCTCCGAGTACACATCGAATCCATTCAGGGTGAATAATACATGAATTATATTTTAGGCTACTGCTACCTACACCTACTATCATCACTACCACTAGTGTGGTACTACCCTACTACTACTACCACCACTAGTGTGGTACTACCCTACTACTACTACCACCACTAGTGTGGTACTACCATGCTACTACTACCACCACTAGTACTACCCTACTACTACTACCACCACTAGTGTGGTACTACCCTACTGCTACTACCACCACTAGTGTGGTGCTACTCTACTACTACTACCACCACTAGTGTGGTACTACCCTACTACTACTACCACCACTAGTGTGGTACTACCCTATTACTACTACTACCACCACTAGTCTGGTGCTACCCTACTACTACTACCACCACTAGTGTGGTGCTACACTATTACTACTACCACCACTAGTGTGGTGCTACCCTTCTACTACTACCACCACTAGTGTGGTACTACCCTACTACTACCACCACTAGTGTGGTATTACCCTACTACTACTACCACCACTAGTGTGGTACTACCCTACTACTACTACCACCACTAGTGTGGTGCTACCCTACTATTACTACCACCACTAGTGTGGTACTACCCTAATACTACTACCACCATTAGTGTGGTGCTACACTACTACTACTACTATTACTACTACAGCTATTACTGCTACTACTATTACTACTACTACTACTACTACTACTACTACTACTACTACTACTACTACTACTACCACTACTACTACTACTACTACTACTACCACCTATATACAGCTACATGTATTACTACCAGTTCTACACCGCTACATGTACTCTACCACTTCTGCACTGCTAAATGTACTTCTACCACTTGTACACAGCTACATGTACTATTACTCCTTATACACAGCTACATGTACTACTACTCCTTATACACAGCTACATGTACTACTACTCCTTATACACAGCTACATGTACTACTACCATCTCTACATAGCCACATTAATGACATTTACTACTTACCACCTCTACACAGCCAAATGTACTGCTTCCACTGCTACATAACTATACATGTACTACTACAATCTCTATAAAGTGCATGTGTTATTACCATTTCTACACTGCTACATGTACCACTACCACTTCTATACTGCTACATCCTCAACTACCACTTCTATACTGCTACATCTACTACTACCATTTCTATACTGCTACATGTACTACTACCATTTCTATACTGCTACATGCTCAACTACCACCTCTATACTGCTACATCTACTACTATTACCATTTCTATACTGCTACATGTACTACTACCATTTATATACTGCTACATGCTCAACTACCACCTCTATACTGCTACATCTACTACTACTACCATTTCTATACTGCTACATCTACTACTACCATTTCTATACTGCTACATGTACTACTACCATTTCTATACTGCTACATGCTCAACTACCACCTCTATACTGCTTCATCTACTACTACCATTTCTATACTGCTACATGTACTACTACCACCTCTATACTGCTACATCTACTACTACCATTTCTATACTGCTACATGTACTACAACCACCTCTATACTGCTTCATCTACTACTACCACCTCTATATACTGCTTCATCTACTACTACCACCTCTACACTGCTTCATCTACTACTACCACCTCTATACTGCTTCATCTACTACTACCACCTCTATACTGCTACATCTACTACTACCACCTCTATACAGCTACATGCACTACTACCACCTCTATACTGCTACATCTACTACTACCACCTCTATACTGCTACATCTACTACTACCACCTCTATACTGCTACATCTACTACTACCACCTCTATACAGCTACATGCACTACTACCACCTCTATACTGCTACATCTACTACTACCACCTCTATACTGCTACATCTACTACTACCACCTCTATACTGCTACATCTACTACTACCACCTCTATACTGCTTCATCTACTACTACCACCTCTATACTGCTACATCTACTACTACCACCTCTATACTGCTACATCTACTACTACCACCTCTATACTGCTACATCTACTACTACCACCTCTATACTGCTACATCTACTACTACCACCTCTATACTGCTACATGTACTACAACCACCTCTATACTGCTACATCTACTACTACCACCTCTATACTGCTACATCTACTACTACCACCTCTATACTGCTACATGTACTACTACCACTTCTATACTGCTACATGTACTACTACCACCTCTATACTGCTACATGCACTACTACCACCTCTATACTGCTACATGTACTACTACCACTATACTGCTACATGTACTACTACCACTTCTATACTGCTACATCTACTACTACCACCTCTATACTGCTACATCTACTACTACCACCTCTATACTGCTACATCTACTACTACCACCTCTATACTGCTACATCTACTACTACCACCTCTATACTGCTTCATCTACTACTACCACCTCTATACTGCTACATGCACTACTACCACTTCTATACTGCTACATGTACTACTACCACTATACTGCTACATGTACTACTACCACTTCTATACTGCTACATGCTCAACTACCACTTCTATACTGCTTCATCTACTATAACCACCTCTATACTGCTTCATCTACTACTACCACCTCTATACTGCTACATCTACTACTACCACCTCTATACTGCTACATGCACTACTACCACTTCTATACTGCTACATCTACTACTACCACTATACTGCTACATGTACTACTACCACTTCTATACTGCTACAAGTACTACTACCACCACTATACTGCTACATGTACTACTACCACTTCTATACTGCTACATGCTCAACTACCACTTCTATACTGCTACATCTACTATAACCACCTCTATACTGCTTCATCTACTACTACCACCTCTATACTGCTACATCTACTACTACCACCTCTATACTGCTACATCTACTACTACCACCTCTATACTGCTACATCTACTACAACCACCTCTATACTGCTTCATCTACTACTACCACCTCTATACTGCTACATCTACTACTACCACGTCTATACTGCTACATCTACTACTACCACCTCTATACTGCTACATCTACTACTACCACCTCTATACTGCTACATCTACTACTACCACCTCTATACTGCTACATCTACTACTACCACCTCTATACTGCTACATCTACTACAACCAATTCTATTCTGCTACATCTACTACTACCACCTCTATACTGCTACATCTACTACTACCACCTCTATACTGCTACATCTACTACTACCACCTCTATAGTGCTACATCTACTACTACCACCTCTATACTGCTACATCTACTACTACCACCTCTATACTGCTACATGTACTACTACCACTTCTATACTGCTACATGTACTACTACCACTTCTATTCTGCTACATCTACTACTACAACCTCTATACTGCTACATCTACTACTACCACCTCTATACTGCTACATCTACTACTACTACCTCTATACTGCTACATGCTCAACTACCACCTCTATACTGCTACATCTACTACTACCACCTCTATACTGCTACATCTACTACTACCACCTCTATACTGCTACATGCGCAACTACCACCTCTATACTGCTACATGTACTACTACCACTTCTATTCTGCTACATCTACTACTACAACCTCTATACTACTACATCTACTACTACCACGTCTACACTGCTTCATGTACTACTACCACCTCTATACTGCTACATCTACTACTACCACCTCTATACTGCTACATCTACTACTACCTCTATACTGCTACATGCACTACTACCACTTCTATACTGCTACATCTACTACTACCACTATACTGCTACATGCACTACTACCACTTCTATACTGCTACATGTACTACCACCTCTATACTGCTACATCTACTACTACCACCTCTATACTGCTACATCTACTACTACCACCTCTATACAGCTACATGCACTACTACCACCTCTATACTGCTACATCTACTACTACCACCTCTATACTGCTACATCTACTACTACCACCTCTATACTGCTACATCTACTACTACCACCTCTATACTGCTACATCTACTACTACCACCTCTATACTGCTTCATCTACTACTACCACCTCTATACTGCTACATCTACTACTACCACCTCTATACTGCTACATCTACTACTACCACCTCTATACTGCTACATCTACTACTACCACCTCTATACTGCTACATGTACTACAACCACCTCTATACTGCTACATCTACTACTACCACCTCTATACTGCTACATCTACTACTACCACCTCTATACTGCTACATGTACTACTACCACTTCTATACTGCTACATGTACTACTACCACCTCTATACTGCTACATCTACTACTACCACTTCTATACTGCTACATCTACTACTACCACCTCTATACTGCTACATCTACTACTACCACTTCTATACTGCTACATGTACTACTACCACTATACTGCTACATGTACTACTACCACTTCTATACTGCTACATCTACTACTACCACCTCTATACTGCTACATCTACTACTACCACCTCTATACTGCTACATCTACTACTACCACCTCTATACTGCTACATCTACTACTACCACCTCTATACTGCTTCATCTACTACTACCACCTCTATACTGCTACATGCACTACTACCACTTCTATACTGCTACATGTACTACTACCACTATACTGCTACATGTACTACTACCACCACTATACTGCTACATGTACGACTACCACTTCTATACTGCTACATGCTCAACTACCACTTCTATACTGCTTCATCTACTACAACCACCTCTATACTGCTTCATCTACTACTACCACCTCTATACTGCTACATCTACTACTACCACCTCTATACTGCTACATCTACTACTACCACCTCTATACTGCTACATCTACTACTACCATCTCTATACTGCTACATCTACTACTACCACCTCTATACTGCTACATCTACTACAACCAATTCTATTCTGCTACATCTACTACTACCACCTCTATACTGCTACATCTACTACTACCACCTCTATACTGCTACATCTACTACTACCACCTCTATAGTGCTACATCTACTACTACCACCTCTATACTGCTACATCTACTACAACCAATTCTATTCTGCTACATCTACTACTACCACCTCTATACTGCTACATCTACTACTACCACCTCTATACTGCTACATCTACTACTACCACCTCTATAGTGCTACATCTACTACTACCACCTCTATACTGCTATATCTACTACTACCACCTCTATACTGCTACATGTACTACTACCACTTCTATACTGCTACATGTACTACTACCACTTCTATTCTGCTACATCTACTACTACAACCTCTATACTGCTACGTCTACTACTACCACCTCTATACTGCTACATCTACTACTACTACCTCTATACTGCTACATGCTCAACTACCACCTCTATACTGCTACATCTACTACTACCACCTCTATACTGCTACATCTACTACTACCAATTCTATACTGCTACATGCGCAACTACCACCTCTATACTGCTACATGTACTACTACCACTTCTATTCTGCTACATCTACTACTACAACCTCTATACTACTACATCTACTACTACCACGTCTACACTGCTTCATGTACTACTACCACCTCTATACTGCTACATCTACTACTACCACCTCTATACTGCTACATCTACTACTACCTCTATACTGCTACATGCACTACTACCACTTCTATACTGCTACATCTACTACTACCACTATACTGCTACATGCACTACTACCACTTCTATACTGCTACATGTACTACCACCTCTATACTGCTACATCTACTACTACCACCTCTATACTGCTACATCTACTACTACCACCTCTATACAGCTACATGCACTACTACCACCTCTATACTGCTACATCTACTACTACCACCTCTATACTGCTACATCTACTACTACCACCTCTATACTGCTACATCTACTACAACCACCTCTATACTGCTACATCTACTACTACCACCTCTATACTGCTTCATCTACTACTACCACCTCTATACTGCTACATCTACTACTACCACCTCTATACTGCTACATCTACTACTACCACCTCTATACTGCTACATCTACTACTACCACCTCTATACTGTTACATCTACTACTACCACCTCTATACTGCTACATGTACTACAACCACCTCTATACTGCTACATCTACTACTACCACCTCTATACTGCTACATCTACTACTACCACCTCTATACTGCTACATGTACTACTACCACTTCTATACTGCTACATGTACTACTACCACCTCTATACTGCTACATCTACTACTACCACTTCTATACTGCTACATCTACTACTACCACCTCTATACTGCTACATCTACTACTACCACTTCTATACTGCTACATGTACTACTACCACTATACTGCTACATGTACTACTACCACTTCTATACTGCTACATCTACTACTACCACCTCTATACTGCTACATCTACTACTACCACCTCTATACTGCTACATCTACTACTACCACCTCTATACTGCTACATCTACTACTACCACCTCTATACTGCTTCATCTACTACTACCACCTCTATACTGCTACATGCACTACTACCACTTCTATACTGCTACATGTACTACTACCACTATACTGCTACATGTACTACTACCACCACTATACTGCTACATGTACGACTACCACTTCTATACTGCTACATGCTCAACTACCACTTCTATACTGCTTCATCTACTACAACCACCTCTATACTGCTTCATCTACTACTACCACCTCTATACTGCTACATCTACTACTACCACCTCTATACTGCTACATCTACTACTACCACCTCTATACTGCTACATCTACTACTACCATCTCTATACTGCTACATCTACTACTACCACCTCTATACTGCTACATCTACTACAACCAATTCTATTCTGCTACATCTACTACTACCACCTCTATACTGCTACATCTACTACTACCACCTCTATACTGCTACATCTACTACTACCACCTCTATAGTGCTACATCTACTACTACCACCTCTATACTGCTACATTTACTACTACCACCTCTATACTGCTACATGTACTACTACCACTTCTATACTGCTACATGTACTACTACCACTTCTATTCTGCTACATCTACTACTACAACCTCTATACTGCTACATCTACTACTACCACTTCTATTCTGCTACATCTACTACTACAACCTCTATACTGCTACATCTACTACTACCACCTCTATACTGCTACATCTACTACTACTACCTCTATACTGCTACATGCTCAACTACCACCTCTATACTGCTACATCTACTACTACCACCTCTATACTGCTACATCTACTACTACCACCTCTATACTGCTACATGCTCAACTACCACCTCTATACTGCTACATGTACTACTACCACTTCTATTCTGCTACATCTACTACTACAACCTCTATACTGCTACATCTACTACTACCACGTCTACACTGCTTCATGTACTACTACCACCTCTATACTGCTACATCTACTACTACCACCTCTATACTGCTACATCTACTACTACCTCTATACTGCTACATGCACTACTACCACTTCTATACTGCTACATCTACTACTACCACTATACTGCTACATGCACTACTACCACTTCTATACTGCTACATGTACTACTACCTCTATACTGCTACATGCACTACTACCACTTCTATACTGCTACATGTACTACTACCTCTATACTGCTACATGCACTACTACCACTTCTATACTGCTACATGTACTACTACCTCTATACTGCTACATCTACTACTACAACCTCTATACTGCTACATCTACTACTACCACCTCTATACTGCTACATCTACTACTACCACCTCTATACTGCTACATCTTCTACTACTACCTCTATACTGCTACATCTACTACTACAACCTCTATACTGCTACATCTACTACTACCACCTCTATACTGCTACATTTACTACTACTACCTCTATACTGCTATATCTACTACTACTACCTCTATACTGCTACATCTACTACTACCACCTCTATACTGCTACATCTACTACTACCACTTCTATACTGCTACATCTACTACTACCACCTCTATACTGCTACATCTACTACTACCACCTCTATACTGCTTCATGTACTACTACCACCTCTATACTGCTACATCTACTACTACCACCTCTATACTGCTACATGTACTACTACCACCTCTATACTGCTTCATGTACTACTGCCACCTCTATACTGCTGCATGTAATACTACCACCACCTCTATACTGCTTCATTTACTACTATACCTTCTACACAGCTACATGTACTACTACAACTTCTACACAGCTGCATTTACTACTACCACCTCTATACCGCTACATGTATTACTACTATCTCCACACTGCTACTACAGCTTCAACACTTACAACTTCTATACAGCTGCATGTACTTCTACCACTTCTACACTGCCTGCTACATCTACTACTACCACGTCTATGCTGCTACATGTGTGCGTGCGTGTGTGTGTGTGTGTGTGACATACTGTCTATCGATGTTTTGGTGGTGGTTGCGTCTTGTATGTGGCTTTGCCTGTTTGACTTTACTACTTTCTCATCCTTGATGTAGGAACTTTTTGCATGACTTTCACCCTACATTAAGCGGCCACATGTCTACAAGACCGATATTTATACTAAATTTAACGTTCGGATTAGAGGAGGTTACTGTATATTAAAATACAACAAATTAATGTTCACGATGTTATTATTTGTTACATGAATGCGCATGCGTACATGGCTATTTTCTCAGATTGTGCTAGAGGGATCCACAGACTCCTGGTACACCTACTATTCTGGCAGCAGTAAGAGATTTTACCAGACTCACGGTTACATCGCCTTTGACGACGTCTATGTCTACAACACTTCCTGTTCAGGTGCAGAAGTACTCCAAAACATTTATGTTTATGTACCTTGTTCCCAGCTTCTACCGGAATGGGAAAAGCTGGGAAACAAGTTTGTTTGTCAAGAGGATATGCTCGAGTCTCAAACCTCTGTGTGTTTTGGAGAGCAGAAGGTATGTGTGTGCAGTAGGACTCTTTTTTACGCCAAATAGTTTTCGTTTGCAAACAATGCCGTCTGCTTTTCAGTTTCGGAAGGACTTTGCTACATTTTTTATCTCTAAAATGTAAATGCAAAATGGTGTGTCAAACAGTTGGAGCCAGATGTGCCGAGGTACTTGGCGTGGCATCTGGATCCAAACACTCTGTAAAGGTAAGCGTAGATTCAACCGTTTGCAGCAAGCCTTGAGTCGCTTTCCGGCGACTTCGGCCAGTAAGATCGATCAGCTGAAGAAGGAGTTGACACAAAGTAACACTAATCTCATTCATATTGTTTATACATGTATATAGATTTTGACATCATTTTTGTGTAAAAATGCATTGAGGAAACTGAATAACTGAATAGTTGTGCATACTACGCCGTTTACGTGATCTGTTCAATTCTAAATCCAAATATTGATCAAAAGGATTGAACCACAATGCGTCAATACTTGACTGGTACAGACGAATTCTGTCATATGTAGAATCAGTGCAGACCCTGATCAGACGGCTCCTTTAGGATCCGTCTGATCAGGGTCTGCTCGGTATGCTTATGCTTTGATATAATTTATATCTACCTTGAGTAAAATGTCATTGTTTATAACGCTATCAGTCTTAAACGTTCAGCTTATTAATTTGTATATGGTCATTATTAACCCTTCGCTTGCTATTCACGTCAATATACCTACCTGTAAATAGTGGAGACCCGCATGAGACATCTCCTGCAGGAGCTGTCTCATCAGGGCCTGCACTATTTACAAGTTGATTGCGCATCCAGTGCACTCCACAGCAGTGATTGCACAGCGAAATACTTGTGCACAGTGAAGATACATATATGTAATTATACAACAGAGAATGGGTAAAGAAGGAGAAATGTATTTTAAATTCAGCATGAGAAGGGTTAAGTATACTGTGTATTGTATAATTATTATATGGTCATTATTAAGTATACAATGTATACACACTCGTTGGGTAAATGGCTTATAGCGGCTTTCCTCTTGGTTCATTCAAATATGTCTCAGAGAAACATTTGGTTTGGCTAAGTTTGTGTTGATTAACGTCAGTTTCAGCCAAACAATGAGCTAATTGGAAGCCCCAGAGAGATTTGAGTGGATACAGAGAAACCCTGAAAATCTTATTACCAGAAACATTTGTATAGTTTAATTATTACATGTGCTAGTTGTTGCAACTTGATTTTTATTAACCATTTCCTTCATATAAACGTATTTTCACGTATTCGCAAACAGAGTCTACGAGTTCAGATAAGACGGCTCCAATCTTGGTCTGCTCTGATGGCTAAATGAATTTGATAGATCCGATTCTGTAGTTTCTAAAATGGCTACATTGTTCCAACTTCCATATTTCATTATACATGTAACTATTTTTTCCATGAATATTCAGTAGGTATTAAAATTTGGAATAAACATATGATAGGGAAACGGTTAACAGGGTTTGTTTTGTGGCGGGATGTGGAATATTTTATTTGTGCTTTATATCTTAACAGCAATCAATCTATTTTTTGTCCTTAAGCTATTCCAACATGCCCTGCCAACGGTCGTAAAATGAATTTCGGTAACGAGACATCGTGTTACACGTTTCACGTAACCCCAATGAGCTGGTTTGACGCCGTGCATGAATGCAAACAGGAGTCTCCAAACGGCCATCTTGTTAGTGTCAACAGCAAGAAGGAGCAGGAGTTCCTCGTTGATGCCCTTCAGAACGATGCTGGTTTGTGAAACATTTCTATATTAACCCATTCCATCATATACACGCCATTTCCGAGTATATCCAGATCAGACGGTTCCTATAGGAACCGCCTGATCAGGATCTGCTCTGTTTGCTTTTGGCATGATATAGACCTGACTCAAGCCATTGTCAAATAAAAACAAATTCCCTTGAGAAATTTACATTATGAAAATTCAGCTAATTAATATTCATCATGTCATTATTTCTTGCATGAATATTGATCAGGGAAATGGTTGACTGTTCAAAAACGATTTTTTTGAAGCTATACAATCAAACAAAATAACAGATCCCGAGCGTATAAAATATGTGACTTGAGTCTGAGCTCATTCTGCAGCATCTAATTGGTTAGATACTTGAAATAGAAAGTAGACTTCGCATTGAAAACATGTATTCTTGTTAGGTTCTGTGATGTTTGCCCCAGCATTGGACAATATTATAATACAGCAATATTCCTCTAAACCGGACGTTCAAATTAGTATTGCTGTCTTCTGTAAGACACGTGACAGCGTAATGCAGGGTAAAAGCACAGGGGTCTGGACCGCTTCATTGGGATCTATATGTACTATGTAATAACAAGAGTTCCAACTACCAAAACGGATATCCGTGTACCACGAGTACAAATATGACTGTAACTCTTGCAATTTAAATGATAATTTCGTAATTCTCTCGGCTAGTGAAAGCCAATATATTTTTCTATAAAATAAATATAATCTTATAACGATAACTTATGAACAAGTATAAATCCAACAATGATTTTCTCAAAATTTCACGTGTTTTTAGGGTCATTGACAAACGTTCGTTCACCCCGGTTTCACTATATCACAGCAATAACCTGGCAATTTGCAGTTCAAAAAATGGCGTGAGTCAATAAAACGAATCAATTCTAACACCCACCTCCAATTATTTAGTTCCCACCATCAAAAGAATGATGTAAAACTAGCGAGTTTTGTCAGTTTGCTTCAAATCGTTGAGGAAGGAGCCATTGTACGTGACGTCACGGGTTTTCCCATTTTTCCTTCGCACATCCAATGAAATGGCTCCATTAAAATTTGTTGCAAAATGGCAGCATCCGAAATAGAAACATAACGACAGACGGAAAGGTCGCTGTTGCTAGTTGCTTATTTATTAAGAGGACAAAACAAATGGAGATTGGTGATATAATTGGGTTGTTTTATTGAACCACGCCATCGTTTGAACTGAAAATCGCCAGGTTATGGCTGTGATATAGTGAAACCGGGGTGAACGAACGTTTGTCAAAGACCCAGAAAACACGTGAAATTTTGAGAATATCGTTGTTGGATTGATCATTGCGCGTTAGTTACCATGGGAAGATTATATTTATTTGATAGCAAAATATATTGGCTTTCAATAGCCGAAAGAATTATAAAATTATCACTGAAATTGCAAGAGTTACATTCATATTTGTACTCGTGGTACACGGATGTCCGTTCTGCTAGTTGGAACCCTTGTTATTATATAGTACATATAGGCCCCAATGAAGCGGTCCAGACCCCTGTGGGTAAAAGTCATGCAGAAAGCTCCTCTAGCAGTCACCTGCCGTAAGTATCTTAATTCTGCTCTACTGGGAGTCCGGTTTAGAGGGATTTTACTGTACTGAAAATATAGTATTTTCATATGCAGAAGGATCAAGCCAGACACAACGTCACCAAAAAAACCGTATTAGAAATGCGCTATGGGATGGGGTCTCTACGTTTCAGATTATGTTGACCTGTCTGAATCACATCTCACTAAGGTTTGTAGTTGACCGTTGGCTCTATCTGGACGTTTGTGCCAGAAACAATATGCTGGTTGTATATCACCTTACTGCAAGAATACACCTTTCTACGCCTTGCAAACAGAGTGACCCAGATCAGACTGCTGCTGTAGGGGCCATCTGGACAGGTTCTGTTGTTTATGAAATAATACTCGTATAAATATTATTATATGGTTTCTGCGACGGCCAAAAAATCCTGTGTTTATGTGCCATTATAAACAAATAATCTATTCATTATTTCTTACATGAATGTTCATACAGTAGAGGGAAAACCCTTTCCCTCATATTTATAAACGTGATTGCACGTATTTGCTAACAGAGTAGACCCAGATCAGACTCTCATATGGGAGCCGTGTGATCAGGGCCTGCTCTGTTTGCTCATGGAATTTGAAAGCTCTGTTTCTTTACTTTCTAAAATGACTACAATATTCCACTTTCCATATTTTCTTGTAACTATCTTGTTCCATGAATATTCAGTAGATATATAAATTTGGAATAAATATAGAACAGGGGAATGGTTTATCACATAGCACCTCACTAAGGTATACGGTAGGTACTACTGACACGAAAAAGAAACTGTGCAGCTAGTTAAATGGCATTATTTTACACTTCTAGCATCTGAATATATGCATATTTGGTACCACAATGTGCGATAATGTATTGGCTTTGCGATGGTTTACTTTTACTTTGTTTGAACAACGCAGGGGTGAAAAGTGAAAGTTGCAGATTTGTAATTTCCGGTATTTGATTTTGAATATTTGTAACGATTCGCGACAATTAATCAGTATCTGTTATGGCCTCCTCGTCTACGGATCAATGCTAATATTCTTGACCGTATGGATCTGACGTAACGTCTAATGACGAGGTCAGGAATGGCGTTCCATTCATGCACTAAGGCTGCAGACAAGTCATTGATATTGTTGATGACATGATTTGTCCTTGCCCTCCGACCAAGCTCTATGGGATTCGTGTCTGGAGAGCAAGCCGGCCAAGGTAAGACGTTAACGTTGTTTGCAGCCAGGTAGTTCATGGTGAGTCTAGCAGTGTGTGGCCTTGCGTTGTCATACATTAAATAACCAGGATTCTGGTGTAGGAAAGGAACAGCGACTTGGTGTAAAACCTGGTTAACATAACCTTGGGCATCTAAGTTACCATTAACAAAAACAAGGTTTGTTTTCCTTCCTCCCATTATACCTCCCCATACCATTACACTATCCCCTCCAAAGCGATCTCGCTCCAGTAAACAGTTCTGTGCAAAACGTTCACATTTACGTCTGAATACCCGGACTCTACCGTCAGCAGTGCTTAGGTTGGCCTTTGACTCATCGCTAAAGAGCACCCTAGACCACATTGCACGGTTCCAACGGAGATGACGGCGGGCCCAGTCCAGTCTAAGAGCACGATGTCTGTTATTTAGGATCTGGCGAAAATACGGTCTCCAAGCCCTCAATGTGTTGTCGTTGGCCCGCAATCGGTTTAAAACCGTATCCCTAGATATGCCAAGCTGTCTGGCTGTGCTTGTAGCCGTTTTGAATCGTTGGCGTATGTGCGTCAACATCAAATGTCGATCCTGGCGTGCCGTCGTCACCCTCGGTCTACCGGATCGACGATTATCTCTAACGCTGCCATTCTGCTGGTAACGTTGTCGGAGACTTCGAATTGTATTTTCATGGCAGTTGAACTGCCTAGCGACGCCATAAACGCTGACGCCAGCTACAAGTTGCATAAGAGCTTGAACTCGTTCGTTTTCTAGAAGCCGTGGCATCTTGCTTACGAGTGAAATTTAAAAGTGAACTGTGAATTATGATTGCACAACAAGTACAGATATCGGTCAGGGTTAATCTGTACCTGTACATAGGATGCACGGGTAGCACGAGCGAAAAGTTGCATAATCGTCTGCGGTCAATTTGAAGGCCGTCTATGTACCTAAAATGTCCATAAATGAGTTCAAAATGTGGAGGGTTATTTTCTGCACTCAGGATGATAAAATTGTAATTATAAACTTTATAGCAAAAAAGTTATCTCAAATATAAAAGTGCACAGTTTCATTTTCGTGTCAGTAAATATAAGCCAACACTGCAGTTCTTGATCAGACAGCTCACACGGGTCTTGTCTAATCTTGGGGTTAAGGTTATAAAACGTATGGATCTGAGTCCGAGGTCATTCTCAAGTATCTGAGTGGTCAGATTCTGAAAAAAAATCAGAATATGACCAATCAGATGCTAGAGAATGATCTCAGACTCAAGCAAAAAGTTTTATAACCTCGAGTCCCGATCTATTCTGTTTGAAATGGCATAAAAAACGGGATTGTGGAGCCAAATGTTAATTACACATAAAGCAAATATTGAACTTTCAAAGTGTCTATATATTACAGTATCAGGATTTGGTTGTTTCTTGCAGCTTTCATAGCAGCGGGATCTCAGGGTTGGTATACCAGCGGTAATGACGAGAGGACCGAAGGGAGCTTTAAATGGACAGAAACCGGCTATCCGTACAGTCTCAACTGGACTAACTGGGCCCCGGGACAACCCAACAACGTGGGAAATGTACAGGACTGTCTCCTGTTGGAGAACCAGCCATCAGACTATACATGGGGTGACGTAAACTGCGCTGACAAGCACCCGTTTATTTGTGAAATTAAACTATAAAATTTCAAAAACTGTAAAGTTGTCATTAAATATGCTGTCCCACCAAAGTTTGTTATCTGATTCATACAAGCACAACTATTTCAAAAGTAGGAGATGCTTCGAAAGCAGCAATGCGAAAAGAGAAAAATGCAGACTCGTTTTTATTGAGTCTGTCCATGTGTAGTTAAAATGCCCCTCTACCTACGCCCCTAGCACCGGATTAAGCGGTATACAATTTTCATAACTAACACCATTGAAATTAACGATACCGAGTGAAGAAAGCAAGTCCTGGGTCCATGCTTATAAAGCTTTTTAGTTGAGTCTGAGATCGTTTTCAAGCTTTTGATTGGTCAGATTTGAGTTCTCAAGCTTTTGATTGGTCAGATTTGAGCCAAAGGCTCAAATCTGACCAATCAAAAACTTGAGAACGAACTCAGACTCAACTAAACGTTTTATAAGCATGGACCCTGATTCTCAAAGATGTCTGGTTACTAATTGTCTTATGGTTTCCCAAAACGGTGGCATCAGCATTCAGCATTACTTTGGTATTATCAATTAACCTTTTTCCTGGGTTATATTTATTCCAAATTCCAGTACCTTACGAATATCCATGAAACTAGAAAAGTGTGTCTGTAAGACACAGTGATGCCCCCGTAGTAGTGCTTGCTTAGTTGCACGTTAAATTCCTAAGTCATTTGACCTTGGCCTTGGGCTTGCGGGCAGCATGGCTTGGGTGCGTAATGAAAGTATGGATGGTGTTTAATGTGTATATGCAATTCCATGTCAATAGCTATAGTGGTTACTGAGGTATAAGACGATGAAAACCCTAACAACCAACTGCACGTAAAATTCCTAAGTCATTAAACTTGATTTTGGGCTTGCGAGCAGCTTGGGTTGGGTGCGCAATAAAAGTATGGATGGTGTTTAATGTGTATATGCAATACCATGGCATTGGCTACAGTGTTAGGGAGACATAAGACAATGAAGAAACTGTAACAAACACCTGCATGTAAACTTTCCAAGTCATTTGACCTTGACCTTGGGCATGCGGACAGCATCGTTTGGATGTGAAATGAAAATATAGATGGTATTTAATGTGTATATGCAATTCCATGCGAATAGCTACAGTGGTTAAGGAAATATAAGACGATGGAAAAAACTGACAATCAACTGCATGTAAATGTGACAACCAATTGCATGTAAAATTCCCAAGTCATTCGACCTTGACCTTGAGCATGCGAGAAATATGGGTTGGGTGTGCAATGAAAGTATAGATGGTATTTAATGTGTATATATGCGATTACATGTGAATAGCTACAGTGGTTAGGGAGATAAAAGACGATGAAAAAACTGTGAAGACCAACTGCACGTAATTATGACAACCAACTGCACGTAAAATTTCCAAGTCATTCGACCTTGACCTTGGGTATGCTGGCAGCATGGGTGGGTGCCAAATTATAGCACAGATGGTGATTAACGTGTACGCGAAGTTTCATGTATATAAGTGTTGAAATTAAAGACATATAACACTTTATAGCAGAGCGTGACGCACAAACGGACAGACAGACGGACGGACAGGTGCAAAACATAATGCCCCCTGACTGTCGTCACGGGGGCATAAAAATAATTATAGTGAAATATGGAAGGTGAAACAGTGTAGCCATTTTAGAAGCTAAAGAAACATATATTAAAGTCCATAAGTAAACACAGCAGACCCTGATCAGACGGCTCCTATAGGAGCCGTGTGGTCCGGGTCTGCACTGTTCGGTTTGCAAATGCGTGAAAACACGTTCATATGAAGGAAAGGGTTAAGCTAAATATATATTTCATTTAAAAAGAAATGCAATGCAAATAGATGTCAATATTTGACTATTAGGTCTACTACAAATATTATTTTAAAGGGATATAATTAGTTGATGTTAGAATAGTGGTTCCTTGGCAGATTGATTAGTTATTGTAATGTGAAGTTTGAAAGGGGGATTATTGTACTAATATCGAAAGTGTGACGCAATTTAAAAACTGCACAACGATAATGTTCAAAATGACAACGATGGCGACAACAACAAAGCCATAGCAATATCTGAAATATTTTTCTTCAGAACACAGACAAGTTAAACAATGCTTTAACCCCTTCCCTGGTCAATATTCATGTAAAAAATATTAAAGAACTTTAGTGAGCAAGCTAACATACTCCCACCACCACATTGTCATAGAAAAAAGGGGCTCCCCATGACAAAATTGCTCTGAAAATTAAACTCGTCCAAGCTTTTATTCATGACAATTCTTAAAGCAAATTGAGAAAAAAATGATCAAGAAATGAAAGTGCTAGATGATCGACAATGTACATTTGTATTATGATACATGGATGGACTGACGGGTCAAAAACTAATATACCCCGTGCAACTTTGTTTTGTGGGGTATCATCCATACATGACATTATGAATATTTATTAGCTGAAAATTTATAATGTAAATTGACGGACAGCCGGGTAAAAAACTATATACCCCGTGCAGCTTGGTTGCATGGGGTTTAATGACATCATGGATATTTATTAGCTGATGATTTTTTTTATAATGTATTTTTTTTCCAAGGAAATATTTTGCAGAGTCAGATCTATATCATGTCAAAAGCAAACAGAGCAGACTTTGATCAGATGGCTCCCATAGGAGCCGTCTGATCTAGGTCTGCTCTGTTTGCAAATACACGAAAAGGCGTTTATGAAGAAAAGGGTTAAGATATAAAACAAAACACAATTTTCTTTCATTATTTTAATTGCAATATATTTTAGAATTTACAGTAAAAACAAACCCCTAAGTCTGCCGTTGGCCTTTATTCATGTAAAGCTAATAATTTACTGCAGTCCCTCACCATATACAGTAAAATCCCTGGAAACTGGAATTCTAGTAGAGGAGAATTAAGACACTATTAGGCAGGTGGCTGCTTAACACAGGGTGAAAGTCCTGCAGAAAGCTACTAGAGGGGCTTTCTGTATGACTTTCACCCTGCATTTAGCTGTCATCTGTCTCCAAGACAAATATTTATACTAAGTTGAACATCCGATTTAGAGAGGTTTTACTTTACAAAAAAACTCTCATACCCTTTACTTCATAATTCTGGCTTTGGACACTTTACAAACAGGTTAGACCCAATCAGGCAAATATTGCAGGAGCTGTCTGGTCAGAGCAGAATGCGCACATGTCATAGGGTTGACTTTCTTTTGCCATAACACTAAATTCCTTATTTCATATTCTTAATACAAGGACGAAATTAATTCATACTCGAAATGAGCGGAGTCTTGTATGAATATGCACGAAGTAAAAGGCTAAAGCAACCATTTTGTGAGTAAATACAAAAACACCTTTCTTCATTACTAAACACTATCAATGCTGAATTTTCAGAGTGGAATAACCTATCACTGTTTATTGGTACAGTCCATACAGTATGATAGGGTAGATGTTGCGAGAGAATTTTGAATGACACACAGTGAAGACCCAGATCCGAGGGCTCCTCTTGGAGCTTACACTGTGTGCAAATGACAGTGCACACATTTCCCACATTTAAAGGGTTAATGTTGTATTCTGAACCAAACTTTGAAAGTACCTTCGTTTCTGAAGATCAACAAATTGATATTTCTTTGCAGTGGGTCCAAGCTGTGCAAAGGTCAATCTAGTCTCGATTAGCATGATATATGTTAACACTTTCCCTGATGAATATTCATGTAGGAAATAATGATGTCATGAATATTAATAAGATTATTTTTTATAAAGGCATATGAACACAGGACATTTTGGCCCAGGCAGAAGCTGTAGAGCATCAGATTTATATTACACTACAAGCAAACAGAGCAGACCCTGATCAGATGGCGCCTATAGGAGCCGTATGATCTTGGTCTACTGTGTTTGCAGATGCGTCAAAATGCTCTTACATAAGGGAAATGGTTAATCTGCTAATGAAATGTCTCTGATACTTTACCTCATTAATATTCACCACGAATATATAAATGATAAAGTGAATATTTTTAGTTGAGATAATGTAATGGAATATGAAAAAAAGGACATTTTCACCATGGCAGAAACTGTAGACTCAGATATACAATGTATGTAATTCCATAAGCAAACAGAGCAAAACCTGATCAGATGGCTGCTGTGGGAACCATTTGAGCAGGGTCTGATCTGCTTGAAAAGCTATAAAAAGGTGTATCTACGAGGTAAATAAATGAATTGTATGCCTTTGTAAGCAGAGTAAATCCAGATCAGATGACTTCTATAGGAGCTGTCTAATCAGGGTCTGCTATGTTCACTATACAATTGTATGTACATTCAGCCATTATTCATACATGAATATTTATGAGGTAAATGGTTAAAACGTCATCATGATAGTTTACACAGTCAGACTACAAACGTGTTGATAGAACATTGACATGCCCACTTATATACCACAGTTTAGTTATGGTCTAACCCATGACAAGTTCAGTAACTCTTGTGTTACTACATGCAGACCATGACCACACCCAATGTATACATGTTCAAATAATGATCAACAAGCCTATAACATTTCATGAGTCTACATCAAATACATTTGGAGTTAGGCAAAACATTAAACAGTATGACAGGCAATGACCTGTTGGACTGAATGACAAGTGTTTGGACCTGGGTTAATTTAAATGCACCCCTTCCTCATAGGAAGCGGGAGTATAAAATAGTTTTGGCAGTGCACTGATCACAATCAGTGAAATCATGTTTCCCATTCATGTAAGAAATAACAACATCATGAATATTTATTAGCTGCATTTTATAATGGTACATGAACACAGAATATTTTTAATTGTGGGAGAAGCTGTAGAATTGGATCTATATAATTCAATAAGCGACAAGAGTGCCAGTGGACACAATATACGCCCGTCGGGGTCTTGTTCAACATAAACTGGGGTTAACGTATTTGCTGAACTCAAATTCTAAGCCCAATTTTGCGACCAAGTTTCAAGGTTGTAAATAGGCATACTTTAACAAAAAACCTTAACCAAAAATTCTAAATTGAAAAGTGCCATAATTGTGTCTAAATGCTTGACAGAGTTGCATTGTATTTACTCTTGCCTACAGATGAAGCTTCTGATGGTGAACAAATGTTTCAAGTTTAAAAGCTTTATCTGAAAGGGTTATGTAAATAAGTGGACTTTAACCAAAACCTTAACCAAAAATTCCAAGCTAAAAAGCGTCATAATCATGTCAAAATGTTAGACAGAGTTATGTACTCTTGCCTACAGGTGAAGCTTGTGATGGTGAGCAAGTGCTCCAAGTTTAAAAGCTTTATCTCAAAGGGTTATGTAAATAAGTGGACTTTAACCAAAACCTTAACAAAAAGTTCTAAGTTAAAAAGGGGCATAATTCGGTCAAAATGCTTGACAGAGTTATGTACTCTTGCCTACAGGTGCAAGTTGTGAAGGAAAACAAGTGTTCCAAGTTTAAAAGCTTTATTTCAAAGGGTTATGTAAATAAATGGACTTTAACAAGCCTGAACCAAAAATTCTAAGTTAAAAAGGGGCATAATTCGGTCAAAATGCTTGACAGAGTTATTTTCTCTTGCCTACAGGTGAAGGTTGTGAGGGTGAACAAGTGTTCCAAGTTTAAAACCTTTATCTCAAAGGGTTATGTAAATAAATGGACTTTAACAAAGCCTTAACCAAAAATTCTAAGTTAAAAAGGGGCATAATTCAGTCAAAATGCTTGACAGAGTTATTTACTCTTGCCTACAGGTGAAGGTTGTGACGGTGAACAAGTGTTCCAAGTTTCAAAGCTTTATCTCAAAGTGTTATGTAGATAAGTGGACTTGTTCCACATAAATGAGGTTAACATTTTTGCTTAACGCAAATGCTAAACGCAAATTCTAAGTCCTATTAAGTGACCTTGACCTTGGATAAACGAGCCGGGACTTGGCAGGCTACTGTAGCATGTCTAGATATACATTATGATTAAATTTGGGAAGGATCCACCAAACGGAACTTGAGTTAGAGATGTTACAGACAGACAGACCGGTTAAATTTTTTGCTAAGCGCAAATTCTAAGTCCAATTGTGTGACCTTGACCTTGGATAAAAAAAACGGGACTTGGCAGGCAACTGTAGAATGTCTAGATAAACATTGTGTTAAAATTTGAGAAGGATCCACCAAGCGGAACTTGAGTTAGAGATGTTACAGACGGACAGACACACAGACAGCGCCATTCCATAATACGTCCCGTTTTTTCAAACGGGCGTATAAAAAGAGCAGACTCTGATCCTACAGCTCCAATAGGAGCCGTCAGATCTGGGTCTACTTTGTTTGCAAATATGTGAAAATGTGTTTATATGAGGACAAGGGTTAACTGTTCATGTCTATCTATTTACCTGATGAATATTCAGGTGTAATTACTTTGTGAATATTATTTTTTCATAGTGGCATTTGAACACAGGATTTTTTGTCCATGGCAGAAACTGTAGAATCGGATCTATTTCATTCCGTAAGCAAACAGAGCAGACACTGATCAGATAACTTCTACAGCAGCCATCTGATCTGGGTCTACTCTATTTGCAAAAGCATTAATAGGTGTCTCTATCAGGTAAACATGTCTACAACTGTGAACTGTTATCTCAGCTGTACATTGTTGGCAGAATTGGAGTATATCCTAAGTCTGTTTTTAAGTAAGGTAAGTTCTACTGGCATGGCTTCAAAGTGCTCCCCGTCTATGTTGAACCACACTGATGAACCCTAGAAAAATAACAAAAGAAAACAAAATGGCAGTTTCACACCACTATATGTACTTAACACTTTCTTTGTTGAATATTCATGTAAGAAATAATGATATTTAACCCTTTCCCTGTTCTATGTTTATTTCAATTTTTAATACCTACTGAATATTCATGGACAAAATAGTTATAATGAAATATGGAAGGTATATTGTAGCCATTTTAGAAAGTAAAGAAACATATCTATCAAAGTTTATAAGCAAACAGAGCAGACCCTGATTAGACGGCTCCTCTAGGAGCCGTCTGATCTGGGTCTACTCTGTTTGCAAATGCGTGAAAACACGTTTGTATGAGGGAAAGGGTTAATAGTAATATGAATATTTATTATCTGATCTCTATAATGCCATATGCACACAGGGTTTTTGGTATTGATAGAAACTGTAGACAGATCTATTATAATTTCATAAGCAAACAGAGTAGACCCAGATCAGACGAGCCCTATAGGAGCTGTCTGATCAGGGTCTGTTCAGGTGTGAAAAAACATTTGTATGAGGGAAAAGGTTAACTATTTCAATCGTGAATATTCAAAGTGGCATGACCAATCAGTGTTTAACGGTAAAGTGCATTTAATATGAAAGACTTATATAAGTTATATTTGTTCGAGAATTTTGAATGGCAAACAGTGCATACCCTGATTACAGGGCTATAATAAACATTAAACAGGGAAAGGGTTAATAACCAATCTGGCTCAGACTCTACCATGACTAGATGCCTTCAAACCTTTTAAATAAGAAAGTATTGGAATAGAGAGATAATTAAAACACTATTGATACTACATTTATGATTCCTCAAAGCATTATGAGGTATTCTCTGAATTACCAAATATCTAAGCTCTAGGGTGTGTGGTTTCAGAGAACAAGATATTTAAAGGTTTACATATAAGTCTATGTAAAACTGATAAGCCCTGTGGCTGGACAATTTTTGGCCGGGGCTCATAATTTGAATAAACTTGTTAGAGGACCGTTAGACGTTGCTACATACCAAATATCAAAACTCTAGGGTTTGTGGTTTCAGAGAAGAAGATTTTTAATGATTAAAAAAACAACAAAAACAACACTGATAAGCCCCAGGGTGAAGCCATTTTTATTTAGCCTGGGGGTCATAATTTTAACAAACTTGGTAGAGGTCTATTAGATGTTGCTTCATACCAAATATCTAAGCTCTAGGGTATGCGGTTTCAGAAAAGAAGATTTTAAAGGTTTTCTTATATAAGTCTATGTAAAACTGACAAGCCCCGGGGCGCGGCCATTTTTGGCCCATGGCTTATAATTTGAGGACCATTAGATGATGATGATACATACCAAATATCAAAGCTCTAGAGTTTTTCGTTTCAGAGAAGAAGATTTTTAAAGATTTAAAAAACAACAACAACTAATATGCCCTAGGGTGGGGTCATTTTTGGCCCGAGGGTCATGATTTGAACAACTTGATAGAGAAGCCCTTAAGGTACATTTCTGTGAAACTTAGTTGAAATCCTCCAAGTGATTTAGGAGAAGACGTCATTTTATTAAAAGGGAATGGACTATCACAATAGCTCACCTTGAGCTCAGGTGAGCTAAAAATGAAAGGTGGAATTCATGACACCAACTACCCATCTTTCATGCCAAAACCAAAATGACAATTAATACTCAAAATTTCAAGGGAAGATAGTTCTGCAAATGCCTCGTGCTAAACACATGAAAATTGTTTTTCCCACATTACTATTTGTGGGTATTATGTATGCAATATACAAGTACATGTATAAAGTAAATGCCTTTCAAATTGAAGGAGTTTGCAACACCAACTACTTATGTTTAAATATGGAGCATTGACCAACCGATTGGTGGACCAATCACCAGAATCACCAGAGTAATTCCAATATACCCAATCAAACTTTGTTTACAAGGGCATAAAAAGGTATGCAGTAAAAAGAGATAGCTTGGAAAGGTGACACTAGAGTTATGATATCTGTAGGTAATAATCATCTACTGAAGTTTTAGTTATAATACCTGTAGGTAATAATCATCTACTGAAGTTTTAGTTATGATATCTGTAGGTGGTTATCATCTACTGAAGTTTTAGTTATGATATCTGTAGGTGGTTATCATCTATTGAAGTTTTAGTTATAATATCTGTAGGTGATTAGCATCTATCTACTGAAGTTTTAGTTATGATATCTGTAGGTGATTATCATCTATCTACTGAAGTTTTAGTTATAATATCTGTAGGTGATTATCATCTATCTACTGAAGTTTTAGTTATGATATCTGTAGGTGGTTATCATCTACTGAAGTTTTAGTTATAATATCTGTAGGTGGTTATCATCTATCTACTGAAGTTTTAGTTATGATATCTGTAGGTGGTTATCATCTACTGAAGTTTTAGTTATGATATCTGTAGGTGATTATCATCTATCTACTGAAGTTTTAGTTATAATATCTGTAGGTGATTATCATCTATCTACTGAAGTTTTAGTTATGATATCTGTAGGTGGTTATCTACATCTACTGAAGTTTTAGTTATAACATCTGTAGGTGGTTATCATCTACTGAAGTTTTAGTTATGATATCTGTAGGTGGTTATCATCTATCTACTGAAGTTTTAGTTATGATATCTGTAGGTGGTTATCATCTACTGAAGTTTATTATGTATGACAAATCATATCATATTCTGTCCTAGAAAAATAAAGTTAAGAACCTGATAAAATATGATGTTCTCATATACTTTTCCTTATCTCCGAGTTAGAACAACAGGTTAAGATTCCCTTATCTGTAATATGTGTAAGATCACATCAGAACATATTTCGAGGGTTTGGTGCAAAACTATTCTAACTCCTTCACTTTGAATAGTTTTGCACCAAGCCCTCGAAATTATATGACGTCATATATGACGTCAAACCATGGAAACTGATGTTTACATGTCATTTAAACGGCGAAAATACACTTGTTATGTGAGAAAAATAATCTGATGCTTGTTGTCTTTTAAAATCACATGTTCCTATACTCACCAAGAAAATGTTATTAAATTCGCCATGACATTTTCTAAGGCTCGTTTAGGAACATGTGATCTTAAAAGACAACTCTCAACAGATCCTCTATAACCCATGCACACACATAGACACAGCTGAACATACTTTCAACCACTGTTGTGGAGACTATATCGAGCTGTCAGAAAACAGACTTTATAAACATAAATCAACGGAACTTACCTCTTTGGCTTCTGGTATAAACTTGATTTTTTTAACAAGAAACTTTTCACATGTATCAGAACCAATTTCCCATGGTTGACTGTATAACCTTCTCCATCTGAAACAGATCAAAACCATTACTCGGAACCACAGATACAGGTTCATATTAAAATTCTAAATGGAGCAACAGACAAAAGTGCATATTCAAATACTATAATCGCCATTTTTCCACCAAACCCTATGCTGTGACCACTATTTAGACTCATTTCTTAGAGATGAATCTAAAGAGTGGTCACACCATATGGTTTGGTGGAGAGATAAAGAAGACAATACAGTTATTCTTAAAAATGCTTTAATTTACACATCTTATCTGGACCTCTGACTAAAATCATCATTTCTCTACCAAGCCTTACCATGTGACCACCCTTTAGAATTGTCTAAGAGAGACAATTTTAAGGCTGGGCACCACATGGGGTTTGGTGAAGAAAGAATAGAGTTATTCTTAAAATTAACATTTTAACCCTTTACTCCATGAATATCCATGTCAGAAATAAAATCATCATGAATATTAATAAGATTGTTATAATATCATATAGGCAAAGGAATTTAATGTAATGGCAGAAACTGTAGAATCATATCTATATTATATGATTAACAAACAGAGCAGACCCTGATCATACGACTCCAAAAGGAGCTGTCTGATCTGGGTCTACTCTGTTTGTAAAGGCGTAGAAAGGCATATTTATGGAGTAAAGGGTTAATTTATTTGTCTTCACTATTCCTCTGTTCACTCTATGTATGTAAGTAGTTTGGATCCAGATATATATGAGTTTATGTAGTTTGGATCCAGATAGTAAGTCTTAGTTAGTAGTTTTAGTAAGTTAGCATTTCCTCAAGATCTAAAGTGTTTGACACTTAGACACTGTTTCTTGAACAGAAATTGAAGAAAATGTAACTTTAACTGTAGAAACTAGAAAGTGACAAGTTATTTGCCATGACAATAACTTACAGTGCAAAGAGTAAACACCTCACCTTATAGAAATGCCTTTTTATGCCTTTACAAACAGCATAGAACCATATCAGATGGCTCCTGTAGGACAACAATTACTTAAAGAGCAAACAGTTAATCCTTTAAACGCCATTGCAAATAGAACACCCCGATCAGATCGATCAGTCTTGGTCTGCTCTGTTTGCTTATGGAATATTATTGATCTGATTCTAGTTACTATCATGGATAAAAGTTACTGTTTTAATATACCTTTAAATATAATCTAATCAATATTCATGATGTGATTATTTCTTGCATGAATATTCATAAGGTAACAGGTTAATAGAGGAAACAATACTCCTAGGGTTTAGACACCAGCAAAAGCAAATATCTTCATTATGATACAGCTTCTCATTTATAGAGTCCGCATTATTTATCGACATATGATTGATATACAATATACAAATGCACTATGTACACCTAGTATATGATTTACATAGCATAGAAGCTTGATACGAAATGTAATGTATATTTTTATATTATATGATATAACATTTACGATTATGATATCTGATAGATCAGATATCTTTATATTTTATACTGACATAAGTCAGAAGATATTTAGTAGCCAGGGCCAGAGGATTTTTGCATGAGTCCGAGTCCATTAGCAAGCTCAAAACCTGACCAATCAGATACGTACATGAGAAATGAACTCAGACTCTGATGTTTTAGCCTGTGCCAGTGGTTGTCTAACTTTTTATCTTTCCAGAATTTCTCGTGAATTGTAACTTTAGATAAAAATGTTGGGCTTGTATATTTCCAATGTTTATTGCTATAGGTTGAATCTTTAACCCTTTCCCTCATATAAACGCCTTTTCACACATTTGCAAACAGAGTAGACCCAGATCAAACGGTTCCTATAGGAGCCATCTGATCAAGGTCTGCTCTGTTTGCTTATGGAAATGGATAGATATGATTATGTAGTTTCCACAACAGTAAAAAAGCCCTTTTCCATGTTCTACTTTATTGATTCTGTGCATGAATAATCATGAAGTGAAGAAATTTTCAATAAAAATAAAAAAGGGAAAAGGTTAAAAAAAGACGTAAGTAATCTGTCTGTGGGGGCAAAGGAAAAACCCTGGAAAAGGTTCAAATTTTTCCCACGTACATGGAGGAAAAAGTGTGAATATGTGATAGAACGTCACTTGTACTAACCAAAATTTATAAGACGGTTTAACCCTGTACTCCATAAATGCGCCTTTCTACGCCTTTGCAAACAGAGTAGACCCAGATCAGGGTCTGCTCCGTTTGCTTATGAAATAGTATAGATACGATTCTGCAGTTTCTGCCATAGCCAAAACTTCCTGTGTTCATTTGCCATGAATTAATGACACCATGAATAGGTATTAGCTGAAGTTTTGTAATGGCATATGTACAAACGAATGTTTTTGTATTGGTAGAAACTGTAGAGATAGATCTATTATTATATCATTAGCAAACGGAGCAGATCCAGATCAGATGGATCTTACAGGGTCTGATCTGGGTCTATTCTGTTTGCAAAGGTATGAAAAAAGTGTGTATATGAAGGAAAGAGTTAAAAGCAGGTCATTGTTTAATGCAGGATGAAAGTAATACATACATCTCCTGAAGGAGCATTCTGCATTACTTTAATCCTGCATTAGCTATCATCTGCCTGTGAGGCTCAGATATAAACCTGTCTGAGGTGGTTTCTTCAGAGGGGCCTTACTGCATTTCTCTCTTTGTTTTCTTACCCTTCCTGTATGAAAGACATCCTAGGTACTTGTTCTGGTCCCAGGCCAACCTCTATCCCTGATAATTTCTGAAGGTAAACAAAAATGTACTGAGGACACCACAACAATGAAGTCTGCAGAAATATCCCAGTTATACATGGTGTCCTTATCCCTTTACTCAATAAGTACACTTTTATATGCCTTTGCAAACAGACTTGACCCAGATCAAATGGCTCCTACAGGAACCTTCTGATCAGGGTCTGCTCTGTTTGCTTATGATATAATATAGATATCATTCTACAGTTTCTACTTTAGCAAAATTTCATGTGTTAAAATGCCATTTAATAAATTTAACCAACTTACATGTAATATGAATGATGTCATTGTTTCTTCCATGACTATTCATGGAGTAAAGGGTTAACCATTTATCTTATGGAAACCATAATTAGCCTAAATATATAACACCCAGTCTCCTCTCCACTAAAGCTGAACAATTCAGTTTGGCACCATTTCAATATTTTGAATTAGACTGACATAGTACCAATCTACTCTGTTTGCAAAGGCTTTAAATGCTTTCTATCAGGTAATGGCTTAAAAGAATGTGGATGCTTAACCCTTTCTGTGCGTGAAACAAGTCACTAATGTCCTTTGAAAACAGTGTAGACCCAGATCAGAGGGCTCCTAAAACCCTCCATCAGGTCTGCACTGTTTATCATGTTTCACTTTTCTTAAAAAAATCCCTGAATATTCACAGTAAGCTTAACCTGTTTGAAATAGTCCATTTGAAAACTAGAATCCTCTGTCTGCCTTATGATATTACAGTAAAACCCCGCTAATACGACCACTTAATGAATAAACATTGGCGTCTTTATAAACAGGTGGTTGCTTAATGCAGGGCAAAAGTAATACAGAAAGCTCCTCTAGGAGCTTTCTGTATTACTTTTGTCCTGCATTAAGCTACCACCTGCATCTAGCACCCACAATTACACCTCTTTTAGGTGGTCGCATTAGCGGGGTTTTACTGTATGTAGATAAGATATTCAGTTTCTGTCATGGCCAGAAATTCCTGTGTCCTTGTGCCATCATAAAAATTATTTAATTAATATTCATGAAGTAAATATTTCTTACATAAATTATCATGGAGTAAGGGGTTAAGATCTATAATTAGACAGTTTTTTATTGGCCATTGATGAGAGAGTTTACTCAAACCTTTTCCTCCCTGGGTGTTGTGAACTTTGAACTCATAGTCAGCTCCACAGTACTCAGGTCCTTGATCACTTTCTCGCTGTCATCAATGTATTCATCTTCTTCTTCATCATCATCTTTTTTAGCAACTGAAATTACAAATTAAAACCCACATTCTCTGTATTTTTATTTACAAAATATTAAACGTAAACACAAAAATCCACAAAAAAAACTGTACAACTGGACCTGAACACATGATTTTATGATAACAAGAAGAAATGTCGACACAACATCAAACCGGGTTTTCCTTCTGACACTATTAACTGGTGATATCTAAGTTCAACTAGAACTATCACTAAAGGTGATTAATAACCCCCCCCCCCACTAGCACATTTGACACCACAGATTGGGTCAATGCAGGACAACTATAATCTGTAGCACTACCCATCACCTCAATGCAGGACAACTTCAATCCGTAGTACTACCCATCAACTGAGATATTATTATTATATCTATCTCATGGTCTAAACTGTAACTAAATATAAGGGAAGATAATTCAATAATGATGTGATGAAGTAAAAACCAAAATCACAGGAGTACAATTTCAATAATGTCCCATTGAAGCAAAGACCTATGAAACCCTATGTGTGTATCGGTATTTGAAGTGTGTGTGTGTGTGTGTGTTTCACTTGTTTCGTTTTGGTTTGTTAACTTATGAAAAGGGAGATAATTAACGAAAAGAACAGACGAATCTTAACCCTTATCGCAGATGCACAACTTCAGATGGTGTTCAACAATACTTCCAAATTTAAGGTTCTGTTGAAGTATGACAGAGTAAAGCTCCAGACCGCTAAATTTTCATTTGTTAAATTTAAAAAAGGGAGATAATTCATGAATGAAGAATCAAATTAAAACCACAATTGCAGGTGCACAATCTCAGATGGTGTTCAACAATACTACTTAATTTAAAAAAAAAATCTATTAAAAGAAGTTCTGTTGAGGTATGACAGAGTAAAGCTCAGGACTAAATTTCATATATTAAAATTACGAAAAGGGAGATAATTCAATAACGAAATGACAAATCAAAACTGTAATCGCAGGTGTACAACTTCAGATGGTGAACAACAATACTGCATAATTTAAAAATGTTTCATTGAAGGATGGCAGAGCTAAGCTCCAGACAAAATTTCGTCTATTAAAAGTACGAAAAGGGAGATAAATCAATAACGAAATGACAAATCAAAACTGCAATAGCAGGTGCACAACTTCAGATGGTGATCAACAATACTGCATAATTTAAAAATGTTCCGTTGAAGGATGGCAGAGTAAAGCACTGGACAAAATTCCGTCTACAGACAGACGGACGGACGGAGTGATTCCAGTATACCCCCACAACAAAGAGGTATAAAGAGGCACAACTCCCAGAAAAATTGCAGAAGGAAAACTCCTCGACAATATGCACATCTATATATTGTGCCTTGCTACATGCAAGGTTTTATGAAAATCAGTTGAACAGTTTCAGAGGAGTTGTGCTTACAAGACTGGCAGCTTCCCGTCTGTTCAACCGTCCGTCCGCCCTCCCGCCCGGCGTACATCACCATTTCAATAACAAGATTTTCTGCGGAAACCCCAATTAAAAAGCACATCAGGTATATCTGCGCGATTTAAATTATTTTTTAACCTTTTGACATCATCAATATTAACTAGAATTGTTTTCAATACAAAAACTAATGTGTGTCCCCCCCCCCCCCCCCCCTCCCCCAGAGCAGACGAATATTTTAAAGTCCCATAACTCTGCAGAAAAAAATCAAACTGAACAGAAATACCATATGCACATCTAGGCATGGTGCTGATCAATTCTGTGTAGTTTCATGAAAATCTGACCAAAGGTTTTGGAGAAACCGCGCAAACAAATTAAAACTGGATGGACGGACAGATAGATAGACGGACAGATGGATGCCGCCCACAAAAACAATATGTCTCCCCAATATACTGGGAGAGACATAATTATATTAATTTTTAAAACAGTAAGTGAACAAAGGAAATTTTGGTTAAGGCAGAAACTGTAAAATCAGATCTATATAATAATTTTTTAGTAAACATAGCAGACCCTGATCAAACATCTCCTATAGGAACTGTCTGATCTGGGTCTACTCTGATCCTAAAGGCTTTAACAAGGCACATTTTTTGAGTAAATGGTTAAATGACTTGGCTCTATTTTATTTGAAAATCAAAATTGCATATGCGGGATTTCTAAAAAGGTGCAATTTATTACTTCATTATTAACCCTTTACCTGTTCAATATTCATGTAAAAAATAATAACCATCATGAATACTTATTAGCTGATGTTTTAACCCTAATTCCCTGTTCTATATTTATTCCAAATTTCAATATCTACTGAATATTCATGGTCAAAATAATTATTATGAAATATGGAAGGTAGAACATTGTAGTAAGTTTAGGAAGAAAAGAAACTGATCTTTCAAATTCCACTAGCTAATAGAGCAGACCCTGATCAGACAGCTCCTATAGGTTCTGTCTGATCTGGGTCTACTCTGTTTGTAAATGTGTGAAAACTTGTTTATATGAGGGAAAGGGTAAATGCACTATTTTCAAGGGAAATATTTTGCTTTGACAAAAACTGTAGAATCATATTTATATCACGTCAAAATAAACAGAGCAGACCCATATTAGATGCCTCCTACAGGAGCTGTCAGATATGGGTCTACTCATTTGGCAAAGATTTAACCCTTTACTTTGCAAATAGAGCAGAACCAGACCCTATTGGAGCTGTCTGGTCTGTCTACATAGTTGACATTTATTTGGTAAAATATTAGAACTGTCCCCCCACCCCCATAGGCATGACAGCCTTGATCGCAAATCAAAGGGCTTTGAAGGAGAGGTTTGGGACACCAACTACCCTTGCTACATGCCAAAAAGACAAATATACTCAAAGTTCAATGTGAGATAACTCTGCTATGACTGGTGCTAAACACATGAAAATTGTGTCTTGCACATATATTATTTGTGGCTATTAAGTATGCCAAATATGAATTGAATAACTTTCAAATTCAAGGACTAGTTTGTGACACTTAACTACCCATGTTTAAATGTGGGTAGATGACCGCCCGACCAACAGCCTGACTGACCAACCAGGGTTTTGCATTATATCCCCTCAAACTTTGTTTGTTGGGGGTGTAATAATCATGATGTCAATATCTATTACAGTAAATTACTAAATGATAATGAGGTTAAGTGTTGAACAAGACTCCCAAACTGACACAAAATATGCCACAGTAAGATAATCTGGCAAAGAGGGCTATAACTAAAAGGTGAGTGAATTTGACCTCAACATTTAGCCCATTAGAGTAAAACCCTTCTAAACCGGAATTCTAGTATAGAGCAGAAGGCTCTTAAGGTATTTTCTGCATGGCTTTCACCATGCATTAAGCTGCCACCTGTCTCCGAGACCGATATTTATACTAAATTTAACATTCCGGCTTAGAGGAGTTATACTGTACTTTCCAAACTGCGAAGACTGGACAAAAGCTTCTTAAACTAGAGAGAACTTAGCAGGATGTTGCACATCCCTTAGGATGAAAACATAACACATCCATTCTGAAGACGGCATATAAAAAACCAGGCAAATTTTGTAGACAGCTGAATGTTTGGAAGTTCAATACAAAAATGTTCAACCTTTTCTATTGTCTGTTGGTGTCAGAAGTCCAAAGAGTAGGGATTTCCAGGTCCATGCCTGGACAGGTTGTGGTTCTGGCTTGTTTGCTACTGGTTTAGATTTGTTGTTGTTCGAGTCTGTGGCAAGAACATATTCCACTGAGCCTTTAAGTAACGGCGGCCATCTGGATAGGGTTGATCTTAAGTAGGTGAAACGATGCTTCAGAGGTCCAAAGTACCAGTATCTGCACGGAAGAAACAAAGATTGGTTGGTTGATTAAGCCTTTACTTCATGAATATTCATGTATGAATCAATGACCGTATGACTGTCAATTAAATGATTGTTTACAGCACCAGGCATATGAACAAGTGAACCTTTATGGCAATGGGAGAAATTGTAGGATCATTTCTATACTATTCATCAGCAAACAGAGCAGACCCTGATCAGATAGCTCCTACAAGACCTGTCTGATCAAGGCCAGATCTGTTTGTAAAGGCTTAAAAAGGCAGGACTATCAAGTAAAGTATTCTGGTTCATGATTATAAAGCTTTTAGTTGAGTCTGAGTTTTGTTCTCAAGCTTTTGATTGGTCAGATTTGAGTTCTCAAGCTTTTGATTGGTCAGATTTGAGCCATAGGCTCAAATCTGACCAATCAAAAACTTGAGAACGAACTCAGACTTGGCTAAAAGTTTTATAAGCATGGACCCTGGTCATTAACCATTTCCATCATACCAACCTTTTTTTCATGCAAACATAGTAGACCCAGATCTAATGACTCCACTAAGAGCAAACTAGGCTCTGCTCTATTTGCTTAGGAAACTATAGCCGATCTAACTGTACCACAGAGAAACAATCTGAAGGAGGTCAGAATTAAAGTGAAAAACATTAAAACTTTACTCCATGAATATTTTATGTCTGAAATATTGACAGTATGAATATTAATTAGCTGCATCATGAACAAGGGACACTAGTATCATAAGCCAACAAAGCAAGGTCAAGGTTAGAGACACCAAAGCAGTATGCAACAATGATGCACCCACACAATAAATTCCGAAATCCTATCCAAAAGGGTTGAGGATATATTATCCGGACAAATTTCAGACAATGTTTTACTAAAACTGAGGTCATGCTCAAGAACACCGTCAAAGAGACACTAAAGTAGTATACAGCACTTTCCTTTCCCAAAATGCCCTCACAATATAAATTTGGAAGTCCTAGCCCAAGGGCTTGAGGATAAATCATCTGGACAAATTGCAGACAATTTTTTTTGCTAACACTGAGGTAACAATTGATGTCAAGGTCACAGAAACACTAAAGTATTATGTAACACTCCCGTTTCCTAAGAGGCACTGAAATAATACATTTAGAAATCCTTACCTAAGGGGTTGAGCATATATCATGAGGACAAATTTCCAAACAAATCTTTACTTCAACTGAAGTCAAGGTCAAGATCAAGATTAAGATCACAGAGACACTAAAATAGTATGCAACACTCAGTCTTCCAATGATGCATTCACAAAAGAAATTTGGAAAACGTAACCCAAGTGATTGAGGACATAATGTCTGGCCAAATATGCGGACAGAAGGACGGAAGGATGGATAGATGGACAGATGGACAAAGTGCAAATCTATAGCCCCCCTCCGGTGGCCGACTAATAAGCAAACAGAGCAGACCCTGATTGGACCAGAGACTGATACCAAAGCAGAGAAAAAATGAACAAGATGTGTTTGTGTAACACAATGCCCCCGATTATAACCAATATAAATTTGACCCATAATTTGACCTTTGACCTTGATATACGACCTTGATCTTAATAAGTCACCCCTAAAAATGTTCACCTTCATAAGTCACACATGCATGCCAAGTTTGAAGTATGTATGTACAATGGCTACAAAATTATCACCAATGTTAAAGTTGTCCTCAAACAAACAAACAGACAGACAGACAGGGCAAAAACAATATGCCCCCCTTTGATCGGGGAGGAGGGCATAATAAAAATGTAATGTAGATATATACATGGGAAACAACACATCCAATGCATTTCTCCAATGCGAATGGTACCAATTGCGTATTGCTTGTGCAAGTGATTACACTTTGCACTAAAGCTCATCACCCTTTCCCTATTGAATAGTCATGTAAGAACTATAAATGACATCATGAGTATCTAGTAGCTAAATTTTTCAGCGGCTAGCTGTCTATTTTCACTTTTGTTCTAGTTTTCCACAAATGAGAAACTATGTTACATTGTAATTTGCATATGACCTACGAGTATTTAGTAGTAAACTGTATTTTCATTAGTGAATACCTTGACTGGCATACAACCTTTTTATATGCCTCTACACATTGCCAAACTATGTAAAATTCTGATATACAGTCTGCTAACGGCCTCGCAAATTGAATTCAATGCAATAATTAACATAATCACAACACATGTAAGGCATCATGTTACACAGACATGTTTTATCAACTTCTTAGAGTTCAGTCAAAACGCCATATAGTACAGAAAATCCTTATTTACGCAGATATTTAGCATGGGACTGAAGACTTTCGACTGTCGAAAGTTCTGTTCTTAAAATAGATTTAAGACCTGGAAATTCCCATAAAATCAAAGTACTGATGTACTGATATTTATCACCTCATGGTAATGGTTGCTGAGCAATATTACCAGTTTGTCGAAACCACTATTAAACTTTCAAACTTTTACTATCATTTTGCTATCAATTAATACAACATTTGATAATAAAGTCCACTTTGACGAACAGGTAGTTTGCCGAAACCACCATAATTCACAGGCAGTGCTATAGGAAATAAAGAAGAAGGGTTGTTTAGTATATTAGAGTAGTGGTATTAATAGTATTAATTACTATCCCCGACCACAGCACCGAGGCTCTGGTTGTTGGCTCTCTTTGATATAAAGCTACTTACTGAAGGCTATTGCTACGGCTCTATCACATGGGGCTTGGGCTCATAAACGTATATTGAAGTTGCTAACTTTATATTGTTTTAAAAATACATGTAGATTCAGTTAATGATGTCATTAATGATGATGCACACAAGTCGATTAAAGCGTTGATCTAGGCTAAATAAATACCGTTCTTTAAGGAATTACAGACTCTGCACAAACAAAAACTTTATGCTTTAAAGTGTATTCAATTTCTTATCTTCATATCATTACAAATATAAGCGCTTTCATGTACATTTTATAATAGGTAAACTAAAGAACTAACTTGAGATAGTTTTAAAACATTACTTTGACATCGTACATTTTAAAAGTGATTTCCTATAAAAGCAACTTGAAATATTTCAATAACTGCTTCTTCTACTCAACATCTTTTTCATTGCATGCTTCTCTGCTAGTATAATAACAAGCAACCCTTCATAGATCTAGTTCTCTGTACTAGTAGAATCTCCAAACATTGAAATAAATATTGCAGAGATTGTTTTGTACATTGTGTCAATATTTGAATGCCGCTGAACATCTTTTTTAAAAGATATTTCTTGTTTATAATGGCATGTGTACACAGGAACTTTGGGTATTGATAGAAATTGTTGAGTCAGATCTATTATAATTTTATAAGCAAATAGAGCAGACCCTGATCAGATGGCTCCTACTCTGTTCGCAAAGGCATGAAAAAGCGTATACACGAAGGAAAGGTTAAACAGCATTTAGTTCAGTACTTTTCCTAGATTCAATGTTCAAAAACCAAATATGCACTAGAAAAACCTTTTACAGAAAGATCAAATGCTAGTAGGTACATTAACCCTTCTCTTGCTGAATTTTAAAATGCATTTCTCCTTCTTTACCCATGTCCTGTTGTATAATTACATATATCTTTACTGTGTACAAGTATTTCGCTGTGCAATCACTGCTGTGGAGTGCACTGGTTGCACAATCAACTTGTAAATAGTGCAGACCCTGATGAGACAGTTCCTGCAAGAGCTGTCTCATCTGGGTCTGCACTATTTACAGGTAGGTATATTGACGTGAACAGCAAGCGAAGGGTTAAATGTTAGCATATGGTAGACACATTTTTAAATCTTTCCCTCATATACATAAATGCTTTCTCATGCCTTTGCAATCAGAGTAGACCCAGATCAAACGGCTCCTATAGGAGCAATCTGATCAGGGTCTACTCTGTTTGATTATGACATTATAATGGATGTGATTCTACATTAGTGTATGTGTACATACTTATGTCCATATGAATATTCAACTAATGAGTATCCATGATGTCATCATTTCTTACATGAATATTCAACTGGGAAAAGTTTAATATACTACCCCATCTTACAACAATCAACATGTTGCATCTGGATTACTTATATGTAGTAAACCCCCTCTAAACCGGAATTCTAGTAAGAGAATAATTTAGATACTTTTAGGCAGGTGGCTGCTTAATGAAAGTCATGCAGAAAGCTCTTAGAGGAGCTTCTGTTCTTATCGTAAGTATTCAGACATGCTATCTGCTACTGTTAAAATAACAGTCTGAACATATATAATTAGGTCGTCTGACATGCCTCTGATAACATTGATATGGTAACAAGCCTAGCTCCTGATCAAACAATTCCTTATATCAGGGTCTACACATTTTGAAAACTTTTGTACGTTCCAGTACTTACGATAAATGTGGTACACATATTTAATACTGAATAGGTACAGTTTGTTAGCCGATGATGATTTATGAACATAGTGATATTCGCTCAGTTTTAATTGTGCCTAGGTTATTGATGTACATGTAAGTTACGCTATGCATAACACAGATTACTAATTCAATACCGATGATCAAATGGAAGTTAATGAAGCAAACAATTTTTTTTATTACATTTCCTGATAGATACTCTTCATGCAAGCTTAAATAACTGAAATCTTTCTTAAAAGCACAGGTGAGTGGGGCTAATGGGACCATCTCTGCCCTTGACATGAATCCTTCATAAGCTTTCAAGATTATTTTGCTTATTCAAACACATGCATTATACAAAATGAAATGCAGGTCCCAGGGACTTTGGATAAACTTGCCATTGCAAAAATTCATCATTTTAATATTCATGATGTCATTATTTATTTCATGAATATTCATAAGGGAGAGGGTTAAACCTTTATTCAAGTAGGGCAATGATTTTTCAACAAGTATCTAATGTCAACAGTTTTACTCAGCAGAGATGCTTTTTGGCACCTTTTCATACAGAAGTCCCCATTAGGATCTTAGCTGAGATGCAAGAACCTGTGAGTACCTGTTCTGTTTTGTGTTAATTTATATAGGTTGACTACACAATTTAGTGTCCAATCATATATATTCCTGTGACTGTCTACACAGACAATTGTGGAATGCTTTATTAGATAAGCCAGTCATCTCCATACAAATTGTTTCCAGTTTTTATCAGTTTCTGTTACATTTTCTCCTCATGCATTTCATACCCAACCCAATTTGGCTGTCTAAGACGACACACAAAAAGAAAACTCATATTTAAATTTATATCAACAGTGGCTTGGTGCCTCTAATTCTGAATGTCAAGATTGAACCTAAATTGTATAACCAGTAAATTTGACAAAGAAGTACTTACTTTTTAGTTCTTTCTTTAGCATCCCTATAGGCTCCAGCCTCAAGTCCACATAAAGCAAAGGTTGATCTCCCATCTTCAGCCTATAATGTAAAGCACAAGTTCATTTACCATTGTAAAGGGAAACACAATGTGTCTGTGAAACACTATTTCCACAACAAATGCTGGAGACAAAATCATATGAGCAAGACAGTCCTTTGACGTAAGTCCGGTCTTGACATTGACAGGTCACAACTCAAAAGTAGCAGTTTCATGAGACCAGTCACTGAAACAGTTTAATGAGACAAGGTCATTGAAATAAAGACATCATCAATATCTATTAGCTGCATTTGCATATGTACACAGGATTGTTTGGTATTGGTAGAAGCTGTACAGTCTGATCTAATATAATTTCATAAGCAAAGTTTGAAACAGAGCAGACCCTGAGGAAAAATTCAAAGTAGACCAATGAGGCGTCGTGTTACAAAATTCTCGGTTTACCCCGGCAGAACCAAAATGGTCGCTGCTTGACGAAATCAAAATATCGCTCAGAAAAAGGTTTGTTTCGTTTCATTTAAAAGATTCATTCAGACATTGAGCGTGGATTGTGACGACAATTTATAGAATTGAGATGTCAGTTGCTGGAATTTGTGTGTTCATCGGGTTTTAGCTGTGTTTTAGCTGTGATAGATTTACCGAAACTGTGTAATCAGATCTCTTCTGAAAATCAGTTGATGGCTGTGTGAGGTTTAATATTTCATGCGACTCATGTAAGAAATAAATGACTGTATGAATATAAACTAGCTATATTTGGCATATGAACACAGGAAATTTTAGCCTTGGCACAAACTGTAGATTCAGATCTGTATTATTTTAAGTGCAAGCACAGCTAGCCTTGAACAAATGGCTCCTATAGGAACCAAATGATCCCCGAGTCTACTCTGTTTGCAAAGGCATTAAAATGTGTATCTATGGGATAAGGGGTTAAAACCAGATGAGTTATCCTTTTCCTTCATATAAATGTGCTTAAACGCATTTGCAAACAGAAAAGACCCAGATCAGATGGCTCCTATAGGAGCCATCTGATCAGGGTCTGCTCTGTTTGCTAGTGGAATTTGAAAGGTCTATTTGTTTACTTTCTAAAATGGCTACAATGTCCCTCCTTCCATATTTCATTATAACCATTTTGTCAATAAATATGTAGGAGGAATTGAAACTTGGAATAAATACAGAACAGGGAAAGGGTTAAATAGAAAATCAATACTTTTAGTATCCCAGCATACATTGCAAAAATGTTATACCCAAAGGTTCAAACATTTAGTGAACAGTCGACATGCCCTCCAAATAATACCTGTATTTGTACCACATCAACTTTCTCATGCACTCCTCTGATGATGGCCATGGCAGACTCTAGCACTCTCCTACAATTATGTATAAAAACTAATTAGAGGCAAAACACAAGAGTTACTACAGATAAAGGTGCATACCCAAATACTAAAATTGTAATTTATCCACCAATCCACCAAACTCTATACTATGACCACTCTTTAGACTCGTCTTGAAGAGATGAGTCTAAGAGTGGTCACAGTATAGGGTTTGGTGCAGAAACAAGAGCACCGCAAGCAGGTGCAAACGCTCATCTGTCATCATTGTAACTCCAAAAATTTGAAATCATGAGTTATGGTTCTTATGTAGGGGCCTTCCCCTAAATGAGATCTACTAACCTATGAAGTTTCATGTTGATACCTCTTATACTTTTTGAGTTATGGTCAATGTTAAGATTTCGGACGACAACGCGGACGCCAGAGTTACGACAATAGCTTGTGATTTCTTCGAAACAGTCAAGCTAATAAAGGAGATATTCTTGAAAATACTGAAATTACGCATCTTATCTGGACTCTGAAAACAGTAAAGTCAGTTTTAAATCAAGACTCAAGTTAGATAAAAATACAGTCATGTCATTTTCATTACATCCATTTATGCCTAAATATAGGCATAGGCAAAAAGTATACTCTTGTCAGATGGCTCCTGTGGGAGCACTCTGATCAGTGTCTGCAGTGTTGTGTTTATTATGGGAATTAAAATTATTGCAGAAACACCCCTTAACATCAAAACAGATTCATTAAAATTACATATTTGGGAGAGTCCATTAAGAAAACCAGTCTTAATCGATATGAACACAGGATATTATGTCTCTGGCAGAAACTGTGTTACCAGTTCTGGATAATTCCATAAATGCTGTTCCATTTAAATGTGTATGGGGGTGCAGGAAGGTGCTTTCAAATTTAGCCACCCACCCATAGAAGTTTTTTAATAATGCACAACTAAATACATGTAGTACCATTTTTGCAGCGAAACCCACCCATGCATAGCTGGGTTTTTAAATGCCCCCCCCCCCATACACCTTTAAATGGAACAGCCCTAAGCAAATATGACAGACTCTAATCAGAGTGTTCCTACTGATCTGGGTCGCCTGATCTGATTTTGTAGCTTCTGTCATTGTCAAACATATCATAAATACTCATGATGTCATTATTTTCATTATATTCATTATTTTCAATATATTCATTATTCAAGAGGGAAAGGCTTAAAGGTTTGTATTACAAAAACACTCACTTTATATTGTCCATGTCCTTGCCAAAAAAGAAGGCTGCAAATATGTTTGTTTGTCCAACAGGAATAATTCCAAGCGGTATCTTCTGCCTGAATGTCTGGGCAACAGAAAATGATTGTGGATAAAATTTACTTAGTTTGACAGAGTAAATCCATGTAATCTTACAAAAAAGCAAAAATAGACCTGGCTCTGCAGTTTCTATAAAGACCAATATATTGGACATTATAATAAAGCAGTTAACCCATTCTATATGTAGTCCAATTTTCAATACCTACTGAATATTCATGGACAAAATAATTATAATGAAATATGGAAGGTGGAATATTGTATCCATTTTAGAAAGAAAAGAAACAGAACTTCTCAAATTCAAATAGCAAACAGAACAGACCCTGATCAGACGGCTCCTATAGGAGCTGTCTGATCTGTGTCTACGTTGTTTGCGAATACGTGAAAAGCATTCATATGAAAGAATGGGTAAATAGATATTCAAGAAGTTATGCATTATTGTATAAATATTCATGAGAAAAAGGGTTAGGCAAATAGAA
This sequence comes from Azorinus chamasolen, assembly GCA_963576725.1. NCBI lineage: Eukaryota > Metazoa > Mollusca > Bivalvia > Cardiida > Solecurtidae > Azorinus > Azorinus chamasolen. Next base: position 5,598,215 of record OY755242.1, read on the forward strand.
TCATATTTAAGCATGAAGTGAACAAATTTCAGCAGAAAAGTTTTAACAGACACAGGAAAATTAATAAAGAACAAGATCTGTTTGTGAAACACTATGCCCCCAATATGACCTTTGACCTTGATGTATGACCTTGAACTTAATAAATCACTCCTAAAAATGTTACCTTCATAAGTTGCACATACATGCCAAGTTTGAAGAATGCATGTGCAATGGCTACACAATTATCGCCAATGTTACAGCTGGGAACAAACCAACCAACCGACAAACCAACAGACCAACAGACAGACAGAGCAAAAACAATATGCCTTCTGGAATTTACACAGAAAGCATACTTTACACTCATTTTGTAACCTTAACCCTTCGCTTGCTGAATTTTAAAATACATTTCTCCTTCTTTACCCATGCCCTGTTGTATAATAACATATATCTTCACTGTGTACACGTATTTCGCTGCGCAATCACTGCTATGGAGTGCACTGGTTGCACAATCAGCTTGTAAATAGTGCAGACCCTGATGAGACAGCTCCTGCAGGAGCTGTCTCATCTGGGTCTTCACTATTTACAGGTACGTATATTGACGTGGTTAGCAAGCGAAGGGTTAAGAGTTTTAATGACTAATGCAACTTGTTCCGTGCACAGAAGAACCTCTGGGGTCTTCCTCCCCCTGTAATTAGCTGGACATCGTGATATGACTGGAATACTGTTAAAACGACATAAAACCAGATAAAACCAAACCAAAACTAATGACCATTACAAAAAGTCTGTACCAAGACCTGGGTCTGAGGGTATAAACTTCTGAGTCTGAGTTCATCCTCAAGTATCTGATAAGTCAGACACTTGAGAATGATCTCAGAATCAAGGAAAACGTTTTATACCCTCAGCTCAGAGTCTGATATGGAACAGAACAAGGAAAGATAATGAGGCAATACATAAGGACATAAACATAGACCAGCTGTCTAATAAGAGTCAACATATTTTGGCACATATTTAACCCTTTACTCCATTAAAACACATTATTATGCCTTTTTGAACTGAGTAGACCCAGTAGGAGTTGTCTGATCAGGTCTGCTCTGTTTGCTTGACCATTTCCCTCATACAAACGTGTTTTTGAGCATTTTCAAACAGAGTAGACCCCGATCAGATGGCTCCTAAAGGAGCCGTCTGATCAGGGTCGGCTCTGCTTGCTACTAGAATTTGATAAACCCGTTTCTTTACTTTCTAAAATATCTGCAATGTTCCAAGTTCCATATTTCTTTATAACAATTTTGTTAATGAATTGAAATTTGGACTAAACTTAGAACAGGGAACCAGGGTTAAAGAATAATACAGATCTGATTCTACAGTTTCAGTTACGACCAGAAGTTCCAGTGTTCATAATTATGCTGTTATAAACATTCATCTAATTAATATTTAGTCAGTCATTATTTCTTATATGAATATTTATGGTGTAAAACTTTAAGACCTACCTGATCCTCTCTCTTCATTATGGCTGTTACAGTCTACAGTAAAATAAGAAACAATAACATCAAGATCATTCCACATGACAGATAAACATTTCCATACTAAATAACTTTTGTCTACAACATTTTCTGTCTCGTAAAATTCAGAAAGCTTAAATTCCTTCCATGCTATTCTTGTAATTTGCTATTCTCAAATATTCTTGTGTTCATGTGCTATTATAAAAATTAACCTAATTAATATTCATGGTGTCATTATTTCTTACATGAATATTCATGGAGTATAAGATTAAATCCTATTTTAATATTCATGGTGTAAGTATTTTCTTCCATGAATATTAACCCTCGCTTGCTATTCACATCAATATACCTATCTGTAAATAGTGAAGACCCAGATGAGACAGCTCCTGCAGGGGCTGTCTCATCTGGGTCTGCACTATTTACAAGTTGATTGTGCAACCAGTGCTCTCCACAGCTGTGATTGCAGAGTGAAATACTTGTAGACAGTGAAGATATATGTAATTATACAACAGGACATTGGTAAAGAAGGAGAAATGTATTTTAAAATTCAGCAAGAGAAGGGTTAGATTGTATGGTGTACAGGGGCAGGGTGCTAAAGGTTAACCCTTTGTGGGTATCACCTCGCAAACAGAGCAGACCCACATCAGACAGCTGCTTATGGAATAATATAGATCTGATTTGACAGATTCTGTCATGATCAAAACTAAAAAGTCATGTAATTAACACTGATGATGTCATTATTTCTTACATGACTATTCATGGGTAAAGGGTTAAAGTGAATTTACTTGCTGAACTTCAGTTCTTGCAGAAATTCTGTCTGTTTGCAAACAAGATTTCTATAGTTAGGGCATTCGGCACAAAGCAGAAATTATCTCTAAAATAAAAACTATTACCAGCAGAATCTAACTCTTTCGCAACCATATCGGATCTGTGATAACCTTTGCAACGAGTTGGATCCAAATGAGAGGCTGAGTAACTTCATGTCTGCTCTGGATCCAGACTGTTTGACACAAACTATATTTTTTAAAAGAAATTAACCCATTCCCTCATAGGCTATTTTCAGATCCAACCTCTTTGAATAAATCTACCGAAAAGGAGCATTAACTAGAGAAAAGGAAAATTTTAGAATTTTGCAGTTTGAAACCATCGTGATAAATAGAGTATTTGCTCCTATAGGAGCAAATGCTCTATTTATCACAATGGTTTCATAAAGTGATTTTACAGAGGCATAGAAAGGTGTATTTATGGAGGACAGGGTTAAAGAAAACGACACTTTGAAACCTGAAGCAGATGATAGTCTTAGTAGATGGAATTTATTTGACTCCAAAGGGTTAAGCAAGATAATTGCTATGTATTTTATCCAGTCACCAGGCTTCTCTAGTGACATAATAAAGGGGGTGCAAATAAACTTAGGTTTATTTGGTTACTTCCGGTAGTGGAAGGTTTATTAGGTTAGTAGATAGGCGTAATGATTCTATAACCATGGAACTATTTTAGTTTTCTGTAAATATTCATAAACATGTTGATGGAATAGATCTAACAGATCTATTTGGTCACCAGAAGAATTATTCAAATGGGAAAAAATAAAAATAATTGGCTACAGCTGGATTCGAACCCGCGCCTGATCCTACAAAAACTAATTCTAATCTCTCTAGAGACGTCGCCCTTACCGATTACGCCACTGAGGCCACATACAAAATGACGTTGATTTATCACTTTTATTAATTTAATCCACCGCTGGCAAAACCCGTTTTTGATAAAATCAAACCTCGAAGCAAAGATTGACAGATAAATAGTAAATGTTTTCTTTTCACTCTCATGATTATTTCATTGATAAACTCTTACAGAGGCGGTGATAGTCATAAACCTAAATATAGCCTGTTCAGTTCCATCGATTTCTGAGTGACGTTAGGTAGAATCTAAAAATAGAAACCGAGACTACGTAACTCGAATTTGACCAAAGAATATAGATCATGTCTGTTTGAAATAACTTATCGACCCTCGATTCAAATCATCTTATTTTTTAAATTCAACCACGTTTCCCTTCTAGTAATACAAGTATCGAAACTATATTCCTCTGCGGTAGCTCATTAGATCTATTTACGTCTAAATGGAAGTGAAAAGGGAGGGATCCGTTGATCGAAAAACTGCATTTTCAATGTAAATTATTTCAAGAGTGTTATGAGTCTATAAAAATACATTTAACTATATTGACTGGATAAATCGAATAATAGGTTAGTGCCGTAGATGGGACGTCTTTATCCGACTCGGAGAGAAAACAGTTGAGGCTCGGCAAGCCTCGCCTCAACGTTTTCTCCCCTCGTCGGATAAAGCGTCCCATCTACGGCACTAACCTATTATTCTCTATTTATTGACGTAAACTATATATTTTTCATTACACAAATTCAATGTGCCAGACAGGCAAACATTTCCATTACCGTAACAATATTGTTTGACGCATGCTAATGTGCCCTTTTCAAGAGAAATTACCTTGGCATCATGGAAATCTTGGGGGAAACGCTAAAGAAAGTACTGTGATAACCTCAGTTTAACCCTGGAGCTGATGAATAGTGATTTAGTTGAATTTTTATAATGGTATTATATACAAGTGGACTTATTACCATTACCCGCACCGTAGGATCAGATCTAAACTACAGTAAACACTGGATACTATGAACACTCAAATACCTATCATTATTGATCTTTAACAAAGGTGGCTGCTTAATGCAGGGTAAAAGTCATGCAGAAAGCTCCTCTAGGAGCTTTCTGCATGTCTTTCACCCTGCATTAAGCAGCCACCTGCCTACAAAGACATAAATTCTTCATTACTAAAAGTTAGTAGGATCAGTTTTCACTGTATATCATAAGCAAACAAAGCAGACCCTCATCAGAAAGCTCTTACAGGAAGCAAAAGTGTTAAAAGGTGTCGATCAGGTGACAGACTAACTCTTTCTCTCATATAAACGCTTTTTCATGCATTTGCAAACAGAGTAGACTCAGATCTGATAGCTCCTATAGGAGTAGTCTGATCAGGGTCTCCTCGGTTTACTGTTGACATAATGTAAATCTACTTCTACAGTTTTTGCTATTTAGCAAAACATTCCATTGAAAATTTTATATTGTAAAAGTTCAGCTAATAAATATTCATGATGTCATTATTTCTTACATGAATACTGAACAGGAAAAGGATTAAGAAATGTTCTACAGTAAAACCCCTCTAAAGATACATGTGATAACTACCGACGGTAGGTGAATTCTACCGTTTTCAGAGGAGGTCTACCGTTCTACCAGTCCGGTAGGCGATTCTACCATTTTACCGATTCTACCACGGCAATTTTTTTAGCGACCTATATTTTCCTCCCTGAGGAAGATTATCTGTTAGTTCTCTACACACACAAACCAACTTTAGCATGCTGTGATACACGCTTGGCCTTTTTTGGTATGGATCCCCCGCTGAGAACACCCAAATTATGTAATCACAAGTTGGTTACCGTTTGCGCTCTACTGGAGTTATCAAATTTTTTTTTTCGGGAACCAGTTGTGTCAAAATGCAAATGGCTACATGCGCCTTTGCGGGATTCAAGCATACAAATAAGACAGAATTCCATCAAAAGGCAATGCCGCTGCACAAAATCCCAAATCCCCCACCCTAAATAGATAATTTAATCCGAGTTCACATCGGGATGTTTTGTTTTCCGGTCGCAAAAGAGAGTCGCTACTTGTTGCTTGGAGACTGCAAATATATTTCCGGTAGTGACGTCGCCCAGATACAGCATCTGGTGTGAAGGTTTTTACGCGATTTGATTGGTTAATTTATATATCAAAATCACATAGTCTCTCGCGCGAGTTGAAAAAGAAAGTGAAAACATTTTGTTAACAAATGTGATTATCTGGACTTTTCTATACGATAACGAAGCAGTTATGTCCGAGTGAGAGAGTGAGTTGGGTTTTACGTCCGACCAACAGTATTTCAGTATGTCCGAAAGAAAGACTGAAAGTGAGGGCAGGACTTAATTACATTTCTTCACTGGCCCATCTTTCACTCAGTCCAGAATAGACTCTGACATAGGCGACGTTGTCCACAAATACCACATGCGGTACGCATATTACTCAAGCGAGGAGACAAAATTAAGACGAGGGGAGTGACATTATCATTGCTTCAAAAATCAGTATGCAACAAGTAAAGCTCGAATAACTCCGAATTTTCCGAACGATAAACAGTTTACAGTTTTATTCTGCAACTCGGCAATACCAAAAAGTACGAAAGATTCGACCCCAGACTGATTGTACTGAATAAATCGAGGTTTGTCAACGTTTTTTCATGGATTTTTTTGTGACTTGACTTTACTACTTTTTCTTTGAGGTTGGGAATTTTCCTAAAAAAATCGGAGAAGACACACTTTTTGCCATTGGGAATATAGCTGAATAAGGGCTATAAATCAGCCCAAAAAAGCCCTGAAACTAATAAAATAAGATAAAATGGAATATATTTTTCATTATATGATACAACAGTAATAAATCTTGATTTTTTCATGACATCATTTAATTATAGGAGCTGTCTGATCTGGGTCTACTCTGTTTGCAAATGTGTGAAACATGTTTATATGAAGGAAAGGGTTAGTTAATGGGGTTGTTGATCTCTTGGCCTTTGTAAGGGTTGATGCCATGGCTGTGTATAGATGTAGTCTGTATAATTGTATAGTTTGTAATGGTAGATTTATTGTAATAACAGCACATGGACATTTGATTTTTTTGTGGAATCATTCCTATATCATAAGCAAACGGAGTAGACCCTGATCAGATAGCTCCTATACATGAAAAGGTGTTGATATGAGGGAAAGGGTTAAGTGTGTAAATGTTAAGTGTGCAGTGTAAGGTTTATAATGGTATGGGTTTACGGAGAAATCACCTAGTGACGAAATCGCCTACAATTAGATATACATGTATAGTAAACCAATTGGAGAAATCGCCTAGAAAGCAATTATATAGTGTTTGTATTTCACACTTATGGGACAGGACGGATAACATGACAGAAATATAAAGATTGATCGATCAGTGTAGCCCCTGATCAATATATAGAATTAATTTGACAGAAGATATTTATATATAAGGAGCGATAATTATAATAGTTATGCAGAAAGTATGAACGTCACTTTATAGGAATTGAATAATTCCACAGACCACTGACAAGATTAAATTGTTATGTGGTATTGTTTTTCAGATCGTAATGAAAAGTCTTGAACGATCAGTGAAGCCCCTGATCACAACATAGAATTCGACAGGGAGTGTTAATTATATACCAAAATTGACTTATGATTAAAATGTTCGAAGCAGTTATAATATGGGTCATGTCAGAGGATCTGGGTTCAGTAAATATTCAAATAGCAATAATATATGGCAGTGTAATCAGGGTTTATTCTGTTTTATATGACCCTATTTCCTACCAATACCAAAATATCATGTGTACATATGCCGTTAAAGAAAGTGAGTTCATTTAAGAAACAGACCAAATTCCGTAAGCAACCGAGCAGACTCTGGTCAGATGGCTCCTACAAAAGATGTCTGATCTGGGTCTATTCTGTATTCCAACATACATGTGTAAAGATGTCTATGTGACATAAAGGGTTAACAATACACACTTTACGTAGATATTTTTTATTGATAAAACAATTTTATTTTTTTACTTTGGTAACCAACATTTTGTACTAACTAATATTGCTTTTCGAACATTTATTGGATAATCTAATAAGAAGGAAGACTCATATTACTTGTTCCGTGTGTATGACATTTTCACTTTCTGCTAATATTCGGTATATAATTATCAACCCCTGTAATATCGGCTGTCAAATTCCAGGTGGTGATCAGGGACTGCACTGATCGTCCAATCTTGATCATCTTGATTTGGAAAACAACTCAACAGGACAATTTATTCTTGTTATAAACATTCTTTATAGTTCTGTCATGTTATCACTACCTGTACCATTGGTGCGAAATACAAACACTATATAATTGCTTTCTAGGCGATTTCTCCAATTGGTTTACTATATATCTAATTCTAGGCGATTTCTCCAACCCCCATGGTATGGTATGGTATGCGGATAATACCGTAATAGTATTTACTATTTATGGTAAGGTATGAATGATTTTGTGAAAAAGTATAAAAAACATAAGTATCCAGTAGATAATTTTTTCATCTCCATATAATTTGTCGTGTCGGTAAAATCTACCTGACAAAAGTCAAATCTACCTGACAAATTTCCTAAATCTAATTGACATGCTTCAACAGGTTATCACATGTATGTAAATTGGAACTCTAACAGAGAAAAAATTAGATACTTTCAGGCACGTGGCTGCTTAAGGCAAGGTGAAAGTGATGCAGAAAGCTCCTAGAGGAGGAGGTTCATTTAAGAAACAGACCAAATTCCGTAAGCAACCGAGCAGACTCTGGTCAGATGGCTCCTACAAAAGATGTCTGATCTGGGTCTATTCTGTATTCCAACATACATGTGTAAAGATGTCTATGTGAAATAAAGGGTTAACAATACACACTTTACGTAGATATTTTTTATTGATAAAACAATTTTATTTTTTTACTTTGGTAACCAACATTTTGTACTAACTAATATTGCTTTTCGAACATTTATTGGATAATCTAATAAGAAGGAAGACTCATATTACTTGTTCCGTGTGTATGACATTTTCACTTTCTGCTAATATTCGGTATATAATTATCAACCCCTGTAATATTCGGCTGTCAAATTCCAGGTGGTGATCAGGGGCTGCACTGATCGTCCAATCTTGATCATCTTGATTTGGAAAACAACACAACAGGACAATTTATTCTTGCTACAAACATTCTTTATAGTTCTGTCATGTTATCACTACCTGTACCATTGGTGCGAAATACAAACACTATATAATTGCTTTCTAGGCGATTTCTCCAATTGGTTTACTATATATCTAATTCTAGGCGATTTCTCCAACCCCATGGTATGGTATGGTATGCGGGTAATACCGTAATAGTATTTACTATTTATGGTAAGGTATGAATGATTTTGTGAAAAAGTATAAAAAACATAAGTATCCAGTAGATAATTTTTTCATCTCCATATATTTTGTCGTGTCGGTAAAATCTACCTGACAAAAGTCAAATCTACCTGACAAATTTCCTAAATCTACCTGACATGCTTCAACAGGTTATCACATGTATGTAAATCGGAACTCTAACAGAGAAAAAATTAGATACTTTCAGGCAGGTGGCTGCTTAATGCAAGGTGAAAGTAATGCAGAAAGCTCCTAGAGGAGCTTTCTGCATGACTTTCACCTTGCATTAAACTGCCACCTGTTTCAAAGCCCGATATTTATGCTAAATATGACGTCCGGTTTAGAGGGATTTTACTGTACTATCCTTGTTTACCTCTAAAACTGATCCGTCTCCCCCAGCAACCACAATGCCATCTACATGTTTGGCTTCTACAATTTTCATGAAATCTTTAATTTGGCCATCATACTCGGTCTGCAATATTAAAAATAAGAATTGGGCTGTAAATTATAACTATCCAAGAAAAGTTGACAAAATCAGATGCAGAAATACATGAACAGTACAATCTCTCTGAAACTACCACTCAAAACAGAAGTTTATAGTTATATGTAGTTTAACCTTTTACTCCATGAATATTCATGTAAGAAATAATTACATCATGAATATTAATTAAATTATTTTTTAAAATGGTATACTTACACATGAAATTGTTGCCAAAGAACAAACCATAGAATCAGAACTATGTAATTCCAGAGGCAAACAGCCGACCCTGATCAGATGACTCTTATAAGAGCTGCCAGATCTGGGTCTACTCTGCAAGGGCTTAGAAAAGCATATGGAGTAAATGGTTAATGCTTTATTCTATAAATATGTCGATTAATGCATATGTAAACAGAGTAGACCCAGATCAAATGGCTCCTGTAGGAACCCTCTGATTAGGGTCTGATCTTGTTTGCTTGTGAAATAATATAGATCTGACATTAGTTTCTGCCATGACTTACTAAATATATGTGCTGATTTGCCATTATAAAAAAATCTAATTAATATTCATGAGGCCATCATTTCTTACATGAATAAGGCACCGTTTGATGTTTACATCAATGGTTTTAACCCTTCGCTTGCTGAATTTTAAAATACATTTTTCCTTCTTTACCCATGCCCTGTTGCATAATTACATATATCTTCACTGTGTACACACATTTCGCTGTGAAATCACTGCTGTGGAGTGCACTGGTTGCACAATCAACTTGTAAATAGTGCAGACCCTGGTGAGACAGCTCCTGCAGGAGCTGTCTCATCTGGATCTTCACTATTTTCAGGTAGGTATATTGACGTGAATAGCAAGGGAAGGGTTAATGTAGTAAGCTAGAATTAACACAGAATGTATTTAACCCTACATGAGCCTCATGAATATTAATGAGTTGAATTTTAGTAACAACATAGGATCACAGGACGTGTTGGCCATGGTGGACACTGTAGAATAATATCTACATAGTTTGTAAGTGTTGGCCATGGTGGACACTGTAGAATAATATCTATATAGTTTGTAAGTGTTGGCCATGGTGGACACTGTAGAATAATATCTATATAGTTTGTAAGTGTTGGCCATGGTGGACACTGTAGAATAATATCTACATAGTTTGTAAGTGTTGGCCATGGTGGACACTGTAGAATAATATCTATATAGTTTGTAAGTGTTGGCCATGGTGGACACTGTAGAATAATATCTATATAGTTTGTAAGTGTTGGCCATGGTGGACACTGTAGAATAATATCTATATAGTTTGTAAGTGTTGGCCATGGTGGACACTGTAGAATAATATCTATATAGTTTGTAAGTGTTGGCCATGGTGGACACTGTAGAATAATATCTATATAGTTTGTAAGTGTTGACCATGGTGGACACTGTAGAATAATATCTATATAGTTTGTAAGTGTTGGCCATGGTGGACACTGTAGAATAATATCTATATAGTTTGTAAGTGTTGGCCATGGTGGACACTGTAGAATAATATCTATATAGTTTGTAAGTGTTGACCATGGTGGACACTGTAGAATAATATCTATATAGTTTGTAAGTGTTGGCCATGGTGGACACTGTAGAATAATATCTACATAGTTTGTAAGTGTTGGCCATGGTGGACACTGTAGAATAATATCTATATAGTTTGTAAGTGTTGACCATGGTGGACACTGTAGAATAATATCTATATAGTTTGTAAGTGTTGGCCATGGTGGACACTGTAGAATAATATCTATATAGTTTGTAAGTGTTGGCCATGGTGGACACTGTAGAATAATATCTATATAGTTTGTAAGTGTTGGCCATGGTGGACACTGTAGAATAATATCTATATAGTTTGTAAGTGTTGGCCATGGTGGACACTGTAGAATAATATCTACATAGTTTGTAAGTGTTGGCCATGGTGGACACTGTAGAATAATATCTATATAGTTTGTAAGTGTTGGCCATGGTGGACACTGTAGAATAATATCTATATAGTTTGTAAGTGTTGGCCATGGTGGACACTGTAGAATAATATCTATATAGTTTGTAAGTGTTGGCCATGGTGGACACTGTAGAATAATATCTATATAGTTTGTAAGTGTTGGCCATGGTGGACACTGTAGAATAATATCTATATAGTTTGTAAGTGTTGGCCATGGTGGACACTGTAGAATAATATCTATATAGTTTGTAAGTGTTGGCCATGGTGGACACTGTAGAATAATATCTATATAGTTTGTAAGTGTTGGCCATGGTGGACACTGTAGAATAATATCTACATAGTTTGTAAGTGTTGGCCATGGTGGACACTGTAGAATAATATCTACATAGTTTGTAAGTGTTGGCCATGGTGGACACTGTAGAATAATATCTATATAGTTTGTAAGTGTTGGCCATGGTGGACACTGTAGAATAATATCTATATAGTTTGTAAGTGTTGACCATGGTGGACACTGTAGAATAATATCTACATAGTTTGTAAGTGTTGGCCATGGTGGACACTGTAGAATAATATCTACATAGTTTGTAAGTGTTGGCCATGGTGGACACTGTAGAATAATATCTATATAGTTTGTAAGTGTTGGCCATGGTGGACACTGTAGAATAATATCTATATAGTTTGTAAGTGTTGGCCATGGTGGACACTGTAGAATAATATCTACATAGTTTGTAAGTGTTGGCCATGGTGGACACTGTAGAATAATATCTATATAGTTTGTAAGTGTTGGCCATGGTGGACACTGTAGAATAATATCTATATAGTTTGTAAGTGTTGGCCATGGTGGACACTGTAGAATAATATCTATATAGTTTGTAAGTGTTGGCCATGGTGGACACTGTAGAATAATATCTATATAGTTTGTAAGTGTTGGCCATGGTGGACACTGTAGAATAATATCTATATAGTTTGTAAGTGTTGGCCATGGTGGACACTGTAGAATAATATCTATATAGTTTGTAAGTGTTGGCCATGGTGGACACTGTAGAATAATATCTATATAGTTTGTAAGTGTTGGCCATGGTGGACACTGTAGAATAATATCTATATAGTTTGTAAGTGTTGGCCATGGTGGACACTGTAGAATAATATCTATATAGTTTGTAAGTGTTGGCCATGGTGGACACTGTAGAATAATATCTATATAGTTTGTAAGTGTTGGCCATGGTGGACACTGTAGAATAATATCTACATAGTTTGTAAGTGTTGGCCATGGTGGACACTGTAGAATAATATCTATATAGTTTGTAAGTGTTGGCCATGGTGGACACTGTAGAATAATATCTACATAGTTTGTAAGTGTTGGCCATGGTGGACACTGTAGAATAATATCTACATAGTTTGTAAGTGTTGGCCATGGTGGACACTGTAGAATAATATCTATATAGTTTGTAAGTGTTGGCCATGGTGGACACTGTAGAATAATATCTACATAGTTTGTAAGTGTTGGCCATGGTGGACACTGTAGAATAATATCTACATAGTTTGTAAGTGTTGGCCATGGTGGACACTGTAGAATAATATCTACATAGTTTGTAAGTGTTGGCCATGGTGGACACTGTAGAAGGCCATGGTGGACACTGTAGAATAATATCTACATAGTTTGTAAGTGTTGGCCATGGTGGACACTGTAGAATAATATCTATATAGTTTGTAAGTGTTGGCCATGGTGGACACTGTAGAATAATATCTACATAGTTTGTAAGTGTTGGCCATGGTGGACACTGTAGAATAATATCTACATAGTTTGTAAGTGTTGGCCATGGTGGACACTGTAGAATAATATCTACATAGTTTGTAAGTGTTGGCCATGGTGGACACTGTAGAATAATATCTACATAGTTTGTAAGTGTTGGCCATGGTGGACACTGTAGAATAATATCTACATAGTTTGTAAGTGTTGGCCATGGTGGACACTGTAGAATAATATCTACATAGTTTGTAAGTGTTGGCCATGGTGGACACTGTAGAATAATATCTACATAGTTTGTAAGTGTTGGCCATGGTGGACACTGTAGAATAATATCTACATAGTTTGTAAGTGTTGGCCATGGTGGACACTGTAGAATAATATCTACATAGTTTGTAAGTGTTGGCCATGGTGGACACTGTAGAATAATATCTACATAGTTTGTAAGTGTTGGCCATGGTGGACACTGTAGAATAATATCTACATAGTTTGTAAGTGTTGGCCATGGTGGACACTGTAGAATAATATCTACATAGTTTGTAAGTGTTGGCCATGGTGGACACTGTAGAATAATATCTATATAGTTTGTAAGTGTTGGCCATGGTGGACACTGTAGAATAATATCTACATAGTTTGTAAGTGTTGGCCATGGTGGACACTGTAGAATAATATCTATATAGTTTGTAAGTGTTGGCCATGGTGGACACTGTAGAATAATATCTACATAGTTTGTAAGTGTTGGCCATGGTGGACACTGTAGAATAATATCTATATAGTTTGTAAGTGTTGGCCATGGTGGACACTGTAGAATAATATCTACATAGTTTGTAAGTGTTGGCCATGGTGGACACTGTAGAATAATATCTACATAGTTTGTAAGTGTTGGCCATGGTGGACACTGTAGAATAATACCTATATAGTTTGTAAGTGTTGGCCATGGTGGACACTGTAGAATAATATCTATATAGTTTGTAAGTGTTGGCCATGGTGGACACTGTAGAATAATATCTATATAGTTTGTAAGTGTTGGCCATGGTGGACACTGTAGAATAATATCTATATAGTTTGTAAGTGTTGGCCATGGTGGACACTGTAGAATAATATCTATATAGTTTGTAAGTGTTGGCCATGGTGGACACTGTAGAATAATATCTATATAGTTTGTAAGTGTTGGCCATGGTGGACACTGTAGAATAATATCTACATAGTTTGTAAGTGTTGGCCATGGTGGACACTGTAGAATAATATCTATATAGTTTGTAAGTGTTGGCCATGGTGGACACTGTAGAATAATATCTATATAGTTTGTAAGTGTTGGCCATGGTGGACACTGTAGAATAATATCTATATAGTTTGTAAGTGTTGGCCATGGTGGACACTGTAGAATAATATCTACATAGTTTGTAAGTGTTGGCCATGGTGGACACTGTAGAATAATATCTACATAGTTTGTAAGTGTTGGCCATGGTGGACACTGTAGAATAATATCTACATAGTTTGTAAGTGTTGGCCATGGTGGACACTGTAGAATAATATCTACATAGTTTGTAAGTGTTGGCCATGGTGGACACTGTAGAATAATATCTACATAGTTTGTAAGTGTTGGCCATGGTGGACACTGTAGAATAATATCTACATAGTTTGTAAGTGTTGGCCATGGTGGACACTGTAGAATAATATCTACTATAGTTTGTAAGTGTTGGCCATGGTGGACACTGTAGAATAATATCTATATAGTTTGTAAGTGTTGGCCATGGTGGACACTGTAGAATAATATCTATATAGTTTGTAAGTGTTGGCCATGGTGGACACTGTAGAATAATATCTATATAGTTTGTAAGTGTTGGCCATGGTGGACACTGTAGAATAATATCTATATAGTTTGTAAGTGTTGGCCATGGTGGACACTGTAGAATAATATCTATATAGTTTGTAAGTGTTGGCCATGGTGGACACTGTAGAATAATATCTATATAGTTTGTAAGTGTTGGCCATGGTGGACACTGTAGAATAATATCTATATAGTTTGTAAGTGTTGGCCATGGTGGACACTGTAGAATAATATCTATATAGTTTGTAAGTGTTGGCCATGGTGGACACTGTAGAATAATATCTATATAGTTTGTAAGTGTTGGCCATGGTGGACACTGTAGAATAATATCTATATAGTTTGTAAGTGTTGGCCATGGTGGACACTGTAGAATAATATCTATATAGTTTGTTGTAAGTGTTGGCCATGGTGGACACTGTAGAATAATATCTATATAGTTTGTAAGTGTTGGCCATGGTGGACACTGTAGAATAATATCTATATAGTTTGTTGTAAGTGTTGGCCATGGTGGACACTGTAGAATAATATCTATATAGTTTGTAAGTGTTGGCCATGGTGGACACTGTAGAATAATATCTATATAGTTTGTAAGTGTTGGCCATGGTGGACACTGTAGAATAATATCTATATAGTTTGTAAGTGTTGGCCATGGTGGACACTGTAGAATAATATCTATATAGTTGTTGTAAGTGTTGGCCATGGTGGACACTGTAGAATAATATCTATATAGTTTGTAAGTGTTGGCCATGGTGGACACTGTAGAATAATATCTATATAGTTTGTAAGTGTTGGCCATGGTGGACACTGTAGAATAATATCTATATAGTTTGTAAGTGTTGGCCATGGTGGACACTGTAGAATAATATCTATATAGTTTGTAAGTGTTGGCCATGGTGGACACTGTAGAATAATATCTATATAGTTTGTAAGTGTTGGCCATGGTGGACACTGTAGAATAATATCTATATAGTTTGTAAGTGTTGGCCATGGTGGACACTGTAGAATAATATCTATATAGTTTGTAAGTGTTGGCCATGGTGGACACTGTAGAATAATATCTACATAGTTTGTAAGTGTTGGCCATGGTGGACACTGTAGAATAATATCTACATAGTTTGTAAGTGTTGGCCATGGTGGACACTGTAGAATAATATCTACATAGTTTGTAAGTGTTGGCCATGGTGGACACTGTAGAATAATATCTACATAGTTTGTAAGTGTTGGCCATGGTGGACACTGTAGAATAATATCTACATAGTTTGTAAGTGTTGGCCATGGTGGACACTGTAGAATAATATCTACATAGTTTGTAAGTGTTGGCCATGGTGGACACTGTAGAATAATATCTATATAGTTTGTAAGTGTTGGCCATGGTGGACACTGTAGAATAATATCTATATAGTTTGTAAGTGTTGGCCATGGTGGACACTGTAGAATAATATCTATATAGTTTGTAAGTGTTGGCCATGGTGGACACTGTAGAATAATATCTATATAGTTTGTAAGTGTTGGCCATGGTGGACACTGTAGAATAATATCTATATAGTTTGTAAGTGTTGGCCATGGTGGACACTGTAGAATAATATCTATATAGTTTGTAAGTGTTGGCCATGGTGGACACTGTAGAATAATATCTATATAGTTTGTAAGTGTTGGCCATGGTGGACACTGTAGAATAATATCTATATAGTTTGTAAGTGTTGGCCATGGTGGACACTGTAGAATAATATCTATATAGTTTGTAAGTGTTGGCCATGGTGGACACTGTAGAATAATATCTACATAGTTTGTAAGTGTTGGCCATGGTGGACACTGTAGAATAATATCTACATAGTTTGTAAGTGTTGGCCATGGTGGACACTGTAGAATAATATCTACATAGTTTGTAAGTGTTGGCCATGGTGGACACTGTAGAATAATATCTACATAGTTTGTAAGTGTTGGCCATGGTGGACACTGTAGAATAATATCTACATAGTTTGTAAGTGTTGGCCATGGTGGACACTGTAGAATAATATCTATATAGTTTGTAAGTGTTGGCCATGGTGGACACTGTAGAATAATATCTATATAGTTTGTAAGTGTTGGCCATGGTGGACACTGTAGAATAATATCTATATAGTTTGTAAGTGTTGGCCATGGTGGACACTGTAGAATAATATCTATATAGTTTGTAAGTGTTGGCCATGGTGGACACTGTAGAATAATATCTATATAGTTTGTAAGTGTTGGCCATGGTGGACACTGTAGAATAATATCTACATAGTTTGTAAGTGTTGGCCATGGTGGACACTGTAGAATAATATCTATATAGTTTGTAAGTGTTGGCCATGGTGGACACTGTAGAATAATATCTATATAGTTTGTAAGTGTTGGCCATGGTGGACACTGTAGAATAATATCTACATAGTTTGTAAGTGTTGGCCATGGTGGACACTGTAGAATAATATCTATATAGTTTGTAAGTGTTGGCCATGGTGGACACTGTAGAATAATATCTATATAGTTTGTAAGTGTTGGCCATGGTGGACACTGTAGAATAATATCTATATAGTTTGTAAGTGTTGGCCATGGTGGACACTGTAGAATAATATCTACATAGTTTGTAAGTGTTGGCCATGGTGGACACTGTAGAATAATATCTACATAGTTTGTAAGTGTTGGCCATGGTGGACACTGTAGAATAATATCTACATAGTTTGTAAGTGTTGGCCATGGTGGACACTGTAGAATAATATCTACATAGTTTGTAAGTGTTGGCCATGGTGGACACTGTAGAATAATATCTATATAGTTTGTAAGTGTTGGCCATGGTGGACACTGTAGAATAATATCTATATAGTTTGTAAGTGTTGGCCATGGTGGACACTGTAGAATAATATCTACATAGTTTGTAAGTGTTGGCCATGGTGGACACTGTAGAATAATATCTACATAGTTTGTAAGTGTTGGCCATGGTGGACACTGTAGAATAATATCTATATAGTTTGTAAGTGTTGGCCATGGTGGACACTGTAGAATAATATCTATATAGTTTGTAAGTGTTGGCCATGGTGGACACTGTAGAATAATATCTATATAGTTTGTAAGTGTTGGCCATGGTGGACACTGTAGAATAATATCTACATAGTTTGTAAGTGTTGGCCATGGTGGACACTGTAGAATAATATCTACATAGTTTGTAAGTGTTGGCCATGGTGGACACTGTAGAATAATATCTACATAGTTTGTAAGTGTTGGCCATGGTGGACACTGTAGAATAATATCTATATAGTTTGTAAGTGTTGGCCATGGTGGACACTGTAGAATAATATCTACATAGTTTGTAAGTGTTGGCCATGGTGGACACTGTAGAATAATATCTATATAGTTTGTAAGTGTTGGCCATGGTGGACACTGTAGAATAATATCTATATAGTTTGTAAGTGTTGGCCATGGTGGACACTGTAGAATAATATCTATATAGTTTGTAAGTGTTGGCCATGGTGGACACTGTAGAATAATATCTATATAGTTTGTAAGTGTTGGCCATGGTGGACACTGTAGAATAATATCTATATAGTTTGTAAGTGTTGGCCATGGTGGACACTGTAGAATAATATCTATATAGTTTGTAAGCACCCAGAGCAGACCCTATCAGACACTTCCTACAGGAGCCATATGACCTGGACCTATCAGACAGTTCCTACAGGAGACAGATGACCTGGACCTATCAGACAGTTCCTACAGGAGCCATATGACCTGGACCTATTCTTGTTTGCAAAGGTGTTTAACCCTTTCCCTCATATAAACATGTTTTCATGCATATGCAAACAGAGTAGACCTGTAGCTCCTGTAGGAGTAGTCTGATCAAGGTCTGCTCTGTTTGCTAATGGAATCTGATATATCTGTTTCTTTACTAAAAATCTAAATGGCCACAATGTTCCATCTTCTATATTTTGTTATAACTATTTTGTCCATGAATATTCACTAGGTATCAAAATCTGGAATAAACATAAAACAGGGAAAGGGTTAAAGACATACATGTATTTATGGAGAAAAGGATTAGTACCGATACACAAGAGATTGTCTGTTTGACATGCACTTCCAAACAAACAATGCACATCCATCATGGTAAGATCATTCGCAATCGTCAGTGTACATTTATACTGAAAACTGTTTAGTATATCAAGTTGTATCCTATATTCTTCCACCAATCTAGTCTTTTTGGAGTATAATTAGTACAAACAGTTTGTTTGGTCTATCTTTAAGAAGTTGAAAGTATGGTCAAATTAAACAAGAGATGTTTGTAAAACATGTATACCCCCCCGATCCACTGACCTTTGACCTAGTGACCTCAAACACTATAGGGGTCATCTAGTGGTCATGACTAATCACCACAGCAAATTTTGAAGATCCTTAGCCAAACCATTGAGCTGTTATTAATCAGAAAACATTTCAGCAATTAAGGTCATGGTGACCTTGACCTTTCACCTTGTGACCTCAAAAGCAATAGGGATCATCTAGTGGTCATGCCCAACCACCACAGCAAGATTGAAGATCCTAAGCCAAATCCTTGAGCAGTTATTGATCGGAAACCATTTCGTCGCTGTGCTGACAAAACCTCGTATAATGAAAATCACTACTTTTCAGGAGAAGCAAAAAACTGATTATTTTTATGAATTCGTCTTTATGTGACAAATAAGGTCTATATTCTGGTACCATATTAAAACACAAATTAATAGATAAAACTTTATTTATTCTATCATTAATAAAACTTTATTTTTTCTATCATTTGGTATGACGATTTTTTAAATGTACGATATTTTTGTACCAAGTTTTGTTCACCTTATATACGAGCTTTTACCACTTATACGATATTTCGTCATTTATTTTTTATCAGGCGATCATGATATACGACAATTTACATTTCACTTGAGTTTAAGCTTTGTACCTTGACACACAAAGAAAAGGACAGACCTATGCTCTATGTACCACAATACATGCTGACTTTATCTGCATGTGTTTTGATATGTTTAATGTCATTGCTCCACATGCTTGAAGAGTAAAATTCATACGAGGTTTTGATATTGAAAAATTCAGACAATTAATATACAAGGTTATGTCACAGGTGAGTTTTGACACTTTTCATTGGTCGATAGCACTGAGATTTTGACAGGATGTGGGCATTGTAAATTTCAATCAGAAATCGTGAAGAAACATTTTTCGGCCAAAATGGATATACGAGGTTTTATCAGCACAGTGACGATTTCACCATTTAAGGTCATGGTGACCTTGACTCTTGACATAGTGACCTCAAAAACTACAGGGATCATCTAGTGGTCATGAGCAACCACCAAAGCAAGTTTGAAGATCTTAAGCCAAACCCTTGACCTGTTATTGATCGGAAACCATTTCACCAGTTAAGGTTATGGTGACCTTGACCTTTGACCTAGTGACCTCAAAAACAATAGGGGTCATCTAGTGGTCATGACCAACCACCACAGCAAGTTTGAAGATCCTAAGCCACACCCTTGACCTGTTATTGATCGGAAACCATTTCACCAGTTAAGGTCATGGTGATATTGACCTTTGACCAAGTGACCTCAAAACTGTAGGAGTCATCTACTGGTCATGACCAACCACCACAGCAAGTTTGAAGATTCTACGCCAAGCCATTTATCAGTTATTGATCGGAAACCGTTCGATCTACCGACCAACCTACCGACAGACCGACCGACATGTGCAAAGCAATATACCCCCATTTTTTCAAAAGGGGGGTATAAAAAAAACTATACTTTTGTCCTGCATTAAGCTGCCACCTATTATATACTTATGTTCAACAAATGAATGACTGCTTAGAACAGGTTCTACTGTAGATCAGTATTCCTCTTGTCTACAGCTCTGTCAAATGTTTAAAGATAAAAGAGTGAACAGTATACCTTCACAACAGTGACCTCTAGTCCTGCTAGATATAACAGAGGGGCAGCATTCTTCTCAAACAAGGACTTCCCCTTCCTGAAAAAGAATAGAAGACACTGTCAAAGTAAAAGACATTTTAAGTTAATTTGAAAATGTGGAAAATGCATAAGTCTATCTTTTAATTTTTACATATACATATCATAACCTACACTGTTTTATGCTTTAAAATTTATGCTCTATGAGTGTATATAATAGCACGACATATTAATAATATATGATAAATAACATGATAAAAATATTCCTACCTTGTGTGTCATTTATGGGTTTAATTACAACATACTCAATACAACATTTTTGTTGGGTACGAACATGGACATGATATCGAGATGATATCTGACTACAAATTGAGGTCTTAGCACAAAACGATTGTAACGATGCTTTTTAATATCTATAAACATATTTACTAGTTTGTCCTCTTCTTTAACCCTTTCCCTCATATAAACGT
Source organism: Azorinus chamasolen (assembly GCA_963576725.1). Lineage (NCBI taxonomy): Eukaryota > Metazoa > Mollusca > Bivalvia > Cardiida > Solecurtidae > Azorinus > Azorinus chamasolen. The sequence continues at coordinate 5,619,169 of OY755242.1, forward strand.
GTTTTCATGCATTTGCAAACAGAGTAGACCCAGAGCAAAAGGAGCCGTCTGATCAGGGTCTATACTGTTGCCTTATGGAATTTGATAGATCTGTTTCTTTTCTTTCTAAAATGGCTAGAATTTTCCATCTTCCATATTTTATAATACATGGGAACGATACCCCAGTGATAACAAATATTCATGACTGTTTAGTTTAATTGAATTTTGTCAATCTCTTACAGAGATATGGCATTGGACAGAAAAAATATGTGATCTGGAAAAGTAATACATCAGAACCATGCACCAGTGAAAAAAAATATTCATGTTGAGTTTCATTGAATTCTATCTATCCATTAAAGAGATATGGCATCAGATGGAAAAAATATGTGATTTGGGCAATAATTCCTAAATGCTGCAAGCGATCTGGAAAAGTAATACATTTTTTTTACATGGGAACGATGCCCCAGTGATAACAAATATTCATGTCTAGTTTCATTGAATTCTGTCTATCCATTACAGAGACATGGCATCGGATGGAAACCGGATGGAAGGAAGGACGGACAAACACAAAACAATATCCCCCAGCCTTTGGCAGGGGATAATTAAATATGGAAGGTGGAAAATTGTAGCCTGTTCAGATAGTAAAGAAACAGATCTTGCAAATTCAAGTAGCAAACAGAGCAGACGCTGATCAGACGGCTCCTATAGGAGCCGTCTGATCTGGGTCTACTCTGTTTGCAAACGTGTGAAAACATATTTATATGAAGGAAAGCGTTAATTCAGAAAACGATATAGTCTTCTATTTCTATCTAAATTCATAAGATGCAGCGTTACTCCGAGTCTAATCAGGATTCAGACTATTGACAAATATTATCACTGTTTTGTAGTTACAATGGTTTCATACATTTCTTAATTCTTCTTGTACATGTACATTCATCAGATAATACAGAAGAACCTCTCTAATGTGACCACTTAATGAATCAACATGGTGACATTATATGCAGGTGGTTGCTTAATACAGGGCAAAAGTAATGCAGAAAGCTTAACTAGGAGCTTTCTGTATTACTTTTGTCCTGCATTAAGTTACCACCTGCATCTAGCACCCATAATTATACCTCTTTTAGGTGGTCGCATTAGCGAGGTTTTACTGTAGTTAACATACATTCAAGATTATCACATATAGTAAAACCTCTCTAAACTGAGCATTTACATCAGTATCAGTACCATTCTTTCAGATAGGTGACAGCTTAATGCAGGTTGAAAGTCATACAGAAAGCTACCTGCCTAAAAAGACCTAGAATGTTCTTTACTAACCCTTTGCTTGCTGAATTTTAAAATACATTTCTCCTTCTTTACCCATGCCATGTTGTATAATTACATACATCTTCACTGTCTACAAGTATTTTGCTATGCAATCACAGCCGTTGAGTGCACTGGTTGCACAATCAACTTGTAAATAGTGCAGACCCTGATGAGACAGCTCCTGCAGGAGCTGTCTCATCTGGGTCTTCACTATTTACAGGTACGTATATTGACGTGAACAGCAAGCGAAGGGTTAAAATTGATGTTTAGAGGGGATTTACTGTAAGTTTTTTTTCCTTTTTACCCATCAAATGCAGCAGGATTGAGAAAGACTGTAATTTTTCTAGGTTTCTGGTAAATATCGACATACTGGTCTCCAAATGCCTGAAAAAATCATCAGGATGTTAGTCATATAATTTCTGCTTGAAGCAGAGCTTTAATATGATTGACCTAAATATGAAGCATGCGCTTTGTTACATGAGGTATGTTTAAACCATTCCTTCATATACAATGTAAACACCTTTTCATATATTTGCTATCATGACATCAGGAATATTAAATACAGGAGCAATCTGATCTGGGTCTACTCTGTTTGCAAAGGCATAAAAGGACATATACTTAAGAAAAAGGTTAAAAGACTGTGCGTTTAGAAGGTCAGCAGTCAAAGAAAACAGAAAAAAAATATCTTGCATAAATGTAAGTTCAAGAAAATAGGTCAGCTTCATAATCCTGTGGTTTGCGTAGAATCAAACCTCTAATATAAGGTGTGTTCTTATTAGCAATAGCATTCTTCAACAAAAACAAAACCAAAAAAAATTCTCCCTTTCAAAAAGGTGCAAATTTTGTTGGATATGAAAGGAATATTTCCATCTTACAAATGATTTGTAATGAATAATTGTGTACATTCAAGTCATATCAACATGTAACCATTCTCAAATGGTATGAACAGAGATGCAAACATTTCAGTGGCTCAGTATGTTTTAACAGCTCCAACGAGGATGAGATTTTAACACTGATGACTTTCCTTCATATAAACATATTTACACACAGAGTAGACCAAGATTAGATGGCTTCTAAAGGAGCTGTCTAATCAGTATTTGCTCTGTTTGCTAATGAAATTTGATAGGTCTGTTTCTTTAGTTTCTAAAATGGCTACAACGTTTCACCTTCCATATTTCATTATAACTATTTTGTTCATGAATATGTGGTAGCTAGGTATTGAAAGGGTTAACCATTTCCCTGTTGAATATTTATATTTAAGAAATGCTGACATCATGATAATTTGTCAGCTGAATTTTACACAGACAATAATGTTCACATGAATTGTTGATGTTGGTAGAAACTGTAGGGTCATATCTATTATGAGTTCCTAAGCAAACAGAGCAGACCCTGGCCTGATCAGCTGGGTTCTACAGGAGCCTACTGACCTGGTTCTACTCTGTTTGCAAAGACATGAAAAAGCATATAAATATGAAGATAGCGTTAACACTTTACTTCAAAAGAAATGGAAATAGAGCAGAATCATATTAGATAGCTCCTGTAGGAGCCATCTGATCACGGTCTGCTCTGTTTTCTTATAAAATTAAAGAACTTTAGTGAGCAAGATCACATACCCCATGCCACCACATTGTCAGACAAAAAAAGGGGTTCCCCATGACAGATTTCTCTGAAAATCAAACTAATTCAAGCTTTTATTCATGACAATTCTTAAAGCCAATTTGAGAGGAGCAACAATGCGTTTTGATATACATGTACATGTATATGAACAGACTGACAGAGGGACTGGTAAAAAAACTATATACCCAGTGCAACTTCGTTGTGTGGGGTATAATAAAGAAGACACTATTCTACACTTTCTGCTAAAGTAAAATATTCTCTCGCACATACACGTACATGTAATGCCATTATAAAAATTAAGCTAAATAATATTCATAGTTATTATTTCTTTTACATATTCATGAGATAAAGAGTTAAAACTACTTGACAGGTTCCTGCCCATGTTTCAGTATGATAAAGAGTTAAAACTACTTGACAGGTTCCTGCCCATGTTTCTGTATGATAAAGAGTTAAAACTACTTGACAGGTTCCTGCCCATGTTTCAGTATGATAAAGAGTTAAAACTACTTGACAGGTTACTGCCCATGTTTCAGTATGACAAAGAGTTAAAACTACTTGACAGGTTCCCGCCCATGTTTCAGTATGATAAAGAGTTAAAACTACTTGACAGGTTCCTGCCCATGTTTCAGTATGAACAGCCATTTTCAATCAGGAGTATCCTATTTAGAACATCTAATCGCCATTTTGATAAGTTCAATCAGATTAACTCATTCCCTCCTAGACTATATTTTGACTCCGAAAAGGAGCATTTACTGGAGAAAAGTAGTACTGTTCATTTTTAGCATTGTGTACTGTAGTTTTGAAACCAATGTGATAAATACAGCATTTGTTCCTGTGGAGCAAATGCTCTATTTATCACACTGGTTTCAATATGAGACTTTTACAGAGGCGTCAAAATGTGTCACTAGGGGGGAATATGTTACCATGGTACTCATGATGTCATTACTTCTTACATAAATATTCAATGTTACAAGGTCATTGTTATGGCAAAATCATTTTTAAAAAAAGCAACAAGTGAAAAAAACTTTTAACATTTATAAGTTTACAATGGATACATATAAATCATACATTTTAATGATCAGTAGCATTTACTAATGTACCATTTGTGATAATACCCCTCTCAGTAGCAAATTAACCCTTTCCCTGTTGAATATTCCTTTTAAGAAATAATGTTGGTTAAACCTGCAGAGTCAGATCTATCATAATTTCACAAGTAAACAGAGAAGACCCTGATAGATGGGTCTACCCTGTTTTCAAAGATGTGAAAAAGCAGTTATATGAGGGAAAGGGCTAGTGAAGCTGCAGATAAGAAACATAGTTAGAAAATCTACCTGAACTATGTTCTACACAGTAGAATAACTCGAATTTCGGGATAACTCAAACTAAAATTTAAGTCCTTCAAAAATTTAAAAAACAAAATTTTCTAAAATCTATCACTACATACACCTATCTAGAAACACAAATGACAGCTTAATGCAGGTATAAAGTAATGCTGATCGCTCCTATAGGAGCGTTCAGCATTACTGTAACAGGACTGGTGAAAAAACATGCAGCCAGACCGGGATCCAACCCTGGACCTTTCACTTACAGGGCGAGAGCTCTACCGACTGAGCTATCCAAACCGCTTACTTCTTTTCATCCAGTATCCTTACCTAGCCTGTTACACTACTCCTCCTTTGTCCTTGAGATTCTTGCCGAATATGCACACAAAATCAGTGGCATACACAGGGTCCGATTTTCAAGTTGGACGCCAATTGTAATAAGACTGGTGAAAAAACATGCAGCCAGACAAGGGCTTAAACCCGGGACTGAGCTATCTGAACCATTTACTGCTTTTAAATAAAGTACCTTTACCCGGCCTGTTACATTACTTTTGACCTGCATTAAGCTGTGAACTTAAGAATGGTCTAGATAAGAAATTCCATGACTCACTTCTGTTATCTCGAAGTAGTTGGTCCCTCAAAATTCGAAATACCTTTAGAAGTTTAAATATACAGTAAAACCCGGCTAATGCGACCACTTAATGAATAAACATATCTGTCTTTATAAGCAGGTGGTTGCATAATGTAGGGCAAAAGTAATGCAGAAAGCTCCTCTAGGAGCTTTCTGTATTACTTTTGTCCTTCATTAAGCTACCACCTGCCTTTACATCCAATAATTATACCTCTTTTAGAGGTGTTTTACTGTGTTTCTAAACCAAACCCTGTCAGAAAGGTGATTCTAATGAGCGCAGAAACATAGGGTTTGGCTGAGAAATAAGAGATTTTGATAAAGCAGTATGCATACTATCTACAGCCCTCCACTTTTTTATCGAACTATAGTAAACCCCCGCTAATGCAACCACCTAAAAGGGGTATAATTCTGGGTGGTAGCTTAATGCAGGACAAAAGTAATGCAGAAAGCTCCTAGAGGAGCTTTCTGCACTACTTTTGTCCTGTATTAAGCAACCACCTGCTTATAAAGACACTCATGTTTATTCATTAAGTGGTCACATTAGAGGGGTTCTACTGTTTATATATGGTACAACAGAAACTGGATCAAAAAACGTTTATAACACTAACATGTTAGTGGATTACATTATCATGAATTAAACTCAAAATGCAATAAAGGTTTATTTTCAGTGTTGTTATACCTTCTGATCCTTCGAAATTATGAATTTCAGTACTTCTTGTTCTGAAAATTGAATACCGCTTAAGCCGGTGCTAGGGGGCGTGAGCAGTATTGCTCATTCAATTACAGCTCATGAACAGACTCAATAAAACCGAGTCTGCAATTTTCTCTTTTTGTGTTGCAAATTTTGCTTTCGGGGGATCACCACCCTTCAGAATTTGTTATCATTAGAACTACTGTCTACTGTCTGTTGATGTCCTATTTATATTGGCACCAAAACGTTGGATATTTGACAAACTTGATACGATTACTGGGAACATACAAGGGGCATTCATTTAATTTTGCAACTCCACTTTAAGAAAACAAATTAAGCAAATTATTACTAAACTTGTTACTTTATTCCCTTGAAGTACTCTGCCTTCATCGTTATGCACAATTTCAGTCGTTTTACCCACTTCCGGAATGCATTGGCATTGTCTGATTTATGAACACTGTTCATATACTGGTACATGCTTGAAGCTATGTCACTTCTACTTTTAAAACGACAACCTTCTAGATAGTTTTTGAGAGATGGGAACATCCAAAAGTCGCATGGTGCCAATTCTGGAGAATAGGGAGAATGTGGAAGCACTGAGACTCCCCTGATCTTCAAGAAGGAGGTAACAAGTGATGACATTATTATTATTATACTATTATTATTATACCACATTTATATAGCGCTCTTTTCACACAGGATATGTGCATTCAAAAGCGCTTCACATAGATACATTTTATATACAAAACAGGGTATATTCAATGTGTAATTATAGAAAATTTAAAATAAAATATATTTAATACTATATATGGATAAGAATAATAATAAAAAAGAATTTAATTAAAACATAGGTAAACCACTTTCATCCCTTCCGTAAGTATTATGCTCTACTATATTGTGTCAGCGCACTCACATCATAAAAAAAATAATTAAATTGAATGTAACATTCTATGCACAGTGCAAGTACGTCACATAGTTTTGACCTAGACCCAACAGAATTGGGTACATTTTTTGGCATACAACACTACACAAAATGTTGCTGAAAAATTGGGTAACAGAACAGATCAATTTGAAGTTCATGCATATAAACTTAAGTAATACAAATAAACAACTGTAATATACGCGCAATATACAAACCCCAAGTCAAACACTGTTCGACCCGCCATGGCAATGAGGGAGCACACATGGGATAATATGCATTTTAACCGAGTTGTAATAGGGTGTATAGGGTATATGACATATGGGCTGGTGAATTATCATGTAAGAGTGTCATTTCATCCAATAGTAGGGCAGGGTGACACTTGGTCACAAATTTTTCAATTTTTTTCAAGACTAGGTATGTATACAGTTTCCCGGTAACACATCTACCACATGGAATTGACACCTGTAAACTTTCTCTGTGACAATTGAAGAAGATCGCGTGCATGACGTTCATCACACTCAATGTCCTTTTTGCAACAGTTGGCCTCCTAGTATAATTATCTACTAGCCCAAAAGCTCTTGCTACACTTTCTAGTTGGCTCAAGGTAATGCACCCACATCTCGTCACTAGTCACAGTGTACAGTGTAGAAAAGGCATGTGCCGTGAACTTTTGATATCTTTTCAGAAGTTTTCTAGCAATCCGAACATGTGTCCTCTTCTGGTTACCTGTGGGTAAATGGGGTATCCATCGAGCTGAAATGCCGAGGACCTTTAACTTATGTTTCAGAATTTTAAAAAGGAACCCGACAGATATCCCTAACTTTCTAGATATCTGTTTAGTCGTCAATCGGGCATCTTTTTACAGCAGAACATTCGCTTGATGTATAGATTTTGGATTAACCAACATATTCCGAAGTCCTGGACGAGGCTCGTCTTTAATCAACATCACAACACTTTTGAGTTTTTTCGCCCATCTTGTAAATTGTAATGGTAGAATATGATACTCTGTTACTTTCATAAGCCTCACAGAGTTCATCAAAAATAGTTCTTGCAGATATTCCCAGAGAAGCACGTGTTTTATTATACCCTCATACTTGGCTACGATTCTCATTAGACATAATTATGCACAGTGTCTATGAGTGCATCTGCTTAGAAGGATGATAGTTCCAATACTAATTGTGTGACTTTAATACATTTTGTATTTCTGAATAGCTGAAGGAATGGAAACTATGTTACTTGTATTTGCACATGAATTGTGCGGATATCCACAGAGTTTACACATATTTCACATATAATTAATTGCCAGATATGGGCATTATACCCATATAAACAATATAGTTTCTAAGGCAATATTAGTTATGTTTTCCCTTATTGGAAAGTTTGTGCCATTCACTCAATATGGTTATATATTATTCTGTATTGGAACATTTTTGGTATACATTTTAATTATAGGATAAAAAACTCTATATGTACATTAGTTAAAATATCAAACAAAAATTCGGTTCAATAGCAAAATTAAATGAATGCCCCTCATATATGTCATGTGTAAGTTTTTCTATATAATCAATTGTTTAACCCTTTACTTCATGAATATTCAAACAAGAGGGCCAAGATGGCCCTTAATCGCTCACCTGATTACCATAGATTAGCAGTGGTTCTGTAGAACAAGATTTTCAAAGATTTAGTATTCTGATTTTATCAAGACAATGATTCTGACAATTGAAGATTGGGCTAAAAATGTGCTCTCTAAAGTAATTTTTCTAAGATTTGACCTAGTGACCTTTTTATTCCGACCCAACCCATGATCACACTCAACCTTGATATCACCAAGACAAACACTCTGAGCAAGTTTGAGGAAGACTGGGCTAAAAATGTGGCCACTGGAGTGTAAACTAGATTTCTCTAAGATATGACCCAGTGACCTACTTTTTGACCTCACATATTCCACTTTCAAACTTGTCCAAGATTTTATTAGGACAATCATTCTGACCAATTTGCATGAAGATTTGGCTATAAATGTGACCTCTAGAGTGTTCACAAGGTTTTCGTACTATTTGACCTAGTGACCTAGTTTTTAACCCCACATAATCCACTTTCACACTCATTTGAGATTTTATCAAGACAATCATTATGACTAAGTTTCATGAAGATTGGACTAAAATTGTGACCAATAGAGTGTTCACAAGGGTTTTTTTACTGTTTGACCTAGTGACCTAGTTTTTAACTCCACTTGACCCACTTTCGAACTCGTCCGAGATTTTATTAGGACAATCATTCTGACCAATTTGCATGAAGATTTGGCTATAAATGTGACCTCTAGAGTGTTCACAAGGTTTTCGTACTATTTGACCTAGTGACCTAGTTTTTAACCCCACATAATCCACTTTCACACTCATTTGAGATTTTATCAAGACAATCATTATGACTAAGTTTCATGAAGATTGGACTAAAATTGTGACCAATAGAGTGTTCACAAGGGTTTTTTTACTGTTTGACCTAGTGACCTAGTTTTTAACTCCACTTGACCCACTTTCGAACTCGTCCGAGATTTTATCAAGACATTCATTCTGACCAAGTTTCATGAAGATTGGACTAAAATTGTGACCACTAGAGTGTTCACAAGGTTTTTCAACTGTTTGACCTAGTGACCTAGTTTTTTACCCTACAAAACCCATTTTTCAAACTCCTCCTAGATTTTATCAAGACAATCATTCCGACCAAGTTTCATGAAAATTGGGCTAAAAATGTGACCTGTAGAGGGTTCACAAGGTTTTCCTATTATTTGACCTAGTGACCTAGTTTTTAACCCAACTTGACCCACTTTCGAACTCGTCCGAGATTTTATCAAGACATTCATTCTAACCAAGTTTCATGAAGATTAGACTACAATTGTGACCACTAGAGTGTTCACAAGCAAATTGTTGACGACACACGACGCACGATGGACGACGGACATTTAAGTCTCCCAAAAGCTCACCCTGAGCTTTGCTCAGGTGAGCTAAAAAGAAATAGTGACATCATGAGTACTGATTACATGCATTTTTTTGGAATTGTTTGTGACGTCCTGGATCCATGCTTATAAAGCTTTTAGTTGAGTCTGAGTTTCGTTCTCAAGCTTTTGATTGGTCAGATTTGAGTTCTCAAGCTTTTGTTTAGTCACATTTGAGCCAAACGCTCAAATCTGACCAATCAAAAACTTGGGAACAAACTCAGACTCAACTAAACGTTTTATAAGCTTTTACTGTAGATCAATTGGATCATACCCTGGTCATATGGCTCCTACCGGAGCAACCTGATCTGGGTCTTATCTCTTTGCAAACACATTTTAAACGCAAATATATGTTGTAAAGGGTTAAGATATGGTGAATATTTTCTTCTGAACTTATGTAACTGGCTTATTGTGCTGTGGCATCACTAGAATTTGATGTTTGGTTACCATACCTGGGCCTCAACACAGTATTTTCTTCTCAGCAAGTCCTCTCTGAAGAGAAAAAAAACCATAATCAATAAATTATGAGAAAACCATATTCATATACCATGTTGTCTCCTTGTTTCCACTCTAAGCTTCTATTTTCTCGCATGCGCACTGCACTACGATTAACAAGTGCTCATTTCATTGAATACACATAACAAATGTGAACTCTAACTAGAGATCGTAGAACTAACAAAACAACATTAACTATCAACAGAACCAATAAAAGTTGGTACTTGTATCATGAATGTATGTGCATTATCAAAATGTCCCAAAAGCTTTATCCTCAGTTTGATACTCACAAGGTCATGTGGTGATTTTTTACTCTACAGTTCAGTTCAGTAACTCTGTTCCATATCCATTATTTTTGTGCATATTGTTTCTTTCGTACTTCATATAAAATAGAGATATATAATGGACATAACTAGCCAATGGGTAGTTATCTTAAATAAAGATTGCAGTAGAAATACATTGACAGTAAACAATAATTCTTTTTTAATTTTGATACACTGTCTACAAAAATGTGTGGAATATTAGCTTGGAGCAAACAAGACTGTAAATCATTCATTTTCTCAAATACATGTATAGTATAGAAACCAGATGTTTTCTATTTCGGCGTGTGAGGATAATCGAATAAATTGTGACGTATTGAAACCATGCACAGTGTCGAACTGAGGAGACATGATACAGTAAAATCTCGATACTACGAAATTTTAGTAATGAAAAATTTATCTTTATAGGCAGGTGGCTACTTAATGCAGGGTAAAAGTCATGCAGAACAGGGCTCTAGAAAGCCGGGAAAGTGTTGGTCTGAACTGATTATTAAAATTTGAGACCGATTTCATGGAGTGAATTTAATAAAATAATTGGTCCGTCATGTAGCCATTACTGAATGCTGGGCTTGACTTTCGATCTGAACATGATGAAATGGGCAGGAAACTGTGCTTTAATAGATAGATTTATTCGTGAATATATATGTCAAGGTTACAACAAATATCACAGATTAAACTATTACAATATCATAGAATCAAGCAGTCATGTCTATATTAAAATACAATTAACAAAATATCACATTGCTTATGACATCTAAGTTTCAGTTTACTATTAAGCCTTGAATTTGAGACATATCGTAGACTCACCTTCTATCGAACCTCACCTTTTAATCGAACCTTTCATTTTTTGTGTTTTTACACATGTACAAGTGCATACTATCTCATAAAATCTTGAGTACCGATGCTTTGTCTGTAAACAACGCCTCGTAGCTTTAAAAACGAAATATACATCATAAACAGGTCAATACAGTTTATTTTTCCTTCACCTATGCTAAACATGGGACAACTCTTAATACGTTATAGAATATCAACATAAATTGAAAAGTGTACCACATTAAAATGTTTGACAGCTCTGACCCCTTCAGCTTATGCAAAGGTCACGTGCCCGTGATAAAATCTCATGATTATGAGTATTATGTTACAGTAAACAGTTCCTAAAATAAAGGTTCGATAAGCAGGTGATATTTTTCTGGCAGCCATTTTTGTTTTTGTTATGCCGGTGGTGGGGAACACTGGATTGTTTGGGGATTAATAGATGACAATAAAATTACTTAATTGTTTCAAGGTATGTATAAAAGATTATTTTGAACTGCTGATTTATATTTTTCTTCAATATTCACAGTAAACGTTTTCTGTTCCTGGTCAAAGGTTAAGAGGCTCGATAGACGGTGAGACCATGCTATATATTGCACAGGATAACCCATTAAATTTTACAACTTATTTCCAATGGGGTCCTTTTGAACTAGAAAGTCAAGATCTCAAAATAATCAGTATCACTAAGGCTAGATCTTTACTTACTCGTATCTATCTTTGCCATATTTTACCCCATATGCAGCAATCAAAGTAAAAGCTACGGACTTTTTCCAGTGATTTCTCACTGTTTTAACGGCTTTGATGACAGCAGACATGTGCGCGAATTCTCATGACACTGTAATGTCGCACATTCGGAATAAAACGGATCCCATCGTAAGAAATATCACTACAAACTAAAACACTGCTACCGCTTACCGGATTTTCTGCGGACATTTAACTAAACCAAAAATACTATTCCTTACCCCACATACACATTGTTTAACGCAATTGTAGTCATAGTAGACAAGTGAGGTTTTACGCAAGCATAAAATTACTCTTTTTCCTGCTAAGTTTTAACATTCTTAACTTTGTTTCATTGCTAATCCTCATATTTTATACTGTTCTTAACTCTACTAACAGGCACAGTTGTACGCGCACTGCCCGAAATTACCCGTGAGGGTGTGAGGCAGAAATTACTAGATAGATAGATAGATAGTAAAACATGTTTAAGTATGGTAGGGGATGAAACAGAGAGCGACATTATTATTATTTTTTTTAAGAGGAATTTTGATTATGCAAGGGAATACAAAGTTATGACCAAAGACGATCAACTGACTTCTGAAATATAAGCAACTTTTCCTCTAAACTTAACAGGTATACGAGTTTTGGTCCAGCTGCTTCTGCTTTGTTTTTTAGCATTCATAACAACCTTTGCAGTCTGGATCCAGATGCGACGCCTAGTAACTGAATTGAATATAAATATAATCAGGGTCCAAACATTAACCCCTTAACATTAACATTAACCCCTTCAGTGCCAAGAAGGCGGGTTTGTAATATCATATGCAAAACAGTTTGGATCAAGATGAGATGCCGAGTAACTCGCCGTATCATCAGGATCCAACCTGCTTGACACCCTAGCTGTTTATCGTTTTATAAAGACATCGAACAAACTTCCATTCTAAAACTTGAAGCAGACGAAAATATGTCTAGCACTAGCAGACGGCAATTCTGGCTCAGAGTGCAGAATTAAATACTAGAGCCAGTTTGAAATTTCTATCACACAATTAGATAAAAACTAAGCTCGCAGTAAATCATTGGAACTCCCACCAAAGAAAGGCTGCGGCGATAAAATGGGAGCTGTCTCAACAGTCACCAGGTTCTTATAGTTCTCGCCATTATTTTTTTCTCTCTCAAATGCAGGCTTTCCCTTTTGAGAGGGGAAGCAACTGTGGCTTAACTTTATAAATTTGCTAACCATGATTATACTTCCATTTACAAGAATAAATGCTTTCTATTACCTTAGTTAAACTTTCAAAAAATGCTTTAATATTACGCTTTATTTAGATTTATTTGTTTATTTGGCCCTCCCCATGTGCTTTCTTTTCTATTGTTCTGAACATTTCGTCTTGCATGCCACTGTGCATTGTTCATAGTTTTGATACAATGAACCCTCATTACAACGGAGGTGTTTGTTTCCAGACATTGTGCTGGTATAACGAGGTTGCCGTTATAGCGAGTTTAAATATGAAAGGAACCATTTGGCCAGTTTTAAACTAGAACCAACATGTGGTCGCTTAATGCAGAACACAAGAAGTGCAAAAAAGCTCCCTTAGGGAACTTTTTGCGCTTCTTGTGTTCTGCATTATGCAATCACCTGTGCTATTGGCATTGCACCTATTTATTCAGTGGTTGTTTCAAAGAGTTAACGATGATTTATTTTCAATGCATATTGCCGGTATAACGAGGGTGCCATTGTAACGAAAGCCGGTATAACGAGGGTTCACTGCATTTACATTATGTTTGTCGGAAAATAGCTCACGAGTTAATGTTATCTGGGATTTTTTATATATCCGACGTAAAATAAAATTTCTTGTATCTTGCATCTTGTATAATATATTTCTGATTTCATAACTTCGTTCAAATCTTTCCGCACTATATACATATACCTATAAATTTATATAGTTTTTATACTATTTGAATTCAGATGATGTATGCTGAATTCACCAACATCAAAACTAGACTGTCCCTCAGCACTGATATTTGATAGCATAGAAAATTAATTGACACCATCACCACACCGATTAAAAAATGTATGCTTGTTTTATTGCATTTTAAGTCTCATTTTATGGCTATCATTTAACACTGTCCTACTAAGCGGAACTCAGTTGGCCTTTTACTAACAGTTTGTATCCAGATAAAATGCCGTTTTCTAAAATAAGCAAGTGAATAGACAAGCGTTTGAATTGACATCATTTTTAGCTGGTTATGTTATATTCACCTCAAATTAACCCTTTACCCAATAGCCTGTTTCTAGTTTTGAAGACATATGACCACTTAAAGCAGGTTGAAAGTAAAGCAGAATGCGCCTTAAGGCGCATTCTGCTTTACTTTCAGCCTGCTTTAAGCTACCACCTACTAGGATATAGAAAATATTTATTATGCAATATGTTCATGACTGTATGAATTTGAACTATTTTCTTCAGCGGAGGAATAAATCAAAACACGCTAAAAGCCGTTTCTATCAGGTAAAGGGTTAAGTGACACATTTTAACACATTTGCAAACGATGTATACCTAGATCACATGGCTCCTGTAAGAGCCGTCTGATCAATGATTTCTCTGTTTGTTTTTGGCATAACATAGATATCATTGTACAATTTCTGTCATGGCCAAGAATTCCCATGCCCGTTTGCCGTTATGAAAAAGTCAGCTAATTACTATTCATGACGTCATTATATCGCACATAGGTATTCATGGAATAAAGGATCGAAGACGTATTGAGTATAACATCTGTATTTGTAAAACAAATCTAAATGTTGCACTTTTAACCTTGAATCTCATGAATATTCATATAAGAAATAATGACATGAGTATTTTTATATGACTTTGTTTAAATGCAAATGAACATTGGCCGGATTCTTTGGCCATGGCAGAAACTGTACAGTCGGCTCAATATAATTTTATAAGGAAACGAAGCAGACCCTAATCGAAGTCTACTCTATTTGAAATGGCACGAATAAGGCGCCAGTAAAGCTTAAGACAGGATGTAGGTAAGTAATGCAAGATGAACGTAATAAAAAAGAGCAAGAATAAAAAGGAGTGTTCTGTTTCACTTAAATATCCTCTGTAAAGGTCACTTTTAGAAACCAATGTGATAAATAGAGCTTTTGCTTCCACGGGAGCAAATGCTCTATTTATCACAATGGTTTCAAAACTAGACACTTCTAAAACTTGCCTTTTTTCTCTAATAAGTACTCCTTTTCAGTAGGTTTATTAAAAGAAAATAGCCCAAGGAGAAATAGTTAAATACAGACATATAGGAGATTATCCCCCAAATTACATTCACAAAACGAACAAGAATGCTACAACATTTCCATTATCTCTAAATTGAATATAAAATGTTAGACTTCATTATTATCTAGACTACATGTCAGCATTTGACTGTTTCTTTTTTGTCTCGGTCAAATATGAATAGTAATGATTTAGCTTGTACAGCATGTGTTTCCTGCATTTAACTCATTAATTTAACAAAATCACACTCCGATGTTTGCCGTCAACAGTCATTCCCCTAGGCTATTTTTAGACCCAGCGTTTTTTTTAATAAATCTACCGAAAAGGAGCATTAACTATAGAAAAGGAGAGGTTTAGAATTGTGTACTCTTGAAACCATTGTGATAATAGAGCATTTGCTCCATAGGAGCAAATGCCTTATTTATCACAATGGTTTCAAATTGTGAATTTTATAGAGGTGCAAACATGCGTCACTAGGGGGTAATGTGTTAAACCTTTACCTGATTAATATCCATGTATCATGAATTTCAATTAAATGAATTGATATCATGGGGTATAAGCCATGTAAAGTTTGCTCTTGACAGAAGCTGTAGACAGATCAGACCCTGGCCCGACTGTTCCTACAGGAGCCGTCTGATATTGGTTGTAGAGAGATCAGACCCTGGCCCGACTGTTCCTACAGGAGCCGTCTGATATTGGTTGTAGAGAGATCAGACCCTGGCCCGACTGTTCCTACAGGAGCCGTCTGATATTGGTTGTAGAGAGATCAGACCCTGGCCAGACTGTTCCTACAGGAGCCGTCTGATATTGGTTGTAGAGAGATCAGACCCTGGCCCGACTGTTCCTACAGGAGCCGTCTGATATTGGTTGCAGACAGATCAGACCCTGGCCCGACTGTTCCTACAGGCCCGGGGCCGTCTGATATTGGTTGCAGACAGATCAGACCCTGGCCCGACTGTTCCTACAGGAGCCGTCTGATATTGGTTGTAGACAGATCAGACCCTGGCCAGACTGTTCCTACAGGCCCGGGACCGTCTGATATTGGTTGCAGACAGATCAGATCCTGGCCCGACTGTTCCTACAGGAGCCGTCTGATATTGGTTGTAGACAGATCAGATCCTGGCCATACTGTTCCTACAGGCCCGGGGCCGTCTGATATTGGTTGCAGACAGATCAGATCCTGGCCCGACTGTTCCTACAGGAGCCGTCTGATATTGGTTGTAGACAGATCAGATCCTGGCCAGACTGTTCCTACAGGAGCCGCCTGATATTGGTTGTAGACAGATCAGATCCTAGCCCGACTGTTCCTACAGGAGTCGTCTGATATTGGTTGTATAGACAGATCAGATCCTGGCCAGACTGTTCCTACAGGAGCCGTCTGATATTGGTTAACTGTTTGCAAAGGCATCACAAAGTGTCTATCTAATGAAAGCTTGAAAGAATCATGTGCTTGTTAAATTTAACCAATCGCTTGACTTTCCTGTCATTGCAAAGTAGACCCGGGTCAGACAGTTTCTGTAAGAAGTCTGAATTTATATTGTTTGCTTACATGTTACAGATCCAGTTCTCTGCTGTTTGAAATAGCCATACATGGTCTTACATTTTTTAATACAGTAAAACCTCTCTATAACAGCCATTAAATTGCATCAATTATTTTGTGTAAAAGGCAGGTGGCTGCTTAAAGCTAGGTGAAAGTAAAACAGAACGCTCCTATAGGAGCGTTCTGTTTTACTTACACATTGCTTTTAGCAGCCACCTGCAATAAATACGAACTAATTAACATAATTTTGTGGCCGTTATAGAGAGGTTTTACTGTAATAGAATTAACCATTTACTCCATGAAGACGCATTTTCAAGAATGCATTTGTAAAATGAGTGAACCTAGACGAGATGGTTCCTATATGAGAATTATCATCTAGGTGTGCTGTTTGCTTACGATATAGTAGATCTGATCATACAGTTTCATTCATGGTGCGAAATTACTTTGGTCATATTGTGATTATAATAAAACCTGCTAATTAATATTCATAGCCAGTATACCTCACATGAATGTTTATAATGGGTATAACCACTGGCCTACCACAAGCCAGCTGGAAGGCTTCCTCGCATTCATCAGAAAAGAGTTATTGCGGCTCGGGCGGCATTGTGTGCCTCATTTCAATGTCGGCTGGACTGATTTTATGATACTCCTTCGCCAGTTTTGCATGCTGGGTGTATAATTATATTGGTGGGTTGTTTGTAATGTTTGTATTGCATTGTGTAGTTTATATGCATTAGCTACAAAATTGTCCTATCCTGTTAACCCATTGTCCTACATAACTAAGACAATATCTTATGTATAGGGTTGTATGCCAATTCAGGTGGTTCTGGCGTACCGGCACTGACCATATATATAATGTGTCATTACAGTTTTAGTGATATGAGTGGACTTACACAATATAGTCACAGCATGCGTCTATTTCCTATGATATACGGACATATAAGCGTACAGAAAAGGATGATTTTGATTTTATTTTTGTTCTATGATTCTTAAATTAATTCCATTTCTAATATTTTTGTCGATATCTCTATCTTAAATTTCATTTGTTTTAAATATTCTGTAAGCATTATATATACTCAGTTTTGTACATGAAAATATTTATGCGAAGCGCTTTTGAACGCACATATCCTGTGTGAAAAGAGCGCTATATAAATGTAGTATAATAATAATAATAATTTCGAGGCTCTGCTGTACAGTAGAACCTGTTCCATTTGACCTGCATTAGCTACATCGCCTTACAGATCCATGATTAGACCTCTTTTTGATGGCCGCTTAGACTTGTAAATTTTCAGTTAATCTTTAGTTCATATATATATAGGTACACCCATGCATTTTCCGTGCGATTATAAAAAACTCATTGTTTTGTAGACGAGTATTTATGGGGTAAAGAGTTAAATGAAAAGACGTGTCAGTGAAACACCATGCCAATGTATCTCAATTAGATTGCATCATTTTGAATATGTTGTTACACTCCCATACCCTAGATGAAATGGTCTTATTTTGTTATTTTATATGGTTAATGTTTAATGTATTGTGCCTTCTGTCAACGTTTTGTAATTGTGTCGTTTCTTGTTTGATGCCGTTTGGTATCGTGCCCTATCGTGTGTGGCCCTCCCGTTTGACTGTTTTTTTTCCTCTTCTTCCATTGCTATTCAGATTTTTCACATATGACGCAGATTCTTAATAAATGAATAACTGGTGTTTTATTACATTTTTTCATATATCAAATACAACTTTTGTCTGCGATTCTCCTATAAATTTAAACATCTCCAATATCTGGCACATTGAACATTTTTTCTCCAAAAATGTATTATTCGGCCATTGTATTAATATTTTTCTGCAAATTCCATTTCAAAGACCAGAGACACTCAAAGACTAACAAGCTCATGCCATTTAATTGCGAGTTGCAACATTTCCCAATATCTGGTACATAATCATTTTCTTAACAAACTCACAAATCTATGTCAAGACAAAAGCTTCTTATTATTTTTGCTGCCACACAGTCATGTCTGCTATAATTTTTTAACGTTTTTCTCCCCTTCACTACAAAAGTCAGGCAAGAAATAAACGTCCACAGCAATACCTGAAGCACAAATCTAGTGCGTCTTCACACATACATTCACGACCTTTACAAAACTGTTTCTTGTAGCCTGTTCAACACCGACAGCATTTATACAGCGCCGTAAAACCAAAACCCAATCAAACTCATCGAAAACAAATGACAAGATGTGACGCTACACTTATGCAAAAGTATGATATGCCATGTCACGAGATATACATGTATATAGATTTGTCTACGGCACTGCGACATCAGATAGGACAGTCCGGAGTCTAGGTCACTGCGGCATTGAATAGATCATGCAGCGCCAAAGGATGTTGAAAATAAAACTTTACAATCATTGATTCACATTAAATGAAAAGCGCTCCGACATACATATACCACATGCGTAGACCTGTTCATTGCCTACTCAGCACTGACAATATAATGGCAGTGCCGTAAAAGCAAAACTCATCGTAAACAAAAGGAAAGTTGTGACACCATAACTTACGCAAGATTATAAGACAACGTCACATAACGCAGAAGTAATTATTAGCTGGGCTGCGTCTAGGGCACTGCGACACCAGCACATAATAACAGTACCAACCGTTTGGATCCTGATGAGACGTCCAGCAACTCTGCATCTCAAATTTACCCAATATGTTCGCATAGATAATCGCAGATTGCCGAGTCAAAGACGTTAAAAGTGATGTCTTCCCTTGATACTCTTAACTGGAAATGCAACAGATAACACACAACCGGCCATATCTGTTAAAGATTTTATTTTCTCTAGCACTCAAAAGCAGTCAATAAGAAATAAACAAGTAATTTATTATTTATCATAGATGATGAGAAACGATATTACATGAACCGCTCCATGAGAAAATGTTAATCAAGATTTTGTAAATACAAGTAAAATTGCCATAGTAACTTTTAAATAAATAACAAATTATCAGAATTATTTGCAATGATACAACAAACACAGTCACTTATTCATTTGCTCATTCTTGCCATTACATGAGAAACTTTATAGTATGCATAATTCAAATACAGAGTGTCAAGAGGATACTAGAAATGTGCTGATATGAACAATTCAGTATAACCTGCCTATAGCAACCATATAATTAATAATCATTGGGGCCTATAAGAGTAGCCGATTACTAAATGCAGGATAAAAGTTATGAGGAGCTTTCTGCTTAACTTTCTTCCTGCATTAAGATACCACCGATCTTTAAGACCCCCAGAATAAGACTAAGTATGGATGGTCGCTGTAGGCTTACTGTATACACATCTGCAAAACAGTGTACTCAGAATAAAGTGATAGTCTTACTTGCAATAACACCATAAAGTATGGTATTTGTTATGTTCAATCATTCTTATGAAGACTGTCAATTTGAACTTATATCGAAAAATGCAAAATAAATTATTTTTGTTGAAACTTGTAATTTTTTGTTGTACAACAAAATACTATAGACCAACCAATGTCGAACAATGACAAAACTAAACGCGGTCCAAACAAACACTAATGCATTGGTAAAATCAGAGACATATATATACATACATGTAAATGTATGTTTATGTCTCTGATCAAATACACAAAATGTTTTTTTCTTCTCCAGCATTTTTCGATTGGTTTTCTTGCGATATACTTCATTTCAGCATATAAACAAATGATTTCTGTTATTTTCAGGCATTTAGACTATCACTTAAAGGTCTGAACCGATGTTTTTCCTAGACTCTTTTAAAAAAACGAAACCCTTTAATACTGAACGGGTTCTGTCGTTACATAATGCTGGACTAGTTTGCTTACAAAATCAGTATTTAAATGGCCACAACAATTGTTTGATAAAGGTTAACTTAAACCATTACTAGACAGAGGTACCACTGATCAAGATCAAAAGATAAGAAGCATTCTTGTACACCTGTTATTTCGCTGCCAAATCAAAATTTTGCTGCCACTCATCAGAATCAGAGAGGCAATTTTAATGAGTAGCTGCAATATAGACCAAGGCTATATGACTGCCACCTTGTAGTGGAAATTTGGTGGAATTCAGATACAACTTTACATGTTTATCCTTGAAACTGTTCCTTATGTTGGTAAATACTCTATGTTGAATATATTTTTCTTTTAATATGGAACTTTTCATGTTCACTAGACAGTAAATCTTACAAACACTTAAGTCTTTGCAGACACAGTAGATCCAGATTAGACAGCTTCTGTAGGAGCCGTTCGATCAGGGTCTGCTCAGTTTGCTTATGCAACTACACAGATCTGATTCTGCAGTTTCTACCATGACCAATATGGCCATTGTTCATGTGCCATTAAAAGAATTAATTTAACCCATTTCCCCATGGGCTATTTTTAGACGCAACCTCTTATTCAATCTACTGAAAAGGAGCAGAGAAAAGGAAAAGTTTAGACTTGTATGGTATTGAAACCATTGTGGTGAATAGAGCATTTGCTCCTATGGAGCAAATGCTCTATTTATCACAATGGTTTCAAAGAGTGACTTTTTCAGAGGCATAGGAAGGCGTATTTATGGAGGAAAGTGTTAATCAATATTCTATAGCAGTAAGTTCATGGATAAATGATCATAAGGTGAAAGAAAACTATATTATATACCAAATACTTATCTAGTTATTTATTGAACACAAAGTGTTATTATAGAATTCAATTAAAGTAGGTCTGAGGTGTATGGCTTGTTCTGAAACTTGGCTGAGAGACCATGACCAACACACTTTCAGCCACGTTTGACAAAGGTTAAAATCAGACCCTTTCTCACAATCATATAACCCTTTCCTCCATAAATACGCCTTTCTACGCCTCTGTAATAACCACTTCTTGAAAACCATTGTGATAGTTAGAGCATTTGCTCCTATAGGAGCAAATACTCTAACTATCACAATGGTTTCAAACTTTTACTTTTCTCTAGTAAATGCTCCTTTTGGGTAGATTCATTCAAAGAGGTTTTGTCTAAAAATAGCTTATGGAGGAAAAGGGTTAACCCTTAACCTGAAACACATGTCTTTTCAAACCTTTGGAAACACAGTATACCCAGCTTATAAATAGTTCATGTTGTCTTCATTACTCAATGAAATATTCATCAGGTAAAAGTATATCTACATTATGGGTGAATGTATTAGTCTAATTTACAAACAGATTGGATCCAGACGAAACCTAATGGCAATCTGATGGTGATTTGAAAATAAAAGAATATTTGTTTTTTCCAATGTATGAAATTTTTATACTTGGTGCCGACTGGGTTAAATCTTGGGTTACTTTTGGTCAAAAAGATAAAATCTTCTTATCGGAATTATTTTTGGTCATAAAGGGTAAAATCTGTCTATCAGGTTCACAGTTAGTTTTGTCTAATGAAGCACATCACAAGTCACAGATCTTTCATAAATTATAACATTCAGCATCAAGACAGTTTGGTGAACAGGCAGCCATTTGATTTGGGTATTGCATCCTCACTGGGACGTGAGTTTTTCCAATTGTTTCCTGATTTCTTCTACGAGAACATCTCTTGGTACACGTTTCTAAAAAGTAGAACATAGAGAGAAAATGAATGTTATCAGATATTATCAGAAACTCTTATTAAACGAAGTATTCGGATAGACAAACTTAACCCTCCTGAAGCAGTACAGTAAAACCCCGCTAATACGACCACCAAAAAGGGGCATGATTCTGGGTGGCAGAGGCAGGTGGTAGCTTAATGTAGGACGAAAGTTATGCATAGGAGCTTTCTGCATAACTTTCGTCCTGCATTAAGCAACCACCTGCTTCAAACGACATCAGTAGCTGTTTATTAAGTGGTCGCATTAGCGGGGTTGTACTGTAGTTTAATCAGGGTCTCCACTATTTGCTACTACATGTATGTCATTCTGATTTAAATGGTGCCAAATTAAATCGGTCAGCTTTACAAAGCCTTGGAGAGAGCACATTAGGTGTCGGAAGATTTACAGAAATATGGAAGTTTTTTTTTTTGGCCTTTGGACACATCTATGGTTACCTATGCAAACAGTTTAACCCATTCCCTCATAGGCTATTTTAGATCTACCGAAAGGAGCATTAACCCTTTCCCTCAGATAAACATGTTTTCATGTATTTGCCAACAGAGTAGACCCAAATCAGATGGCTCCTCTAGGAGCAGTCTGATCAGGGTCTGCTCTGTTTGCTTAAAGAATTTGATAGACCTGTTCCTTTAGTTTCTAAAATGGCTACAATATTCCACCTTGCATATTTCAATATACCTATTTTGTCAATGAATATTCAGTAGATATTGAAAGTTGGAATAAACACAGAACAGGGAAAGGGTTAACTAGAGAAATGGAAAATTTTAGAATTTTGTAGTTTGAAACCATTGCGATAAATACAGCATTTGCTCGTATAGAAGCAAATGCTCTATTTATCACAATGGTTTCAACAGGTGATTTTTACAGAGGCGTAGAAAGGCGTATTTATGGAGGAAAGGGTTAAATACAGATGAGACCTTGCAGAAAATGTTTACATTTTTCAAAAGAAGCTTCTTGCATTTTGTACACAGGTGGTTGCTTAATTCAGAATGAAAGTAGACCAGAAAGTTCCTAGAGGAGCTCCCTCTCCCCATCAAACAACTCCGTGCCCATCTTGATAAAGCATCACTTACCTCCTCTCTTGTTGAGACTACTCGGAGTGTTACAAAGTTCTCTGCTATCTCCGACTGGCCCAAGATCAGGGCTATAGGGATGCCATTGTTTTCACAGTACTGAAACTGGTCCAGCGATTTCGGGTTCTTCTTGTAAGACTGTTCAGTCTGAAATCAGAATGTAACAAGAAATTGTCAGGAATATCGTTATAACCAATGGTTGTTACTCAAAAGAAAGAATAATAGATCACACAAATATACAAAACTCATTTATTTATATGCTAAAAAGAAGTATATCGCTAGTAAACTTATCGAAATAAACATTGAAAATGAAAAAACATCCATGTGTTTGATATCGACGATCCCGATTTTATAGTCTTATTCGGGTTGGGTTTTAGTTTGGTATCTATTCGCTCTAATCCGTTTCTCTAACCTCCTCTGAGACAAGTTGTTACATAAACAATGGAGGGATCAAGTGATCATCAGCAAAACACAGAAAATTTGAACGGAAAGGGCCGATAATACTTTGTTGTAGAACGAAAATTGTACAATCAATTTATTTTGTATCTTAGGTTCAAATTGACAATCTTCATAATAATGATTGAGAATAACAAATACCAAGTTTTATGATATTATCGAAAATATGTGTTCATTGTAGGGACTTCCTCTTTAACCCTTTCCCTGTTCAATATTCATGTAAGATATAATGACATCATAACATCAATCAGATCAGTCTTTATAGACTGTAGAAGCAAATCTACTTTAATTAAACAGAGCAGACCCTGATCAGACAGCTCCTATAGAAGTTGCCTGATCTGGGTCTACTCTGTTTGAAAATGCGTGAAAAAGCATTTATATGAAGAACAGGGTTAAATATTGTTGATCGACTCCTAGCCACGGTTTGCAGTTCCATGGCGCAATCATTAAATGCTACAGTCTAAACAAACATTATAAAAACTTGACCCTTATCAACTGACAAGAAACCCTGCACCTGATCAAGACCCAAATTGTTTGACACTCAGTCAATAATTTTCAACCATTTTATGGCCACAGCAGAAACTAAAGGATCGTATCAAACAGGAGCTTTCAGACCTGGGTCTATTCTGTTTGCAGAGGAGTTACCTATCTACAGTTACATATCACCTTTATATCAGCATCCCACAGTTGTCGACATAACTTCATTCTCTCTTCCACAAGGTTTTTCTGTGCAGACACAACATAAACTTCTGTCTCTGTTGTCCGTATAACTGTGTTGTTGGCCTGAAAAAGAATAAGTTCTCTGTGAGCCTTTAGCAACTTCAATATGTACGTACTTCCCAAAGATAGGCTGCTTTTGAAACAAGTCATATACAATCATCTGCAAAATTTGTTGTTTGCTTCATGTGTTTTTTTCATAGTCAAATTTTGAAAATACATATAAAAAACACCTAGATTTAGCTTTATGCAAAAATAAAGTTAAAATCTCCAACCACTTCCAAAAAAGTTTGGAAATTTTCTATATTCAAAATTTGAAGAAAAAAATTGAAGTTCAAGGGAAGTAACTCTGGAAATAATTATTCAGTCGAACTAAGATTGGAACATAAGCTGTAACTTATCTAGATTTAGCTTTGTACTAAATATAGAGTTGATATCTCCAGTCACTTCCATTAAAAGTCCAGAAAACCGAAAAACATTGGTAGGGGATTAAAAGGGGGAAATAACTCCTGAAGTAATGGTCCGATCATAATGGAAATAGGCGGTGCACAGGTTTATATGGTCATATGGCTATACATGAAGTTTCAACAAAATTGAAGTAAAACTGCAGAAGAAGAAGGCCGGACAAAATTGTGTCCTGCTAAAAATAACATGAATCACAATTGTAAATAGTCTGGATCCAGATACAACTCCTATTTACTCCTGCTTTCCATGACCTGGCTCACATTTGCAAACAGCTTGGACCCAGATGAGACGCCGGGTAACTGGGCATACCTGGATCCAGATAAGACGCCGGGTAATTTGGCATACCTGGATCCAGATGAGACGCCGGGTAACTTGGCATACCTGGATCCAGATGAGACACCGGGTAACTTGGCATAGCTTGGATCCAGATTATACACCAGGTAACTTGGCATAGCTTGGATCCAGATTATACATCGGGTAACTTGGCATAGCTTGGATCAAGATCAGATGCCCAGTAACTTGGCATACCTGGATCCGGATGAGATGCAGGGTAATTTGGCATAGCTTGGATCCAGATGAGACACCCAGTAACTTGGCATACCTTGATCCCAGATGTTTGTCACTCAGTCAGAAGTTTTTCCATTCAGAAGTAGTCAAAATTGCACCAGATCTAGTTTGAGCAGACATTTATTTTTTTACAGCTGGGTAAATGTTCAAACCCTCAATAGGGTAATCTTATTATCATCTGCTGGACACCTTTTCATCTGCTTCAACTGTAAGAAGGGTATCTCTTCAATTTGTTTGTAAAAACAGTGTTAATGCTTTCCTTCATATAGACGCCTTTTCACACATTTGCAAACAGTAGACGCAGATCAGACAGCTCCTGTAGGAACCGTCTGATCAGGGTCTATACTATTTGCATGTGATGTCATAATTTTTTACATGAATATTGAACAGGAAAAGGGTCAAATACTGATGGGGTAGCGAGTTACACAGTGTCTTATCTTAATTCAAACTACTTTGATATCATAATATCAAAGACCTGTTTTCATGGCAGTGAAGGGGTTAAATGTACGACAACACAGTGATTTGTTCCAATATTATGCCATTGATGGCAAATGAACACTTTTGAGTAGGGAATGCCAATTAACAAACCAATTATTTATGCATACCTGTGCCTTCTGTTCCATAATTGCGAAGATCCTCTCAATCCCAAGACTGACCCCGACACAGGGTACTTTCTTTCCTTTGGGGTCAAACATGCCAACAAGTCCATCATATCGTCCACCCCCAGCAACACTTCCTACACTAACACTCTCCTCCTCACTGTCCCCACCAGAGGCTTGCTTGTGGGCGTATGCTGCAAAGAAAAGTTCAAGCTCATTGAAAATCATTCACAAAAATATTTACCCTGTTAACTCTTTACTTCATATAAACCCCTTTTCACACATTTGCAGAGAAGACCCAAATCAAACGGCTCCTATAATAGCCGTCTGATAAGGGCCTGCTCTGTTGCTTATGCTATAATACAGCTCTGATTCTACAGGTTCTGCCTGAGCTAAAACACCCTATGTACTGGTACATATGCCACCATAAAAATTCAACTTATAAATATTCATGATGTCATTATTCCTTACATGAACATTAAACTGGGAAAGAGTTAAAAAAAACCCCACAACAATACTAACAAGGTTATCATGCTCTAGAATTTGAATCTGCGAAGTTTGGGCAATATCATGTTGTTTTTTGTGCTATCCATTAACCCTTCGCTTGCTGAATTTTAAAATACATTTCTCCTTCTTTACCCATGCCCTGTTGTATAATTCCATATATCTTCACTGTGTATAAGGATTTCGCTGTGCAATCACTGCTGTGGAGTGCACTGGTTGCACAATCAACTTGTAAATAGTGCAGACCCTGATGAGACAGCTCCTGCAGGAGCTGTCTCATCTGGGTCTTCACTATTTACAGGTAGGTATATTGACGTGAATAGCAAGCGAAGGGTTAACACATGATAATTCATATAAGAACTAGTGACATCATAAATATCAATTAGATGAATATTGTAATGGCATATGAACACAGGAATTTTTGGCTATGGCAGAATCTACAGCATTAGATCTATTATTCCATAAGCACACAGGACAGATCCTGATCAGGTGACTCTTAAAGGAGTTGTCTGGTCTGGTTCTACTTTGTTTGCAAAGACATTAAACGGTGTCTCTATTAAGAAAAGGGCTAATTGAAGATAGAACTAATATTTTCCTCTAAGTCTATCAAAACCAAAGGTGATTTTGTAATAATCTTCTCTGATATGTATTCTGAATGTAAATGGTGATATTTAGATTAATTTAGAGAAATTTTAATCAGATATGCGACATAAATTGGACTGATCCAGATCAAGAGTCTCGCATTCTCATTGCATTTTTCAAAAGAAACAGATGGAACTTAGTGTTCAAAGGGCCATCTTCCTAACTGTTAAACAAATCATAATTCTATTATAAAGCTCCAGCTAATTCATATAGTCATATTTCTTACATGAATATTTTACTTATCAGGAGATGGTTTAAATCAAAAGAGGCCATCTGATCATGTCTGACATACTTCCTACCAACTCTTATTTGCAGTAAGTATTCAGATCAGCAACGGACAGGTGTAATTAAATTCACAACTGACTTAACACTTTACTCCATTAATATTCATATCAGAAAATTAATTAATAATTTTTATAATGGCATCGTGAATGAGGAATATTTTACAACAGTATAAAACTCTATCAGTTATTCCTTAGCCCTTTCCGTTGCATAAACACCTTTTCATGCATTTGCAAACTGAGAAAACTCAGATCAGACGACTCCTTGAAGAACCATCTGATCTGGGTCTACTCCGTTTGCTAATGGAATTTGACAGATCAATTTATTTAGTTTCTAAAATGGCAACAATGTTCCATTTTCCATATTTCATTATACCTATTCTGTCCATGAATATTCAGTAGGTAATGAAGTTTGGACTAAATATAGAACAGGGAAAGGGTTAAGTAAACAGAGTAGACTCTAATCAGATAACTCCTACTAGTTTTTCTTTTTCTGTTTGCAAAGGTTCAAAAATCAAATAAAAACATCTCTGGAAAACATTTCTAAAAAACATCTCTAGGAGGGAAAGCATTAAGCCTCTAACCCTTTACTTTGTATAAACATATTTAAACTTTTACATACAGAGTAGATCCAGACCAGACTTATTCCTTAAGCAAACAGAATAGACCCTACAGGAGCCATCTGATCTGGGTCTAGTCAATTTGTAAAAGTGACAAAAGGCTTCTTTTTGGAGTGAAGAGTTAAATAAGAGTTACAAGTATTGACCAATAACACTGTAGTGACTATATTTACTTACCTTGCAAACATCCCTCATAGATCACCCCTGTGTAGTAGTCAAGCCCTCTGGCCAGGCTGAGGTCAAAAGTCACTCTGTCAGATATTCCATACAAGTCACAGTACTTTAGGAGAATTTTCAGCTCTTCTAGACCCTCTACAGCAGATTTCTGGGCCAACAGGGCCTCATTCTTCGACAACTCCTCCAGCGTGTCTTGATTCCCTTCAAAGCATAAACCACTAGTCATCATAGAGGAAATCTTATAATTAAATATCACAATCTTATCAGCTTATATCAACAGTCAATGAAATTAAAATGCAACTGAAGAAGTAACTAGAGGTTTTTGTCACAAAAACCGATGTCTCCCCTCTAATAAAAACAATATGTAAAGGGAAATCACTAAAAATGTTATGGTCTTGATGAATGATATTTCCCCTCATTATGCGTTTTCCACACTACATTTTTCAAGAAGAAAATGATAACAGCTAATAACTCCAAAAATACTGATACCAGATTTATGGCCCTTGTGCATGACACTTACTTTCAACATGCTCTTTCCAAAAATAAAATGTCATTCCAATAGCATCAGTCGAACAGGAGTTATTGATCGGCCAAAAAATGTAACAAAGGGCAATAACTCCAAAAGTATTGAAGCCAGAATTATGGCCCTTGTTCATGACACTTTCTCTCATCATGCTCTTTCCATGCATGAAGTTTCAATACGATGGCAAGAGCCATGTAGGAGTTATCGTCCGGACAAGAAAGAATTAAACAAATGTACAAGGGGCAATAACTCTAAATTTATTGAAGCTCGAGTTAAAGATCTTATGCATGACACTTTCTCTTATCATGATCGTTCCATGTATGAAGTTTCACTCCAATGGCATGTGTCACATAGGAGTAATCATCCGGACAAAAAATTGTGATTTTTTTACAAAGGGCAATAACTCCAATATTAGTGAAGCCAGAGTTATGGACCTTGTGCATGACACTTCCTCTCGTTATGATCTTTCCATATATGAAGTTTTAATCCAATGGCATGAACCATATAGAAGTTATCGTCCGGACAAAAAAGTGTGAATTTTTTTACAAAGGGCAATAACTCCTATATTAGTGAAGCCAGAGTTATGTACCTTCTGCATGACACTTCCTCTCATCATGCTCTTTCCATATATGAAGTTTCAATCAACTGGCATCAGGCATATTGAAGTTATTGTCCGGACAAAAAATTATGATATTTTTTACAAAGGGCAATAACTCCAATATTGGTGAAGCCAGAGTTATGGACCTTGTGCATGACACTTCCTCTCGTCCTGATCTTTCCATATCTGAAGTTTCAATCCACTGGCATGAGCCATATAGGAGTTATCGTCCGGACAAAAAAGTGTGATTTTTTTTTACAAAGGGCAATAACTCCAATATTAGTGAAGCCAGAGTTATGGACCTTGTGCATGACACTTCCTCTTATTATGCTCTTTCCATATATGAAGTTTCAATCAACTGGTATCAGGCATATTGAAGTTATCGTCCGGACAAAAAGTGTGACAGACAGACGGACGGACAGACAGACAACTCTCACGAAAACAATATGTCTCCCCCATATAAATATGGGGGGAGACATAATAATACATTGCCGAATAACATTGGGTCATCAATATCAAAGTTTGAACACATAAAAGTTTTTGGTTTTCGTACAATATACTTCTTTTCAGCATATAAACAATGATTTATGTAATTTTAGGCATTTTTAAAACATAATGCAGGTAGAGCCTATCACTTTCAGCCTTTACTCCATAAATATCCCTTTCGACACCATAGCAAAAAGAGCTCTGATACTCCATTTTCTGCTTTGGCAAAAAATTCATGTGTTAATATGCCATTTTTTAAAAACATTTAACATTCATGATGGTGAAATTTGAGAACCAATCAAACAGTGATCTGACAATATGGTTATGAATGCTGAGTTTTCGAAGAGGAAATGTCCATCAGTATTGAACAATACAATCCAGTATGCACACTTATATTTACTACATTCTTCTGAATGACAAACAGTGCAGACCCTGATCAGAGCACTCCTGGAGGGTCCCTCTGATATGGGTCCACACTGTTTGCAAATGTCGGTACAGTTGTTTCCAGCATTCATAACATTAAGACCTATGCTTCAAATGCAATATATTAAGACATAGCTTACCTTTGAACTGCACGAAGAACCCAATTTTGTCTGCAGCCTCTGGGCTCAGACCCTTTTCCTCAACCATCTCTTTTCTAACATCTTCCCATACTGTCTGAAAATATTAATAAGCTCCATCATGATGTATGAATATCAAGTTGACACAAAGTGGGCTTGTCAGAGAACTGTAAGGTACAGTAAAACACATCTAAACCGGACATTCAATTCAATATAAATATCGGTCTTGGAGACCTCTAGGAGCTTTTTGCATGACTTTCAAATTGCATTAAGCTGCCACCTGTATCGAAATTCTTCTCTTCTGGAATTCCGGTTTAGAGGGGTTTTACTGTATAAATTAGAGCTGGGTATCGCCCCTGGAAAATGTATCGCAATATATGATATCTTGATTTTCAGTGCCATATTGCGATATATATCACAATATCTTTAATGGGATTTTCTGTATGTTATACCTGGTTAAGAATGCTATAATATCTTTACAATGTAATAAAGGGTTGGCTACTGTGTTTTTATGTACTAATATGTGACCAAGGGATGAAAGATAACACAAAGCAGTAGTTTGAAAACGGCAAAACTTCAAAAGAATCAATAAATCAAAGCATGAATGTAATACCAGAAAAACAAGAGATGTCACAGTCACACGACAAATGCCCCCAAAAATTGTACCCTGTGACCTTGACCTTTGACCCATGGACTAGGGACTTGAACGCGACACATCGTCTCTGTCTGGTGAACATTTGTGGCAAGTTATATTGAAATCCACTGATAGATGAAGAAGTTACAGACCGGACACGAATTTTGGACAGATGGAAGGACAGACGGACATGCTAACAAATGGGTAGTTCTGTGACTTTTTCCTTTGATCTTTTCTTGTGGGACTAGTCCCACAAGAAAAACTATTTTTGGCTCTAACTTTGGAAAAGAATGATCTGGAAGCTAACCCTAACCCTATGTCCCACAACTGGCCAGGTTAATGTCACAAGAAATGGCCAGGTTAATGTCACAAGAGATGGCCAGGTTAATGATTTTACTTGTGCGACTAGTTAGAAAAAGTCACACAACTACCCATTGGTGAGTGCGGACGGACGGAAGGACGGACAATGCGATTACTATATGCCCGCCTTTGGGGGCATAAAAATAATTATGCGGTAATAAAGTTAGGTGTTGGTTTTCAGAAGAATGAAAGGAGCGTTCTCTATTTCTTTGTTCCCGCTTTAAGCAACATACTTAATTATTATCCCTTGGTTTGTAAGGGATTTAAACTTCTTTGTTTAAAATTTGATGTATAGAAATACATCTGGGTACACTACATGATACAAAACACAAGAAATATCAGTTTGTTAATATCGTGATATTTATTGTTTCCCGTGAGTATGACAATATACCGATAATGCCTCCCAGCTTTAGTATAAATTTTGTCTAATTATCTGAATTGTGGCATGTTTCGAAAATCTCAAGAGTATGAAATATCTATTAAAACCAATATCGCAGAAAAAAACATGAGTGTGTTTGTGAATCACTTATGCCTCCGACCTTTGACCCTGAAGGATGATCTTGACCTTTGACCCATTGACCAGTGAGTTGAACGCGACACATCGTCTTTGTGTGGTGAACATTTGTGCCAGGTTTGTTTGAAATCCATTCACAGATAAGAAATGTTGACACAACATCAAACCGGGTTTTCCTTAACTATTAACTAGTGATTTCTAAGTTCAAAGGGCTATAACTCCGAGAAAAATTGCAGAAGAAAACCCCGACAATATGCACATCTACAGATTGTGTCTATGCTATATAGTTACAAGGTTTTTATAAAATTCTATTGAACAGTTTGAGAGGAGTTGCCCTTACAAGGATCAGGTCAAAAGAACTAGTGATTTCTAAGTTCAAAGGGGCATAACTCCAAGGAAAATTGCAGAAGGAAAAATCCCCGACTATATGCACATCTACAGATTGTGTCTATGCTACATACAAGGTTTTATGAAATTTTGTTGAACAGTTTAAGAGGAGTTGCGCTTACAAGGATAGGGTCAAAAGACCTAATGATTTCTAAGTTCAAAGGAGCATAACTCTGAGAAAAATTGCAGAAGTAAACATTCCTGACAAAATGCACATCTACATATTGTGTAAATGAAAATCTGCAGAACAGTTTTAGAGGAGTTGCCCTTACAAGATTGGCAGCCGCCCGCCCGTACATCACTATTTCAATATATAAACCGGATTTTCCGTGGAAAACCTGGTTAATAAAAAAGTTATAGAACGGACACGAAATTTGGGACGGACAGACGGATGGAAGGACAGATGAACAGAAGGATGAACAATGTGATTACTATATGTCCGCTGTTGGGGGGCATAAAAATCAGGTTTGCCAAGGTTATTGTCACAAAACATTGTTATCAAGTGATAAAACTGAACAAAGCATTGTATATTAAAGAGCGAATTTGAGTTTTGTCAATAATGAATATGCACATTTATATGGTATACACAATTACCATAGTATATGTTATCATATGTAACCATCCATAATATAGAATTAACATACATTCAGAGGGATTATATAATAAGACACACCCAGTGGTATGAATTTGTTTACTGCTGTTTTTGCAAATTACATACAGAGGCCCAGAAAAGATGAGTGAATTAAAATATTTTCAAGAATAGTTCTTCTACATCTCCACCAAACTCTATATCATGGCTACTCTTTGTCTCTACAAAACTATTCTAAAGATTGGTTCCAACATGGGGTTTGGTGGAGAAATAATAATTTAGTATTTGCTCTGTAATTATTGATGTATTGCTCTATATATAAATAAAAGTACCTAATTTTTCATATATTTGAATCTGGTATATACTCTAGACTAGTTTGTATGCTTTTTACTTTTTGCTTCATGCATAGTCATGTAATAAATAATGACTTAAGAATATTAATGAGCTGATTTTTTATAATGGCATATGAGGGAATTCTTAGAACATGATTAAGAGAATTCCAGCCATGCTAGAAACTGTAGAGTCAGAGCAATATAATGTTAAAAGAAAACAGCAGATCCTGAGCAGGCTGTCTGATCTGAATCTGTTCTGCTGGCAAATACAGTAAAACCTCTCTATAACGACCACTAAAATTGTGTTAACTAGTTGGTATTTAGGGCAGGTGGGTACTTAAAGCAAGGTGAAAGTAAAACAGAATGCTCCTATAGGAGCGTTCTGTTTTTCTTTCACCTTGCTTTAAGCAGCCACCTGCCTTTAACACAAACTACTTGATGTAATTTAGTGGTCGTTATAGAGAGGTTTTACTGTAAGTAAATATGCATCTGAGGTAAAGGGATACACTGAGAATGTATGAAGGTCTACTAACCTTGTCCAGTTTGTCCACCGCAGAGCATATTGTCCTGAACTTATCATCTGGGACCCCACAGGCAGCAAACATTCCGTCCAGCAACTTTCTGTGGTTCACCTAAACATAAGCACAAAGTTGTTTTATTTTCCACAACCATACACTAGCACTTATGTATATTCATGTAATAAATTATGACTATTATGAAAATTAATTCGAGAGAATACCGATTATGGCACATGAAACAAGAGAATTTTCCGATGTCAGGACTATACAGAATCAAATCTATAACAGTTTTAACCTTTACTTCATGAATATTCATCTAATTTTGAATTTTAGTTAATCATCTTGTGTTAAAGAAGAAGTCCCTACAATGAACACACATTTTCAATAATTAAATATCATAAAACTTGGTATTTGTTATCTTCAATCATTATTATGAAGATTGTCAATTTGAACTTTAATATATAGAAGAATGCCCCTGTGATACAAAATTAACCGTTTTAATCGATACTTTCAACTTTTGTCCTACAACAAAATATGATCGACCTTGTTCGAACAGTTAACGAAACCAAAACGCGAGCCAAATAAATACTAATACATTGCGGAAAACATATCAAACACATGAAAGTTGTGTTTTCTTTGTTGCTTATTAGATTGGTTTTCTTGCTATGTACGTCTTTGCAGGATATAAGCAAATGATTCATGTAATTGTTAGTCATCTTAAAAATACGTTGTAAGTGGCGATGGTCTAGTGGTAACGCGCTTGACTATCAGTCCGGAGGTCCGGGGTTCAAATCAAGGTCTCACCCGAAAATTTCAGGGACGCTTTTCTGTGTCTCCCACCCGCACATCCTCTCCACCCAGGGGTTAAAATGGGTACCTGTGAGGGTAACTTGCCGGTACTGCGGCTGCATGATTGCGCCATATGTTAGCAGTGCTCAATATTGTAGGCCAATGACTCAATGACCAGGGGAGTAAATGTACAGTTGGCAGAGCGGTCATTCGGACTGAAAGTAGACTATAACTAGGTACTTTACTTTTTTACTTTTGTAAGTAGAGACTATCACTTTAATAACCCTTTAAAACATAAACTAGAAAAACTGACTGTGACAGTCAGAGAGGGCCCTGCAGATGATCTTTTGTTGAATATGGCATTTTTGATGAATCAAGGGCAGATAACTCTAGACATAGTGATCTGATTCAACCCAAACCCTATAGGCGTCTTCCTCTGATGATACTAAGCATATGCCTGTGTTTATAAAGTGAAGTACCTAGTTACAGTCTACTTTCAGTCCGATTGACAGCTCAGCCGACTGTACATTTACAGTGTTTATAAGCCATTATAACAATTAAAATCATGACATCGTTTTTATTTCTTTTATGAATATTCAAGAAGTATATGGTTAAAAACGTAAAACTGTAAAATAAGGAAATTTATTGATATGGCTATAGAGAAACAGATCTATCCATCTTAATGGCTGTCTATGCCTTAACCCTTTCTTTCATATAAACGCCTTTTCACGCATTTGCAAAAGTAGTTGTACACTGGAGATCCGTTATAACGCGGACCGTTTTACCGTGGTATCCGATATAACGCGGGTGGTCTGTGTTGCCGAATTGTTTTTGTAAATACTGTATTTATAATATGATCGAATATCGCAATGAAACATAAAATAAACTTAGGTAAACTTATCCGCCCGCAGCAGGCTAAAGGATAAAAACAAATACCGGTCCGTACATAAACAATTGAAGACAATCTTACGTGTGAAAAACTGACAACTATCAACTCGTATATATGCCGCCATGAATGTAATACACACAGCTGATTACCGGCGCATACCATGCGCATGATGCCCGAATAACACGGGAACCAGTAAAATCTTAACTGCATAACTTTCGTTACAAATTAATTGTGTGTATAATTGAGATGCGCGTGTACTGAATTTTTTCACTGTCAAAGCCACAAAAGTTCGCACTTTAATTATGAAAAACAAACATAACTCAGTGCGGGGTTGGAGGTTATATGCTAATACAGAAAAGGGTGTGTACCCTTTGACCAATCAAATGATATTTAAAACCCCAACAAATCACACGCGACATCACATGTGACCTTTCATTGTCTGAAAACAGTGACAGCCATGTTTATTGTTTTACACAGCAGAACCGTTTAATCGGATTAGGGGTTTGACAGGCCCAGAGGCAATTACATCCCGTCAACAGGCTTGTTTTATGAAATATACTTGGTTGCTTGAAATCATACTCGATTTAATTTGTAATTTTGTATAATTACGTTGAACCTTTCCAGTACGTGAGTGGGCGGGGAAACAAAGTAAACAAGTCAGTTTCGTTTGAAATTAGTTTATTTTAGGATGATGGGGGTTTATGTAAGTTTATGTAAGTACCCAGATAAAAAAAACCTGTTACAACGCGGTTCCGTATATATCGCGGGTTGAATTTTATGTCCCTGCACACCCGCGTTGTAACGGGTCTCCAGTGTATATCCTATAGGAGCCTTCTGATCAGCATCTGCTCTGTTTGCTAATGGAATTTGAAAGATCTGTTTCTTTACTTTTTGAAATGGCTACAATGTTCCACCTTCCATATTTCATAATAGCTATTTTGTCCATAAATATTCAGTAGGTATTGTCATTTGAACTAAATATAGAACAGGGAAAGGGTAAAGACTGAATTATGAGTGTGCTGGTTCAGTGATATTCAAGCTGTACTTACTTTGAGTTTGAAGTCCCCTATATCCAGCTTGGTGAGAATTTCTACGACGATTTTCACACACTCTGCGTCTGGTATCATCACATCATACTGTCCAGCTATATCAAAGTCCTGAATTAAACAAGGATTTATGCAGATGTACAATAGATTAATCTACTTGGTTAACACCTTTCCTCACATAAAACTTTTTCAAGCTTTTGCCAACAGAATAGATCCGGATCAGACTGCTAATGTCGAAGGAGCCACATAATAAGTGTCTGCTCTGTTTGCTCAACAGCTCTGACTCTACAGTTTCTACCAAAACCAAAACCTCCTGTATACAAATACCACCATAAACAAGTGTTCAAGGGTACATATGTGTCACCTGCTGGGAGAAATGTTAGAATAAAAAACAAGATGTGTTTGTGAAAAACTATGCCCCGATTATCGCCAATATAAATTTGACCCATAATTTGACCTTGATATATGCTTTTGACTTTAATAAAAATGTTCGCCTCCACAAGTAGCACATGCATGCCAAGTTTGAAGTATGTACATGCGTATGTGCAATGGCTACAAAATTTTTGCCAACGTTAAGGTTGTCTACAAACCAACAGACAGACAGAGCAAAAACAATATGCCCCCATGGGCATAAAAAGGAAGTGTCACAGACAGACAGACAGACAGGCGAGGGAAAAGTGATCCCTATGTGACACTCTGCCTCTCCGCAGGCGACACAAAAATCAGCTAATAAATATTCATGATGTCATTATCTATTACATTAACATTAAACAGGGAAAGGGTTAATCCATAGATTCATCGACCACTTAACAGCAGGTCTATATATAAGCAGGTGACTGCTAAATTCATACCACCACTTAACAGCAGGTCTATATAAGCAGGTGACTGCTAACAGCAGGTCTATATAAGCAGGTGACTGCTAAGAGCAGGTCTATATAAGCAGGTGACTGCTAAATTCATACGACCACTTAACAGCAGGTCTATATAAGCAGGTGACTGCTAACAGCAGGTCTATATATAAGCAGGTGACTGCTAAATTCAACTTGAAACTAATGCTTGAACCCTGGTGGAAAATTTGTGAAATTTCCTAAACAAATATTTTGGATCCAGAGGAGACACTTTCTCATCCAGGTTCAATCTGTTTGACAAGCCAAATGGATTTTTCAAGCCTTTACTTCAGGAATATTCATGTAAGATACCATGACTTTATGACTACAGTAAAACCCCTCTAATACGACCACCAAAAGTATGTATAATTCTGGGTCTTAAATGCAGGTGGTAGCTTAATGCAGTTCTGCATAACTTTCGACCTGCATTAAGCAACCACCTGCTTTTAAAGACATTTCTTTCCATTCATAAAGTGGTCGCATTAGAGGGATTTTGCTGTATTTATTAACCGGATTTGTTGTAATGACATATGATCACAGGAGTTTATTGCCCTGACAAAAAGTGTAAAATCAGATTTATATTATTCTATAAGCAAAGAGAGCAGACCAAGATCAGACAGTACCTGTAGGAGCTATCAGATCCCGGTCTGCTCTATTTTCTGATATAATTTTATGTTACAAATAATATGATTGCTTATATGTAACAAGTATGTTGATCAGATCTATGTTCTCTTATAATATACATACACACTGATAGAACTCCCTGAATCTCCCTCTTGTCATGGCTGGATTGTCCCGCCTGTAGACCTTGGCTATGTGATAGCGCTTGATGTTTGTGATTTTGTTCATTGCCAAATACCTAGCAAAAGGTACCTGTTGTACTGTTAAAGAAAACTGAAAGCAGATACGACACAAATTGTTGAGGTTTTGAATCTTTCATGGAAACCTTAAATCAAGATCAACAATCCTGTTTTCAAAATAAATCAAAGAATTAAGATGGAAATCAGAACAGTAGGTATAGGATATTTTGCTTATATCTAAACATTTAATTTTTATCATCAAATTCAAGCCTTGTTTGTACTCATTTGAGAGTAGAAATTCTAATGAGTATCATCAACGTAGGGTTCTTCCCAGAAATATAAAATGTATTTCGCTAAATATAATACAGTATTTCGCTATTTTTTTACATTCTAGCGCCAACCTGGCCAAAGCAGCTGTATGTATGTTCAAGGATACGGTTAAGTCATATCTGAGTGACAGCAGTTCACCGCCTTGGTCCTTCAGGTCGTATATCAGCTTTGAGTCTTCCCCAT
This sequence comes from Azorinus chamasolen, assembly GCA_963576725.1. Taxonomy (NCBI): domain Eukaryota; kingdom Metazoa; phylum Mollusca; class Bivalvia; order Cardiida; family Solecurtidae; genus Azorinus; species Azorinus chamasolen. Next base: position 5,657,919 of record OY755242.1, read on the forward strand.
ACTTACCTGTAAGTGTTTCCTAAAATAAAACATTAAAAATGTATCAGAGCAACTGAAAAAAGGTGAGTACTCAAACACTAAAATCATCATTTACCAACCAAACCTTATGTTGGGACCACTCTAGAATCGACTCGAACAATTGATTCTAAAGAGTGGTCACAGCATAGGGTTTGGTGGTTAAATAAAGGAGTTATTCTTGAACATGTTTAAAGTAAAACAAAGTAACTTCGAAGTTCAACTGTATTCATTAACCCTTTCCTCCATAAATACGCCTTTCTACGCCTCTGTAAAAGTCACCTGTTGAAACCACTGTTACAAATAGAGCATTTGCCACATTTAATCGAGTAACATCACATCTCATTAGGTTCCAAGCTGTCTTACAGTTTGTCAATGGTTTCTATGAAAGACTGTTCAAATCGGAACCTGGTCCAAATTTAAGCAGACACTTTTTTTTAGAGCGGGGTGATGTTAATTCACTAGCAAACAACTTGTATCAAGTTCTGATGTCAGGCAACTTGACTTCTGTTCAAGGTCTATGCTGTCTGACACTTGGTCTCAAGTTAGCTTCAAACTGACTGCACTTTAGGATGTCAAACAAATGAAGCTGAAACATGTATTAACCCTTTCCTCCATAGGTTATTTTTAGACCCAACCTTTTTGAATGAAACTACCCAAAAGGATCATTTACTAGAGAAAAGTAAAATTTTAGAATTTTGTAGTTTGAAACCATTGTGATAAAGAGAGCATTTGCTCCTGTAGGAGAAAATGCTCTATTTATCACAATGGTTTCAAGAAGTGGTTATTACAGAGGCGTAGAAAGGCGTATTTATGGAAGAAATGGTTAATAGAGTCTTAAAAATTTGTTCACAAGGTAAAGCATTAACTCTTTTCCTGTTGAATATTTTGTAAGAAATAATGACAAAAAACTATTTGCTGAATATTTGTAAGGGCATGTGCAAACAAGATGTTTTGGTATTGGTAGAAACTATAGAGTCAGATCTATTATAATTTCACAAGTAAACAGAGCAGATCCTGATCAGACTGCTCCTACAAGAGCTTTCTGATCTGGGTCTGAATATACTACCCTTGCAAAAGGATAGAAAAGGTGTTTATATGAAAGGTAGGATTAAAGCATATTATCTTTCATCCTGTCTTTAGACACCATCTGCCTTAACAACCCAGAATAAATCTTCTATAGAAAGGTTGTTATGGAGACGTTTTACTGTAATACACTGGATTTACCTTTAACTCAAATACAGGCGTGTCTATAGTCTCTGCTCCATGGCGTTTGAAGCAAGATATAATTGTGTTAAAGACGCCCTCTCTTATGGCCATCTGCTCTGGGTTGTAGTCTCTTGTGCCCTGTATACAGGAAACAAATAATGATAAACATAATCAGAGTAACAGATAAATATGCGTACTCAAGTACTAAAATCAACAGATAAAAGTGCATACTCAAGTACTAAAATCAACAGATAAAGGTGCATACTCAAGTACTAAAATCAACAGATAAAAGTGCATACTCAAGTACTAAAATCAACAGATAAAAGTGCATACTCAAGTACTAAAATCCTCCTTTCTCCAACACGTCATTTATTTCTTATATTTATATTCCATTGTATTTCTTATATTTCAACGGATTTTTTTTAAAATATTATATACCGGTCACGTAATAGCAACTATCTAGGTCGTTGCCAGGTTCGTTTCCAACATAGTAGGATTGTTGGAGATAACGCTCCTTACGTCACGTGTACATAACACGGAAGTGACGTTACGTCGCTTGGGAACAGACGTTGATTAATAGAATTTGAATGTAGTACGCAAAGAGAGAATTGAGAGAAGTAAATTGTGAAAGAAGAAGACGTGTCAATCATTTATTCCCGTCCCATATAGACAAGGATCTCTATATATGGTATGAAAAATAGTCCCAAACACATATTATAAATATAGAATGAATACAAGATTTTAATCAGTAAATTGTCCAGCGGAATTCTGGAAAAAGGAGAACCGACTCAAACCGGTATTGAAATGAACGTTCATGGGAAAATGCAACTTTCGTTTTAGAATAAGGTTATATAAGGACGTTGCAGGGCGAATATAAATATATAAGGAACATTACTGTGAAAGTTTTACTACCAATGTAGGAGTTGCTCTAACAAGTTCAAAAATACAAAATATCTGGAATAAATCCTAAAGTCAAATCATCTCCCCTGAAATATGTTGAATCGTAAAGTCATCCTTCATGCACATCTTCATATTACCTTCAGTTAAAGATTCATTGAAATGCAGCTACCCATGAACGAGGAGTTGTGCTTACGAGTTCAACAATACAAAATGTCTGGAATAAATCCCAAAGTCTGATTAGCTCCCCTGAAATTAGTTGCACCAAAATGATTTTCTTCAAGCATATCTCCATATGGTGTACTACTTTCTGTAAGGTTTCAATGAAATCTGACCACCTATGTAAGAGGAATTGCTGTTACAAGAAAGGACGGACTAACTAACTATCGAATGGACTGACAGAAGTAAACCAGTATGCCCCCTACTTCGTACACATCCCTGACAATCTGCACATCTACATATTGTGCCCTTGCTACATAAAAGGTTTTATGAAATTCTGTTGAACAGTTTAAGAGGAGTTGTGCTTACAATGATAGGGTCAAAAGATCTAGTGATTGGGATACAATTCTCAGAAAAATTGCAGAAGAAAAAATCCCCGACAATATGCACATCTACATACATGTATTGGGCTCTTGCTACATCATAACATGCAAGGTTTTATGAAAATCTGTTGAACAGTTTCAGAAGAGTTGTGCTTACAAGATTGGCAGCCTCCTGTCTGTCCGACAGCTGTACATTAGCACTTCAATAACCAGATTTTCCGTAGAAAACCCGGTTAAAAAGACACAGCTATCAAATGACAGGTTAATATTTTAATCATAAGCCTGGAAAAATATGAAGATAATCGTACTTTGAAAACTGAATCATACAACTTTTCTACAATACACCCAGCATGACAACCCTTTACTCCAAAAATACGCCTTTCTACACCTTTGCAAACAGAGTAGACCCAGATCAGACAACTCTTTGGGGAGTTGTCTGATCAGGATCTGCTCTGTTTGCTTATAATATACATGTAGATCTGATTCTACAGCTCTCCCTTGGCAAAAATGTCCTGTGTTCATATGAGACTACAAAAATTAATCTAATATGAATGATGTCATTATTTCTTGCATAAATATTCATGGAATACAGGGTTAAGGATTAAAACATTTTTACTATTGAGAGTTCAATTTTATTATTCTGTTAACCCTTCACCTTTTCAATATTCATGGAAGAAATAAGGTCATCATGAATATTCATAGGACTGAATTTTTACAATGATACATGAACACATGTTTTTAGCTTGGCAGAAACTGTAGAATCAGATCTTAATTATTTCATCAGCTAACAAAGCAGACCCTGATCAAACATTTCCTATCTGAGCCTTCTGAACTGGGTCTACTCTGTTAGCAATGGATTGAAAAGGCGTTTGAAAGGAAAGGGTTAAACCAGGACTGACCATTCCGTTTTGAATATGCATCGTTCAAAAGCTTATGGGTTAATTAATTACCTTTGGACACTTGAGGACAAACTTTTTGTTCTGGTCATCATCTCCTAGACTTGCTTTCAATTCCAACAATTTGGACACTTCCTCTGTGATCTGAAATTGAAACAGAATGTGCTGTACAGTAAACTGGATACATGTATTTGAGACTCAAAATGTAGTCAGCACATTTAAAGTGCTAGCCACTACTTGCAATGCCTTTTAAAATTGCCTAAAAATTGTTGATTGCTGAAAAGAAGGAAAACAAATCAAACAAATGCTGAAGATGGCAAAACTTTAATGTGTTTGATATCTAACACTCAAAGATATTCGTCAATGTATTAGTATTTATTCCGTATACTCGGTTTATTTTAGTTTCGTAACTGCCGATAATATTTTGTTCAATTTGTTGTGCAACAAAAAATTATAAGTATCGACAAAAACGGTTATCACAGGGGCATTTCTCGATATATGTTCAAAGAGACAATCTTCATAATAATGACTGAACATAACAAATACCAATTTTATATAGTAAAACCTCTCTATAACGGCCACTAAGTTACATCAAATATTTTGTGTTAAAGGCAGGTGGCTGCTTAAAGCAAGGTGATAGTAAAACAGAACGCTCCTATAGGAGCGTTCTGTTTACTTTCACCTTGCTTTAAGCAGCCACCTGCTCTAAATACCAACTAATTAACACAACTTAGTGGTCGTTATTGGTTTTTTTTTTATAATATTATTGAAAATATATGCATTAATTGTCGGGACTATCACTTTAAACACTTTAAACCTTTACTCCATGAATTTAAATGTAAGCGATAATGACATCATGAATATGTATATTTATATAATGGGATATTTTCGTCATGGCAGAAAGTGCAAAATCTGATCTATAGACTATGAACTGTCGATCTAGGTCTACTCTGTTTGCAAATGTGTTAAAAGTATGGAACTATAGACTAAAGGGCTAAACTGTAGTACAGTGTACAAAATGTTATCTCCAAAATCTAAAATCTATTTTGAAGCAGGAAACTGAGATTTAACTACATATCACCACTAACAGTTTGGACTCAGATGAGACACCGAGTACCACAGCATCTGATGAGACACCAAGTACCACAGCATCTGATGAGACACCGAGTACCACAGCATCAGATGAGACACGGGGTACCACAGCATCTGATGAGACACCGAGTACCACAGCATCTGATCATGATGAGACACCGAGTACCACAGCATCTGATGAGACACCAAGTACCACAGCATCTGATGAGACACCGAGTACCACAGCATTTGATGAGACACCCAGTACCACAGCATCTGATGGGACACCGAGTACCACAGCATCTGATGAGACACCGAGTACCACAGCATCTGATGAGACACGAAGTACCACAGCATCTGATGAGACACCGAGTACCACAGCATCTGATGAGACACTGAGTACCACAGCATCTGATGAGACACGGAGTACCACAGCATCTGATGAGACACTGAGTACCACAGCATCTGATGAGACATGGGGTACCACAGCATCAGATGAGACACCGAGTACCACAGCATCTGATGAGACACCGAGTACCACAGCATCTGATGGGACACCGAGTACCACAGCATCTGATGAGACACTACCACAGCATCTGATGAGACACGGAGTACCACAGCATCTGATGAGAAACCGAGTACCACAGCATCTGATGAGACACTGAGTACCACAGCATCTGATGAGACACGGAGTACCACAGCATCTGATGAGACACTGAGTACCACAGCATCTGATGAGACACGGGGTACCACAGCATCGGATGAGACACCGAGTACCACAGCATCTGATGAGACACCGAGTACCACAGCATCTGATGGGACACCGAGTACCACAGCATCTGATGAGACACCGAGTACCACAGCATCTGATGAGACACAGAGTACCACAGCATCGGATGAGACACCGAGTACCACAGCATCTGATGATACACAGAGTACCACAGCATCTGATGGGACACCGAGTACCACAGCATCTGATGAGACACGGAGTACCACAGCATCTGATGAGACACTGAGTACCACAGCATCTGATGAGACACTGAGTACCAATGAGACACCGAGTACCACAGCATCTGATGAGACACCGAGAACCATAGCATCTGATGAGACACCGAGTACCACAGCATCTGATGAGACACCGAGCATCTGATGAGACACCGAGTACCACAGCATCTGATGAGACACCCAGTACCAATAAAACACCGAGTACCACAGCATCTGATGAGACACCGAGTACCACAGCATCTGATGGGACACGGAGTACCACAGCATCTGATGAGACACGGAGTACCACAGCATCTGATGAGACACCAAGTACCACAGCATCTGATGAGACACCCAGTACCACAGCATCTGATGAGACACCCAGTACCACAGCATCTGATAAGACACCGAGTACCACAGCATCTGATGAGACACCTAGTACCAATGAGATACTGAGTACCACAGCATCTGATGAGACACTTAGTACCACAGCATCTGATGAGACACCGAGTACCACATCTGATGAGACACCGAGTACCACCACAGCATCTGATGAGACACTGAGTACCACAGCATCTGATGAGACACCGAGACCGAGTACCACAGCATCTGATGAGACACCAAGTACCACAGCATCTGATGAGACACTGAGTACCACAGCATCTAATGAGACACTCAGTACCACAGCATCTGATGAGACACCGAGTACCACAGCATCTGATGAGACGCCGAGTACCACAGCATCTGATGAGCCACCAAGTACCAAAGCACCTGATGAGACACCGAGTACCATATCATTTCATGATCTGATGAGACACCGAGTACCACAGCATCTGATGAGACACCGAGTACCACAGCATCTGATCCAACATCTAAACTGTTGACAGATACTGCTTTTGAAAATAAATAGAAAAAAAAGATTCTTTGAGAATCGTTTATCTAACAATAATAACTGCTGGCAAAAGTACTTAGAGTTGAAAGGGTTATATAGCGGACATAACTTGTCAACTTTTTATCACCCTATGGTTGAGTCATGCAGGCAGTTTGTATCCAAATCAGGCACAATTTTAATCACTTCTATTCTCAACAGAATCCAAAGTTTGAAACTGTTTTAAAAGAAATGATAAGAAAGAGAAACAATTCACCCTTTATTCCATTATATTCATCTACGAAAATGATGATATATCATGAATACTAATTAGGTTAAACATTAACACATGAAATTTTACCGAAGTAAAAACTGTAAAATCAGTACAATATCATTATCAAACAGAGCAGACCCGGATCAGACAGCTTCTATAGGAGCTTTTTGATCTGGGTCTACTCTGTTTACAAAGGTGTAGAAAGATGTAATTATAGAATAAAGGATTAAAACAAACACCAAATTTGAAATATGATACATGTATTTACTCAAAGGATTAACTTGTACATGTATAATTACATCCTTGTCAATGAGTGACTGACTAGCCAACTCTCAAGGGTATGATATAATTGATATTTATGTTCAAATTAAAACTGTTAGTCATATCAGCTAATGAATGCCCATGCTTCGGCACTACAACTCCACCAAAACAGACGGGCAACATCTCAAGTACTTGCTGCTGGATTGTACTCAAAATTGCCAGTGCACATGAAACAAGTGCTCTGCATGCAAGAAGGTCATAGATGCCTGTCTGCAATTTCCTAAGTCCATAAAAGGGCATAATTTTGCAAATAAGTCTTACAGAGTTATGAGCCTTGGTCAGATTTCAGCCCTTGAGATGGTGAACAAGTGTGTTAAGTTTCTTAACCCTTACAGTGCGGGACACGAGTCACTGATGTCCTTTGCAAACAGTGTAGACCCAGATGAGAGGGCTCCTAGAGGAGCCCTCTCATCAGGGTCTGCACTGTTTGTCATGTTACATTTTTCTTTAGAATAATCCCTAAATATTCACCATAAGCTTGACCTGTTTGAATTTTGGAATAGTCCATTTGAAAAGTCAGTGTTTTAAGGGTTAAGATCTGCATGAACAATAAGACGTAACTAGTCAAGGTTAAAGTTTTCGTGAAACAAGGACAACATGGACGCAGGAGTAATATGACAATAGCTCTTAATTTCTTCTTCCTCAAATTGGGAGGTGGACATAATAATCATGGAAGATGATAAGACAACCATCAGCTTTGTAAATGTAGTGTTTACAGAGATTAGTAGTCTGTGCTGATCATCAGGTTCTGATCAGAGTCTAAACTGATATAATCTTTCATATTGTCCAACTTGATGGGCAGTGTGGACCCTGATTTTTTGCAGTCTTCCAATTTTGGTGGCTGCCATATGCAAACTGGTGGTGACCTCTAAAAACAGTCTACACCCAAATGGCAAGCTTAGTGACAGGAGTTCTCATCTGGATCCAAACTGGTTTAGGAAAAGGAATACAATGAAAATTTAGGTAAGTAGGCAGAGGTCCAGATAAGATGCATAAATTAAAACATTTTCAAGAATATCTTTTTTATTTCTCCACCAGCCCCTATGTAGTGACCACTCTTTAGAATCAGCTCTTTGAGACGATTCTAAAGAGTGGTCACAACATAGGGTTTGGTGGAGAAAGGTCAATTTTAGTATTTGAGTTCACATGTTTATATGTTCCTTTGATCAGGGGACAAAAAGTGCTTTCTTCACCAAGTCCTTATATCATCTTCAGTCAAGTGCTTTAACATAAATGTTTGTTGTCTACTATATTTCCTAACATACATTTTGCTCCTACTCTACTTAACCCTTTCCCTGTTCTATGTTTATTCTACATTTCAATATACATACTGAATATTCATATACTAGTTATAATGTCTGAACTATGGAAGATGGAACATTGTAGCAATTTTAGAAAGTAAAGAAACAGATCTTTCAAATTCCATTAGCAAACAGAGCAGACCCTGGTCAGAGGGATCCTATATAGGACTAAGGAGCCATGTGATCTGGGTGTACTCTGTAAATTTTATATGTGAAAAGACGTTATATAAAGCCTTTACTGGTGACAACCAGATTTGATCCTAATGAAATTTATGTTACTCAGTATATCAAAGGCTCCAATCATTCTGTGAACACATTAATCAAAACCTCTACTAATGTGTGAAAAGATACCCATGGTCATAATGCTGCTACAAAAATTCAGCTAATTAATAATCATTTATGGTTACAAATATTTGTATGCAAGCGGCAGATTCTTCCACCACTCTTGACGTATGTAAACAGTTTGGATCAAGATCAGGCCCATTACAAACCATGAGGCCTGCATCATGATCAGAAATCCAAACTGTTCGTCTCTGTGAAAAAATTAGACAGAAAAATAAGTTTTGAAAATGTTGGAAACAAATCAGCAGGCAACAAAATTACTTAGTAATTAGCAGTGCCAACTTGCCCTTTCCTGCACTTTCTGTTCCCCACCTGTTGAACTCCATCTATCCCTTTAATCCATGAATATTCAGGAAAGAAATAATTACATCATGAATGAACTTTTAATAAACAGAGTGACTTTGGCCATGGACAACACTGTGGAACCAGAGCTATATTATTTCATAAGTAACTTGACAGCAGACCCTACAGATGGCTCCTACAGAAGCTGTCTGATCTAGGTCTACTCTATTTGCAAAGGCATTAAAAGGTGTATATATATGGAGTAAACAATTACTTAATACTCATAAAAGAAAGACTTGATTAATATTAATTAACTGATTTTTTTACAATGACATACATGTACTTTAATAAACAAAAGGAATATCTGACCATGGTAAAAACTGCAGAATCAATTGCATCATTCAGTAAACAAAGACATAAGACACTGATCAGACCGCACCTAGTATAGTAGCTGTCAGATTTCAGTCTTCTTTGTTTGTGAATGCGTTAGTAATAGGAATTGGGAAAATGCATCAACGATTTGGGAAAAATATATATGTTTTGGACAGGGGGATCGGACCAAATTAAAAAATCGACCTTAAAATACCATAAAAAAGGCCTATACACTCACAGATGGTTTCTTCTTGACAGGGGATCTAGTTGCTACCCGATCTATACAGATAGTATGATGTATATCCCCACTTCCCTCCATTTTGAGAAATGCTTCTTTCTCCACATTAACATTGGTATCCATAGTAATGTCTTTATAAGATTATCCCAGCTGTAAAACTTTCAACTTTTCTTGAATTCCTACATTCACCAAATCTTACAACAAAACGTTCTGATGAAATAGTGTAAATGTATGTGTGTTGTTCCCTAAATGTCAGTGCCTGTGAATTTGACATATGGTTCTGTGTCCCATCTAAGACAAGGGGGCCAACAAAGGGACTTTCTGATTTTTGATGAACACATTACAGGTCAATTCTTATCAACTTCACTTTACCTGATAGAGACGCATTTGTATGCCTTTGCAAATAGAGTAGATCTAGATCAGACTGTTCCTGTGGTAGCTGTCTGGTCTGGGACTGCCGTGTTACCTTTCAGATTGTTTTAGATCTTATTCAATGTTATTTATCATTGCCATGTATTCACCTGTCTTATACAACAATACATGTATTATCTATAAGAAAATTAGATACAGTAAAATGTAAATTATTCGAAATTTTAGTATATAAGAATTTAGACCCTTTTAGGTGGGTGGCTGCTTAATGCATGAGGAAAGTCATGCAGGAAGCTCCTAGAGGAGCTTTCTTTATGACTTTCACCATGTATTAAGCAGCCACCTGTCATAAAGATTGATAATGACACACATTTTAGTGTTCGAATAATTGAATTAAAAGTTATTCTGTAAGCAAAGACAATTTTTTATTCAAATATGCAAAGATTTCCCCAGCCAAGTTAGGGATAAACTTTACATGGCATCAGAAACATGAACAAAATGGCCAAAATTGTTAGTTGGACACAACTTCGTCCCTGAGTGTGAACTGCTGACAGCCTTGAAACGATTACTTAAATGTCAACGATTGCAGCTGACATCGTTTTCAAGAAGTCAAACTTTGGTCATGTGACTATACAGCAGCAGCGTTTGGTATGCATTATTTCATTGGATGGGCGGAAAATGGGGTGGTTTTCCGGTGTATCACAAACAAGGTTTGATAGTGCTTTCATCAACTGCCAATCAAAACATCGGCAACTTGAAAATGAAAGTTGCTGACATGAGAGGGACAGGAAAAAACACAGAAAGGACAGTAAAACTATGGTTTCGTATAAAAGCGCAGTAAGAAAGTTCTTTACAGCAGAAGAGGTTGGTTCCTACTTCCTATCTGAACAGGGCAGCCATTACAGCTGAAGAAGTTGGTTCCTATCTGAACAGGGCAGCCATTACAGCAGAAGAGGATGGCTCCTACTTCCTATCTGAACAGGGCAGCCATTACAGCTGAAGAAGTTGGCTTCTATCTGAACTGGGCAGTCATTACAACTGAAGAAGTTGGTTCCTATCTGAATTGGGCAGTCATTTACAAACTGAAGAAGTTGGTTCCTATCTGAACTGGGCAGTCATTACAGCTGAAGAAGTTGGTTCCTATCTGAACAGGGCAGCCATTACAGCTGAAGAGGTTGTTTCTTATCTTATTAAGGTAGAGCTGTCATTGATAGGAACGATATCAATATATTATCGATACACGTCAGTCAATACAATATTGATACCTATTTCAAAATATCGATACAAATGGTGGACAAATAAACACCTTTCCACAGGCTATATTTCTTACAGGTTAGCAACTTCTTGCATACTTCTTTAGAATCTCCACGCATACTTTTATTACTGCCATTTTCCAATGTTTACTTGGTGGGTTAGACTTAATTCAGAGACATTGTCTAGATAGATGGAACCTTTGGAACTTTTGAAAATTAATATATAAACAACTGATTTTAAAATATAACTATGCTTTTGACTTTTTACACTCAGATGTATGTAACTACATGTACACAGCATAAATCATGCTGGTGTATAAAATCGATATAATTATCGTCGATAATTTGCCATCGATATATTGATACAGAAATTTCCATCAATGACACCTCTAGATCAAGGCTGTCATTACAACTGAAGACGCTGTTTCCTATCTGAATAGGGCAGATATTGCAACTAAAGATGTTTCCTACATGTATATTATCAAAGACAGGTTCTTTCATATCTGATCAAGGAAATCATTACAACCAAAGAGGTTGTTTCCCATCTGATCAAGGCAGTCTTTACAACTGAAGAGTTTGTTTCCTATTTGACAAGGTCAGACACTACACTTAATGAGGTTGTTTCCTATTTCACAAGATCAGACACTACAATTAATGAGGTTGTCTCCTATTTGACAAGGTCAGACACTACAATTGATGAGGTTGCTTCCTATTTGACAAAATCAGACACTACAATCAATGAGGTTGTTTCCTATTTGACAAGGTCAAACACTACAACTAACGAGAAGGTTTTCTATTTTATAAGATCAGACACTACGATTAATGAAGTTGTTTTCTATTTGACAAGGCTAGACATTACAATTAATGAGGACAGGTTGTTTCTATTTGATAAGGTCAGAAACTATGATTAATGAGGTTGTTTCCTATTTGTCAAGGTTGTTAGGTCAGATACTACAACTAACGAGACATTTTACTATTTGACAAGATCAGACACAACAACTGATATGGTTGTTTTCTATTTGACAAGGTCAGGCACTACAATGAATGATGTGTCCTATTTGACAAGGTCAGACACTACGATTAATGAGATTGTTTCCTATTTGACGAGATCAGCCACTACAACTAACCAGACAATTTCTTATTTGACAAGATCAAACACTACATGTACACCTGTCAAGGTTATTTTGTATTTGACAAGGTCAGACACTACAATTAATGAGGTTGTTTCCTATTTGACATGGCCATACACTACAATTAATGAGGTGGTTTCCTATTTGACATGGCCAGACACTACAATTAATGAGGTAGTTTCCTATTTGACGTCAGACACTACAACTAACAAGGTTGTTTCCTATCTTAACAACTAATGAGGATGTACTCTGTTTGCTTACAGCCTTTAGCCTGCTGAGCAAATTATTTTTACAAAATCTTTCATTTACTACATTTTCAAAATTCCTGCTATAATCAATTTGTCTACCAAAATGCAATCAGAGTGTCAGATAGTTTGGATCCTGATCAGAAGCCGAGTTACTTGGCGTCTCATCTGGATCCAAACTGTTTGCATAGGTACTCACTCATCCGCCTATAGCAGGCTAAAGGTTAAATGAAATTAATTTCATGAATATTCATTCATGAATATACTTGTATAAATATTCATGAGGTAATGGTTTAAGTGCTTATATACATGTATGTTATTGTACTAAGAACAAACTTTCATTATCAACACTTTCAGAATCACAGCACTTTAAAATGAATTCTCAAGGAAAAATGTCAAATGTCATTCCCCTAAGAGACCCCTGGTTGACAGCCATGTGTGCTATTTAAAGTCCAAGAATAAGTGAAAAGCGTGCTGTTCCAACTACATGTAAGATTGTCTAAAAGAAGTCTGTCTAACTCACATTTAAAATTTATATCTTAAGTAACTTTTGGGAATTTCCTTCAAGCTTTGAAATATTAGGAATAAAGACATAGAAATGTTTAATCTAAAACCTAAACAGATATCAATCTTAGCTGTTTGGAAAACACAACTGTATGGCAAATATAATCCTGCAGAGAACTGAAAAAGGTTTCACCATAAGGGAAGAAGGGGCATGATGCAATGTGACCCTTACAGAAATTGGTACTTAATTCAATAAACACAATAAGTATTGAACATAAGAGAGAAGCCTATCCTACAGGCCAATCAAGTTTATTTCAGTCAAAATCAGCCACTTATACAGTTTTTGAAAATAAACCTTTTGAAATGATGAAATCTCTGAAAAAGTATATTTACCTTATCATTGGAATAACAGCGCATTGCAGCCGAGAGGAACGAGCGTTGCAGCAATCGTCGATGGAAGCCGCAAAGAGGTAACATTGCCATTTAATTACACACAAGAGTTTTTTTTATTGTCAGAAAAAGTCAAGGTCATCCACAGATATGCAAATTAGAGAAAACCCAATCAGCAACTCTGGTAAAATAATGAAAAAAAATACAACTGTTTGAACAACAGATGTATGTAGGCTAAACAATGTTCAAAATCAGTTACATTCCACCTGCTTGTTAACACTTTAAACAATGTTTAAAATCAGCTACATTCCACCTGCTTGTTAACACTTTAAACAATGTTTAAAATCAGCTACATTCCACCTGCTTGTTAACACTTTAAACAATGTTTAAAATCAGCTACATTCCACCTGCTTGTTAACACTTTAAACAATGTTTAAAATCAGCTACATTCCACCTGCTTGTTAACACTTTAAACAATGTTTAAAATCAGCTACATTCCACCTGCTTGTTAACACTTTAAACAATGTTTAAAATCAGCTACATTCCACCAGCTTGTTAACACTTTACCTGATGAATATCTATTAGCTCAATCTTTATCATTTCTATCATGGTATATGAAAACAGGATTTTTTGGCCATGGCAGAAAATTGTAGAATCAGATCTGTGTAATTCCATGACCAAACAGAGCCAGGTCTCTTTCCTGACAATTTTGGGAAAAAATACATTTTTAATAACTTGAATTTTTTCACGAGTTAAAAAATCAATGATATGGAAAGCATTTTGGTCGGATTTTAACTTATTTTGCCCCCCTTTTTTAGCATTTCATTCAAAATCTGGTCTCTATTGGATTTTTTTTCTATTGGGAATGGGTTCTTATAATGGACTTCTGTAGATGCCAGAAAAAGGCATGACTGAGCAGACCCTGATCAGAAGACTACTACAGGAGTCTGGAGCCATCTGATCAGGGTCTGCTTTGTTGGAAAAGGCATCTCTATCAGGTACATGTACATGTAGACAGTTAACTTTCATTTTGTAACATCTTATTTAACCATATTAACCCATTCCCTCATATTGACGCCTTTTGATGCCTCTGTAAAAGTCTTTTTTTAAACCATTGTGATAAATAGAGCATTTGCCCAATAGGAACAAATGCTCTTTTATCACAATGGTTTATTTGACTACATAATCCTAAAAAAATCATTTTCTCTAGCAAATGCTCCTTTTCAATAGATTTATTCAAAGAAGTTGGATCTAAATATAGCTTATGAGGTAATGGGTTGTGTACAAACAGTTTAACACTGACTGAATAACAGATCATGAGTATTTTTCTTGAGGTAAATACAACAATTCAAACTGGCAATGAAATAAAATAAGTTTGAAAATGCCCCATCATGCCCATTTCCTCATAAGCTATTTTTAGACCGACCACTTTTAATAAATCTACTGTAAAGAAGCATTGAGCTGTAACTCATATAGGTTTAGCTTTATACCAAATATATAGTCAATATATCTCAAATCACTTCCAAAAACAGTCCAAACAATTGAAAATTTAAAAAAAAACAAAAAACATTTCAAGGACTCTAACACTGGCAAAAATTATTCAACTAGATTGAGATTCAAACTTAAACTACGTTACTCATCTAGATTTTGCTTATGAATACCAAATGTAAAGTTAGTATCTCAAATAATTTCCAACAAAAGTATGGACAATTGAAAATTTGACAAAACAATTCAAGTTCAAGGGCCATAACTGACAAAAATTAAAATGTATTTAATTAAAATATGGTTAATTTTCAAATAAACTTGTAAAACTTGGGTCTGTATTCAAAGGTCGGATGGTTGCTGAGATGTAGGTAATATCAGACCTTGGATCTGCATGATTTGGTGTTAGTAAATTTATTTTAATTAATTAGCAGACTACATAAGTTTATCAATGAAGGAATGAAACCAATGACAATCACATAGATGAGTTCAGCAGAGGGCTCTATCAGGAGATTTCTGATCTTGGTCTACACTGTTTGCCTACCATATCCCCCTGTGGTTTAAACGCACCCCAGGGGCCATACAAATCCAAAAATTTTTACTCTAAACATTGTCAAGGATCCTTTTAAACACCCCTGCGTAAAGTTCCACAATTTTTAGCGTGTTTCTGGTTTTTGGATTATGGAGCCCATCCCAGGGAAAGGCAAATTCATTTTTTAAAATTTGTTTTTGTTGATAAAAAGGGGGTGGGGAGGGGGCTTTTAAACAGGGGATACGGTATGTCCTTTTTAACCCTTTCCTCCATAAATACGCCTTTCTACGCCTCTGTAAAAATCACTTGTTGAAACCATTGTGATACATAGAGCATTTGCTCCTATATGAGCAAATAAATTATTTATCATTTTAGTTTCAAACTAAAATATTCTAAAATTATCCTTTTCTCTTGTTAATGCTCCTTTTTCGGTAGATTCATTCAAAGAGTTTGGGTCTAAAAATAGCCTACGTAGGAAAGGGTTAAGGGACATCGGGCACAAATGGATTAAGGAGAATGTTTTATTTAAAGGATACAATAATAGAGACCACAGGAAAACAAGCCGTAATGTAATTTTTTATGATAATGTTTATATGCAGATCACCTCTTGACAATAGACTTGGGTCAACACTGGTGAAGCATGGTGAACTTATTAACTAGTGTCTGATAAGGCTGAAAATCCTGGTTATAAAACACTTTGCTTCATTCAAAGTTCCTTATTTATCCCTTAACTGGCAGGAAGACGGGTCTGTGATTTATGCAAAAAGTTTGGATCCAGATGAGACACTCAGTAATAAGGCATCTCATCAGGACCCAAACTGTTGACACACTGTTTTAGTATTTTCTATGAAGAAATTAATAGCCCACTCTAAAACTTAATTGAAACAGACAAAAATTTGTTTGGCAGACAATAATGCTGGCAAAGGGTTAAACGTCCAATTCCAAGGGCAAGCAGATATTTGAGAATTAATGTGCTTGAGCTCAAACTCGAACTTTTTTACATATACATGACATGACGTACATGTATCAGGTGTCTGGATATACAGCAGTATGAGAAATATAAAGCACTTAACCAAAAGGAATAAATAAAAATTTATTAGTCCCTTATCATGCTTGAGCACAATCACACTCTCATTTGTAAACAGCTGGGATCCTGATCAGACACGAAGAAATTCTCATTATGATTAGCTGTTTGAAACTCGGTCAATAGTCGGTTTTTTGTGTTTGTTAAATTCAAATTTGAAAAGCTTGAAAGAATTGGAAATTAATAAAACGATCGAATTGATAATCTCTAGTCACTCTACAATAAATTAATAATTTATATATATCATAAAACATGATATTTGAACTTACATTGAAAAATGCCCCTGTAAGTACTACAAAATAAACCTTTTTTGTCATTACTTATTATTTCTGGTACAACAGGGGTGTAATTTTTTTTCAAAAGCTACACACCCTGCAGGACTAGTGACCACTGAAATCCACTCGCCCTTATGCAACTTTCACTCGCCCTTGATTTTTCATACATATGTACTCTTTAAAAACCGGTGTGATCTACATCCTATGAAGTTGATTATGAACGGAGATAAAAACTGAAAGTATATATTTTTATTGCAAAAAATAACACACCGTCCAATCGATTATGGTTACCCCATCGATAAAGCTGTGGTTACCTCGCGCAGCCAGAGTCGATTTAAAAGGTGAGTTTGTATTTTGCTCCTAAAGACTTTTAATTTCGGAAGATCGGCACTTCTTTGTATGCAGCCGTAAAAAGAAGTGTTTGCCGAAAATGTTGGTGTAATGTTTTCCCAATAGCATGCAGAATGGTGTATTAAATCAGTGAATCAACGTGGGTCAATATGCCAAAACACCGTTTTTCTTTCGTTGGGACTGAATATCTCCGATATATGACAAACTCACGTTAATCCAACGATGTCGACGGTAAATCGAAGTATTTTTCTGTCCATCCTTTGACTATCATCTTGCTTTGTTCAAAATCAAGGTAGTTACAGGTGTTTTCATGTACTGAGTTGATGCTCGAATGGATAAGGTTACCCAATATTGAAAATTTGTTGGTTAAGGTTCACCCTTATTCTGGGCACATTTAGGCTAAGGTTACCCGACAACTAACATATGTAGTATTACAGCATCTAAAGACACAAACGTCGTATTTTTTCCCTTGAACTTGAAACCAACAACTGGCATGTATATTCTGTTACTTGTGCTTAACCAATTATGTTCACAATCTTCAATTATTATTTCTAACGTGTAAATCGAGTTTGTACAAAGACGTACAACCTGATCGATTTCTCACAGTAAATATTTCCCTGTTTATTGTTTGAAAAAAACAGTCTTTGTATTGAAGCACAAAACAATCATGTAAACACAGGTCGGATGCTATATTTTATCATGTGACACTTGGTTTGTGTCTGTACTGCATATCTTTATTATATCTATTTTTCCTTTTGTATTAAAATATCTTCAGTGCGCATAGCATTGCAAACAGTCAGGAGACGTTTTACCTGGGTCTACACGCAAAACTACGCTAACCCCTTATACTGTATTTATACTGTAAGGAGTTTGTCTATTGTTGATTTGACCCATTATTCCGGTGCTAATAGTTTGCGAAATGAAAGTTAATCGGCAAAAACACCATCACCAAAATCTATTGAAAATTTACTAAATTCCATTTACTTTCAGGTTACCAACCATAACCATGGAGAGCTGCATGTACCAATGTTATTACTGCTATATGAAGCACAATGCATTGCCAGATATCATCGATCATCTAGTTGAAGCATACGATTCTGTATGTTTAAAGGAGCAACTGATAAAATTAAATTAAATTACTACAATAATTCTAAGATCTGAATTGTGTAAAACTTAATTCTTCAAGATAATTATAGATATTAATCGTCAAACGGAAATTGATATAGATCTACACGGACATATCTTTTTTTCTTCATCATATACTAGATATCCAACACTTCATGGAGGCGTAGACCTAAATCACAGGAGCATAGGACTGACTTAATTTGGTCCGAGTCACTCTGAGTACGAAAACGTCGGGGCCGAATCCATTTCCGTGTCTTGTTTATAATTGTTATACGATGCTCGACAGTCTCTGGATACACTCGCATATGTCACACATATGATACATAGCCAAATCAATTTCAAAATGTAGATATAACACTTTGTCTTCGAAGAAACAAACCAATGCGTCAAGTATTAGATCTAGCTCGATTTATACTGTCTGAACAACAAAAATACTTGGAAAAGTGTAACGATGAAGATGTTTTCAAGGACGAAGTGTTTATTAATAATTTCAGATAGGAGATTTGCAAAACATTCTTCAATATATGCATTTCCTAGTAGCGGAAAGGACCCTTTTCTAGAAAAAACAATTCCGTTTGCGTAAACGGATCGATTATTTGCGCTTTAAAAGTAATTCACCCATACATACTCAAAATGAGTTGTGTTTATATACACATTTGATACCGTGTTCGCATTGAGAATAAATTTAAATCAATAACCGTCCTTACAATAGAGTTAAATACGTTTATACATGTTGATAGTTCACCTAATTGTAAAATCGTATAGGTGAACTTACATTGTTGAATGTTGTCTTTGTACAAACTCGATTTACCAGTTAGAAATAATAATTGTTGTGAACATAATTGGCTAAATACAATTTACAGAATATACATGACAGTTGTGGGTCTCATTTTTCAAGTTCAAGGGAAAACATACGACGTGTGTGTCTTCAGATGCTGTAATACTACATATGTTAGTTGTCGGGTAACCTTAGACTAAATGCGCCCAGATTTAGGGTGCACCTTAACCACAAAATTTTCAAAATTGGGTAACCTTAGCCATTCGAGGATCAACTCAGTACACGAAAACACCTGTAACTACCTTGATTTTAAACAAAGCAAGATGATAGTCAAAGGATGGACAGAAAAATACTTCGATTTACCTTCAACATCGTTGGATTAACGTGAGTTTGTCATATATCGGAGATATTCAGTCCCAAAGAAAGAAAAACGGTGTTTTGGCATCTTAATCCACGTTGATTCACTCATTTAATACACCATTCTGCGTGCTACTGGGAAAATATTACACCAACATGTTCGGAAAACACTTCTTTTTACGGCTGCATACAAAGAAGTGCCGATCTTCTGAAAGAAAGAATCTTTAGGAGCAAAATACAAACTCGCCTTTTAAATCGACTCTCGCTGCGCGAGGTAACCACAGCTTTATCGATGGGGTAACCATAATCGATTGGACGGTGTGAATAAGCCTGTTTAAACTTCAAATCACTAAGTCATGCAGGATCAGTGCAACTTTGTATGATCTATTAAATCAGTGAAATGTTTGACGAAACCACCATACTCCCTTTAGCCCATTCAAACTCATTGGACCATTTTCGGCATCTAAAATATTTACTTGTTTTAATTAGGTACGAAAGCGTCGAAGGTTTAAATCAAGAATTTTTCACAGTTTAACGGATTATTGTACTGAAAAACGTTATAAAGCTATTATGTATATTTTAATTTCATAACACGATTGAGTATTTGAACGACCACTTGAATATTTAACTCAAATAAACTTCCTTTGGGCAAAACATTTCTACTTGGGCCGAATATGTCTCGCTAGGTAACAGGTGCGCTTAAATCGGAATGCCTCTAAATTCTTTGTAGATATTATCAAGTGTGAGACAGTGTGGAAATTCTGTCTTCAATCTGACATTTGCAAAGACTTTTCGGGCGTTTTAATTTGCAATTTAAGGTATTTTACCGACTCCAAAACCTACTCGCCAATGCGAGTGGGCGAGTGGAATTTTACACCCCTGTACAACAGTTAAGAAACTAAAATGGGACCCAAATAAACACAAACACACCGGCGACTCTATGATATCAAACACATGAAAGTTTGAAGAAAAAAATAACATTGCCTTCCTTGGTATTTCCATAACTGATGAAAACTTTTAATAGATTTGACATTTAATCACTCATCAAAACAGTTTTGATACTGATCATTTGCTAGTCGGTACATCAACTCTTTGCATGAAATACAGATTGCTAAACAGTTTTGAATCGGGTGAGATGCCTAGTTCTTCGGTTATTACTGAGCGTCTCACGCTTCATGTCAATATAGTCGGTAAATAGCTTATTGTAGCTAATGTTATCTGTTGTACAACCGACTCAAAATAAAGATTCTTGTATCTTGTATTCATGGATAACCATGTATTCACCGCTAGCACGCCAAGGGTTAACCAGGCAGGTATAAATAGTGTATTTTGCATATGCCTTGAATGACACCAGTGGTCCCAAACAGTAGGTGTGAAAAACTTTCTGCTATATATTTGCCCTTATGAAGAAACATCTTCTCATACACTATATCAATCAAGTTAGAGAAACTGTTTCAGTTGACTATAGATGTATGTGTACTCTCGATACCATTAATGCTTTGATTCATTATTGCCAAGTGACTGCATCACATGAGTCTCTCAAGCGCCACCTGATGCTGGGTTTATTTTTATGTTAGTACTATAGACCAATCGAATTGATCGTTCTGTGTAGGGTTCTGGGAATCGAGAGAGCGCGCTAGAGTCTGAATTGTAATGGCGAACATCACTGTACGAAGCACAAACTGGCAGGTTAGAGGAATTGTCTGTAAATCGTGAATGTTACCCATTCATCTTCTAATGAAATATCGATATGTCAATAAACATTTTGTAACATGTATATGAGACTGCATACATCAAATCTGTTACATGTTATTTTGTGACCAACAATTAATTATTAAATATTTCCACAGTGTTCTAATGGCAACCAATTATAGACATGAGATAAGTGAATGATTGCATTGACGGAAAAATTGGGGTGGGCCATTATGAACGGTCCCGTATTGGTTTTGGACCTGCAGGGACCCTTTGCCTGTGATGTATGAAATATGAAAAGACAGAAATACCCTTTCTTTGGCGGCCTTTTCTGCTTTCAGTTTCCGAACAACTTCTCCTTGTGTCTTAATTTGTTCTTTTATCGCTTCTCTGTCGCCCATATTCAGTTTTAGACTTCTCGCAGTCGGCACCGCTCACTTAACAGAATCCGGATAAGTACACAGTATTTTTATGAAACTTTTAATAATATATTGTTTTAAAACAACGAGAGGATTGGGTTTTCTCCAAGTTATCACAAACAGGACAGAGAAAACAACAAATTAACAACAAATCCCTGGCATGCTTTCCGGCGATTTCATCAACTGAACTACCAGAGTGATTTCCCTTTGGGGGATGTGTCTAAAGTGCGGACGCGCTTAACGGACGATATAGAATGGGAGATTCGAAAATGCGGACGATATAGAATGGGAGATTGGAAAATGCGGACGGCATTACAGGATTCCAACTGTTTCGCTTGTATGACTGCTATCCAGGCACCTTTTTAGTATAAAAATTAAAGAAATAGTTGTTTATACTATTGTATTGTTATCGAAATATAAATATGTAGAAATATATTTGTATATTTTGTTCAAAATCTAAGTGTTAAACTAGCATGATGATAATGATTTCACAAGTGATGTTGACGATGAATATGCATGATTTATTAGTAAGATAATTTATGACTGTCTGTATTGTAATTACCATCAAAGTGAGTTTGTAATTACCATCAAAGTGATTTTTATTATTATCATAATATCCGCTACATGGTATACTGTCGGAGTCCACAGTGTCCTATTAATTTCAATATCGTCCATAGACTCGATGAACGGACATTATTGGAAAATGCGGACGACATAGAACAAAGAAGAACAATATCGGGAAAAAGTGGACGATATATAATATAGAAGAGGGTTGTGTGAATGAATTTGGCGATGTTGTTTAGGTGATTTAATGAACATTGAGAATAAACTGTATAAATACAATGAAAATAAGTACGATTGCATTATTTTTACCCAGGTGGGGGGGGGGGGGGGGGCTCGACGTCACCATTAATAATATCATCACGTTATTTGGGTCTACTATATTAGTGTAACAAACTCTATGCAAACAGAGCAGACTCTGATCAGTCAGCTCCTACATGAGCCGTTCGATCTGGGTCTACTATATTAGTGTTTAAATGACGACGTCACCATTAATTAGATTCATTTCCATTATTCACGTACAGTGGTGGTCATTGCAGAAAATGTCGTCTAATTTACAAACTCGGAAGCAAACAGAGCAGACCCTGACCAGTCGACTCCTACAGCAACTGTATGATCTGGATCTAATAGGGTAATCCTAATAAATAACGATGTCACCATTAACTAGATTCATTTTTCATGCATCACGTAAAGTTTTGGTCATGCATAACATAGCAAATGCGTGAAAAAGCGTTTAAATATGAGGGGAAGGGGGGAGTTAACGCCTTTACAATCGGAGTATACCCTGATCAGGACCCGAATATACACTCGAACATAGACTCTCAGACGCTTCAACGAAGAGGAAGTAAGTTAAAATTACAATAGAGAATAGTTATGTAGACATGCTTTTCATTATGGCGAGGGTTACTAAAATTGTTGTTTACGTTTCAGCCTCGTTATACCCCACACCACCACCAACAAGCAACAAAAACCCACAACAAAACAGAAAGTGCATGTATTATAGACACAGATCACCCACCACATACGTCTGATTGTGATCATATCTATATGTTACCCACCAGAGCTAAACGAATAGTCGAAATCGACCTTCAGAACATATATCTAATTTCGGTTCTTCAATGTTTTTGGCAGCTTAATACATGGGAGATTTCTGTATGATTTTTATACTGCATTAAGCATCATCTGCTTTTATTGCCGCCCACGTTTATTCATAATTGGCCGCTACTGTAACCTGTTTTCTATCGCTGCAATCTCTGAAGTTAATAATGAGATGCTGTGTTTTTGAATGTGTTCTACCCTGTTTACCGAACGCTGATGATGACCAGCATATTCTTGGATAGAGTAGAATCCCGCTATTAAAGTGACAACTTAATGGAAACACATTGGTGTCTTTAAAAGCAGATTTTTTCTTATGCATGACGAAACTTTGCAAAAAGCTCGTGTAGTAGCTTTCTGCATAACTTTCGCCCGCATTAAACGATTACCTGGCCCATTCCCTCATATTGACGCCTTCTGACGACTCTGTAGAAGTCACTTTTGGAAATCATTGCGATAAATAAAGCATTTGCTCCATAGAAACAAATGCTCTAATTATCACAATGGTTTCAAAATTAAACAATTCCAAATTTTCCCGTTTTATAGTAAATGCTGCTTTTATTAGATTTATTCAAGGAGGTTGGATCAAAAAGAGTTTCTACTGCATTGTATGAAATCATTAATCGTTCGCATGCAAAACACATTATCGTTAAGCTGCTGGTAAAAGTGGGACTACAAGAGTTTAATTTTAAAATTGTTAATTATCCTTTTCTAGATGGGGATGTGCCACGTTCTACATCTTATGGTGTTTATATTTCTCAACTTATTAGGTTTGCCCGAGCCTGTTCTTTGCTTGAAGATTTTAACAGACGTAATTTAGTTATAACTGATAAACTTCTTAAGCAAGGTTACAGATATCACTAACTTCGGAAAACCTTTTCTAAATTTTATTATCGAAATTTACCTCTCATTAGTAAATATAATTGCAATCTACGGACGTTACTGCGACAAGGCATTTCTCAACCAGAATTTTATGGGGATGTTATCTACAAACTTAGGAAAATTCGGGGTCATATCCATTTTCATGATTTGTTTATAAAACGCATTAAAACATTTAAAAAGAAAGGTTATGATCCTATTATATTGCAACACACTGCATGTTTGGTTATCGACCCTTTTACAGTCGGTAGCTACGCTTCCCTCTTTGCTTGCGCTATGACAGGCCGAGGGTAGTACTCTATGATGGCATACTCTTAAACTTGGATACAGGAGGAGCTTACCAGACTCATGTATTATTTTTTCCCTGTCGTGCCCTTAACGGCTTACCTGCAGGTGCTCTGACTTCAGCAAAGCCATTGAGTACATATTTGACGGATTGTCACAGTTATTATGCTATGTTTTACATGTTGTCCTGTGTTCACCGTCGTCTATGTTGTGGGTAAGTCCAGCGGGGATACCTTTATTTACAATATTTGTAAAGCTAGGGTGACTTTGAGAGAAGTGTGAGGTTAGGACGTCCGTAAACCGGTTTAAACCCCCAGTGGTGTTTTTGCTGCTGACCGTGCCAAGGCGGTACTCTCTTTGTCACCCTTCCTTTTGTTTGCCTTGCGTCTTTTTGCTTGTGGTTTGTTCATGTTGTGGAACGTTTGTCCCTGTTTCTTGTGTGTCTTTTGGTGTTTTCTGTGTTCATTTCGTATGTGTGTGTGCGTGTGCGTTTGGGTGTGTGGTTGTGTGGTTGTGTGTGTGTGTGTGTGTGTCATGCTGTCTATCGGTGTTTTGGTGGTGGTTGCGTCTTGCATGTGGCTTTGCCTGCTTGACTTTACTACTTTTCCATTTACAGTATGTATTTTTATGCCCCCAAAGGCGGGCATATAGTGATCGCATTGTCCGTCTTTCCGTCTGTCCGTCCTTCCGTCTGTCCGTCCGTCTGTCCTTCCATCCGTCCCAAATTCGTGTCCGGTCTGTAACTTCTTCATCTATGAATGGATTTCAATATAACTTGCCACAATTGTTCACCACACAGAGACGATGTGTCGCGTTCAACTCCCTGGTCCATGGGTCAAAGGTCAAGGTCACAGGGTACAATTACTTTGTCACAAATTTCGTGTCCGGTCTGTAACTTCTTCATCTATCAATGGATTTCAATATAACTTGCCACAAATGTTCACCACACAAAGACGACGTGTCGCGTTCAACTACCAGGTCCATGGGTCAAAGGTCAAGGTCACAGGGTACAATTACTTTGTAACAAATTTCGTGTCCGGCCTGTAACTTCTTTATCTATCAATGGATTTCAATATAACTTGGCACAAATGTTCACCACACAAAGACGATGTGTCGCGTTCAACTCCCAGGTTCATGGATCAAAGGTCAAGGTCACAGAATACAATTACTTTGTGACAAATTTTGTGTCCGGTCTGTAACATCTTTATCTATCAATGGATTTCAATATAACTTGGCACAGATATTCACCAGACAAAGACGATGTGTCGCGTTCAGCTCCCTGGTCCATATCTCAAAGGTCAAGGTCACTGGGTACAATTACTTGTTTATCTGTGAATGGATTTCAAAGGAACCTGGCACAAATGTTCACCACACAAAGACGATGTGTCAACTCCCTGGTCTATGGGTCAAAGGTCAAGGTCACAGGGTACAATTTTTGGGGGCATTTGTCACGTGACTGTGACATCTCTTGTTTTTTTTATTTATAGCCAAAGTCTACAATGATTGCCAGTTTTATCAATAAAACACGACGTACCCTTAGAATGTAGGCCACGCCCAGATGCAGCGTTATCAACACGGCGTCTAGGTTAAGCCTACACTGTTTGCAGCATACAAAACAAAATACCCAGGAACAATTTGAAACATCATAAACAGTCCTTCGAAACACAAGAACGCATACTAATCACCCAGACAACAAACCGAAGTATCCTTGAAACATATATATATAGTACTGCAGAATACCCATACGCATCATAAAAACACCAAATATCACCAAAACATTCCCCCCAAAATACTAAAAATATATACCTATAAACACATTAAAACATCTCATTACAACATAATCTTATAATGATCATGTCATTTATTCATGACGTAAATTTGATAATACATCATGTATTATTGAACTGTTTGCAAATGCCAGTCGGGTCGCGAATAGGGAGTTATGGGTTAAATTATACGATACACGTCAATAGTCGTAGCATATGATTTCGACCAATTCGTTTGATAAATATAAGTAACTCTGTTTTTTTTTTTTTTTTGTTTTTTTTTATAAAAACTCCATTTCACGACTCTGCGAACTGAGATCAGACGGAGCCGTCTGGCCAGAGTCTGCTCTGTTTGCTAATGTAATTATATAGAACTGTTTCTGTACTTTCTGCCACGGCCAAAAATCCAAATCCGGTATTCATATACTGTGCCATTATATAAATGGGCAAATAAATAGTCTTGATATCATAATTTCTTACACAAATATTCATGAAGTAAAGGGTTAATAAACACTCATGCAAAATACTCTGGTTTATATAACGCTGCCGACGGACTGGCAGGCCCGTATAGCTGCTCATTTGATAGCAAATGTCCATTAGATATGTATTATAATTTATATCCTATCGGCGTAGTCGCTGTACATAGATCTGTTTTAGATGACAGAAGTTATTTCCATATTTTAGAAATTGTCAAACATCCCCACGTGCATGGAACAAGAGCGCAATATCGTAATAAATACAGCCAAAGCCGACACTTTATTGAAATGTCTATCGAATATTAGCCATGATTTATTACATCCTTTGCATACAACCGATTCACTTACATTGACCCTTACAGTGCGGGACACGAGTCACTAATGTCCTTAGCAAACATTTATTTACACTGTTTGTCTTTTAGGGTGGAGATGGAATAAGAGTGAGGTTGGGCGCCAATAAACCGGTTTAACCCCCCAGTGACTTTTGTCACTGACCGTTCCAAGGCGGTACTTCCATCTTCCTCCTATTGTATGCTTGTTTTGTCTTTGTGCGTCTCTTGTTGTTTTTTCTACTTATGTACATTTGCTGTTCCCTTGTGTTGCTGTTCGGGCGAGTGTTTGTTCTGTATGTGGTGTTTCCTGCATGACTCATTTTTGTACTCTTATTGTATACCCAGGTGAGAGTGCTCCTATAGAGGAGCTCTCTCATAAGGGTCTACACTGTTTGTCATGTTACACTTTGATTTAAAAAAAAAAGCCCTACATATTCACATAAGCCCGACCTGTATGAACTTTGAAATAGTCCATTTGGAAATTCAGCGTTGTAAGGATTAACACTTTAAATGCTGACTTGTCAAAGTGGTAAGACCCTTTATTGTATAACTATTCAGTCAATGTACTATGCAATGCTTTGATGTTTGCTAGATTATTTTGATTGACAAACAATGCAGAACCAGATCAGAGGGCTCCTCTAGCAGTCCTCTGATCTGGGTCTACACTGTTTGCAAATGCCAGTAAACCGCGACCCGCATTCAGAAGGTTCACATAAACCCGAAGACACACATCGTTCCAAGGTATTTGTTCTATCACACACAGGTATTCGGCGCGTGCTACCCCCCCCCCCCCACCCCCCCTCTAGTGCACCAACACCTCTCTACAACCAAACAATTGAATAAAAGACACTAAAACATGCATACATATGTTCAAATCATCATAATATAGCATAACAACCAGTTTCTGGTTATCTGAAAGTGTACATGCAATTCATAAATTGGAATAAAGACACAGTTTACAGCGACCACCCAAAATAAGTGCAAATCTGGTCTTCTAGGAGTGGTAGCTTTATACAGCAGGGAAGTCACACAGAGAGTTCATGCATTAATTTACCCATTCCCTCATAGGCTATTGTAGGATCCAACATTTTTAATAAATCTACTGAAAAGGAGTATTTATTAAAGAAAATGACAATTTTAGAATTGTGTAGTTGTGAAATCATTGTGAAAAATAGAGCATTTGCTCCTATCACAATGATTTCGAGAGGGATGACCTTTATAGAGGCGTCAATATGAGGGAATGGGCTAAACATCCACCTGTTCTTGTAGACGCCAATGTTTATTCATAGTATGGACGCTACAGGCAGGCTCTGCCTATCATACTGCACTAAGTATCCACCTGCTCATTTAGACCCCGAAATTCATATTCATAATCGTATGGCCGCTAAAAGGCAGGCTGTAACTTAACCTGAGAGTACTTGAAACATGTACTGATCGGTAATGACATTTATTACTTACGTCACCTTAAAGTGAAAGCCTCTACTCGCACAGTGTTTTTAAAACTGCTTTAAATACACACACTACATATTAAGGAGCTTTGTGACGCCGCATAGACGTGTCGCCGCATAGACCTCACCAGTTTCGTCTATGTGGCGAATTGCAACGCATAGACAGGGCCCTGTCTATGCGGCGAAAAAACACAATTTCGCCGCAAAGACGATACCAAATTCATACAATTTAGCGAGTCTGTGTTACTATACCACAGTACAAGTTAAAGGGGGATATCGCATACGGACTGCCATTTTGCTCATCTGTCCGTCCGTCCACCCACTTGTTTGTCTTTAGACACACATAATCTATATTTTTATTTAAACGCATAACCCAAACAAAACTTCATATAATATATTGACTTTTCAAACGGTTTTTTATCACCTATAGGACCATGATGGGACTGGTTCACTAACCTTGGTACAAAATAACGAAAATTGGTGGAAGATTGTTAAGTGGCTGATTAGTTCCTGTTCATTTCGGAAAATAATTTAAATGCTTTCCATAAACAAATCTGACTCGAATTTTGTTCCCAATGGGCGGGGCCAGTTTTGGCCCCACGAATATAATTTGAAAAACCTTGTAAGAAGACCACGTAATGATTTTATTTATACCAAATAGCAAACTCCCTTTTCTTGCAGTTTTGGAAAAAATGTTTTCAAAATTATTTCTAATAAGTCTATGTGACACATGTACTCCCAGGGTGGTGCATGTTTATCTAAGGGACAAAGTTAGAACAATATTTACAGTAATGATAATAGTCGTATAAAAGTAACACCAATAACACTATAATAATAATAATAATAATAATAATAATAATAATAATAATAATAATTTACAATAATAATAATAATAATAATAATAATAATAATAATAACAACAATAATAATATTAATGATAAAAAGGGTCTTAATATGAAACCAAAGCAACTATCATATGTTGCAGTGAATAGCGCACTTAATAATAATTCCTTAGGTGTTTTTGTTCAATCACAATTATTGTATTTGATGATTCTTTTTGCCATTTTTTCTAAAACGCCAAACAAAGTTCTGTAATGTTTGGTTACTACAGGTGAAGTACTTATGGAGCACCGCGTGCCACAAAATAAGTATGCAACAATTAAACCCCATTGACTAAGTCAGGCACCATAACTCTGTCTTAAATGATGTGATTAAAAAGAAAACTAAGGTACAACGCTTCACATTGCCTGTAAGTGAATATTTATGCAAATTTTGTTGACTCTGTATTAAGTAGTAAAGATGCTATGTTTGCTGCAAGATTATACGGTACAGATAAAAACAATTAAGACAAAATCAACGTCAAGTCAAGACAAAGTCAAAGTCTATAATGCAAATATATGAAAACAAAAACCAAGGTATACAATTTCGAATTCAAATGAACATATGTGTAAAGTTTAGTCAGTATATGTAAGGTAATTGAGGAATTACTGTGGCAATAAGATCATATCATATAAGAAATTATTGTATAGCAGATCTCCATTTTGACTAAGTCAATGGCTATAACTCTGTCAGAACACAGGTTCGCAACTTTGCATTTCAACAAACCTTCGTGTAAAGGTAGGGGACTCTATTTCTCAAATAGTAAAGCAGCTACCCCCGCATAACTGTTTGGGACGTTCGGACGAACAGACGGACAAGAGGAAATCTCACGCCTATAGAGGGGACCTTAAAACGCTGGCTTCAACAAACAGCGCTATCACTACCGCCACCACTGCCGTCGTAATAATAATAATCATCATTATCATCTTCGTCGTCATCATCACCATCATCATAATCCTTATCACCATTAACATCTTCATCCTTATCAAAATCTTCATTGGAGTTGTTATACTCTCCGTTTTGAAATGTATGATGAATACTTTAAGTTAGACCTGTCTATGCGGCGAAAAAGCACACTTGTGCCGCATAGACAGGACGACCTGTATATGCGTTCCGCGTCGCCGCATCTATAGACGAAACCGACCTGTCTATACGTTGCAAATCACCGCATAGACGGAGCCGGTCACGTCTATGCAGCGACACGTCTATGCGGTGTCACAGAGCGTTCTGCCTGTCTTTCATTCCTAAGCAGCATCTGGCTGAGAGATCTAAATTCTTCTTTACTAAAATTCCTGTTCAGAAGGGAGTTCATGAACATAGCATTCAACGGGCATGGTAACGACTAAACGACCAACTCCTTTGCTATCTGTGGTCTCTTTGCAAATGCGGCGTCTGATGTAGGATCTAAACCGCTTGATATTGTGATTATGTTTTTCAACGAAAAGGAAGAATATTGAAGATGACAAATTCCGTCATAAGAGATGTACTTCTATATGTGTAGTTTTGCAGAACAATTACTTAAGCAAAATATTGAAACAATTTAAAGTGTCGGGTTTTGATGATTTTCTTCTTATTGTTCGTTCTTCTCCTCCTCTTATTCATATTCTTTTCTTCTTCTTTTATCTTCTTCTTCTTCATAATAATACTCATCATCATCTTCTTATTTTTTCTTCACGTCGTTAGATACACAGTTAACCGATTCCAACGCACGATCGTTGTCATTGCTACGTTGTTATAAATACAGCTATTGGTGGTGGTTTTTATCGGGTTTTACGTCGTTTTAACAGTATTTCAGTATATCACAACGTCCAGCTATTTGCAGGTGGAGGAAGACCACAGATGTTCTTCCATGCGCGGGACAATTTCGTGCACAGAAGAACATCCAGATAAAACCACCGACCTACCAAACGCCAGCTGAAAGGCTTCCTGAAATGAAACATCCAAATGTCCAGACCCGGATTCGAACTCCCAGCGGTGAAGGGATAAGCGATTGTCAGTTGAAGACTATAACCACTCGGCCACGGAGGCCCCTTGTGGTTTTGGATAAGCTCACTCGAAGGATAACGTTCAAAGCACGAACGATGTACCTGATCTTTTTGCAATATAGATAAAGGCATTTGGTCGGGACGCTACAATCGAAACGTTTTATCCAAGGAACCGTTTTAAGCAAGAACGTTCTATCAAACCTTTACTGTATTTGTTTGTTAACCTTAGTCAATAAATGCGTTGCAAATGATAGAAACGGAAGAAATTACTGAATGTAACATATTGAAACTACTGATCAAAACCGACATTCCAACGGAAAGTTACCCTCCATCATTACAGCTAGCATTAGCAGTATTTCGAGACATGCATCCCGCTGTAAAACTAATGTTCAATAAAACTCTAGCATTGTCTAATTTATGCCTCCTTCCGATTCAATCAAGAGTTTAAGAAACTGTTTACTGAGTGCCAAACAGCTTGGTGCTACTCGGTGTCTTATCTGGATCCAAGCTGTTTGTAAATACGGACGAGGTTGCTGTTAGCGATTTAAGGGTTTAACAGACATCTACTTATACAGAGATGCAATATTGTTGAATAATTACATTTCAAGTATTTGTATCTCATTTCCATAGTAATAAAATTAAAGACAAAATTTTCTTTGAAGGACGTGCAACATAAGGTATACATTATTACCTCACTAAATCAACCACTGAATATACAGTAAAAGTCTTTAAAGCAACCACTTTATGAAAGGGTATAAAATCCTCTTGTTGGTGGTCACATAACCCTTTACTCCATACATACGCCAGTGTACACTTTTACAAACAGAGTATACCCTGATCAGAAGGCTCCTAAGGAACCGTCTGATCTGGATCTGGTTTACTTGACTGTTTGCTTAAACACATTGTAGACCGGACAAATGCAAAGAAGACAACAAAAACAAACAACCAACAAAAACACTTGTATGAGGCATTTGATCAGGGTCTGTTCTGATTTACTTGTGACGTACTATGTTTAATTCTGCCATGACCAAAACTTTCTGTGGTCATACAGTGCTCCCTCCCTACAACGACCCTCTAAATAACGATTCCCTCCTTACAACTACGCATGTCACTGTTTCCGAAAAAAACAAGGCTCCAGAAACAACATTTTTCCATCGTATTTTCTTTATGTCTCCATCAAACCCTATGTTGTGACCACTCTTTAGAATCGTCACTTTGTGACGATTTTAAAGAGTGGTCACAACATAGGGTTTGATGGAGGCATAACGGTTTTAGTTCTAGAAATAAACCTTATCTGGGGATCTGCAAACAAGCTAATTATGTTTTATTTTACCTCCCAATAACAACTCCCTCTGAACAACACATACAATCTTCGTATCCCAAAGGGTGTCGTTGTAGAGAGGGAGCACTGTATGTTATTATAGAAATGCATCTAATAAATAAAGGAAAGGACGTCAAGCTATGAAGAAAATAGCCCACTGCCTGTGACAGGAGAATATTTAGAACAGAATCGCAAAAATAGCAACTCTAATCAGATTCGAATCACATGTGCAATCGAATATACATGAACTAGACTAGTGTATCTGCAGTGTCATAATTCCATAGTTTGAAAAATATGTATAATGTGGAGATACAGTTATAGAGTTACAACGCTGTCCAATGATTTTATTTCATGCATTTGCATTTTATATCCATGGTTATCTGACTATTATGGAAATCTGTGTCAGGTAATGGTATGCTCGACACGATACATTATTGCAGTATTTATAGGATGTATCGAATGCGTCTAAGCTTTAGCAAAACGCCATTGCAATTTGTAACTACAGTAAAACCTCTCTATAACGACTACTAAATTACATCAAGTATTTTGTGTTAAAGGCAGGTGGATGCTTAAAACAAGGTGAAAGTAAACCAGAACGCTCCTATAGGAGCGTTCTGATTTACTTTCACCTTGTTTTAAGCAACCACCTGTCCAAAATATCTACTAATTAACACAAATTTAGTGGTCGTTATAGAGAGGTTTTACTGTATTATCTATCGGGGGTATAAGAGTTAGCCACTGCAAACAGTCTAGATCCAGATGAGAAGCTGTGCAACAGACACTAAATCATCATTTCTCCACCAAACCCTATATTGCTTACTCGAAGAGACAATTCTAAACAGTGGTCACAACATAGGACTTGGTGGAGAAATAAAGGAGTTATTCTTGAAGATATCTTTATTTCAAGGGATCATACACATACAAGGGATCATACACATACAAGGAATCATACACATACAAGGGATCATACACATACAAGGGGTCTTACACATACAAGGGATCATACACATACCAGGGATCATACACATACACATACAAGGGATCATACACATACAAGGGATCATACACATACAAGGGATCATACACATACAAGGGATCATACACATACAAGGGATCACACACATACAAGGGGTCATACACATACAAGGGGTCATACACCTACCAGGGATCATACACATACAAGGGATCATACACATACAAGGGATCATACACATACAAGGGGTCATACACATACAAGGGATCATACACATACAAGGGATCATACACATACAAGGGATCATACACATACAAGGGATCATACACATACAAGGAATCATACACATACCAGGGATCATACACATACACATACAAGGGATCATACACATACCAGGGATCATACACATACAAGGGACCATACACATACCAGGGATCATACACATACAAGGGATCATACACATACAAGGGATCATATACATACAAGGGATCATACACATACAAGGGACCATACACATACAAGGAATCATACACATACAAGGGATCATACACATACAAGGGATCAT
Organism: Azorinus chamasolen; assembly: GCA_963576725.1. NCBI lineage: Eukaryota > Metazoa > Mollusca > Bivalvia > Cardiida > Solecurtidae > Azorinus > Azorinus chamasolen. The sequence continues at coordinate 5,692,082 of OY755242.1, forward strand.
ACACATACAAGGGACCATACACATACAAGGGGTCTTACACATACAAGGGATCATACACATACAAGGGACCATACACATACAAGGGACCATGCACATACAAGGGACCATGCACATACACATACAAGGGTTCATACACATACCAGGGATCATACACATACAAGGGATCATACACATACAAGGGACCATGCACATACACATACAAGGGATCATACACATACAAGGGACCATGCACATACAAGGGGTCTTACACATACAAGGGATCATACACATACCAGGGATCATACACATACAAGGGATCATATACATACCAGGGATCATACACATACAAGGGATCATACACATACAAGGGATCATACACATACAAGGGATCATACACATACCAGGGATCATACACATACCAGGGATCATACACATACCAGGGATCATACACATACCAGGGATCATACACATACCAGGGATCATACAGATACAAGGGATCATACACATACCAGGGATCATACACATACCAGGGATCATACACATACCAGGGATCATACACATACAAGGGATCATACACATACAAGGGATCATACACATAACAGGGATCATACACATACCAGGGATCATACACATACAAGGGGTCTTACACATACAAGGGATCATACACATACAAGGGATCATACACATACAAGGGATCATACACATACAAGGGGTCATACACCTACCAGGGATCATACACATACAAGGGATCATATACATACCAGGGATCATACACATACAAGGGATCATACACATACAAGGGGTCATACACATACAAGGGGTCATACACCTACCAGGGATCATACACATACAAGGGATCATATACATACAAGGGATCATACACATACAAGGGATCATACACATACAAGGGATCATACACATACAAGGGATCATACACATACACATACAAGGGATCATACACATACCAGGGATCATACACATACCACTGAATATACAGTAGTTTACAGGAGCATCTGGATTTCTTTCGTCCTGCATTTAGCAACCACCAGCTTTTAAACACACGATTGCCTATTAATTAAGTGGTTACTTTAGAGGTGTTCTACAGTAAAATCCAAATCCTTATAATGATACAGTTAAACTTCGAGATAATTCGAACAATAAGTTCAGTGCTTCCACAACTTACAAAACAGAATTGCTCTAAAATGTATCGCTTCAGATAATCTAGAAACACGTGTGACAGTTTAATACAGGTCTAAAATAATGCTGAAAGCTCCTATAAGAGCTTCCAGCATTACTTTCGACCTGTGTTAGGCTGTGAATGTTGAGAAAATTTTCAGATTAGAAAGCGGATAACACGAACTTCTGTTATCTCGAACTGATTTGTATAATATCGAGTTTCAGCTGTATAATTAAGGTGTCAATCAGTTTGAACCCAGACGGGACGCTCAATCACTCGGCGTCTCAACAAGACTAAGAGTGTTTCACAGTATGCTAAGTGTTAAGCCTCTTCTTCATAAAAACATACTTTAACCCATTTGCAAACAAAGAAGACCCAGATTAGACGACTCCTATAGAAGCCGTCTGATCAGGGTCTGCTATGTTTGTTATTGGCATGTGATCGATCTGTTTCTTTGGTTTCTAAAATGGCAACAATGTTCCACCTTCCATATCTCATTATAACTATTATTCAGTAGGTATTGAAATTTGGAGAAAATAAAGGACAGGGAAAGAGTTAAGTGATATTAGTTTGTAATTTTGTACTTGCCAGGAGGTTATTGTGCCGAAATATGTCGGATGTGTTAACAAAATGTCTATTACCCCTTTCGCTGCCAAACTCTGTCGTCTGCTAACTTTGTCGTCTGCTAAAAAAAATAATTATTTTATTTTCTTCATTTTTATTTCAAAAACATAGTAACAGTTACAAACAGTTTGGATCCTGATGAGACACCGAGTTACTCGGCGTCTCATCTGGATCCAAACTGTTTGCATAGGTAATCACAGATCCGGCATTGGCGGCGAAAGGGTTAATATAAAACAATATGCATATGACGTTTATTACACTCTTTCTGATATTTAATATTTGTTCCCCATTACACAAAGAAAATGCTAGCAGGATGGTATATTTGATTGTTGTCGGTATTTAACTCTTTCCTTCATATATTCGTGTTTCCATGCATTTGCAAACATAGTAGATCTAGATCAGATATCTCCTATAGAAATTGTCTGATCAGGGTCTACTCTGTTTGCTAGTTGACTTTGAAAACATCTGTTTCTGAACTGTATAAAATGGCTACAATGTTCCACTTCCACATTTCATTATAACTATTTTGTCCATGAATATTCAGAAGGTACTGAAATTTGGAATAAGTATAGAACAGCGAATGGGTTAATGTGCACATGCTCTTTTTGTGGGCTTTTGTAATATTTCATTGGTAAATCCGTGTTGGGGTGGATAAAATCAACTGGTAGGCCTACCACGTTTGCTGAAGATACTGTTGATTACTGTATGAATATGAAGAATCCCTAGGTCGGACAGACAAATACTTGGTTTTAATAAATAATGAATAATTGTGATATTAAAATAAATTTTAATTGACAATGTATTTGAATGACCAGCCGCTCATGAATACAGCCTAACCCCCTTACCCATCGCTTTTTATTGCATATTTGGCATTTTTATTTTTTCAATCTGCAGGCCCGGACCTGCAATGTCTTATACAGTGCTCCCTCTCTACAACGACACCCTTTGGGATACGAAGATTGTATGTGTTGTTCAGAGGGAGTTGTTATAGGGAGGGAAAATCAAACATAATTAGCTTGTTTGCAGATCCCCAGATAAGGTGCATTTTGAGAACTAAAACCGTTATGCCTCTATCAAACCCTATGTTGTGACCACTCTTTAGAATCGTCACAAAGTGACGATTCTAAAGAGTGGTCACACCATAGGGTTTGATGGAGGCATAAAGAAAATACGATGGAAAAAGTTGTTTCTGGAGCCTTGTTGTTTCGGAAACAGTGACATGCGTTGTTGTAAGGAGGGAATCGTTATTGAGAGGGCCGTTGTAGGGAGGGAGCACTGTAGTACCTACACCACTGCCTGTCATACACAAGGGGTATATCTAATTCATACTGAACACATCCAAAAGATGATGGTAAATCAACTCCAATAAAATAAAGAAATTTAACGCATTAAAAAACTAATATCTGATAGGGGTAAATTATAAATGCTACAATAAAGTATCAGAGATAAAATATGGATATCTTTATAAACGTGGTGATTTTACGAATATTTGCTTCAGCCGTACGCCCGACGATCTATATCTGTCTGTCTGTCTATCTTTCTGCCTGACTCCTGTCTGTCTGCATGTCTGTCGGTCGGTTGGTCTAGCTGTCTGGCTATCTGCCTGCCTATCTGTCTGTCTGTCTATCTGTCTGTCTGTCTGTCTGTCTGTCTGTTTGTATGTTTGTCTGTCTCTCTGTCTGTCTACCTGTCTGTCTGTCTATCTTTCTGTATGCTTGTCCATCCACCCATCCATCCATCCATCTCTCAATCCATCCATCCATCCATCCATCCATCCATCCATCCATCCATCCATCCATCCATCCATCTATCCATCTATCCATCAATCCATCCATCAATCAATCCATTCATCCATCCATCCACCCATCCCTCCCTCTCTCCATCCATCTCTCCATCCATCCATCGATCTCTCAATCCATGCATGCATGCATGCATCCATCCATCCATTCAAAAATTGAGAGGTTTATGTTATTTATGTATTTTGTACTATTTTTTTTATTTTTTACATTAATATTCATGTGTATACAAACACGGTAATTCCTGCATATAGCCTTTAAACAAAAGCACAAGGTCTTAGCTTTAATTCGGTACCAGTTTTATACAGTTATCACAAACATTTTCTGTGATACGGAAGATTTTTGCAGGTAAGTGTCGACTGACAAAATATGTGTGAACAGAGTGAAATGAATGGTTACTATGGAAACAGTTAAAACGTCACTTAAAGTTAACGTTTTGGTCCTCAAATTTAATAGTTTGTTTACTGAGGATTTTGTCAACTGCATTTGAAGTTGTTTTCTGATATTTGTAGTATAAAAAGGGAATAGTTTACATTATTTACGTTATTTCTATACTTTTTTATTATTTTTAATATTGTCATTAATATTCATGAGTATGCAAATAAGGTAATTTAACCAAAAAAATTGGAAATTAAAGCAAAACGTATTATCTTCCATTTGGTACCAGTTTTATAAGTTTAGGACAAAACCTGGCTATGATATGGGCAAATTTGCAGGTATTGGTCATCATTACGAAAACTGGGGGTTGCCATGGTTAAAATACACATAGCCTAAACTAGTTTAAACTTGAGTACATTCGCGATTCTGATTCAGGAGACTTTTCTGAACATTTTTGTACCCATGAAAAAAGTCTAGGGGTGCATGGTAGACCCAACAGGCTCCCAGAGTATATGGTATGTACATACATTGTTTAAATGTGTGTTGTTTCCTGTATGTCATAGAACTGTGATAGTCTCTTATAATTCGTTTTAGAATGGATGTGTTCTTCATTCTACTATGTATTGTAAAGCTGTTTCCGCTGTTCATGTATTATGTACACATGTGAGACCCAAATAAAGATATATCCATCTATGCGCGGAACAAATTGCATTGTTTCCTGCACAGAAGAGCATCCGGGTAGAACCATCGACCTACCGCAAGCCAGTTGGAAGGCTCCCTCACATGAAAACTCTAAATACTCAGACCGGGATTCGAACCACAGGGGTGAGTGGTTTTTACCGATGAAAATAGACTTTATGATATTAACCCTTCGCTTGCTGAATTTTAAAATACAGTTCTCCTCCTTTACCCATGCCCTTTTGTATAATTACATATATCGTCACTGTGTACACGTATTTCGCTGTGCAATCACTGCTGTGGAGTGCACTGGTTGCACAATCAACCTGCAGGAGCTGTCTCATCTGGGTCTTCACTATTTACAGGTAGGTATATTGACGTGAATAGCAAGCGAAGGGTTAAAAGCGATTGTCAGTCGAAGATCATAACCACTCGGCCACGGAGACCCAACTATAGTATAGTATAATCATGGACCTAGTCTTGACAGAAATTATATATTTCTACCATTATTTCGTCCTAGCGGAACAGGGAGACATATTAAAATAAGAATGTTTAATTTCATTATGTTTTCTTAATCATGCCTACGTGTTGACACCAAAGTGTCTCATATCGTGGGTAGCGATGAAACAACTGTTGGTGTCAAAATATGGACACCAACGTGCGTATAAGAAATAATGGCATCATGAACATTCGTTAGGTGCACAGTTACATGTTCTATATTTATTCCAAAATTCAGTACCTACTGAATATTAATGATCCTATGGAAGCCGTCTGATCTAGGTCTATTCTGTTTGAAAATGCGTGAATACTCGTTTATTTAAAGGAAATGGTTAAATACGGTCGCGAATAGCATGAAGACTCGTTCTTAGAACAAGCAAGGTGCGGTTATGTACTACATGGCCTTCAAACCGGTGATGTCCCAGATGAATCACTGCAATTAACTCTTATCATGCTGTAATAAACAATTTCTGTTCAAACTTTATTCTTGAGAAATTACAATAGTTACTCACATTTCGTTAATGCATTTGAGAAGATTTTGACCGGATGTAAAACAGCTTGATCACGATGAGATGGCAAGTTAATTAGCATCTAATCTGGATCCAAGCTGATGACAAATTCCATTCAGATCGTGCTTCGTATGACAGGGTTACTATAACCGGAGCTATGTGAGGCCAACGAGTCCGTTCGTAGTATTTTAAACGTTACTGAAATACCCACACAAAGGCCAGTTAGATTGCCTATTTAACCTTATGTTTATTTATGGCTACCTAGCCTTACCATATCCGCTAGTTTAGGGTTGAGCTTACTCAATTTATCACAATAAGGCTATTGTATCATTATCAGAACCGCACGTAAGGTCTCCCGGATTTGAGGACAAATTTGTCACGTTGATAACAACGCACCCGTAGAGCGACAGGTCGGTTGTACAGTCTCTCATAAGGTGTCGCTATCATACTGTGGTCAGCATAACAACGCAAGAAGGTGGGGCTACACTCAGGGTAGCCAATTAAATACAGACTAATTCGCCTTGTCCAATCCGCATTGAGAGAAGTTATATAGCTGGAGGTGTGTTAAATTCAATCGTTACATTATACTTTTTAATCTCGAAATGATTTGCATTGCATATGTTTTAGATTCAGATCAGACTAGGATCAATTAAGCTCTCATAAAAATCAAAAGCGTTTGTTTCTCCATTGATATATTTTCAGCTTTTTATGTGAATCAGATAACTTCTGAAATGTTTAAGTAGCGACGGTGTCGCTTTTTAAACAGCTTAAGGGTTACGGCAGTATACAGTATATAAAGCGAGTTCGTTACACTGTGTGTTATCAACAGTAAAATACATTTGTTGCTCAAAGACCACAGTCCATTCTAACGGGATTTTACAAATTGTTTCTTGCGTTTGTCAACTATCGACATATCTGGTATGTATTTAGAATGTATGTAGGTAGTAAGTAATTAGTATGTATTAATTATGAGTCAATGAAGAAAACAACATGCTTATACTTTAAATAATGTATTCACATTACAATGATAATAACAGTCTCAAATTCTAGAGTATGCTATGCAACAAATTCCTCTAAAGCGACCACTTTACGAACAAACATATGTGTCGTTAAAAGCAAGTGGTTACTTAATATAATACGAAAGTAATACCGAAAGTTCCAAGATACAAGATACAAGAAACTTTGTTTATAGTCGGGTGTTACAAGATAACATTAAACATTAGCTAGAAGCTATTTACCGACTAACAGTGGGAACTTTCTGCATAAGGTTCATCTTGCATTAATATACCATTTGCCTTTAACACCCATAGTTAGACCTCGTTTTTTGCGGTCAGTTAAGAGAGTTCTTCTGGTATATGTTCTGCTTTGTAATGTATAGCTTAACTCTTTGCCTGCAAAGTTCGACCTGACTGACATAAGCAAACAGCTTGAATTCATATGCGACACTATGTAACCCCGTTTTTCATCAGGATCCAAGCTATTTGACACCCGATCAATAGTCATATGCGACACCATGTAACTCCGTTTCTCATCTGCATCCAAGCTATTTGACACCCGAGCAATAGTTACGCAAACGTTTGAGCGAAATAGAAATAAGTAAATATTGTAATAGATCAAAGATGAAGCAGAATCCAGTTTTAAAGCTTGTAATCGTTTTTGAGGGTACATGTATTACATTTGAAATATGAGACCTATGGGTTTGTACAAATAGAATAGAGGTAAGGCTGGATGTTTGGAAATGGCACAGCAACACCAGAAGCACAATGAGATGCGCAATTATACTTATACGTACGACCTTCATAGAATTGTCCCGTGCCTGTTCGTCATATGAGCAGTGCCGTAAAAATCAAAGCTCAAACAAACATATTTGAAAACAAAAGACAAGATGTGACGCCACGACTCACACAGATGCACGATAAGGCATGTCATTACAAAATGCCTTACTAAAGAGTAAATATCGGTTGGTCCAGGTCTATGATACTGCGACTGGTATTCACATATTGTCAATACAGTAAAACCTCTCTATAACGGCCACTAAATTACATCCAGTAGCTTGTGTTTAAGGCAGGTTGCTGCTTAAAGCAAGGTGAAAATAAAACAACGCTCCTGTTTTACTTTCACCTTGCTTTAAGCGACCACAATCCCTAAATACCAAGTAATTAACACAAGTTAGTGGCCATAATAGAGAGGTTTTACTGTAGTATTTATCACGTTATTTACAGAACTCGTTAATGATATGCTCATAATTATAATTATGTACACGCGTGTCCAATAAATGTAGAATTGCACGTCATCGAAATAACAAATAAATATAAAATTACAGGTCACACGTCAATTATCTTATATCTGTATTGTTCAAATATCAAAATAATATTAGTATGACATAGTATATATATGACAAGAATTATGTTGATAAAAATTAAGCCTTAACTTCATTCATAAATATGTAACGCTTCGGGAAGTAAATCCGGGTCACGGACCTCTTGTAGGGGATGTCTGTTCAAGGTCTGCTCCGTTTGCTTGTGAAACAATACAGGTGCGATTCTTCATATTATGCGAGGGCTAATACATGTATATATTAATTGAACTTCAGATAATTAATACTCATAAAGTTATTACAGTAAAACCTCTCTATAACGGCCACTAAATTACATTAAATATTTTGTGTTAAATGCAGGTGCCTGCTTAAAGCAAGGTGAAAGTAAAACAGAACGCTCCTATAGGAGCGTTCTGTTTTACTTCCACCTTGCTTTAAGCAACCACCTGCCCTAAATGCCAACTAATTAACATAATTAAGTGTCCGTTATAGAGAGGTTTTACTGTATTCGTATATGAGTGTTCATGAAGTAAAAGGCTGTAACCCTTGCCTTCATATAAACGCCTATTCACACAGTTGCAAACAGAGTAGACCCATATCAGAGGGCTCCTATAGGAGCCCTCTGATCCACAGGTGCTAGGCGTGTGGCCATTTCACAAATACTGCTTATAAATACCTTCAAATACGTTTTGACATCATAACTTGACATTATAAAAAAAGAAAAAAAAATGATTTTTTTTCTCGTATAGTATATTACTATATAAAGGTATGTAACTAAATGGTCCAAAGTGGCAGAAAAAATGCACCAACTACATTCCGCGTCTTGTTACGACGTCAATTTCCCCTCGATTTCAATCAAATATGAGTCAATGCACGCAGAAATGTCCAGTCTTTCAAATACACACCATTGATTGTCGATCATAAGCCGAAAAATTATGTTTTGAGACAATAAACTCCAGCTTCGATTTAGTCGACCGAGTCACTACCGACACATACATGCACATTTTCACCACTGATGACATCGAAAGTCACACTAGATCTCATAATATGGTCCGTTTTCCACTCTCATTCAATAAAACTAACATAACCATTCAACTCACTGTCGATGTCAACCTCAAAGTTACTACCGGTTCTACGAAACTGAAGAGTTTTCGAAACAACCCGCGGCTGTCAACATTCGGCCAGCCATGATTTTTCGTGACCCGGAAATGCTTGAAGCGAAGAAGCGACTGGTGCCCGGCAGACCATTTGACTACTATAAAGCAGGTAACAAGTGCCCTGTAAACTGCTGATTATGTTCGCCCAAAATTTAGATTTTCTATTCTAATAAGACTGAAAAAAAGAAAGAACTAGCTCTATTTAAAATTTAATGACAGCCTTCATTTCATATATATATTAGGAACAATGACTATAGTTACTTGGTAATTATACTGATTATTTTATAATCGTTTGCTGTCTAATATATGTGTTAATTTATTTTTCATATATAGTGTCCAGCACATGACTGAAAAATGTATACGTCGACTGCATTTTATTTTCCAGTTAACCTTTCCCTGTTCAATAATCATGTAAGAAAAAGTAACACCATGAATATTTATTAGATTAATATTTATCATTTTCAAGGGCATGTTTGCTTCGACGAATGGTATAGAATTATATCTATATATCATGGCACAAATGGAGTAGATCCTGGTCTTCTACGAGCTATCTGATTTGGGTCTATACTGTTTTCAAAGGCGTGAAAAGGTGTTTATAGGAGGTAAAGGGTTAACAGGGTGTTTTATACAGAAACCGGGCACCAGTAATCATGTTTACAGGGCACTTGTTACCTGCTTCATAGTAGTCAAATGGTCTGCCGGGCACCAGTCGCTTCTTCGCTTCAAGCATTTCCGGGTCACGAAAATCATGGCTGGCCGAATGTTGACAGCCGCGGGTTGTTTCGAAAACTCTTCAGTTTCGTAGAACTGGTATTAACTTTGAGGTTGACATCGACAGTGAGTTGAATGGTTATGTTAGTTTTATTGAATGAGAGTGGAAAACGGACCATATTATGAGATCTAGTGTGCCTTTCGATGTCATCAGTGGTGAAAATGTGCATGTATGTGTCGGTAGTGACTCGGTCGACTAAATCGAAGCTGGAGTTTATCGTCTCAAAACAGTAATTTTTCGGCTTATGATCGACAATCAATGGTGTGTATTTGAAAGACTGGACATTTCTGCGTGCATTGACTCATATTTGATTGAAATCGAGCGGAAATTGACGTCGTAACAAGACGCGGAATGTAGTTGGTGCATTTTTTTCTGCCACTTTGGACCATTTAGTTACATACCTTTATATAGTAATATACTATACGAAAAAAATAATGTTTTTTTCTTTTTTTTATAATGTCAAGTTATGATGTCTAAACGTATTTGAAGGTATTTATAAGCAGTATTTGTGAAATGGCCACACGCCTAGCACCTGTGCTCTGATCAGGATCTGCTCACTTTGATTTTCACATGATATAGATCTGATTCTACAGTTTTTGACAAAACAGAACATTTACTTGAACTGATTACATTATAAAATGCAGCTAATACATATCCATGACGTCATTACTTCTTACATGAATAGAGAACAGAGAAGGGGTTAAGGAATTGTAAATGTTACTTTAGTGCCAGCAGATGACTGTTATGTCAAATTGTATAACTGTAATTGTATTGATGACATATATATATATACACAAATAAATCTATTTATCTATGACGAAGTGTGAAATCAAGTTCTTTGAAAATTCAAAAATATATGATGGATTTCTAAACATTTCACCAACTGAATATTCTTTTCATTCTTAGTTAAATATGGTATTCCTATTATAAGAAATATCACTGTTTTAAAGTATTTTTCTACCTTTCAGAGGGGGCATTTTAAGAGGAACATGTGTATAAATCTCGACATATATACGTTGATGTGTTTACCGTTTACAAGAGGAATATGTATATTTTCAAATAAAACTGCCAGGAGGGCAGTTTTGGTTTCTTCACTTATTATCATCACGACCTGTTTAACATTGTTTTGGCAGAGACCGTACTCGTACGTAATGGGTGCAGAACGACTGGAAAAGTACAAAGCAGATGAAACAATAGCAAGAAGTGGACAAACTGAAATTAAATTAGAAAACGTCTACAGACCAAACTTTAAGCAGTTAAGTTACTTTCCAAAAGCTAATCAGCATGATTTTCCCGTAGTAGTCGGAACAGATCCGTATATCATAAATAACGACACTATTTGCAAAAGAGCAAGAAATCTTGCGTTCGTTGTTCTGGTACATTCAGCAACGGAACACTTTATACAGCGGTCCAATATCAGACGAACATGGGGGAATATCAGTTTGTATACCGACCGGGAAATTAGAGTGGTGTTTCTACTTGGAAAGTCTAAAAGTGACTTGCTCGATGCAAAGATAAAGAGAGAAAGTAGTGTTTACAACGATATTGTGCAAGGCTCGTTTATCGATACGTATCATAACCTAACATACAAAGTCGTATTGGGGATGAAATGGGTATCGGAAAACTGTATGAACCCAAGGATGATCGTGAAAGTGGATGACGACGTGTTCGTTAATATTTACCAACTGTTAAATGATATAGATATCATATATAAAGACAGAGCAAGAGAAATTCTCTGTTCAAAAAAAGTTACAGGGTCCACCGCGATCCAAAGAGACGGTGCCAAATGGTCGCTTCCGTGGGGATACTTCAGTAACATGACGCATTATCCATTTGATTATTGCAATGGATATTTTGTTTTGATTACACCCGACATCGTAAAACCATTATACGAGGCTTCTAAGGTAACACCTCGAGTGTGGATAGATGATGTATACTTGTTTGGACTTGTTGCGGATGTTATAGGTGGGGTTCAGATAAATAATTTAGATACTCTACATATATATGGATTTTCTGGCATGGAATGTTTCAAGTCAAAGACAAAAATATGTAATTACAGAGCTGTGATAATGCAGGATCCAAATGCCTTTGAACAAATCTGGAAGGATTCGTTGATTAATCGTCAACTAGCTCATGTGTCCTGATTGAATTAATAAAACGTGTGCAATTATATGTACAGGTAATGAGATAATAACATGGGATAGTAGTCTTGTATGTCGGCAGAAGACAATTGGCGTTAAAAATGCCAATGTGATTCTCAATTGTATAAAAATAAAGATGTAGTTCATCGCATAATTTACGTTACTGATAAGATAGTAACGGAGATTGACGTTTAACTACGTTTTACGTTTAGCTCTTTACAATCACGAGAGAGACCCTTATGACGCGTATGTAAACAGAATATACCTAGATTAGATTGAACCGTCTTATCAGTGTATGTTCTATTTTCATATGAAATCATAGATCTGCTTCGACAGTTTTGCCTTGACCTAAAATTCTTCTTTCATATAACATTATGAAAACCACTAACAGATATTCATGTGGTCGTGAAGTATTGTGCAAGTATTTATGAGGACGATTATTAACTATTCTCTTGCTGAATTTCAAAACTCATTTTCCCTTCTTTACCCATGCCCTGTTGTATAATTACATATATTTTCACTGTGTACAAGTATTTCGTTGTGCAGTCACTGCTGTGAAGTGCATTGGTTGCACAATCAACTTGTAAATAGTGCAGACCCTGATGAGACAGCTTCTGCAGGAGCTGTCTCATCTGGGTCTTCACTATTTACAGGTACGTATATTGACGTGAATAGCAAGCGAAGGGTTACATATTCAGTGGGTAACGATTTAACCCATTCTCTCCTACCAACGCCTTTTTGTGTCTATGTTAAACTGGTTCTTTGAAATCATTGTGATAAATAGAGCATATGCTCCTATGGAGCAAATGCTCTATGTAACACAATGGTTTAAAACTAAGCAATTCTAAATTTCCCTTTTCTATAGTTAATGTTCCTTTTCTGTAGATTAATTCAAAGAATGTTGAGTCTAAAATATTCTAGGAGAGAATGAGTTCAATAGGCACGAGGTAAAGGTTTAAGCAATCCCCTCTCATGTTGTCCAACACTAACAGTACTGAGGATTTAGCAGTATTGAGATACCATAAGTATTAAATATATATAAACTTATGAAAACTGGGATGTAATCATTACTTTGATGATATGAATATGTGTACTCTTTTGATGCTCATTGCTTTACATTTGAACTGTGATATCTCGATTTCGGATAACTCGAACTTTGTATAACTCGAACAAAAAGTCCAGTCCTTACAATACAGAATTGCTCTAAAATGTATCGCTACAGATATCTAGAACACCCGTGACAGCTTAATGCAGGTCTAAAGTCTAAAGTAATGCTGAAAGCTCCTGCATTAAGCTGTGAACTGAGAAATTGTTCAGATTAGAGAGCGGATAACTCGAACTTCTGTTATCTCGAACTGATTTGTATAGTCCCTTGATGTTCGAGATATCGAAGTTCAACTATATATGAAAAATAGGTAGAATATAACTTTAAGCTATGTATATGTCCAAGATTAGCTCAGTCCGGACATGTCCATAAAAACTGCAAAATACTCGTTAGACCTTTCCTCCATAACAAAGTAGAAACACTCCATCTTATCAGAATCTGCTGTAGATCTATTTGCATGAGAAATTTACCCTGAACAGGCAACAGTTTAACCCTTCATTCCAATAATCTTCATGTAAGAAATAATGGCATTAAGAGTATTAATTAGATTAATTGTTATAAAAGCACACGGACACATAAAAAGTTTTGCCATGACAGAAACTGTAAATTTGTGTCAGATATATTATCAAAAGCAAACGGTTTAGACCATGATCAGACGGCGTCTTCACACCAACCTATTGCACGCAGGTGGATAATTGTTTTAACTCTTCGTTTGCCATTGACGCCAATATACCTACCTGTAAATAGTGAATACCCAGATGAGACAGCTCCTGCAGGAGCTGTCTCATCAGGGTCTGCACTTTTTACAAGTTGATTGTGCAATCAGTGCACTCCACAGCAGTGATTGTACAGCGATACACTTGGTCACAGTGAATATATATGTAATTATACAACAGGGCATGGGTAAAGAAGGAGAAATGTATTTTACAATTCAGCAAGAGAAGGGGGTTAAACTATACTCACCGTTTGGATACAGATGCGATGCCCAGTTACCCTGCGTCTCATCTCGATTCCAACTCTTTGACACTCTGACTGAATGTCTCAGCGTACTTTGAAGAAAAATCACTTTCAGAACTATGACAGGCGATTGGAGACTTCCAACAGACGATAAAATATTACTGTGCGTTAACCCATTTCTTCCTAGACTATTATTAGGTCTAATATATTTGATTAATTCTACAGAAAAGGAGCATTTACAAGAGAAAAGTGCACTTTCAGAATGTTGAAGTTTTGGAACCATTGCGGTAAATGGAGCATTTGCTCCTACGACGCGAATTCCCTCTTTATCACAATAGTTTAAATTGGGTCACCATCCATTGTGGCCATCGAAAAGATATTACAGTAAAACCCCGCTAATGCGACCACCTAAAAGAGGTATAATTCTAGATGCTCTATGCAGGTGGTAGTTTAATGCATAACAAAGGTAATGCAGAAAGCTCCTAGAGGAGCCTTCTGCATTACTTTTGTCATGCATTAAGCAACCGCCTGCTTATAAAGACCCATGTTTATTTATTAAGTGGTCGCATTAGAGGGGTTCTACTGTATTTGATTGTCATAGCAAACCAGTTGTCGGATAAATACCGCCAATAGTGGCTATTATTAAAAAAGTAGTGTACGACGTGTTATTGTTCGCATGCTTGTTTTTGTACCATTTTACTGTTGCATATCCACTTGAATAATTGATTTATTTCTTATTACAGTTTAGCTTCGATATCTCGAACTCTGATAAGTCAAAATTCGAGATAACTCGAACTAAGATTTCGGTACTTCCAAAGCTTACAATACAGATAGCCCTAAAATGTATTACTGCACATATCTAGAAACACACGTGACAGCTTAATACTAGTCTAAAGTAACGCTGAAAGCTCCTACAGGAGCTTTTAGCATTACTTTTGACATGCATTAATCTGTGACCTTGAGAATGTGTCCAGATTAGAAATAGGAAATCTCAAACCTCTGTTATTTCGAACTAATTTGTATAGTCCCTTGAAGTTCGAGATTTCGAAGTTCAACTGTATTAAATGGCCCTATCACGCTATAGCGTATGAGACGAACGTAAGCATAGCGTATGAAAACCTGGTCATACGCACAACTGTTGAGCGTATGAACCCAACATTTTCCACCACAATATTCGACGAACGTATTAGCAGCGCGTGAATAGCGTATACATACCGTGCATCTGGCGTATATTCAGCGCATGCGAAACGTATACGAGCGTGTTGCAACTTATGTCACCCTCAGTGTAGCGTATATCAGCATATAAGAAGCGTATGCGAGCAAATTAGTAACGTATTCTTACCGCATGTGAGCATATGAGTAGCGTATGGATAGCCAGAAATAGGTTAAATACGTTAGTCATTCGTCAGACATACGTTACAATTACGTTACTGATACGCTATCCATATGATAGCTTCACCGGCCGCCTTCATGCCACCGTATGTGAAACGTATTTGACCTATAAGTAATGTACCTTTACCGACACTCTAGCGTATTCAACGTGTGCCTAGCGCATGATGAACGTATGCGTATCGTATACTTCATACGCTCGTATACGCTGAACTTTTTTGAACATATTCAAAAAGTATTTTCGGTCTCTGCGTATGAGAACGTTCACCGACGTATGGCAGCGTATCTGAAACGTATATGACGTATGCCTTACCAATCCCTAGCGTATATCTGCGTATGCGAGCTCTATCTATGCAAACAGTTTGGACCCAGATGAGACGCTGAGTAACTCGGCATTGTCAGCAGTGACACAGAACACTCTCCTGGAAGTGTCTGTGTTACGTTTAACTGTATTTGACTAGATGTTGCTTTAATGTCGCTTAAGGCATGTGTTATTAGGTTCTATGTAGTAATAATACAAAGTATATACATGTATACCGTATATAGGTACAGAAGAGGAATACACTGCTTATGTTTAGTACGGCTTAGTTCCTATGTTAACCCTTTCCTTCATAGTAACGCCTTTTCACGACTTAACCCTTTCTCTGTTCTATATTTAGCCCAAATTTCAATACCTACTGAATATTCATTAACAAAATAGTTATAAATAAATATGAAAGGTGGAGCATTGTAGACATTTTAGAAAGCAAAGAAACAGATCTTTCAAATTCTATTAGCAAATAGAGCAGACCTTGATCAGACGGCTCCTCTAGGAGCCGTCTGATCTGGGTCTACTCTGTTTACAAATGCGTGAAAACACGTTTATATGAGGGAAAGGGTTAAGAAAACAGAGTGCACTCAGATTTGACTTCTCCTGTAGGAACCGTCTGATATGGGTATGATCTGTTTTACGTATGGATCTATATATGTAGTTCTGTTTCTTGTCTAGTCCGCAATTCTCTTGTGATGATTACAGGTAACATTATCGAAATATTGTGCTTAGTAATTATCGATTCAGCCGTAAATACCATTAGGTAAAAGGTTAATTATTCTGGGGTATGTCTATTTTTTTGTCTAATAATGCATATTGGATGCTCCTTATTAATTCTTCTATATTTCGTTTCGATAGATATTTATGCGGGTGCATTGTATACCACGGATTCATATTCATATTATTGCAGTGTGTGGTGGATTTATTAATTCTATCTAGTCAGTTTTACTTTTCTGTTTATTCAAGTTAATCTTTCTTTTCAATCCGTTTGTTTATTTTGTATCAAGTTGCTACGCATTAGTTGCTATGTATTACCTGAATCATATTTGTATCATGTACTACTCTCCGTGTATGGAGGCTGAGTCTGCAGAATCCTAACGTATTGTTACCTGCTGCTTATTTGTAGTCTGCAGCATTCTGCTGTATTGTTGCCTGCTGCTAATTTGTAGTCTGCAGCATTCTGCTGTATTGTTGCCTGTTGCTAGTTTGTAGTCTGCAGCATTCTGCTGTATTGTTGCCTGCTGCTAATTTGTAGTCTGCAGCATTCTGTCGTATTGTTGCCCGCTGCTAATTTGTAGTCTGCAGCATTCTGTCGTATTGTTGCCTGCTGCTAATTTGTAGTCTGCAGCATTCTGTCGTATTGTTGCCTGCTGCTAATTTGTAGTCTGCAGCATTCTGTCGTATTGTTGCCTGCTGGTAATTTGTAGTCTGCAGCATTCTGTCGTATTGTTGCCTGCTGCTAATTTGTAGTCTGCAGCATTCTGTCGTATTGTTGCCTGCTGCTAGTTTGTAGTCTGCAGCATTCTGTTGTATTGTTGCCTGCTGCTAGTTTGTAGTCTGCAGCATTCTGTCGTATTGTTGCCTGCTGCTAGTTTGTAGTCTGCAGCATTCTGTCGTATTGTTGCATGCTGCTAGTTTGTAGTCTGCAGCATTCTGTTGTATTGTTGCCTGCTGCTAATTTGCAGTCTGCAGCATTTTCTAAACTTTTAAATGCCGTTCGGATATGTTGTTTGCAATAGTTGAACTTTAGTGATAAATAGATTGGATCTCAAATCCGACCCACGTTTCGTCCAGGGAAGGTAAAGGCGGAGAGGTGTCGGTTTTCATATAATTTGCCCTTGATACACTGAACTCTTTAACAGTTCGGTACTACAGTGTCTGTGAAATGGAAATAACTGCATATTTCCTGAGGTACTCTAAGTTTCATTTTAATAGAACATTCAAACTGGGTATTCATCTTTTGATTAACCATTATTCCATGTATACTCATGAAAGAAACAAAACGAATATATATGAATTCGTTCAATGACATATAAATGCAATACTTGCTGCAATACATGGCGGAAACTAGAATCAGACCTACAACAGAACATGTCCTTAGGGGCCATTCATTTACTGAACATATGAGTCTAAAAAACAGGTGGCTTCACGCAGGGCGACAGTAATGTAGAAAACTCAAATGGGAGCTTTCTGCAACCACCGGCCTTATAGACACAAAATTGGACCTATTTTTGATGACCGTTTAACCCTTCGCTTGCTATTCACCTCAATATACATATCTGTAAAAATTGAAGACCCAGATGAGACAGCTCCTGCAGGAGCTGTCTCATCAGTGCCTTCACTATTTACAAGTTGATTGTGCAACCAGTGCACTCCACAGCAGTGATCGCACAGCGATATACTTGTACACAGTGAAGATATATGTAATTATACAACAGGGCATGGATAAAGAAGGAGAAATGTGTTTTAAATTTCAGCAAGAGAAGGGTTAAAACAACCTCTACTGCAAATCGGTTAACAGGCATATATGTATCTATGAAGTAAAGGGTCAACATCGACGTCCTCAACAAATGATTAAATAACGATCGGCAACAAAAGGGTCTGTTTTGCCCAAGCTTTTACCGTGAATTGTTACCGTTTTTTGCTTTCTCTTATCTCATTTATCGCGACTTTAGTTGCGTTTGTGCACAGCTGGGTTATGGTGAGATGCCGAGTATCTCGGTATTTGATCTGGATCTAAGTCGTTTGATACTCAGACAGTAAGCATATTCGAATAATATTAATCGAATCGGAAATAGTCCAAATGGTACCACATCTAAATTGGAGTATACATTACAATTATTATAGTGTTTCTTAGCGGGATAAGTGTTAATTCTATTATCTCCTTTGTGTCCATAAACGTCCACGCTGTTTGCAGATTTCGTAACGAATAACATGCTGTCAAAGAACAAATGAAAGGCACTTTACCGTTACATGCCTAATAACTTGCTACTTCTGGACCGCAATCTCTTTTTTTATTACCATTATTTTTGCCCGATTTGGAAAAAATATACAATCGCCCTTATCAGTAGGCTAGTGATGTATCAAAACATGTGTGCGATCGATATTAATGTAGTAAAATAAGACAGATGCGGATATGAAAAGACACGCATTTTGAAAATTGAATATTGCAGACAATTAAGTTTGCATTAGCAATGAATAAAACACGTCATATGCTTATCACGGTCTGTTTGGGCTCGTAAACACTTCACATGCTTATCACGATCTGTTTGGCACTCGTAAACAGTGTGGATGCAGATCAGACGTCGAGTAACTCGGCATCTTGTCAGGATTCAAAATGTTTGGTATAATAAAATCATCAATTTCGGAAAGATATAACATTTCCACACACATTCTTACAACAAGGGGTCATTGTGAGTCTGTATCGCTCATTTAAAGTGGAACCACGATATCGCGAACTTTAAGGGACCGTACAAGTTACTTCAAGATAATGGAAGCTCGAGTTAGCCTTTGTTCTAATTTGAGAAATGTATTGACGTGACAGCTTACTGTAGGTCGAACGTAATGCTTAACGCTCATGTAGTCCTGTAGGGGCTCTCAGCATTACTTGCGCCCTGTACCAAACTGTCGCATAGCTTTATAGATGTTTGCAGTGGTGAAGTTAAGAACAATTCTCTATTACAAATTTTGAAAGAACCGACATTTTTAACCCTTCGCTTGCTGAATTTTAAAATACATTTCTCCTTCTTTACCCATGCCCTGTTGTATAATTACATATATCTTCACTGTGTAGAAGTATTGCGCTGTGCAATCACTGCTGTGGAGTGCACTGGTTGCACAATCAACTTGTAAATAGTGCAGACCCTGATGAGACAGCTGCTGCAGGAGCTGTCTCATCTGGGTCTTCACTATTTACAGGTAGGTATATTGACGTGAATAGCAAGCGAAGGGTTAATGCGAGATACATCAAATTTGGAATTATTGAATATCGAGATATCGAGGCCCAACTGTATTTAGAATAGCGGAAATGAATAGAGTATGTAGAACACATCTATAGTGATCACCCAAAATAAGTCTGCATCTTATTTACACTATTTGTTAAGCTAGGGTGACTTTGAGATAAGTGTGAGGTTAGGACGACCGTAAACCAGTTTATACCCCAGTGGTGATTTTGCTACTGACCGTTCCAAGGCGGTGCACTCTTTGTCACCCTTAGTTTTGTTTGTCTTGTGTCTTTGTACTTGTGATTTTGTTCATGTTTGGAATGTTTATCTCTGGCGTTTGTGTGTTTGTTGGTGTTTTCTGTGTTCATCTCGTGCGTGTGCGTATGTTTGGGTGTGTGTATGTGTGTGTTGTGTGTGTGTGTGTGCGTGCGTGTGCGTGTGCGTGTGTGTGTGTGTGTGTGTGTGTGTATGGCATGCGGTCTATCGTTGTTTTGGTCTTGTATGTGCCTGCTTGACTTTACAACTTTATGGGGGTTTAAGGTACGCGGTAACATAATGCAGTGCGACAATCTTTCAGAAGGTTCCTCTAGGATATTTCTGTCCGTATAGACTCCGATGTTTATTTACCATGTGGTGGCTATAAGCATACATACTTCTACATAATGACCCGTTTGACAATTTGAACTGACGTTAGACTCACTAAATGACTAATTCATTCAACAGTGAATTTCACAATAAAGCATTGAACTAAGTTGCGAATTATAAACACTTTACGCACGCGGTTCAAATGACAGTGATAGACAATAATGCTTCATTAGAAACGGTTCGAAAGGCGACAATTTACTCGATGAAAGCGGCTGCACTGTTTCAGCAATAATAAACATTCACCCCTCTGTTTGGATCTGGGTCATTTTGGACTACTTCCGGTTTTGTCTTACGCTTTTAGAATTATGAACCTAATGTTACAACAGCTTGGACCCTTAAAAGACAGCGGGTTACTCGGTGTTTGGTCTGGATCAAAGTCATAGTGTGCATGGTAAGGGGAAAATGTTGTTTGCAGTATACAGACGATGTTCTAAAAGCAACATTCAAAGGTCAAGCCCTTAATTAAACCTCCACTCCATATATACACGCTTTTCTATGCCTTTGCAAACAAAGTATACCCAGATCAGCCGGATTCTATACGAGCCGTCTGATCAGGGCCTGCTCTGTTTTCTCATGAAATAATATGGATATAAATCAATCGATTCTGTCAGGATAAAACCTCCATTGATCATAGTGCCATTACAGAAAATTAGTTAATTAATATTCACGATGGCATTATGTCTTGCATAATTATTCATGGGATAAAGATCTATTTACATTGCTGAGAGAAATGCTCTTCAATGTAATATAACCTGCACTAATTCACTCGTTTCTATTCACAATACCTCGCTATAAAGTATTCATTGTTGCAAGGAGCACGAACAAGTACTTGGAAATAACAAGTATTGATCATGATCATATTAAAGCGCATTTGCAAAATGCTTAAATCCAGGTAAAACGTTGAGCAACTAGGCGTTTCATATGGATACACGCCGTTTGAATCTCGTTGATTCGTTTCTCAAAAGCTCGAATGACTCGCATGCTAAGAACTCAATTCAGAACTGTATGAGATTTTCTGCGTTGTCATTACATGTTAAATCAATAACATCACAGGTGGTAATTTAATCTACCCCATCAATAAAATCTGACTGACCCACATCTGCTATTGAAATCACCACATATTTAAAAGATCTGTTTTTACTAAACAAAACTCCCGATCTGAGCCGAACCAAACATTTATGTTAGTTTTGTTGTTCCCATACCATTTGTATCCGTCTAAACCTATATATTATTAAGAAGAATATTCACATTTTGACAGGTCAATAAAACAGGACAATACCTAAATCATGATCATGCAAACAGTTCGATTTCAAAATGTGACTTTGTGACAATGTATTTACAGTCCATCCATTAACATTCCAAAATTCCACAGTTACCTAATACCGTGCACCATTCATGTGTATATCACTGTGTTGAGCGTATCCTTTATTTACCCCTTTCCTTCATATAAACGTGTTTTCATGCTTTTGCAAACAGAGTAGACCAAGATCAGACGGCTTCTACATGTATAGGAACCGTCTGATCAGGGTCTGCTCTGTTTGCTGATGGAATTTGATAAATATGTGTCTTTACTTTCTAAAATGGCTACAATGTTCCACCTTCCATATTTCATTCTAACTATTTTGTCCATGAATATTCAATAGGTATTGAAATTTGAAATAAACATATAACAAGAAAAGGATTAAGTCACGTTGTGAGGTTATCGTGCCATTAACCTTTCGCTTGCTGAATTTTAAAATACATTTCTTCTTCTCCTGTTGTATAATTACATATATCTTCACTGTGTACAAGTACCGGTATATCGCTGTACAATCACTGTTGTGGAGTGCACTGGTTGCACAATCAACTTGTAAATAGTGCAGACCCTGGTGAGACAGCTCCTGCAGGAGCTGTCTCATCTGGATCGTCACTATTTTCAGGTAGGTATATTGACGCGAATAGCAAGCGAAGGGTTAACATTAAGCAGTAAATACAAATAGGGCTGGTTGGATTTTCAAACAACAACAAATCTAGGTGAGAGGGCGAGTAACTAAACATCTTTTTAGGATCAGAACGATAGTTTCCCAAGGCTTTGAACCGTTTCCCTCATATAAACGCCTTTTCGCGCATTTGAAAACCGAGTAGACCCATATCAGACAGCTCCGATAGAAGCTGTCTGATCAGGGTCTGCTTTGTTTGCAAGAGGAATTTTATAGATTTGTTTTGTTTACTTTCTTAAATGACTACAATGCTCCACCTTCCATATTTCGTTATAACCATTTTTTCCATGAATATTCTGTAGGTATTGAAATTTAGAATAAACACAGAAGACGGAAAGGGTTAAGGAAAAGAAAAGGAAAGTAAACAAAGAAATATTTTAGATCAGAGTTTGAGCAGAAATATTTTAAGTAGTATAAGGGTTAAGACGTGTCCATATATAGTCAGTGTAACAAATATGTGAATGTGGTGCAACCTCGCACGGGCTTTGGTCCGAATCCCGGTCTGGACATCCGGATTTTTCATGCGTGGAAGCCTTCCAGCTAGCTCGCGTTAGGTCAGTTGTTCTACCTGGGTGTGTTTCTGTGCAATAAACAATGCAATGTGTTCCGTTTACGGAAACCGCTAGGGGTCTTTCGCCTACTGCAATTAGGATAATTTGGCTAAACAGTGACTGATTTGACCCTTTCGCTGCTAAACTCTGTCGTCTGCTAACTTTGTCGTCTGCTAAAATTTTTCATTTTTTTGATTTTCTTCATTTTTTATTTCAAAAACATAGTAACAGTAACAAACAGTTTGGATCCTGATGAGACGCCGAGTTACTCGGCGTCTCATCTGGATCCAAACTGTTTGCATAGGTAACCACAGATCCGGTATTGACAGCGAAAGGTTTAACAGTTACTTATATTCAAGTAGGATCTACATAAAACAGAGGCAATAAGGGAGAATACTCATAAAGTGGAAGTTATATAAAGATTAAAGCAGATGTAGAAGTAAAACGAAACACCGAACACTAACAGCCGGTGTTCATAAACCATCATACACGTTCAGCTAATATATAGCCATAGATTTATTATTGCTAAATGAATATGCTTCAGCTGAAGCATTAAGAAATAACGGTTTAGTAATCATATAACAACAACAAATAAGCAGTTGGAATTTACACAGCAATACAGTAAAACCTTTCTTACCTTACGAGACCAAGAAAAAAGATCGAGTTAATGCTAGGCGAGGTAGATACTCTACAGATGCTGTAAACATACTCGGCGAGTTGTCACAGGATCCCATCTGGATCTAAACTGTTTGACGACGACACTGAGTCAGTAGTTCCTCACACCGCTGAATCCGAGTAGGTAACATGTCCAACAGGTCAGATATTACTACAGTAGAACCTGCCCTAAGTGGACATTCATTTACCTGACACATGAGTCCTGATGAAGGGCAAAGGAAATGCAGAAAACTCCTATTGGAGCTTTCTGCAATACTGTTGACCTGCATTAAGTTACTACATGCTTTTTAACCCTTCGCTTGCTAATCGCGTCAATATACCTACCTGTAAATAGTGAAGACCCAGATGAGACAGCTCCTGCAGCAGCTGTCTCATCAGGGTCTGCACTATTTACAAGTTGATTGTGCAACCAGTGCACTCCACAGCAGTGATTGCACAGCGCAATACTTGTACACAGTGAAGATATATGTAATTATACAACAGGGCATGGGTAAAGAAGGAGAAATGTATTTTGAAATTCAGCAAGCGAAGGGTTAAGACCCATAATTAGACCTCTGTTTGACGGCAGCTAAAGACCAGTTCTACTGTAATACATTATTGTTATAGCATGAGAAACCGTAATCCTATCTTAACCGAGTTCATCCGTTCAATGCTGATGGTTCAGTTGGGAGTTTTCCAAGTTCAAACATAGCGCCAGTATTCAGGTGTTGTTTTAAAGAAAATTGTAACTGGACAAACAATGCAGACCTAGATGATAGGGCTACTGTAGATGTCCTATCATTTGGGTCTACATTGTTCAAAAAGAACATGTTTGACTCGTTTCCCGAACTGAAGGGTTAAATTAAGAAGCGTCATCTTCAATATAGGACATGACAGTCAAAGTCACCTTAACCGATAACAATAGAAAGCTATTTCATGCTGAGCCGATGTTTTAAATGCACGCCAATCAATTACCATTGCATTAAGCATGGTCCCCGTATGTTTGCACCAACTCATAGGAAACTCACTTTGAAAGCTCGGTAAACAGAAGAAAATCTAAAAAATAAATTACAAATAACCAATCTTTACGCAAATGACATTATCTTTGCATGGGTGCCGCCATGTTGTTCAGGGGAAAATTATTACCGACGGGAAAAGAAATATTTGGTCGGAATCAAATCCTTTATAAATGTTATCCTGTTGTTAACACGATGACGACTAAAACTAGAACCTGCACATTAACTGTGGTAATACCCGATTCTGGGTTTTCGCCATTATACGACTGTAAACATGTTTGATCCAAAAACAAACACAGCGCCGAGTTATTCTCTCTCTCTCTCTCTCTCTCTCTCTCGCTCTCTCCAAATGAAACGATAATAAACAGACCAAAGTGTATATCAAAGATACTTACTACCGAATAATGGTTAGCCATTTATCTGATGGATATTCAAGTGTGAAATAATGACATCAATAATGTTAATTATACTAATATATACCGGTATGATGACACTTTAGTCCATGGCAGAAACTGTAGGACCAGAGTTATATATTCAATAAGCTAAATTAGCTCCCTTGAACAAAGGGCTCCTATAGGAGTCATCCTTTCTGGTTGCATTATGTTTTAACCCTTTCCATGTTTTCCATTTAGTCCAAATTGCAATACATACTGAATATTCATCGACAAAAAAGTTATTATGGAATATGGGAGATGGAACATTGTATCCATTTTAGAAACTAAAGAAACAGATCTTTTAAATTTCATTAGCAATCAGAGCAGATCCTCACCAGACGCATCCGTCTTGGCGTGAAAAGGCGTTTATAATATGAAGGAAATGTTTAAATAGGCGTGTAAAGTCATGTGTTAATGTTAGCAACACACACTATTGTAAAATCAACTTTTCTTTTCATGCACTGTCTTTAGCCGACAAATATATTTTGTCAGCGAAAATTGTCTGCTTCACATTTCAATGTAATGCTCTAATCAATTCCTTTCCAATAAATATTTTTGTTTAATAAATAATGATATAAACAACAAAAACACTTGCTTGTCAAACAATCTGGATCTCGGTGAGGAGTTTTTGTCTCTATTTATACTTTCGTGTATCATCGTATGCTAGTGTAAACGAAACCTTCTCTTCGCTACCATGAAGACGGGGCTGTGATGTCATATGCAAACAGTTTGGATTCAGATGAAACGCCGAGTACAAAGGCGTCTCACCAGGATCCAAACTGACACTGACGCAATGAAGAAATGGTAATCTAAACTTGAAGCAGACCACAATGTATCAAGTAGACGACCCTATCGAGTAGGGCATTTGTTAAAGTGAGAAACAATGACACACTGACACTTATATGGACCATGTGATGTGAACCATGTCTCCAAAACTCTTAGTTTGGCATGAACTAATACAGACATGCATGCTACTGGTATCACTGAATTTCGTTAGCGCAATTCCGTATTTCTTGCCGCAACAGCTGTCATCAAGGATTGTGTCTGTCTTTGTGTAGTCAACGTACATCTTCAAATATTTGTAAAACAAAAAAACACCAGTGGAGGCATTCATGTTTATTTATTTTATGTTTCGTACAGTTTATAAAGTGAAAATTTGAAATATCAATGACCCCAGCAACATTTCACATCGGACAGACATCGGCTTGGATATAGGATTTTACATCAGGTTGATGTTTGATGTGCAACATGTTTTGATATCGGGCCAATATCGGTTATTTGTAATTCATTCGGCATTCTGTCTGAATTTAGGCGATATTTATACGCTTCCAAACTTCCATGCTAAGTATAGGTTGTATTGATTTTGATGTACAGTAAAGCCCCACTAATCTGGACGTTCGGTTAAGTAAAAATATCTGCATTGAATACAGGTGGCAGTTTAATGCAGGGTGACTGCATGACTTACATAGTGCATTAACCTTTTACCTCATAGGCTATTTTTAGATAAACCGCTACCAAAAATGAGCATTAACTAGAGAAAAGGAATTTTGTAGTTTGAAACCATTGTGACAAATAGAGCATTTGGTCATGTAGGAGCAAATGCTCTATTTATCACAATGGTTTCACAAAGTAACTTTAACAGAGTCGTCAAAAGTCGTCAATATGAGGGAATGGGTTAAGCAGCCACCCGTCTAAAGTATCTAAAATCTTCTCTACTAGATTTTCGGTTTATACATGTTTTTCAGTATAACATTCAAACTGATGGACCGATTTCTGCCTTATTGCTCTGCAATATACATGTAGTACATTTCAGGAAACAAACAGCTATACGTAACAACCACACCGATGATCAGAAAATAAATAAACAAAGTAAAACAATCATAATATATCTCCATTGGAGACATGGGCATAGCGGAGGAGTATTTATCTTACAAAGTGTATGTAAGATAAATTGTAATACATTTTATGAACATTTTACATATCTCGTAATGATCTCATGTACATTTTGCTTTTCCCCCAACCACTCAATATCTTTTGAAAATATATGTTTGTGAAACAAACCATGGAAACGGTTAAAACGGTACTCAAAATTAATGTTTTGGTCCTCAAATTGGATATTTTGCTTTCTGGTTTTTTTGTCATCATTTTGAACTGCATTTGAAGTTATTTTCTGATATTTGTAGGATAAAAAATGAAAGGTTTTTGTTGTTTCTATTCTTTTTTACTATTTTTAATGTTCTCATTAATATTCATGAGTATGCAAATACGGTAATTTAAAAAAACAAGTTGAAAATAAAATCATAATGTCTTATCTTTCATTTGGTACCAGTTTAATAGGTTTATTGCAAAAACTGGCTGTGAAATGAGCGAATTTGCAGGTATGTGTCATCATTCCAAAAACTGGGGATTGCCATGGAAACGGTTAAAATACACATTCGCGATTCTGATTCAGGAGACTTTTCGGAACATTTTTGTACCCATGAAAAAAGGTCTAGGGGAGGGGGTGGGGGTGGGGGTGGTGCATGGTAGACGCCATTGGCTCCCTGAGTATAGTCCATAGTTGGCACAAACGGACGTTAATCAACACTGCCAACCAACCATCAATTCGATATTGACCGACGTCGGCTCGATATGATATATTACATATTTGTCGATATTCGATATTAGCCGACGTCGGCTCGATATATTTAATATTTCTTGATATTCCTGCTATTCCGAAATTCCTGCTATATCGGTCCGACTGGATTATGTGTGCTGGGTCGAAATATGAATGTATGTCATCGTCGTCTAAATTCATATTTTGGTTTGAATAATTATGGAATTGACTATATGTAACTAATGTCCTTTGTACATGTAAGATATATAGGTTATATAAAACTTGTAAACGCTGTTCCAGGAAGGGAAATAACATATACATTATATATGTTATCCCCTCTCCTAATACAAAGTATTTACAAACAGAATAAATCAACATCAGTCGGCTCCTGTAGGTATGCACATATTCCAACGAATTTACTAAGAAATGCATATTTATATAGGTTACATGACTTAATCAAAGTTAATTGTATGCTATAAGTTATAGTAATGCCAACTTCCAGTTAGAATGCATTTAATCAGCCCTTTACATGAATAAAAGTTCAAGTAAAAATGTAACTAAAATATTAATTACAGTAACCCCCGATATATCGTACATTAAAGCAAGTATCAATATCGGTGTTTCAGGCAGGTGGCAGCTTAATGTTGGGTGTAAGTCATGCAGAAAGCTCCTAAAACAGCTTTCTGCATGACTTTCATCCTTCATTAAGCAGCCCCCCTGCATCAAAAGGCATCAAATTGTCATCATTTAATTTTTTAAGTATCGAGTTTTTACTGTAAACGATGTTATGCCCCTCCCCCTGGAGGCATTTTGTTTTGCTCTGTCTGTTTATTGGTTAGTTTGTTTTCCCCCAGATTTAACGTTGGTGATAATTTTGTCGCCATAGCACATACATACTTCAATATGCATGTGCAACTTATTGGGCGAACATTTTTAGGGGTGACTTATTACGGGCAAGTTCATACATCAAGGTCAGAGTATCGGGGATATAGTGTTTGAAAAACAAATCCTGTTTATGACACTGTGGAGTGTGGAATATGCTATTCCATATGATTAGGCAAATAACATAACCCACCAAAATCTATATTGAAAAACTTCTTACACACTGAAATCAATTGTTACGTAGTACGATATTTTCAGATCTTCTGGAATATGAGATTAACACATTACCGCATAGGCTATTTTTAGATACAACATCTTTGAATAAATCTACCGAAGAGGCGTATAAACCAGAGAAAAGGAAATGTTTAGAATTGTGTAGTTTGAAACCATTGTGATAAACAGAGCATTTGCTCCTATAGGAGCAAATGCTCTATTTATCACAATGGTTTCACAAAGTGACTTTAACATAATCGTCAAAAGCCGTCAATATGAGGGAATGGGTTAAACATTACCCTTGGGTAAATACATGTATACATCTCAGTTTAACTGAAAAGCTGCTTCAGCAAGAATATATGAATAAAAAAACTAAGAAAAACATTACCTAAATGTTATCATCGAAATCTCTCACTCATTGGCAACGATAAGTTCAACCTTAAGGCACTCCTGCGACAATGTGTTTCACATCCGGAATTGTATGGTGGTGTGATTTAACAAACTTCGTTAAATATTTGGACATACCAATTTTCTTACTTTTTTCGTTAAATGTTTTAAAATCATTATAAAGGGACACAATCCTATAGCACTACAACATATTGTATGTCTGGTTGTCAACCCTTTTACAGTTGGCAATATTACGCCGTCCTCTTTTCATGTGCGCCGATAGGAAAGCCTTAGTACCCTATGAATCCGGAAACGGGAGGAGACTGTCGTATCCTTGTACAATCTCACGTTTTGTCGGACACTATATTACTTTTCTGTAGTTACTTTGATTGCAGCTTAATCAGTGAACACTCTAGCGAGAGGTGGATCCAGTTTGTTTCACTAAAATGTGTCTTCGTTTTACATGCATTGCACCCCTGTATTTGCCATCGCGGTTGTTGTAGTTTAGTCAAAGAGGATATACGTTTATTTGCACCGTTTGTCTTTGAGAGTTAGAATGGAATAACTGTGAGACTGGGCGCCCTTAAACCGGTTTAAACACCCAAGAGACACTTATCACTGACCGTTCCAAGGCCCCGAGTTATACATTTATTTTCGTTTTGTCACTGTGCTGTTCGGACCTCTATATGTCGTGTATGTGGTGTTTGCTGCATGACTCTTACATAATGTCGGTTTATACTTCGTTCTCAATCAATCCTCTCTAAAGTCCGCTTTGTACATGATTGTTTGACTCACCGTGTTTCTCATTTAACCCTTTCCATCATAGGCTATTTTCAGATTCAACCTCTTTAAATTAATCTACCGAAACGGAACATTAAGTAGAGAAAAGGAAAAGTTTGAATTTTGTAGTTTGAATCCATTGTGATAAATAGAGCAATGGTTTCACAAAGTGACTTTTACAGAGTCGCCAAAAGTCGTCAATATGAGGGAAAGGGTTAAATAAAACTGTTTAAATTGTCTGGTTTCTGTTACCATGCTAATGCTTACTTCATAAAAGTAACACGTTGTTTACCATATAGAACCTTGTATGGATCTATTGAGCATAAATTACGGGACTGTTATTTCCCTTCTTAAGACTTTCCCTGTTCAGGAGTCTTGTAAGAAATAATGACATTATGAATATTAATTAGCTGGACTTTTATAAATAAATGTAACATTTTCAAGGGAGGTATTTGCTTTGATAAAAATAGAAATAAAACTATATCCTGTAAAAGCAAACAGAACGGACCCCGAGTCGTCTGATCTGTTTTCAAATGCGTAAAAAGGTGTTTGTGTGAAGGACAAAGTTCAAATGTTTAACCCTTTACCTAAAGGAGGTGACTTTTGACGGGTTTGCAAAGAGCAAACCCGAACCAGACTGTCCATATCTATTCACAATTGAACGATTGCTATGGGAACTATTGATAATACTAGTAAATAACATCCCCATGTGTCCCCATTTAAAATGTGGTAATCCCTTTTTTGACAAAGAAGCATTTTAGCGTATTTAGAAATGATAGACCCGAACCAGACGGCTAGTGTAGGACCGATCTGTTCTGGTTGCTTATTGGATTATTCAAGTGCACGTATAACCGAATCTACAGTTCTGTCATGACCAAACCAAAGCAGTCGGTGTTTTATACTGTTATATAATTCAGTCAATAAATATTCATGATGACATTATTTCTAACATGAATATCTATCAGGTGAATAATTTATTGCGAAAATAACAGAACTACACGAACATTGTAATTGTATCCAGACACACGTACTCCATTTTGGATAACCTGGTGTAACATGATTATTACCGTATTATTAGAAGCTGAATTGAATTGTATTCATATGGACGCGAAGAAAATGAAATATCAACTTAATTATAAACAGAAATCGTTACTCCTTCTAGAGTATAATACATCATTATATTGTGTCCATTTTATAAGCTACAATATACTGTAAAACCCCACTAACTAAATAATAATAAAGAAGATTGAAGGCATTTTAAGGAAGGTATTTGCTAAATGCAGGATGCAAATCCTGCAGAATGTCCCAAAGGAACGTTCTGCATGACATTTAACCACCATTAACCCATTCTCTCATACCGTACTTATTCACGAGACTTCGAATTAAACTCGGATTTATAGACCATGTCCAGTACACAGGCAATTTCTTAAATGCATTCATTATTGAACATATACGAGCGGGAGGTATTGTCCATCTATTTGACAGTTAAACTTCCTTTACCGGGCAAAGTCGGTCTTTAAGATAGATGGATGCGTAATCCAAGATGACAATACTCCTGAAAATTCCCAAATGGAGCTTAGTGCACGACTGTCACCCTTCACTTAAGCCGGCACGTATCTAGAAATGTCTAAAGTATTCGCCATGGTCGTGGTGAGGGGAATATTAACCCTTCGCTTGCTTAATTTTAAAATACATTTCTCCTTCTTTACCCATGCCCTGTTGTATAATTACATATATCTTCACTGTGTACAAGTATTTCGCTGTGAAATCACTGCTGTAGAGTGCACTGGTTGCACAATCAACTTGTAAATAGTGCAGACCCTGATGAGACAGCTCTTGCAGGAGCTGTCTCATCTGGGTCTTCACTATGTACAGGTAGGTATATTGACGTGAATAGCAAGCGAAGGGTTAAGCTTTTGCCGTTAGGTGAATACAGTCATGTCCTTCACATCGTCAACTGTTCTTACAGTAGAACTTATCTTAAGCGGTCATTAAAACGAAGTGCAGTTATGGCCCTGTAAGGTAGGTGGTAGCTTAATGCAAGTCAAAATTATCAAGAGCTTTTTGCATTACGTTTGCCCTGTAATTAAGCAACCGACTTATTTTAAAACTCCTATATTCAATAAACGAATGGCCGCTTAAGACAGGTTCGACTGTATATCCATGTGATAGCAATTACTGTTTTGCATTAGTCATCTAGTTCACATTGATCTCAGACGACCCTCAGATGGAGACTAAAACAGAACATGAACACTTTCAAAGAGAATATGCCTCCTGGGACTCCGTATAATTATCTTGAAAAGTGCGCTTGCTAGAGACGCCGTGTGATACAGTTTCGAATAGCCTAGATACAGAATATATTCGGCTGAACCTTACATTTCACAGAAACGAATTCCACACACATATGAGGAGTGTTTAATAAAACAGTTTACAGACTACTGACAAATTCAGCAGAAAACATCATCAATCGAAAATGTCACCCTATTGGTTTTCACGTTTTTGGTATAAACAGATTCTTCACATATTCGCTAACCCTTTCCCTCATATAAACGTGTTTTCACACATTTGCAAACAGTAGACCCAGATCAGACGGCTCCTGATCAGGGTCTGTTCTGTTTGCTAATGGAAATTAATAGATCTGTTTCTTTAGTTTCTGAAATGGCTACAATGTTGCACCTTCCACTATTTTGCCCATGCATATTCAGTAGGTATTACAATTTGGAATAAACACAGAACGAGGAAAGCGTTAAGAAACACAGTACCACATATATGTCTATAGTATCATGTCTATAGTATCATGTCTATAGTCTATAGTATCATGTCTATAGTATCATGTCTATAGTTCATGTCTATAGTATCATGTCTATAGTATCATGCTGTCATATATAATCGTAGAACATTCGGTTCGGTTATGTTTAATCACTGTTCTGATACGAATCACCAGGTACTTCCCTTAATGCAGCACCGGTTTTAATTCCCTTTACTTGATGAAATTGTAGTTTACTATATCTGATGCCGTAATGGGCATCAATCCGCAATAGACCACGAAGTTTATAGTTATGTACTTACAAAATGTTTTTAAAAACCGACGAGTATATTACAGTCGACTCCGTCTGTGCATCTGGCATGCTGCCTCCTCCGAAACAGGTAAGAATAAAAGTCAAATGTCAAAGGTTAATGATTTGATTCATTGTAATAACCAAACTGGCATTTTCTTTAGGTTAAACGTAATTGAAGTTGGTAAGTCATATAACAGTAACAAATACGTTTCAAGCAGTTATATTTGTATTGCAGTAATGTCAACACGTCTCATGAGAGACCACCATAGAGAAGTAACACTCCTGGTCTTGAAGGCATATGGTGACGTAGTTCAGGGCAAATGTTAGTTATACAGTAGATGCAACATTGACAGTATCTAGGAAAAATGGTGAAACGGTGTTAATATAAGACAAGAGGGGTAAATTATTGTCCACTCCATCCTCCTCTGGCATTAGTACTAGGAAAGCAAGAATATTCGGTGTGGCTGCTATCAACACACCCCTGGGCAAGGAATTTTCACTTTCGTTGTAAATTTAGACGCAGGAAAGACCTATTTGTTTGACAAACAACTATGACCTTATATCAAATATATTCTGAAGTTGATTAAGAACAGAACAGAACAAACCTTTATTTACACCCAGGTATACAAGTATACAACATGGGGATAATTTCTTACATGAATATGCATATATAAACATTCATTGTCTCATTTAACCCATTACCTATTTTTAGATACAACCTCTTTGAATTAATCTACCGAAAAGGAGCATTAATTAGAGAAAAGGAAAATTTTAGAATTTTGTAGTTTGAAACCATTGTGATAAATAGAGCATTTACTCCTATAGGAGCAAATGTTCTATTTATCACAATGGTTTCACAAAGTGACTTCTACAGAGTTCTCAAAAGTCGTCAATATGAGGGAATGGGTTAAGGAAGTATTTCTGTCTTAACCCTTTCCTATAAATATGAGAATTTTAACTCATTTGCAAACCGAGCAGACCCAGATTAGTTAGCTCCTATAGGAGCCGCCTGATCAGAATTTGTTCTGTTTGCCTATGGTATACTATAGATCTGATTGTAAACTTCCTTTCTGAGCCAAACCATCCTGTGTACATATGCCATTATAAAACATCAGCTAATATTCATGATGTCGTTATTCCCTGCATGAATATTAAACGGGGACAGGATTAATGAAATAGGGACCAACATTTTACCCTTTCGGCACAAAATTTCTAAATGTCATCTGCAATCCATTTTTTTTTTAAATCATTCGGTACAATAAGGGAATAGGATAAATAAATGCAAATTTCAAAGAAAAAAGCACATGGATAGAAGTAGAGATTGAGACAAAAAGTGAAATCCCTGATCAGACTCCGCCTTGTAAAGGAGGCGTCTGATCTGGGACTGCACTATTTGTTGTGGTGCATTTATGCGGTATTGGCGGTGAAAGGGTTAAACACATCGCATAATTTTAGAATTTGCATTTAGTTTTATAGAACAGAATAGTATAAAGTTTTACGGATTTTAATTAGCTATCGTGTTTACCCATGGGCATAGACTTTTGCAAGTGTAAAACATTTCACACCTTAAGAAAGTTAGTTGATTCTTTATCAGTTCTGAATGCTTAATTGGAGTTATGCAGAAACTCCCGTATGAGCTTTCTCCATTACGTATTCCCTGCATTAATCAGCCACGTATTAACAAACACATTTAGAGTTCGCTTTAAAGAGGTTCTGCTGTATATAAAATGTAAAAATGTAACAGTACAATTAGGGCAAGAGAAGTTTTCATATTCTTGAATGAACCTTTAAGCTTTGGTACCATGGTGTATCTGTTCAAATATTTAAAATTAGTTCCCTTCGATTCATTTATCCAGTTACCTGTTCCATTTTCATATTAGAAATAATAACATCACGAATATTTAATAAATTGTTTTTATAATGACTTTTGAACACAGGGACATTTTTGCTCAGAGAGAAAATATAGAATCAGATATATACTATACTATGATCTAACAGAAAATTTGATCAGACGGCTCTGTAGGAAACGCCTGATCTAGTTCTTCTCTGTTTGAAAATGCGTGAAAAAGCGTTTATAAATATGAAGGAAATGGCTCAGGTTTTGGGACACTACTGAACGAGCGCTGAACAGTTTGGATCTCCTGATGTGACATCGACTAACTCTTTAACCCTTATAGTGCGGGCGCGAGTAACTAATG
This sequence comes from Azorinus chamasolen, assembly GCA_963576725.1. Lineage (NCBI taxonomy): Eukaryota > Metazoa > Mollusca > Bivalvia > Cardiida > Solecurtidae > Azorinus > Azorinus chamasolen. The sequence goes on from OY755242.1 coordinate 5,727,207, forward strand.
TCCTTTATAAAAGGTGTAGACCCAGGTGAGAGGGTTCCTCTATATTTGTCATGTTACACGTTTCTTTAGAAACATCCCTAAATATTCACCATTAGTTTGACCTGTTTTAATTTTGGAATAGTCAATTTGTAAATTCGGCGTTGTTAGGCTTAAACGCGACCAGTAGCTTGGATCCAGGTAAGACACCGTGCAACTCGACGCCACATCAAGACCCAGGTTAGCATTCGGTCTGTAGTTTCTCAAATACTTGAACGAATCGGGAGACAGTAAACAGTTCTGAAGATCAGACATTATGAAGAGATTAATTTGATAATATGAGAAGTGTTACGATACGCTTAGAAATGTTTACTTCATAGATACACCAATGCAAACAAACCCTGCCCAGATCAGACCGCTCCTATAGGTCTGCTTGGTGACAACATGGTATACAGTACAACCTCTCTATAACGACCACTGAATGGGGTTAATTAGTTGATTTTCAGGGCAGGTGGCTGCTTAAGCTTAAAGTAAGGTTAAAGTAAAACAAGACGCTCCTATGGGAGTTTTACTTTCATGTTGCTTTAAGCAGCGACCTGTCTTTAACACAAAATAATTGATGTAATTTAGTGGTCGTTATAGAGAGGTTTCACTGTAGATCCGAGTCTACATATAAAGTTGCAGGTGTAGTAAAACCTCTCTATAACGGTCACTAAATTGTGTTAATTAGTTGCTATTTAGGCCACCTGCCTTTAACACAAAATACATGATATAACTCATTGGCCGTTATAGAGATGTTTCACTGTAGATCCGAGTCTACATATAGATCTGTCATGATAAAAATGCATGTTCCTAGTGCCTTTATAAAGTTGCAGGTACAGTAAAATCTCTATAACGGCCACTAAATTGTGTTAATTAGTTGCTATTTAGGCCACCTGCCTTTAACACAAAATACTTGATGTAACTTAGTGGCCGTTATAGAGATGTTTCACTGTAGATCCGAGTCTACATATAGATTTGTCATGATAAAAATGCATGTTCCTAGTGCCTTTATAAAGTTGCAGGTAGTTATTGATGATGATGTCAATATTTCGTGCATAAAGTGCATAGAGTAAATGGGTAATTTACAAGTGCTACGTTTAACTAGGTGACTATTAGTGAAACACAAACGATACAACATAGTCCTAATCAGCTTAACCCTTTCCTTGTTCTGTGTTTATTCCCAAAATCAATACCTACTTAATATTTATAGAAAATAGTTACAACGGAATATGGAATGTGGATCATTGTAGCCATTTTAAAAGTAAAGGAGCATGTCTTTCAACTTTTATTAGCAAACAGAACACACCCTTATCAGACGGTCCCTTTCGGAGCCGTCTGATTCGGGTCTACTCTGTTTGCTAATATATTTTGATAGATCTATTTCTTTACTTTCTAAAATGTGAGAAAGCATGTTTATATGAAGGAAAGGGTTAAACGGATAACAATAGAAAGCTATTCCACATTGAAGAACATTTCTGTAACGCACGCAAATCAATTACCATTGCATTAAGCATGGTCCCCGTATGTTTGCACCAATTAGTTGTAAAATCACTTTGAAAGCTCGGTAAACAGCATAACATCTAAAATAAATAACCAGTCTGGACGTTAATGACATTTTTGAAATGGAGGAAAAGTGTTATAGACGAAACTTTCGATTAGAATAAAAACATTTGAATATTGTCCTGTTGTAAAAAATTATGAGTGTTCCAACTAAAATGTGCGCCTTAATTATCTAACGTAATTTTGATTCGGTCAAAATTTAAAACAAACTATAACGCTTTTCTTTGTTATACTCTAGTAACCAAACTCACTTTGAACAGTGTGTCCAGCAAAGTCAGATAGAAGACGGTGTTTTCTTACGCAGAATAATGGTTATTATGGGTACGTGTACCTGAGAATGTTTGGTCATGACTGAAGCTGGATGATTTGATTTATACCATTGTATAATCTAACAGAGCAGAGACTGATCAAACATCTCTTACATGATCAGGGTCCATGCTTATAAAACGTTTAGTTGAGTCTAAGTTCGTTCTCAAGTTTTTGATTGGTCAGCTTGAGAACTCAAATCTGACCAATCAAAAGCTTAAGAACGAAACTCAAGACTCAACTAAAAGCTTTATAAGCATAGCCCCTGATTCTAATCCGATTCTGCTTCGTTTGAAAAGCCGTGAAAGACGTCTACATCAGGTACAACTGCACTGGCATGAAGGCGGAGTTGTGATGTATGCAAACAGCTTGGACCCAGTTTGAACCTCGACGTCTTATCACGATCCGAACTGTTTGACATGGTTTATTATCTTTTTATATTTATGATTTAAATTGAAAGAATGTTCACTTTTTAAACTTGATGTAGATGTCATAGAGTACAATTTGTCATGGATGAATCAAAGAATAAATACTTTGAAAATATACTTGTTTCTCGTGTTCTTTTCAGTTTCCCAAATACATTGCTGTAGCTACCTTTAATTAACATTGTGTTTTGGTAAAGGGAAATAACAACTAACTTATAACCTAACTTTAATCACGGGAATCACGGGTCATTCGTATTTTCGACATATTCAGTTGACAGCCATTTTTGAATTCTGGCATGGTTTTGATTAAATTCTGGAGGAATTCTATATTTTACCAGAGATAGTACACCAATAAATCGAGAACCACATAGACTTGTTACTTATACAGTAAGGATCCCTATGAAATAGACCACAAAGAATCAAATAGACGATAATGTCACATAGCGAATGGGATAAAGTGAGAACAAATGACACATGGAGACTTATATGGACCAGGGCCCGAGGTAATAAAACTGAGTCTGAACCGGAGATTATTCTAAAGTATGTGATTGGTCAGATGCTTGAGAATTATCTCAGACTCAAGCAAAAGGTTTTGTAACCTCGGGGCAAGGTGATGTGAAAGCTGTCTCCAAAGCTCTTAGTTTGGCATTAACTAGTACAGAACAGCATGCAACTGGTTTCATTGAATTCCATTAGCACGTTTCCGTATCTCGGCCCGCAATTAGTCTTCTGCATCAGCCGCCTGCCATCAAATTTCAGTTTCTGTCTCCGTGTATTTTGAACCGAATACAACGAAAACCATTGGATACTTCCACTCTTCTTAATTGCATGCTTCGTGAAGTTAACTGTGAAATGTTCAAATATGAATACAGATGTATGTCACCGCAAGTATTTCGTATATGTCGAGGGTTGAGAGTCAGACTGTAGTAACTACATAATGGAATGCTTAACCCTTAGCCTGCTATGAAAATGAGGTCTGCTTAAGCTCCGATCTGTTACCGTTTTCACTTGTGATTCGTTCAAACTTTTGAGAGTCAACAGAGTGTCAAGCAGCTTGGAACCTGATGAGACACCGAGTTAATCGGCGTCTCATCTGGATCCAAGCTGTTTGCAAATGTCAGTTAGATCGCACTTAGCAGTTTAAGGGTTAAAAGCCAGTTATTGATCACATGATAGATGGTTATTCATTTATCAAGATAAAGTCATGTAGTTCTTGTAAGTATCTGTTACCTCACAAGACATTTTTACGTTGGAAACATGGTCAAATACATCATTAAATTATGCGAATATTACTGACATAAGCAGCCAAGCCTACTACAAATGAGAACATCAAAATAGGAATAGGAAAAGTACTTACAGCAACGAATACCTGTGACGCTTGCAGCGAAAACTTGTGAAGTCCTAGATAAAGACGATGATATGCATTTTATTCATGAATTCAATTGCTTTAGCTCGTGTTTCGTGTTTTATTAACAGCGTTAAGAATAGTCCAGGGATTTGAATATCTGAATAAGACTCGGTAAAACAAATAAAGACACGAGAAAGATCGTGATTATAATACAAAAGTGATTGTTAGCTTTCTCTTAGATGTTTTGGCACGTATGGCAGTCACTTGAAACACCGTGGCCTAATGGTGACTCCTGCTGTACTTTAAATAATACTTGAATATAAAATATATACATTAACAGTCACACAACTATGACGTAAAACTCACAGAAGCATAGAATAATATCAAACTTTACTCGGATGGATATTTGTCATACATTGAACCTATCTGGGCATGTTTGAACATTTACTTTAGGGTCAGTTTACAAGCCTGTGCATTAGCACCTATCTTAAGCGAGCAATAAACAGACAGGTCTAATTCAGGGTCTTTAAGACAGGTGGTAGGTTACTGCAGGTCAAAAGTAAAACAGAAAACTCCTATTGGAGCTTTCTGTTTGACTTTCTTCCCGCAATAAGCATCAACCTGTTTTTAGGACTGCTATGTTCGGTAATTAATGGTCGCTTCAGACAGGTTGTACTCGATATTAGCTTTTTGTAACTGAACATGCGCAGAGAAAGGCTGTCAAATCCTGTCTCTATGAGGTTAAGGGTTATGGCATACCTCTACGATACATTGTGAATATAATAGCATGGTGTCTCGAGCATTTAACCCTTTCACCGTCAATGTCGCAAAGCTGCACCACGACAAATAGTGCAGTCCCAGATCAGACGCCGCCTTTTCAAGGCGGCGTCTGATCAGGGACTTCTATTTTTGTCTCAAACTCTACTTCTATATCTGTGTTTTATTCCTTTGAAGTTTGCATTTATTTATCTCATTTCCTTATTTTACCGAATGATTGAACAAAATTGGTTTGCAGACTACAATTAGAAATTTGGCGCTGAAAGGGTTAAGACAACTTAAATACGATATTATTTGTTTCCATATACATATACCAGTTCCAGTATTTCTAAAGAAGTATAAGACAAATGTAGCTTTTTTGTAGTAATCCTTGTTATGCTATTAACCCTTTCGCTGCCAATGCCGGATCTGTGGCTACCTTTGCAAACAGTTTGGATCCAGATGAGACGCCGAGTAACTCGGCGTCTCATCAGGATCCAAACTGTTTGTTACTGTTACTATGTTTTTGAAACAAAAATGAAGAAAAAAAAAAAAAAAAAGTTGTAGCAGACGACAAAGTTAGCAGACGACAGAGTTTGGCAGCGAAAGGTTTAACAATGGAACGTTCCATCATTATTTAATATCATAACCCATTCAGTATGAAGTGCCTAGTTTGGGAGATAATATCAATGTAAATACTAACAGCGGACACTCTAATCTAAGGGCTTTTCTATGAGTCCACTGATCTGGATCTGCAGTGTTTTCAGATGCCAGTAGATTTGTTACTGTATTTAAAGGGCAAACCCTTTACCTAATGAACATTCATGTTAGCAATAATGCCTTTATGAATATGAATTGTTATACACTGTAATAGTATATCGACGTTTCAAAGTAGTGCATATCGATACTACAGAAAGTGCAGAATCGTGTCAATTCTGTATTATTGTCCCTAATGTAACTGTCCGATTTTGATCTACTCTGTCCGAAAATAAGTAAAACATCAAATCCATTTTGTCTTTTATTTGATACTCTGAATCACGTACCCTCATATTTCCAACCAATGCCCCCATTTTCACCCATTCCACTGAAGCACGAACCATGTCCAACTTTGCCCACTTGTGCCGATATGGTGGTCTACGTTCGGCCGACAATGTTGTTATATCTATTATATATATTATATATATACATATTCCCAGCTTACGAGCCTTGCCGTTTAATACACGCTCAATTCCAATTAAAACAATTTGCCACTATTTTCAGATCGGGACGTAATCGGAAACCAGCTCCCCTTTACTTTATGAAAAGTCATGTAAGAATACTACAATACCATGGATATTAATGTAGCCGGGTAGATGTTGTGATAATGGTATATGAACACAGAAATATTTAGCCATGGCAGAGACTGTACAATCAGATCTTTATCATTTCATAAGAAAACAGTGCCGCTCCCAATTCTACTGCATCCGTTTGATCTGGATATACTCAGTTTGCAAAGGCGTAAAACGATGTATTTATGGGGTAAAACGTTAAAACGGGGCTTTGTTGTATTTTGTTATACAGTAAAACCTCTCTAAACCGGACGTTAAATTTAGTATAACTATCGGTCTTGGAGACAGGTGGCAGCTTAATGCAGGGTGAAAGTCATGCAGAAAGCTCCTAGAGGAGCTTTCTGCATGACTTTCACTCTGCATTAAGCAGCCACCTGCCTAAAAATATCGAAATTCCTCTCACCTAGAATTCCGGTTTAGAGAGGTTTGACTGTATCCACATACTAACAGGCTTGTTAACGTGTGTTTCTGTTATGTCCAGGGCATTCATTACTATTGCAATCCATTAGAGCTCTATGTTTCTTCCGATTAATGTCATGCGATATTCTAATTACTGTCACTGATATATGTGCTATCTGTGGATACAGTTCCGTAGAACCTCTCTAAAGCGGCTACTTAATGTATAAAAATAGAGCAGGAGTCAGACAGGAAATTAAGAAATGACATACAAAAATCCTTAGCAACACCTGAAATACAAATAAAGTGCGCACTCGATCTTCGCGGAACTCTCTGTTTTGCCTTACAATAACAGATCGGAGATTTACACTTAGTCACATAAGTTTTCATATCTAACTTTCTTGGTTGACAGGCAGGTGATATCCCTACAGTGAACTCATATATTCAATAATATCATAAAAGTTGGTCATTGTTATGTTCAGTCATTATTATTGTATAGTCCTGCAATATTCGCCTGACGTTGATGATTTCTATTATCATAAGTTCACACTACGCTGGGATTCTATATACATGTATATATATTCGGTAGTCTCCGAGATTTATTTATACGAGTGTGCACATGGTATATCCAGATATACAAGATTAAATATAATTTGGTATTGATAAATGTATCGGTAAGACTGTAACTCAGATGGTAGCGGAGAAGATTTATAATTATGTGTCCATAGTCAGGTGTTCGAAACCCCATGCTGTCCTCCAAAATATCTTTTAAACATTTTTCGATTGATTTGTGTTTATTTCTTTTTTCCTCACATTATATCATGTACGAGATATGTCTAACTTTATATTTTCTTTATTACCTTTGTTTCGTTCTTGGTATATTTTCTTTCGACAATCCATATTCAATAAAAAAGTACATGTACAATGCATTTCAATCAATTCTCATCCTCGTGTCTCATGTGCATTTTATTTCCATTTACTGTATACAATAAAAAAAACTAAGAAACGCGACAATTTCACATTCCCTCTTTTTACGCATTTTGACGTCTGTTAACGCATTTTGACGCCTCAGTCACTGTCGAAACCATTGTGATAAATTGAGCATTTATCACAAAAGTTTAAAATAAATCCCTCTTTTTCTTAGTCAACTCTACCGTTCAGTAGATTTATTTAAAAAAACAACTTAGGTCTGAATTAGCACACGAGAGAATGGGTTAACAACGACATGTAGTTGCAAAATTGCAAATAGCATGAACCCAGAAGAGACACTCAGCAACTCGGGTTCCCATCCAGATCCAAGCTGCTTGATAGTTTGATTATAATTTCTTAACACCTTGAACTATTCAGTAGTAATACATATATCAGATTAAGGCGTTCGCATGGTATATATCTTACCAGCAGGAATAGATGTAAGGAAATGGGTTCGGTAGAGTGTTGACATGGTAAGCCAGAGGCCCTGGGATCGAGTCCCAGTCGAGTCACAACTTTTTCACCATGTTATATTTGGCGCCCAACGTAAATAACCCATAAGGTGATTTATATGAAGATAATGTGTAATAATGGGAAACTCGTGGAGTGTTCTCGTAAGGAAATCGGTCATATAAGCACTTTATGAACGAAATGAATTGAAAGTCAACTGTTTTATCAAAATTCCATTTTATTCAAATGAAGCCAAGTTTAGAATACTCTCTTACATCAAACCCCAGTTTACCAAGGTACTGATCTCTAGTACGGTTGAAATGAAGCTCCTCTAAGCAATCAAGCGTGAATCGCTCGTAATCGTAGTAAAATTTGTTGGCAAAAAGCTCCCTGCGGTGTGCAAGGAGAGGTAGGTCCCCAATGCCAAATATACAGATGGATCTCACTCGCTTGCCAGCGCACGGCCATTTCCCCCAGTTCTTGAAGCGTGCTACATATAGTTTTAATTTAGGGTCAGGCTTAGGACGACCTACAAATGGCAATAAATCATGTGAGTTTCTGAAAAGCAAATCATGATCTTACAGTGCAAAGTAATACAAATGAACTGTGTATCTGTATTCCAAATGTATCACAATCTTTCCAAAATTACATGGTTGAAACGTGTTTTCTTTATTAAGTGACAATGACCCTAACCACACCGTCAAATCGGTTATGGTTACCCCATCGATAGAGATGTGCTTACCTCGCGCAGCGAGAGTCAATTAAAACGGTGAGTTTATATTTTGCTCCTAAAGATTCCTATTTTCAGAAGATCGGCAATTCTTTGTATGCAGCCATAAAAAGCAGTGTTTGCCGAACATGTTGGTGTGATATTTTCCCTATAGCATGCAGAATGGTGTATTAAATTAGTGAATCAACGTGGATCATTATGCCAAAACACCATTTTTCTTTCTTTGGGACTGAATATCTCCTCTATATGACAAACTCCCGTTAACTCAACGATGTCGAAGGTAAATCAAAGTACTTGTCTGTCCATCCTATGCATATCAAGTTGCTTTGTTCAAAATCAAGGAAGTTACATGTGTTTTCGTGTACTGAGTTGATGCTCGAATGGCTAAGGTTACCCCAATCTTGAAAATTTGGTGGTTAAGGTTCACCCTAAATCTGGGCGCATTTAGGCTAATACAGCATCTAAAGACACACAGGTCGTATTTTTTCCCTTGAACTTGAAGCATAAGACCCACAACTGTCATGTATATTCTGTTACTTATAAATGTTTAGCCTATTATGTTCACAAGAATTATTATTTTAACGTGTAAATCGGGTTTGTACAAAGATGTACAACCTGATCGATTTCTCACAGTAAATATTCCCCTGTTTATTGTTTGAAAAAACAATTATTTGTATTGAAGCACAAAACATGTAAACACAGGTCGGGTGCTATATTTATCATGTGACACTTGGTTTGTGTCTGTACTGCATATCTTTATTATATCTATTTTTCCTTTTTTTTAAAAAAAAATCTTCATTGCGCATAGCATTGCAAACAGTCAGGAGACTTTTAACCTGGGTCTACACGCAAAACTACGCTAACCCCTTATACTGTATTTATACTGTAAGGAGTTTGTCTAGTGTTGAATAGATCCATCATTCCCGTGCTAATAGTTTGCAAAATGAATGTTAATCAGCAAAAACACCACCACCAAAATTTATTGAGCATTTACTGAATTCCATTTGCTTTCAGGTTACCAACCATAACCATGGAGCGCTGCATGTACCAATGTCATTACTGCTACATGAAACACAATGCATTACCAGATATCATTGATCATCTATTTGACTTACTACAATAATCCTAAGATTTGTTTAAAAAATCTGAACTGTGTAAATCTTAATTCTTTAAGATAATTATAGATATTAATCGTCAAACGGAAATTGATATCGATCTACACGGACATATCTTTCTTTCTTCATAATATACTAGATATCAAACACTTCATGGAGACGTAGACCTAAATCACAGGAGCATAGGATTGACTTAATTTGGTCCGAGTCACTCTGAGTACGAAAACGTCGGGGCCGAATCCATTTCCATGTAATGCTTTTAATTGGTAAACGATGCTCGACAATCTCTGGATATACACGCACATATGACACAAACACAGTTGGACGAATAGTTAATACGGTAATTAAGTTTTCGGTCTCGGAGTGAATCATACTTTTTTCTTTTTATAAAAAACAAATGAACAGACAATATTAAGACCATTTGTCGTTGAAATTATGCCATTCTACCGATTTGTATTAATTAGATCTATACACAGTTTTTCTTACTTGAATTTGGCCGGTTTCAAGAGCGAAATATGATGTCAAAGTGTACACAAGGGAAGTGAACCCTGTATGGCTATTCATATCTACAGGTCTTTACATCTATATCTTCCCATGACACACCTAAAGTTACAAACATCTGTGGGTGGTTTTAGATGTGGTGTTTCTATGTAACGGCAGAAAGAGAGGCATAGCAAAATCAATTTCAAATTGTAGATAATATAACACTTTGTCTTCGAAGAAACAAACCTATGCGTCAAATATTAGATCTAGCTTGATTTATACTGTCTGAATAACACAAATACTTTAAAAGTGTAATGATGAAGATGTTTGCAAGGACGAATCAAGTGTTTATTAATAATTTTACATAAGAGATTTGCAAAACATTCTTACATATGTGCATTTTCTAGTAACGGAAAGGACCTTTTTCTAGAAACAAGCAATTCCGTTCGCGTAAACGGGTTGATTGTGTGCGCTTTAAAGTAATTCATCCATACATACTCAAAATGAGTTGTGTATATTTACACATTTGATACCCTGTTTGCATTGAGAATAATTTTAGTAAATCAATAACCGTCCTTACAGTAGAGTTAAATACGTTTATACATGTTGATAGCTCACCTAATTGCAAAATCGTATAGGTGAAATAACGTTGTTGAATGATGTCTTTGTACAAAGTTACAAACTCGGTTTACACGTTAGAAATAATTGTTGTGAACATAAATGGCTAAGTACAATTTACAGAATATAATGACAGTTGTGGATCTTATGTTTCAAGTTCAAGGGAAAAAATACGACGTGTGTGTCTTCAGATGCTGCAATACTGCATTTGTTAGTTGTCGGGTAACCTTAGCCTAAATGCGGCCAGATTTAGGGTAAACCTTAACCACCAAATGTTCAAAATTGGGTAACCTTAGCCATTCGAGCATCAATTCAGTACACGAAAACACCTGTAACTACCTTGATTTTGAACAAAGAAAGATGATAGTCAAAGGATTGACAGAAAAATACTTCGATTTACCTTCGACATCGTTGGATTAACGTGAGTTTGTCATATATAGGAGATATTCAGTCCCAAAGAAAGAAAAACGGTGTTTTGGCATCTTAATCCACCTTGATTCATTGATTTAATACACCATTTTGCATGCTATTGGGAAAATATTACACCAACATGTTCGGCAAACAATTCTTTTTACGGCTGCATACAAAGAAGTGCCGATCTTCTGAAAGTAGGAGTCATTAGGAGCAAAATACAAACCCACCTTTTAAATCGACTCTCGCTGCGCGAGGTAAGCACAGCTTTATCGATGGGGTAACCATAACCGATTTGACGGTGTACTAACCACCCTTGCATATAAAATCAATTAATGTTATGCTTGCGATGAACATACCAATTTCTGTAAAACTAGTTAAACCTTACTAAGGTCGATGAACTAATAATTTAACCTTACTAAGGTCGATGAACTAATAATTTACCGACCTACTCACGGGTAGACTCAAAGTCACACCAAATGGTAACATTTAAGCCGTTACTGCATATGAACTATTTGCACGCCTTTTCAAACCATGTAGAGTAGACCAAGATCAGATGGTTGATGTAGGAGTCGTCTAATGAGAGTCTATTTTGTTTGCTGATAAAATAATATATAAGAAATAGTACAGCCCACCGAGGGCCTTATTGCATTAAAGTGACCTACCAGTCAGTCCGAAAATAGTTTAAGGCCCGAAGCCGAAGGCTGACTGGTAGGTCACTATAATGCAATTAGGCCCAAAGTGGGCTGTACTATTTCTTATAGTATACCGCATTTCTTTGTTCACGAATGTATTTTAGCTGCTAAGCAGTTCTGTGTTCCGTGATTACCACCCCACGCACACACCCTTAACTAAGTCTATTTCACTTTTTTCTGTAGTATCAATCTGCAAAGCAATTATTGCATTTACTAAAAATTCTAAAAAAACTTTGTGTATCAATTATAATCAATTATCACATTACTTAGGAAAAAAAGGAGAAAAATCTCCTTTTTAAATACATTTCTTGGATGGAAATGTGCAAACTCAGTATGTACAGTAGAACATGTTTTAAGCGAATTCTCATTAACTGAACACAGAAGTCTTAAAAAACAGGTTTTTATTAAATGAAAGGCATGTATGGTATGTCACTATAATGTAATTAGGCCCAAAGTGGGCTGTACTATTTCTCATAGTATACTGCATGTCTTTGTTCACGAACGTAGTCTATTTCCCTTTTTCAGACGCATTACTATGCAAAGCAAATATTGCATTTACTAAAATTTCTAAAAACTTTTTTTGTATCAATTTTAATCAAGCTGAATAATGATTATTATTTTACATCTACTCAGCCCCCTTTGTTTAAAAAATAAATAAATGTCTTGGACTGAAATGTACAAAACCCATCATATACAGTAGAACATGTCTTAAGCGACAATTTATTAACTGAACATAGAAGTCTTAAAAAGCATCTAATAATAATAAAAATAAGTAATTTCAATGTATATTGTATAATCTTTAATTAACTTAAAAAAATAAGCCTTTTTATTTTAAGATTTCGGCTTCGGGCCTTAAACTAGTTTCGGGCTGACTGGTAGGTCACTATCATGCAATAAGGCCCTCAGTGGGCAGTACTATTTCTTATTTATGACTATACAGTGTGCGCCTCGGTAGAATATTCTCTCGTTCATCTGGCATAATAAAACACCAGCTACTAAACATTAAATACATACTTATTACTTCTTGATGAGACAAACCTTAACCTTTTCACCGCATATGTCGCATTAATTAATGCACCGCGACAAATAGTGCAGTCCCAGATCAAGGCGGTGTCTTATCAGGAACTACACTATTTCAAACCCTTCTTCTATGTCTGCGCTTTATTCCTTTGAAATTTGCATTTATCTATCCCATTTCCTTATTTTACCAAATGACTTAACGAAAATTGCATTGCAGACGACAATTAGAAATTTGGCGCCGAAAGGGTAATATCCAACCAGGGGTCCTTGAACGCGTCTGGCATAAAACAAACATTGAATGGGGTATATTTGTAAATATTGGAATATGCTTAATCCTTTACTCCATGAATGTTCAAGGAAGAAATGATGACATAATGAAACTGTTATAATGCTTTATGAACAACGATACGTTCAGACATGGAAGAAATTAAAAATTACAAATGAAACATAGCAGCCCCTGATCTGATGGGTCATATCGGCGCTTTCTGATATGGGTCCATTCGTTGAAATGCGTTTTGTAAAGAAATTGGTTACATGGTTAAAGGGTGTTTATTAAAAATGTGCACGAATGTTTGTCAGTTACCTCTATAGGATCCTGGAACGTTCAGAACAGGGTTTTGATTGAGGGTAGGAAAAAATGTCTCATCGGGTACAAAAGTGAATCTAGTCCAGTTCAACAAGTCTTTAGCTCTTGAATCGTGCAGTACGTATCCGACAAATCCACGACTAGCTACGATGTGAACAGGACCCTTAATTGGAGTGATCCCATGCGGCGGACGTCCGGCTTTTTTCCATCGGTATTTGCTTCTTCTGAAAGGGTATATAATATAATAGTGGTCCTTATTTTATCTGAGAGAATGTATACACATATAGCATTGGTCTTTGTTTGCTCAGACAGGATTATACAGAAATGATATTGACTTGTTTTGCTCCGCCAGGATTTTACACCTATGATATTGACATTATTTACTCGGATAGGAATATACATATATAATATTGACCTTTATCTGTGTTTGTTTGCTCTGAAGACAGATACATATAACCGCTCTATGACGTATACAAAGATGCAGTCCGATTTTTTGTCATAAAGCAAGGTGGTAGGAGTATGCAGGAAGATCACATTCGGAACACATGTTACAAATGTGATCCGGAATTCGAGCAACGCATTTGTTTGACAAAAATGATCGATGCCGATTTTTGTTGTGACACACATTCCCATTTGTAAAGCGTCAACATTCCGACAGAAAAGGGACTATATACAAAGCACTCGATGGTGCGGATGTTGGCGTACGCGATAAAAATGTAGGAGGAAACCGGAGTACCCGGAGAAACCCATGCGCCTGGACCAGCAATTACTGTTCCGTCACCCGCACTCCACGGGGTCCCAGGTTTATAAAACCGAACTCCGTGCTCAAGACTAAATACACGATTCGTCTTGTGGCGAGTAGTGATGGTAACTTAAAATGGTTCGAATGGCAAATATACAATCATAGTTCTATTACCATTAACCAATTGAACATGGTCAGCCAGGAACTCAACTTCCATCTTCCCCCTATTGTGTGTTTGTTTTGTCTTTGTGCGTCTCTTGTTGTTTTTTTTATAGTTATGTACATTTGCTGTTTCTTTGTGTTGCTGTTCGGGCGACTATTTCTTCTGTATGTGGTGTTTCCTGCATGACTCATTTATATAACTCAACTTGTTATGCAGTTTCTACATATTTAAATGGATTATAGTGACATTAATTCCTCCCACAGAGGTAAGCCACGTTTGAGTCAGTATATGTATATATATATATAAAGAAGGGATCCGACTTCAAAGCAATACCATTGTTTTATTTGAATATGCAAAGATTTTCCCGGTCAAATAAGGGATAAACTTAACATGGCACCAGAAATATGAGAAAAATGGCCAAAATAAGTTAGTCGGACACGACCTCGTCCCTGAGTGCGAACCGTTAACAGCCTTGAAACGATAAATTATACGTCAAACACAGTAAAATTTGGTGGTCATATCAGCAATGTATTCAATGAAAAGAACGTTCCTACAGCGATCTTACACAAATACGTGGTTTTACCGTCCTTCTTGCGATTTTCAACGTTTGCAGCCGACATCATTTTCAAGAAGTCAAAATTTTGTCACGTGACTATACAACAGCTGCGTTATTTCATTGGACGGGCGGAAAATGGCGATGGTTTTCCAATGGACCACGAACAAGGTTGAATAGTTCGCTTTCGTCAACGGCCAATCAAAACGTGCATAGCAAGAAGTCACGTGACATGAACTCGGCGACATGAAAGTAAAAGCTGCTGACAAAAACACAGAAAAATAGTAAAACCTCGTTTTCGTGTAAGATCGCAGTAAGAAAGTTCTTTTTATTGAATATAATGCTGATATGAACACTAAATTTTATTGTGTTTGACGTATTAGTAATCGTTTCAAGGCTGTCAGCGGTTCGCATTCGGGGACGCGGTCATTGGCCATTTTGCTCATGTTTCTGATGCCGTGTTAAGTGTATTCCTAATTTGACCGGGAAAATCTTTCCATATTCGAATAAAACAATGCCTTTGCTTACGGAATACCTTTATATTTTGATCGAAATCGGCGCATGTCTTGCAGAACGATGGCTTTAAAGTAGAGGAGTGCGTAATTTTGGACCTTTTGAAGTCGGATTCCTTCTTTCTATATATACAAATACTGACTCAAACGTGTCTTACCCCTGTGATTCTTCCATGGGATCAGCATAAATACGGATTTCAAATATGTAAAAAGTAAAAAGAATGATTGTCCACATCTGCCGAATGCATCTAAACCCTATCAATAAAACATTTGCAATACATGTAAGTACTATTGTGCATTCGGCGTCTCTTTATAAGGTTTATTTTAATAGAAGTAATTTGAAGAAAAAATATAATACATTCACGGATATTGTTAGGTGATTGACACAGCAATAATTGGCAACAGAAACTGTAGAATCAGATATGTTCTATTCCATAAGTAAACAAAGCAGTACCCGAATCTTGATTGCGATATACTCTGTTTGCAAACCGTTAAAGAATGTTTATGTGGGGAATTAGCGTAAAACACTGCGCTACATATAAATGACACCGAGAGATAAGAGCTCCGTTCGAAGCCTTGTTAACAAATCCATAATTATTAATTAATGACTGCTACAAAGCGCTTTAATTTAAGTAGTTGTGCGTTACCTGTCATGTGTTCCGCTAATGTCATTTGTACCATTATAAGCCTTCAGTATCCTGACGAGTTCATAGTTTGTCTGCAAGGGAAACTCCTGACCAGTCAAGTTTATGAAATACTTCCAGGTTTTACTTTTGTTCCATAGTTCTTGCATGCAGGACAACTCCGGTTCCAACACTGTCATTTGACCCCATTGAACTTTGAACCGTTTTGATGAAATGAACACGTTATCTAAGCAACGGACAATACTATAGACCGTTTCAAATATGACGTCACTGCTTTTACCATCCACGTGTATACAGTATAAGTTTTGCGGTCTATAAACTGCACGCAGTAAACGCTCAAACTGCCAGGTATCTTTGTACATAAGTATGCTAAAGGCTATTGGAAAGTTCCTTTCTTCAGTTGTAAGTGGGGTTACGATATAACCCCTGTCCTGTGTAAACTGTGAACAATTTTTGGTAATCTTTATGTAGTCGTTTGGTGATATGGTTTCATTGCTCGAAGTATTCGCCATAATATCCTTTGCTCTTTCTGTTTCTCGTTTGTCACCTTGAAACAATTTACTACAGTTTACTTCTCTTGATTCTCTACTTATGTTGAACGCATGTTCATAAGGTAATACTGCCCTCTCAAGTTTGTCATCTTGTATGACTGCAGGATTTATTTGATGAAGAAGATTTCCAATTCCATTCAGATGAAGCAGTTTAGTTTCCCTTGACTGGGTGCTTGTGTCATTTCCGTAAAAACCAGTGAGTTCCAAATGCTCACCGATAAGCTTGTATCTTTGAACATAGAATATCGAACCATCGTCATTTACTTGAACAGGGGCTGTATTTATATTAACTCTATTATACCAAGTAAACAATATCAACGTTCCAAAAAGCGATAAAAAGGCACAGGTAATTAACGTCTTGTGAACGGTGTTCATGGATCCTTGAGCGTTGAAAGCGGTTGCTGAAATAAATATGCAGTACATTGCGAGATTTATCATGCAGTTTGAAATAATCGGCGGTGAAGTACACCATACCTGCTTCAAATATATTTTAACTTCCTCCATTACCCTTCTCGTGCTGAATTTTAAAATACATTTCTTCTTCTTTACCCATGCCCTGTTGTATATTCAATATATCTTCACTGTGTACAAGTATTTCGCTGTGAAATCACTGCTGTGGAGTGCACTGGCTGCACAATCAACTTGTAAATAGTGCAGAACCTGATGAGACAGTTCCTGCAGGAGCTGTCTCATCAGGGTCTTCACTATTTACAGGTAGGTATATTGACGTGAATAGCAAGCGAAGGGTTAACCCTTTTTACATATAAACGACATATGCCACCTTTAACCTTTTCCTTCATATAAACGTGTTTTTCACACATTTTTAAACAGTAGGAGCCGTCCGATCAGGGTCTGCTCTGTTTGCTAGTGGAGATTAAAATATATATTTCTTTACTTTAAAAAATGACGATAATGTTCAACCTTCCATATTCTATCTAACTATTTTGTCCATAGATATTCAGTAAGTATTGAAATTTGCAATAAACATAGAACAAGAAAAGGGGAAAATAGAGCAGACACAAATCAGACAGATCTTGTAGGAGCTGTCTGACCGGGATATGTTCTATTTGCTTATGGCACGATATAGATCTGATTCTGAAGTTTCTGTCACAGTTAAATATTTCATTTTCACACCCATACAGGCTGATGCAGTACTTAATCAATCATTACATTGATAGCCGTTAACACAAACATGTTGAGTCCCTGATGTCGCGCACAGTCCGAACATATATGTACAGTAGAACCCCTCTAAACCGGAATTGTAGAAAAGAAGATTGTAAATACTTTTACTCCTAGAGGAGCTTTCTGCATGTCTTTCACCCTGCATTAATACGGATATTTATACTACACTGAACGTCCGGTGTGACGGGATTTTACTGCATGTGCAATTATATATGTCAACCCGCTAGGTGGCGTGTAAACTGTATTTAACCCTTTCGCTGCCAAATTCTGTCGTCTGCTAACTTTGTCATCTGCTATAAATTTTCATTCTTTTGATTTTCTTCATTTTGTTTTCAAAAACATATTAACAGTAACAAACAGTTTGGATCCTGGTGAGACGCCGAGTGAAGTGAGTGGTCAATCAGTGTATAACTATATACACGTAGTACAGTCAATGTATAACTATATACACGTAGTACAGTCAGTGTATAACTATATACACGTAGTACAGTCAGTGTATAACTATATACACGTAGTACAGTCAGTGTATAACTATATACACGTAGTACAGTCAGTGTATAACTATATACACGTAATACAGTCAGTGTATAACTATATACACGTAGTACAGTCAGTGTATAACTATATACACGTAGTACAGTCAGTGTATAACTATATACACGTAGTACAGTCAGTGTATAACTATATACACGTAGTACAGTCAGTGTATAAATATATACACGTAGTACAATCAGTGTATAACTGTATACACGTAGTACAGTCAGTGTGAAAGGCACACATTTGATGTATTGTTTTGATAGAAAATGTGCAGACCATGATCTAAACGTTCCTCTAGGAGTTCTCTGGTCTGGGTCTACACTGTTTGCAAATCATCGTACATGCGTTTCCCCGGTCGCAAAATTTAATCAACTCCAAAAGATAACAAGATTTACTTCACTCGATCTTATCAATTGGAAACTCATTTCGGCGAACCCCATCACCACATACATCCGAAATCTGAACAACCTTGTTGGAATTAGACGAGAGTAGGTTGCAATTTTGAACTACATGTCTCTATTAACCCTTCTCTTGCTATTCACGTCAATATACCTACCTGTAAATAGTGAAGACCCAGATGAGAAGCTCCTGCAGGAGCTGTCTCATCAAGGTCTGCCTTATTTACAAGTTGATTGTGCAACCAGTGCACTCCACAGCAGTGATTGCACATCGCAATACTTGTACACAGTGAAGATATATGTAATTATACAACAGGACATGGGTAAAGAAGGAGAAATGTATTTTGAAATTCAGCAAGCGAATGGTTAAAATACATGTAAAGAGAAAATGCAGCACTATATTTTACTTATGTTGAATAAACGTCATCAAAACATGTGTCTAACGTTCGTTACCGACAAAATATATAAGTTTTCTAAGTACATGATAACAGAAGATGCTAAAATATTCATATAACAATCTTACCTGGTGTTTGATTGACTGGATAAAATACAATTTTAAAGTTGGTAAGCAGAACACATTATATAGATACATTAAAGATTCGCAAACAAGACCACCGAAAAGAAGATCATTTCTGGATTTGTTTTAAAACAATGTTAGTTTAATGCAGACAAACCTTATGCAGAAGCTCCTATAATAGTTTGCTGCCTAGCGATTGTCCTGCATTAAGCAGTAATTTCAATTTAAATCTGCTAGGTTAACATCCGTTGATGATTAAAAGGACGCGTTCTGAAGCAAATCGTTCGTAAATTCGTTTCTATTGTGAATAACTGTATTTAAGAAACAATACACCTCGCTAATCTAAAATGTTAGAAAAAATCATTGAGGCAGGTGTTCGTTTCAAGCAGGTGGTTGCTTAATGCAGGGCAAACTCCATGCAGAGAGCTCAATGAGGAGCTTCCGGTAGTTGGCTTTACCCCTGTGCTGAGCTGCGGTATAGATGGGGCGGGTACATGTAGTAACTCAATATATTATCAGGATCGAAACTGTTTGACACTAAGTCAGCATATTTTAAAGAAGAAAAAGGGTAAATTGTAGCAGACGACAAAATCGTTAAGCAAACAATGAATTAACCCCTTGGGTGCGAGACACGTTTGTACTGTTATTTGAAAACAGTATAGACCCAGATCAGAGGACTCCTAGAGGAGTCCACTAATCAGAGTCTGTGCTGTTTCCCATGCACAATCCTCTAAGTTTATTTTTCTCATTCTGAGTGGAATTATAGTTAACCCATTCCCTGATATTGACGACTTTTGACGACTCTGTAAAAGTCACGTTGTGAAACCATTGTGATAAATAGAGCATTTGCTCCTATAGGAGCAAATGCTCTATTTATCACAATGGTTTCAAACTACAAAATTCTAAATATGTTCCTTTTCTCTAATTAATGATCCTTTTCGGTAGATTTATTCAAAGAGGTTGTATCTAAAAATAGGTAATGGGTTAAACACTGATATGTTATTCCACTCTGAAAATTCAGCTTTAAAAAATTCAATCATGCAAACCTGGATGAAACAGGGGCCTTTGTAGCCCAGATGGTATCGGGCTACAAATCGGGCTATGTGGTTTCAAAGATCTTTTGTATACGAAAACAATAACCATTTGCCCTTATCCTGCAGGTCAAACATACTGTCCTTTCAAATTCTATTATGTTTCAAATTGCGTTTCATTTAAGTTTGGTCAAGTCGTTGAGAAGCTAGTTCAAGCTACTTACAGACTGTAAAACAACCTTCTGTGATACCCCGAGTAACTGGGTGTCCCATCTAGATCCAAGGTGTATATAAATACAATTTGAGCCGCACGTATAACGATAATGTTAAAACATGTACAATGAG
Source organism: Azorinus chamasolen (assembly GCA_963576725.1). Taxonomy (NCBI): domain Eukaryota; kingdom Metazoa; phylum Mollusca; class Bivalvia; order Cardiida; family Solecurtidae; genus Azorinus; species Azorinus chamasolen. The sequence continues at coordinate 5,747,596 of OY755242.1, forward strand.
TATTGTGTAAAGGTTTATTAACCCTGAATACGCTTTAAAATAAAAGCTAAAATTTGGGTCAGACGTAATTACAGTAAAACCTCTCTATAACGGCCACTACATTGTGTTAATTAGTTGGTATTTAGGGCAGGTGGCCGCTTAAAGCAAGATGAAGGTAAAACAGAACGCTAGGAGCGTTCTGTTTTACTTTCATCTTGCTTTAAGCAACCACCTGCCTTTAACACAACATACTTAGTGTAATTTAGTGGCCGTTATAGAGAGGCTGTACTGTATATGACAAGTTGAAAACGTGATTTTTTTTAAAGCGTGTGAGAAATTATTGACCGAGTGTGAAAGAGTTTTGATCCTGATGAGATGCGGACTTACTCTGTGTCCGATCTTGATCCAGACTGTTTGCAAACCAGTCAAGTTGCGCTTGACTCACATTCAAAATTGCAAGGAAATGATAGCACAGATGAACAATCATGGTATAGTGGTTATTAACCCTTCGCTTGCTGTTCACGTCAATATACATACCTTTAAATAGTGAAGACCCAGATGAGACAGCTCCTGCAGGAGCTGTCTCATCAGGGTCTGCACTTTTTACAAGTTGATTGTGCAATCAGTGCACTCCACAGCAGTGATTGTACAGCGAAATACGTGTACAAAGTCAAGATATATGTAATTATACAACAGGGAATGGGTAAAGAAGGAGATTTTTTTTAAAATTCAGCAAGAGAAGGGTTAAGCTTGCGACGCGAATGATAGAATAACGTCTCGCTTGGTTGACCACAATGTATTAACATTGGATATTTTAGAAGCAAGATGTTGCTAAATGTAGAGCAACCGTAATGCTGAAATAGGACATGTATGCATAATGTAGGACCTGTATTAAGCTACCACGTGTTTAAATAATGCAGAATTATATTCCTTTTAGTGGTCGAATGAGCGCGTCATTTCTGTACATCAATTGAAAAAACCTATATACATGTACGACGGTTACCAGTTTCAAAGTTTGTAAAAACATTGTCTCCCGGGTCTGGTTTTGTCTGCTAGTACTGGTCATCAACATAGATCCCAACTCTCATCTCACTGACAAACTAATAATACTCACTATAGATAGAGACTATAATGCGACAACTCTAAAGAAGTAAAGGCTAGAATTTACAATACGTGGCAGCGTGATCCTTTCACTGTTCTATACTTTGATAAAATATTTGAAATGAGATATGGACAGTGGAATGCTGTAGTCATTTAAGAAACTAAAGAAACATATTTATCAAGTTCCATTAGCAAGAAAGGAGAACCTGAACAGACGGTTTTAGGAGCCGTTTGATCTGGGTCTACTCTCTTTGCAGATGCGTTGAAATGCGTTTATACGAAGGAAAGGGTTACTGTGGGACAAAATTGTGCACAATTCTCCTGTAGGAGCTTTCTGCATACGTGTTGCCCTGCATTAAACAGCCATTTCTTCTGCGTTAATTAATTATGTTACTCTACTTTACACTTTCAGGCATATTTGCACAATAACAGTTTTTTTTTATTAATCTGTATGATGCTAGCTAGTTTCCAAATGCATTCTTCCATATTTAACATTAGACTGTCTCGTGGCCGATTCTAGATGGGTAATTTATTCATAAACTGTAAAATATGTCCAATGGTACATAATTTGATCAGAGGGCCCTATTTGGAGCCATTGGATCTGGATCTTCACTATTTACAAAGGCTATTCAACTGGGTAACCGCATTGCCAGGGTTAACTATATACAGTAAAACCCCACTAATGCGACCACCTAAAAGGGGTATAATTCTGGGTGCTAGATGTAGGTGGTAGCTTAATGCAGGACAAAAGTAATGCAGAAAGCTACTAGAGGAGCTTTCTGCATTAATTTTGCCCTGCATTAAGCAACCACTGGCTTATAAAGACTCCCATGTTTATTCATTAAGTGGTCGCATTAGAGGGGTTTTACTGTACGTGTTTATGAGTCATATGGGTCGTATAACATGCACTCGACAATTTAAAGATTTAAAACAAAGGCATCAAAGCAGATGCATATAATAGTCAATAGAAAACAGCTGAAGATAGGACACACGATATAAACCAGAAGAAGAAATTCCAGTGTATCTTTTCTCTCGGGAATTAGTGTATCACATTTTATTTCTGATTAATCATGCAGAGTTGACATTTACATAATAAATAAGGCTAAATGATAACATGAATACAAATAGACGTTTTGAAACGACTCTGTCGTGATATGCTGTTCAGTTGCAAATCAGTGTATTCATGGGCCACTAAAACCTAGCTAATCCGGCAGGCGGTTGCATAATGCTGGGTAAAAGACATGTAGAAAGCGCACTGAGGAATTTTCCGTATGGCTTTCACACTCCTGCACTAAGGTGACACCTATCTTTAATACTGATAATGATAAGTGTTCGGATTGGCGACAGTTTACTGTGTTTGTATAGTTACATACGGTTTCCTTAATAGTATGATACATAAGGTACTGTGTACTTATACGCCCCGTTGTATGAAATCATTTCTTAAAATGTCCTGTCTGGTCGAGTTCTACAATATCTGCCACTCGTGTCAGGAAAACAAGCAAGAGTCTGAATGGTTGTGGCTAAAGGTACATACATGTTACCCGCATTCATATGCAAGAAGGTCTTTAGATAGAGTTCAATCTTAAACCTTTATTCAATGCATACTCAAATACCAAATGACATCGTGCATATAATTATTAACCTTAAGCCTGCTATGGGCGGATACTGTGAATACTTATGTAAACAGTTTGGATCCCGATGAGACGCCGAGTAACTCGTCGTCTCATCAGTATAGGCCAAGGGCCAATAATCGACCCCCTAGCGGGATTTTGGTACACCTATATTTTCTTAAAGCTTAGGGTATATGTTAACATGTGCCGGTTGTTGGACAAGTATCGGATGCTGGAAAAGCAAACGGTCAGCGCGTTTCCATGGCAACCGCCAATATTTCGAAGTTTCAGCATTAGCGTCATTAAGATGCAAAAACATAATTTATTTTGTTTATAAAACAATCAAAATAGTTTTAAACTAATATCAATATATTTATCACATGCCAGGAGTATTTTATTCATAATTTGCTCATTTGCATATTCATGAATATTAATGAGAATCTGAAACAAACTGCTTAAATTTTTAAAAAAAGACCTTATTTAGCAAACAAGTATGTTATGATTGTTCATTTTTCATATCAAAATATTTCAAATGGCATATAAATGATGTCAGGTCATTTATTTGTTCATTTTCTGTTCCATAGATACACAGTATTGAGTCAGTACAGCAGAGAAAGTGGGTGGGGTAAAATGACCCCACAAAATGTAGAAAATGCTATTTTGTCAATAAGTGGTTTTAAGATGAATGACAAAATAAATTTCCACATTATAATTACAACGTTCTCTACGCACAAAATTGTCCCAGTTTGAGAACAAACTGCTTTCTTGCTCATTTGCATATTCATGAATATTAATGAGAATCTAAAAATGCTTAAATTTTAAAAAAAATGACCTTAATTAGCCAACGAGTACGTTATGTTTAATCATTCTTCATATTAAAAGGTTTCAAATGACACATAACTGCTGTCAGGTCATTTATTTATTCATTTTGTGTTCCATAGATGCACAGTATTGCTTCGGTATGGCAAAGAAAGTCATCAACCTTTCTACTGTAATCAAGTATGTCGAATCTTTCAAGATTGAGACCATCGCTTCCATTCGGCTGGCTATCACAAAAGACCAATGGGGCATTTCCATGGATTTCTCGGATGCATATTTTCATCTCCCAATTCAACCAGCAGACAGACACCAATTGCGATTCTATCCTGGGTACTATTTACTGGTCCCAGACATTGCCCCTTGGCCTCATTACGGCCCCAGAGAATGGCCCCACGGTGGTCGTAGTGGCCTATCACCAGCAGATTGGTGTCACTCTAATTCAGTACGCCGACAATTGGCTGCTTCGTCATTCTCTTCTTCTAAACCTCCATTACAGCTGGGAAATATTGTCTCAGTTAAAATAGTACTGAATCCGGAGAAATCGGATCTCATCCCATCGAAAGATTTCATCTTTGTGGGACTGAATTTCCTTACGGCCTCCAACACGATCAGGATCTCTCCCACAACGGGTGGTGGATACCCTGCGTCTGTTATCTCTTTTTGGCCAGAAGGGCCACTGCTCAGAAGAATGTCCTATGAGCTCCGTCTCAGTCCTATCCACTTCCTGGGCATATTTCAATCACGCCCCGTTGGATGAGATCCTTAGGGCTGCTTCCTGGAAGAATAGCTCTACATTTTCTTCCTTTTATCTGCGCCCTTTTGCACCCTCACAGAACAAGCTACCGGTGCATTCTCTAGGTCTGCTTGTGGCCTCTCAAACAATGTAATGGCTAGCACTTTTCTAATGGCGTCGGTGCGACCTTTTTGGACAATTATTATTCAGAAGAATCTACTAGCATCAGCACTTTTGAGATAACTGCCCTAGAATCACTTGACAAATAACAAAATAAAGTGCAGTAATAGGAAATAGTTTATGAGCACATTAAATAATACATGTACAATTACAGTATAGAAATGATAAATATGTTATGAAATTGTTTTATGTTGCAGATATTATCTAAACAAGAAAACTGACTAAGTCAGAGAGGGCCATGCAGATGCTCTTTTGTCGAATATGGAATTTTTGATAAATCAAGGGCAGACAACTCTGGACATGATGTTCTCATTCAATCCAAAACCTGTAGGTGTCTTCCTCTCCTAATACTAAGCATATGCCTTTAATATGAACCAAATATGTGAAGTACTGTTTTGAGATATCACATCAGATCAAGTGTTGACAAAAGATTATGACATTTTGGACGAATCAAGGGCAGATAAATCTAGATATAATGAGCTGATTCAACTCAAAAACTATAGGCCTGTTCCTCGGGTGACATTAAGCATATGCCCTTAATATGAAGCCAATATGTGAAGTACTGTTTGAGTAATCGCTCCGCATCAGAAGTGTTGACAAATTTAATGGTAATTTTTACGAATCAAGGACAGATAATAACTGTTTGACATTTTGGATGAATCAAGGGCAGATCAATCTAGACATAGTGATCAGATTCAACCCCAAACTATAGTCATCGTCCTCTGGTGATACTAAGCATATGCCCTTAATATGAAACCAATATGTGAAGTACTGTTTTGAGTTATCGCGTCACATCAAGTGTTAACGGACGGGCGGAGGGACGAACGGACGAACAGACAGACAGACGGACAGAAAATGTGACTCCTAAAGGGCTCCTGCATTTTCAATGCAGGACCCTAATGATTATACATTGTATTCAGTGCCTTATGTGAAAAGTTTCTCCATACATAACTGAAAAATAGCTTGTTGTACGTCTATAAAGGGTAAGTCGGTTTTTTTACAGTTACAAGGGAGATAATTCTTGCTGTTTTCAGTTCAAAGTTATTTTTTCTTTTTCAAATATGTTGATCGACATAAAATATAATAATTTTAAGCAATGTGGTTTGAGAACTTGTCGTTATGGACTCCATAATCTCTTGTATACAAAAACATAAAAACGTAATATTACGAATTCAGGGGCAGATAATCAATCGCATACTGTAAGCTTAATCAGCATCCATATAACGTCCAACAAGTGACATTCGATGGAGGATATATTCAGCTTTACAGTGATATAGGTGTCATAAAATCCTGCTGGGGGGGGGGGGGGGGGGGGCTAAGGTACAGCTGGACCTTAGTCTAGTATCTAAACTGTTTGACACCCTGTATGCATTTTGGTAGAAAATTGATTATATCTTGAATTTTGAAAATGTAACAGGTGAACATTTCTGTAAATATAATTTGCTCAGCAGGCTAATGGTTAATAGAACTAGTTCTTATAATGGCATATGAACACAGGAATGCTTGGATATGGCAGTGACTGTAGAGACACATTTATATCATTTCGTAGGCAAACAGAGCATACCCTGATATGTGATCTGGGTCTACTCTGTGCGCAAAGGCGTATTTATTTAGTACATGGTTACCCAACTTAGACAAATATTGTACAAGTCTTTCTCAAGGGTTTCTTATAGAATAATGAACATCGATTTACCATTTCTGACAAGGCGAAAACTTCCAGTCGTCATATGCCATTATAAAATTTTATCTGGTCAATATTAATGATGTTATTATGCTTTACCTGACTATTTACGAGATAAGGGCTCATTTAGAACACAATAGTATATACATTAATCTCAAAGTCTCACCTTTACATAGTATGTGTATTATATCCTTTGAATATACATTGATGGCTCATGCTCAACTGATCCACAATGATTTACCGTTAGCAAAACACATGATATAGCGCGGGTTGGGTTATCGATTAAAATATTACAAGGCAGGTGGGTGTAGTAAAACAATAACCCTCATCCTCATGTCAGCTACCTGACTCATATTTACACACAGCTTGGCTCCGGATGAGACGACGAGTAGCTCGGTGTCTCATCAAACCCAAGTCCTCAAATATAGTTCTTAACCATTCGCTTGCTGAATTTAAAACCCGTTTCTCCTTCTTTACCCATGCCCTGTTGTATAATTACATATATCTTCACTTTGTACAAGTATCTCGCTGTGAAATCACTGCTGTGGAGTGCACTGGTTGTACAATCAATTTGTAAATAGTGCAGACCCAGATGAGACAGCTCCTGCAGGAGCTGTCTCATCTGGGTCTTCACTATTTACAGGTAGGTATATTGACGTGAATAGCAAGCGAAGGGTTAACAGCTTGATCGAGTCGGATGTAGTCGCAATTGCACAATACCCACATAAGTAGACGCCATTTTGTTACAGTGAGATAAAATGGTTAGATTAACCACTTACTACATAGATACGCATATTAACCATTTACTACATACATGTAGTTACGCCTATTAACCATTTACTACATAGATACGCCTATTAACCATTTACTACATAGATACGCCTATTAACCATTTACTACATAGATACGCATATTAACCATTTCCCTCATATTAAGCTGTTTTCACGCATTTGCTAACTGAGTAGAATCAGATCAGATAGGAGCCTTCTGATCAGAGTCTGATCTGTTTGCTAATGGAACTTTAAAGATCTGTTTCTTTATTTTCTAAAATGGCTACAATGTTTTTCCTTCCACATTTTATTATAACTAATTTATCAATGAATATTCAGTAGGTAATGAAATTTGGAATAAACATAGAACATGGAAATGGTTAACTCTTTCCTTGTTCTGTGTTTATTCCAAATTTCAATACTTACTGAATATGCATGTATACAATAGTTATAATGAAATTTGAAAGGTTGAATATTGTTAGCCAAATAAGTAACTAAAGAAACAGTTCTATCAAATTCCATTAATAGACAGAGCAGACGCTGATCAGACGGCTCCTATACGAGCAGTCTGATCAGGGTCTACTCTGTTTGAAAATGCACGAAAAGGCGTTTATACAAAGAAAAGGATTACATTAGCGCTTTATTATATTTATACGCATTTTAACCCTTCGCTTGCTATTTACGTCAATATACCTACCTGTAAATAGTGAAGACCCAAATGAGACAGCTCCTATAGGAGCTGTCTCATCAGGGTCTGCACTATTTACAATTTGATTGTGCAACCAGTGCACTCCACAGCAGTGGTTGCACAGCGAAATACTTGTACACAGTGAAGACATGTGTAATTATACAACAGGGCATGGATAAATAAGGAGAATTGCATTTTAACATTCAGCAAGAGAAGGGTTAACACAGCAGACCCAGATCAGACGGTTCCTGTTTGTATTGTAGAACCACTGATTATGTGAATTATCCCGTTTATACGCATGTGATAAATAATTACATCCTGAACATTTATTGGCAAAAGTTTTATAAGAGCATACGTCTATAGGATTACTTTGATATCGACGCAAACTGACGAGTCAGATATATTATAATTTCATAAGAAAACAGAGTAGACCCAGACCAGACGGCTGCTACATGTGTCATCTGACATGAGTCTACTCTGTTTGCAAAGGCATGAAGAGGCGTTTATATGCAGGAAAGAGTTAACAGTTAATGTTGACGATGATCAACCTGTCCTCAGGTGAACGCATCGTGAGTCTGAAATATAATTATACAATTAACCCATTCCCTCATATTGACGACTTTTGATGCCTTTGCAAAAGTCACTTTGTGAAAACATTGTGATAAATAGAGCATTTGCCCTGATGGAGAAAAGGCGTTTAATAATTTTAAAACTACACAATTCTAAACATTTTACTTTTCTCTTTTAAATGTTCCTTTTTGGTAGATTTATTCAAGGATGAGTTTGGGTCTAAAAACAGTCTGTGGCGGAATGGGTTAAACAGTGTAGAATTAGGCTTATCTCGCTGTAAACGTGAAACCTAACTGAACACCTACCGTGTGCATGTCTTACCTCGTTTCTGAGATACTGTTTACCGTGAACATACATTTGTTTCATCCTGAAAATAAATACGCCGGGTTACTCGACGTCTACTCCGCATACACGCTGTTTCAAGTAGCAGGCCGGATCGTGTTTCGCATGACGAGGATTAATCAACCCTTTTCCTGTTCTATGTTCATTCCACATTTCAATACATATTGAATATTCATGGTCAAAATAGTTATAATGAAATATGGAATGTGCAACTTTGTCGCCATTTTAGCAAGTAGAGAAACAGATATATCAAATTCCTTAAGCAAACAGAGCAGATCCTGTGGGATCCATCTGATCTGTGTCTTCTCTGTTTACAAATGCGTGAAAAGGCGTTTACATGAAGGAAAGAATTAATAGTAAGCTGCATGTTACTGATTGAGCGTGCTCTTTATTTACATCTGATTGAGCGTGCTCTTTACTTAAATCTGCGGGCGGATGAGGTACAGTAAAACCTCTCTATAACGGCCACTAAATTACATCAACTATTTTGCGTTAAAGGCAGGTGGCTGCTTAAAGCAAGGTGAAAGTAAAACAGAACGCTCCTATAGGAGCATTCTGTTTTACTTTCACTTTGCTTTAAGCAGTCACCTGCCCTAAATACCAACCAATTAACACAATTAAGTGGCCGTTATAGAGGTTTTACTGTACTACCTATATGCCAACAGTTTGGGTTCAGAGGAGAAGCAGATTAAGCGTCCCGTCAGTATTACATAAAATGTGATGCAAGTTATTTTTAAATTAAATAACTCCAGGTGAATATGTATCAACAACATTTAATTACTATTCACAAGTTTTATTACTACTTAAACACTGAACATTATACCGACATACTGGCATAACAATGTGGTGCTAAAGTGTGTCCTCTTAGTTAAAACATTGAACTTCATTAATTCACTAAGGATTATGTAATAAACTTATATACGCTATATAAATGTGGTATAATAATAATAACGTATACTAGACAATATGATGGATAAATGTATACTGCTGATATTAGTATGAATATTCTGTTATGAACTTATCTATATCTATATTTGTCAGCAGGAATTAAAACCTTAGCCATTTTATAATTTTTCTATAGAATATATAGTCTAAATGTTGTACAATTGTAATGATTGACTAATCTGTAAGGTCAGTTGGTGACAAGTGGGATATCGTACAGTCATATTGACCATACACTATCATACACTTATCAAAATGAAACAATTCAATTTTACATGTTACAACAAATAAATACAGCATTTAGATATGAAATAGACAAATCAAACCTCTCCGAAATATGCCACATGTTCTCGCAAATATCCAGATATTTGGCCACCAATAGATACAGCTGAGCTTTGATAGCTCGACCTCAAGATAACTCAAAGTAAATGTTCGATCCTTCCAAAATTCACAATGAAGAATAGTTCTAAAATGTATTACTATGCATATTTAGAAACACATGTGACAGTTTAAAGCAGGTCGAAGGTAATGCAGATAGCTCCTATAGGAGCTGTGAGCATTACTTTAGATCTGCATTAAGCTGTGAACTTAAGAAATTGTTCAAATTAGAAATCGCATGACCGGAACTCCTGGTACCCCGAAGTAATTTGAATGGTCCCATGAAGTTGAAGATATCGAAGTTCATTGTACATGATAACCGTTTGCCAACTGGGTGTGTACTATAATCACTGGTCATTTATTATCACCGTCTATCAATGACACCGGAAATAGTTACCAGGCGAAGCGAAAGAAAGCTGATGACAAATACACCGGCAGATTGGTTATCCGCAATAGTTATGGTAAATAGGGCATATCTAGCCAAGCAATGTTTATATCCACTAGTAGAAAGATTAACCAATTGTTAAAGTGTTTCTTATCATTTCAAATGCACGAATGAAAATCATTTTGTGCTCATTATTCTCGAACTAGTACAATCAAAAACAGTAGCGAGGAACACAAAAACGTATTCGCAATCACTTTTGTCATAGTCTGACATACAGTGTTACACATTCGTTGTTATCACATTACGCATAAAAAGCCTATGTCAGCGTTGATTGTTGAATACGAGCAAAATTGGATTTGAAGTTGAAAAAAGAAAAGCGGCGTGTGTACGGCGAATAGGTAAATGTGTTACGAATACCGTAAGGCAAATAGGTTGCACGGTGTAAGACGTTTAGCAATATATTTGTATGTCCTAGATGGAACACGGTGAGTACGGCACAATTCATAAAAACTACAAAGCTGTTTGTTATACATTAACAAATGAATAATTATTAATTGAGCGATTACTTTTGTTTTCTTTTCTACATCATCATTTAGGTCACAGGAGCTAAATATGCATTTAACGAATAGTTTCTTTAAACGACACCTCTTCCTTAGCTGCGGAATGGAGTTCAACCGAATTTCATAGAAGTGATCTTCAGGTGACTCGTATTAAAACATATAAATATTTCTGTCAAGTGCATAAGTAGGTCACACGAGTTAAACTATATTTAAAAGAACAATTACTTTACACACCATCTCCTCATAAACAACTGAATGGAATTCAACCACATTTTACAAGAATGATCTGCAGGTGACCATAAATGACAGCTATATAAAACATTCCGGTACATTGCATAAATAGGCCACAAGAGCTGAATCTAAGTTGACAAATTATTTCTCTAAAGGAGATCTTCTAAACCGCAAACAGGGTTTCAGCCAAATTGGACAGAAACGGTCTTCTGGTTCCTGTCCATAAAATTCGTGTAAATCGTTACGGTTTATTACATAAGTAGGTCATATAAGCTAAAATTAGATTTTAATGATTTACTGCTTTAAACGACATTTCCTCCTAAACTGCTGAATAGAAATTTAACGGAATGACCAGGTGACCCTAAAATTTATATTTAATTGTTTTGGTGTCGGTTGCGTTTTGTGTGTGTCTTTTCCTGCTTGACCTTACTACTTTTTCATTTAGATCGATTGCATAAGTTGGCAACACAGACAGACGTAGATTTTAAACATATTTTCAACCCTTTACTCCGTCAATACGCCTTTCTATGCCTTTACAAACGGAGTAGACTCAGATAAGACGGCTACGTCTCATCAGGGCCTGGTCTATTTGCTTAAAGAGTAATAAAGATATCATTCTACAGTTTCTGTCGTGGCCCACAATTGTTGCTTTCACATGCAAATTATAAAATTAAGGACCACAACGGAAATAATTGATATTAATGTTGCCATTAGTTTTTACATGAATATTCAAAGAGTAAAGGGATAAATGACATTTCCTTCCAAACTACAGAACGGAATTCAACCGACACTGAACTAACTTCAGGTGATCTTCTATAGAAATCATTTCGGTTACATGGACCGAAATATAAATATTCTGATCTTGTAACTTATGCAACAGTGTCAAACAGTTACATGTACTCTACGTGTCATCTTGTTCCAATCCAGGCAGTTTGCAAAAAATATTCTCCCAATGCAGCAAGCCCTGTGAGCGAATGTTTCGTTAAATTTTTTAATTCAGATGATGTGATATTGCCTTGTAAATATGGAGATTGGTAGCATGTTAAGGGGTAACATTTGAATAAGGAAGTAATTATTTATCTATTTATCTACCGATTGACTGGCGAGTTGCAGGTCAGTTATGTATATGGATAGGTTTTCCTTGTTCACTAAACATGTATAAATATAGAGCTAAATTCTAGCTGAGGACCGGCTGAGGACGGGATAGAGACTTGCTGGAGACAGACTGGCAGGAGTCTGGCTTGCGTCTGGGTTTGAGAAGTCGGGGAGATGCTGCCAGTTTCACATATCTCTAGGTTTGAGAAATAAAGTTCAACTGAAGTTATGGAGTCGATATTATCCAAACTCACAATGGACAAAACATCAAATATGCAACTTGCTGAGCTTTCACTCTGTTATGTTTCGCAAGTAAGTTGACTTTATCTTCACCTATAGAATTCATGAAGCTGGGCCTATGCTTATAACCTCTGGCTCAAATCTGACCAATCAAAAGCTTGAGAGCTCAAATCTGACCAATCAAAAGCTTGAGAACGATCTCAGACTCAACTAAAAAAGCTTTATAAGCAGGGACCCAGGTCACACCCAGGAGTGTCTCATATGGAACCACACCGTTTTGGATGGAAGTTTTCCTGTAGCATGCTAGAACGTAAGCTATTAACTCCAATGTTACCATTACTGGGACATAGACAAACAGTATAGATACAAAAGTAGTAAGGTCAAGCTGGCAAAGCCACGTACAAGACGCAAACACCACCGACACATCGATAGATAGCATGTCACACACACACACGCACACGCACACGCACACGTACACCCAAACACGCGCACATACACGAGATGAACACAGAAAACATTTACAAATACACGAGTACAAGAGATAAGTATTCCAAACATGAACAAAACACACCCTGATCAGAGTCAACACTGTTTGAAGACCCTATTGCTTTTCCTGGTTTATATAATTATTTTCTTTGTTTTCGATGCCTCCTACCACACAGTATGATAAACGCACGGAAACCAATTTTGATTTGGACGGTTGTATTGTAGATGAAATGGAACTTAACCCTTTCGCTGCCAATGCCGGATATGTGATTACCTATGCACGCAGTTTGGATCCAGATGAAACGCCGAGTAATTCGGCGTCTCATCAGGATCCAAACTGTTTGTTACTGTTACTATGTTTTTGAAACAAAAATGAAGAAAATCAAAAACATTTGTAGCAGACGACAAAGTTAGCAGACGACAGAGTTTGGCAGCGAAATGGTTAAATAGTTACAATGCAAGGTAAAAAATGCCAATGGGTTGTGTACCTTGTTAATGTACTGATTGTTGCCCTATGTGAAGATTAAATAAGACCATATATGCGTAGCCTTTGTGGTAACCTACAGAGTAACTCAGTAAATCCGCGGTGTTTGACACTCAGTTAAGCCAAGGTGTTAGACACTCAGAACGTACTATTTTTGCAAATAAATAAAAAAGAAATGAATAAAATATGAGCAGACAACAAATCGCCGACGAAATTTTTCAGACGAAATTTGTTAATCGTCCAATTATCCCTGCACACAAAGATACCGTATAAACTGAGTTGAGAAGAGTACAATTAATCTCGACGATCCAAATTACAAAATGTTTCTTTGTATTCAGACTACATAATTACAAAAAGCCATATTGACTAGTTTTCTTTCATCAGGTATTGAAATAACGATCGACATTTTAACCCATAATATCCCGTGAGCCTTTACATAAGGACATGGGCAAACAATGTAAACCCAGATCTGAGTGTCTTTGAGGAGACTTCTAATGTCGGTCTTAGCTGTTCCCAGCGATATATTATAACATACATGGCAAACATTGGTGACCAAGAAATGTATATGCATTCTGTATAAATGTGTCTGCATGCTGTACAGATATGTTTTTAGCAGCCGACTATTTACTAATATATCAATATTTGGCGTGCTTTTGGCGTACATTTACCTTCAAAAAGAGAGACTCCGGAAATGGGCCGCTTGGCGCATTGAATTATAAAAAACAAAACAGGTTGAGTCTGCTAAACTGAGTCCGTTCTTAAGTTCCTTGGAGAAACAGTCCCAATTGAGAGATTTCAGACAGCTTGTTTCTGCAGGTGTTGACTCTGGATTGGGGCCGTTAGCATTTTTAGGTGTAACGCCTTACCTGATGTAGACACATCATCAAAACCTAGACCCAGTGCATTGTCTGCTTTGTTTATTTTACATAATATTATAGATCTGATACTACAGTTTGAACAATGAAACATATCCATGTGCATGTGGCATTTAAAACATTCACCTTTTTAAATTTAAGTAGTCATACTTGTGAGAGCTAATGTTTTATAGAAGGGCTCATACAATTACTTAATCCACGTAATGTTTGTATAATGCTCGCCTAGCTCAATCCGTTTACAAAACAGCATAACCATTTGAATGTTGGACATGCAAGCACTGACATTGCAAACAGTATAGACCTACATCACAGCGCATTTTGAGAAGTCCCCTGGTTAGTATCTGATATACACGTTTTGTCATTCAAAATCATGTAGCAAGTTTAAGTCTTTCATGCGTAATGAGCTGTATAGTTAAGCAGTGATGAGCTATTCCACTCAAAACATTCAGCGTAGAAAAATTTAAAAGCATTTGTAAAACGAGGCAAATGGGTTTACTGTTAAGTGTGCACATTGCATTCAATAGACAAGCACCCGTTTATAACTGCAAGGACTTTAATTTACTGACTGAAAGTATCGGTCTTTAACACAGGTGACATCGTACTTTAGCAGGTATGTACTGTACATAATTCCAATACGAGTCGTCTTCTCACTATTGTTTATCATTTATCATGTAATCCCTTGGATGCATGTGAACTGGCATATGCAAATTGGGTTCATCCAGATCAGAGGATGCCTAAAGAGACGCTCTGATCAGATACTGCACTGTTTGAACTAAGAATTACTTCAATTTGAATGAAGTCTGGACCTTTGGCCGTGTCAGAAACTTTAGAATAATATCTATATCATTTATTGAGCAAACAGAGCAGGTCCCGATCTGACGGCTCCTATAAGAGCTTTCTAAATTACGTACAGCATTTGCTTTTATGCTAAAAAGACGTATATTGTAGGGTAACGCCAAATACGACAAAACTTCCATGTGTTTGATACCGAAGACCCGATGTTATTCGGCAATACAGTTGAACTTCGATATCTCGAACTTCAAGGGACCATACAAATTAGTTCAAGATAACAGAAGTTCGAGTTATAAGCTTTCTAATTTGAACAATTTCTTGGGTTCACAGCTTAATACAGACCAAAAGTCCTGTAGGAACTTTCAGCATTACTTTAGACCTGTATTAAGCTGTCACATGTGTTTCTAGATATCTGTAGCGATACATTTTAGAGAAAATTCTGTATTGTAAGTTTTGGAAGGACTGAATGTTTTGTTGAGTTATCCCGAAGTTCGAGTTATCCGAGTTAGAGATACCGAATTTCAACTGTAATGTAGTATTTTTTCGAGTTAAGTGTTATATTTAGTTTCCTTAACTGTTCGACATGGGTCGATAATATTTTGTTGTAGAACAACAATTATAAGAATCGATGAAAACTGATTTATTTTGTATCACATGTGCATTTTTCGATATAATTTCAAACTGACCATAATCATAATGATGATTGAACATACACAGTTTTATGTTGATGACTGCCACATTAATCTAAAATAGACTTACATTAACTTTTGCTAACAGAGTAGACAAATGAGACAATTGAGTAGACAATGTCAGACAATTGAGTAGACTGATAAAGGAACGTCTGATCAAGATCTGCTCTGATTGCTTACAGGTTAGAATATACCCGAGTCTTCAGTTTCTGTCATGACTAAGTTCTCTTGTTCACAGCTCATAATAATCATCTTATTATCATAAAGTCACTATTTATTCCATTCATGTTCATCAGGTGAATGTTTAAAGTGATCATTTATTGAATAAACATAATTAAGTGTTCAAAGCAAGTAGTTGCTTAGCTCCATAATATGAATATTACAGAACATGAAATAGAATGATAACAGAACATGACATAGAATGAAAAATTACACAATTAGATACAATACACGGATACGAGATGTGTATTCGTAAGTATACGTGGCCATATATGCATAGGATATATACTTATACAAGGCACCATGTTAACAAAACACACTTCACATGCGTAACAAAAAATAACAATACACACAAATAACACATGAATATGATATAATACATATGTGAAAATAGAGAACATGTTCTATCATTGTCCAGATATATGCGGTTAAGCGGTCACCCTACGTCCAATGTGAGCTAACTATAGTTACATAATGACCACCAGACCTCATAATCCGTTCATTTGATACTCTATAAGAAACGAAATCAGAGAGACTAAATTAGGGTTTGTGAAGGGATAAAACACCACCAGGCTATATATACATGTACTCTATAAACCAGACCTCTACCGAAACGAAAAGTAGAAATTTGATGAGAGTTATCACCACCCTTCAGAATTTATAATCTTCACAACAGCAGGTGTTAAGTGCTTGTGTGGCGGCCGTAAAACGTCGCCCCGTACTTCATTCTCAGTGTTGTTATACCTTCTGGTCCTTCGAGATCATGCATTTCAGTACTTCTAGTTCTGAAAATTGAATACCGCTTAAGCCGGTGCTAGGTGGCGTGAGCAGTGTTGCACTTTCAATTACTGCTCATGAACATACTCAATAAAACCGAGTCTGCAATGTTCTCTTTTTGTGCTGCAATTTTTGTTTTCGGGGGATCACCACCCTTCAGAATTTAGTATAGCTCACACTACCGAACTGAATAGAACACGGTATTTTATTTATAGAAATTATTCAGATATGCTTCAGTACTTGTTTTGTAGATGATGTTGTTAAGTAAGAAAACCACAGCAACAATACAACGACCCATGTTACCATGTAACAATAGCAGGTTATGCAATGCATATGTATACACGGAAAATGACTACAAAGATATGTAAACTGAAAAGGCATACAAACCGTCCTTAAACCAGACACTGAACACATACCTAATCATTGCGGAGTAGTGCTAAGCAGGGATAAAGTAAAACAGACAGTACCTACAAGTTGTCTGAGCCACTTCATCTCCGCTCAAGACAGCCAATACACGAAATAAATTTGAATTCCGATTAAGAAGGGTACCGTTGTATATTCAAATGTACAGTGAAAACTCTCTAAATCGGATTTTTTTTGTTTCTTTTTTTACAAATGTACATACATTTCATTCTTTCTCTGATGAATATTCGTGTAAGAAATAATGACATTGTTAATGACATTGTTAATACATGTATTAACCCTTTCCCTGATGAATATTCATGTAGGAAATATTATTTTTGTTTTGTTTTACCATTCAGACCCTGCAGCGAGGGACCTTGTTTATTTTCCCCGTCCATTTCATGTGTGAGGGTCGGAGAACCATCCCCTCCACACCTTATAAACTGACATATACTGACGTACTTCATTCTCAGTGTTGTTATATTTTTTGGTCCTTCGGAATCATAAGTTTTGATGTTATTAGTTTTGAGAATTGAATACTGCTTAAGCCGGTGCTAGGGGGCGTGAGTAGTGTTGCGCTTTTAATCACTACTCATGAACAGACTCAATAAAACCGAGTCTGCAATTTTCTCTTTTTGCATTTCTACTTCTGCTTTCGAGGGATCAACCATTTTCAGAATATATATAGTACATACGAATTCACAAACAGTGGATATCATACATATAACAAAATATAACAATAACGACATTATTGAATGAGATGTTATAAATGTAAGGCTGAGGTTATTTCAAAGGCATAACTAGCAATCGCACAAGTCTTTTGGCTAAAATCTCTTTTCCTAGACATTTAAGCGTTATAACTAGAACAGTAATCACATATGTACAGTCGCTGCAAGGACCAATTAAGTTTAGCAAATTAAACAAAGTAGAAACAAAAAAAACAAAAACAAGAAACATAGCTGCCAGGCCGGTTATTTATTTATCGTGTTCTTATTGTCTTCATTCAACATGTAACACTGTAGTGATATTTTAAGATTTTGGTAGAATACGTACTGTATTTTTAAGATTTTAGAAAAATTGCATGGTATTTTGCCATGTTTTTTCAAACATATATTTATTCCTTGTTATTTTGGTCTGTCTAAGTAGATTATATTTAAAAGATATGTATTTTTTTGCACCTTGCTCAGTAGGAAGAAATTTCAAGTTTCTGCATTGGAAAATATACATTTTAAAGAATATGAGAACCAGATCATTAGCTATATGTATAGTATTTGAGTATCCAAATAGCATAATTTCCAAACTTAAATCCCTGAAATGGGATAGATCGAACATATTTTGTATCAGCTTTAGGGTAATTGGGCAGTACCAAAACAGATGTTCAATCTTTTCTTGATTACTTTTACAAAAGGTGGATCGTCCGTGTAATTCATTTTAATGAGGTATGAATTTGCTCCTAAAAGTCTATGAATGACTCGTACTTGAAACCATTGCATTTTTGTATCGGTAGTAATTTTGAATGATAGCAAAAATATGTTTTTCCATTTGTTATGCGATATATGTGCTGTTAATTTATTATTCCACGTGTATATACATTTTGGCTCAATTTTGTTTCTATTAAAAGCTT
The DNA here is from genome assembly GCA_963576725.1 of Azorinus chamasolen. Lineage (NCBI taxonomy): Eukaryota > Metazoa > Mollusca > Bivalvia > Cardiida > Solecurtidae > Azorinus > Azorinus chamasolen. Next base: position 5,766,248 of record OY755242.1, read on the forward strand.
GATAAATTCGTTTGGCACCTTTACTGTCTTTAATAATGATATCAATATAAGGCGGTTTATAGGGTTTCCGGAAAAGTTCGGTTTCTTTTAAATCTATATCCAATTTTCTTGCTGTTGCTTTTAATGCACTTGTAACAACCATTATAAGTCAAAAAATTAGTTTTAAGATTGTATTTTATTCTCAACTGTTCTAACCCTATAATTGAGTTATTCTCGTTAAGCAAATTACCTATACAATGTATACCAGCACTAAACCACGATTTTAGGAAAACACTCTGTGACCAAATCAAAGAATGTGATTATAGAAAATGGGGTAGTTGACTATACTTTCTTTTCCCATACACTGAGTACACATTAACTTTGCAAATGCTTCAAAAACATGTGCCCAGAATTTATTACTGCATGTAAATTACAATAGTTCAGGATAATGTTTACCACAATTCATTAGTCTTTCTATATCTACATATTTCTTGGCAATTGTTGACCATCTGCTTTCACAATTTACTAATCTTCGTATCCAAGTGATCTTTAAAGAATCTATAAAAGCTTTGATATTGAGCATTCTAAGACCGCCTTCTATATAGTCCTTGATAACTATTTCTTGTGAGGGCCATTCCAGATAAAATGGAATAAGGTATTTTCTAGTTTCTTCAAAAGTTCATCAGACGGGTTGGGTAATGAAAGAAATAAATAATTTAGCTTTGCAATTATTAAAGTTTTAACAACTGTAATTTTTCCTATGGAATAAAGAATACGTCTGCTCCACTTTTTAATTGTATCTTCTATCTCTGCAATTTTAGATTTATAATTCAAGTCAATCATTTTAGTCAGGTCGACATGAAAGTCTATGCCTAGCATACTAAACTGTTGATGATTCCATGTTAGTTTCCATTTAGTTTTTTTTGTATCTGAGCTATATTTCTTATAGCCTATCCAGACCACCTTTGTTTTATCAAAATTAACTTTTAAGCCGGATATTGAAGAGAAATTTGAAAGTACGTTCAAAGTTTCATTTAACGATTCACTAGATCCGTCTAAGATCCCGCTGGTGTCGTCTGCAAATTGTGACAATTTATATTCTGTATCATTAATTGTAATGCCTCGAATTTTAGGATTTGATCTTAAATGAATAGATAAGATCTCTGCACATAAAATGAAGAACGGTCAGTGGCAAAATCACCGCTAGGGGTTTGAACCGAATTACGTATGTTCTAGCCTCACACTTATCTCACATGAATGAGTAATGCAGGAAACACCGCATTCAAAACACACAACCGTCCGAACAACACCATGAAAAACTCATCAGCACAATCATATACAAACACAAAGAGACACGCAAAGACATACCAAACAAACAATAGGGGAAGATGGAAGTATCGCCTTGGAACGTTCAGTGACAAATGCCACTGGGGGTTTAAACCGGAATAGGGGTGCCCAGCATCAGGCTAATTGCACCCAAGCCTTAAAGAAAAACAGTGTATAAACGTATCCTCTCTCCGACTAATCTACAATAACCGCTATGACAAAAGCAGTGGTAAAGTTCATGTAAAACGAAAACTTATTTAAATGAAACAAACTGTATCCACCTACCGCTAGTGCACTCAATGATTGAATTGCAAACAGAGTAACTATAGAAAAGTAATAAAAGGTACGGCAAAAACGAAATAGTACAGGTATCCGACGTCCTCCTAACGTTTCCTGATTTAAGAGATCGCTTTCATAGAGTACTAAACCTTTCTTGTCGACGTACCTGTAAAGGGACCAGCGTTATTGGCAACGTTAAAAGGGTTGTCAACTAGACATGCAGTATGTTGTAGTACTATAGGATCATATCCCTTTTAAATGAATGTTTTAATATATTTGATTAACACAGTGAGAAATTGGGCATGTACAATAATCTTACGAATGAAAAAGTAGTAAAGTCAAGCAGGAAAAGCCACACACAAAATGCCACCATCACCAAAACACATACAGAAAGCATAGCAATTTATACTCATACACACACATACAGTGGACAGTCACATACAAAACGCAATCACCAACAACACATCAATAGACAGCATGTCACACACACAACCAAACATACACAAACACACGAGAAGAACACAGAAAACACCAACACATACACAAGCACCAGAGAGAAACATGAACAAAACACAAGCACAAATACACAAGACAAACTAAAGTAAGGGTGACAAAGAGAGAGCCGCCTTGGCACGGTCAGTAGCAAAATCACCACTGGGGGTTTAAACCGGTTTACGGACGTCCTAACCTCACACCTATCTCAAAGCCACCCTAGCTAAACAAACATTGTAAATAAAGGTATCCCCGTCGGACTTCCCCACAACATTGAAGACAGTAATCACGGTACAAAATGTAAAACATAGCATAACAACTGTGAAAGTCCGTCAAATATGTACTCAATGACTTTGCTGAAGACGGAGTAACTGCAGTGAAGCCGTTAAGGGCACGGCAGAGAAAAGGTAATACATGAGTCTGGTAAGCTCCTCCTATTTATGGGTTTAAGAGTATACCATCACAGAGTACTACCTTTGACTTGTCATCGTGCAAGTAAAGAGGAAAACGTAGCGACCTACTGTAAAGGAGTCGATAACCAAACATGCAGTGTTGCAATATAATAGGATCATAACCTTTCTTCCTAAAGGTTTTAATGCGTTTAATAAACAAATCGTGCAGATGGATATGAAGTTTGTAAATCACAACACCATATAATTCAGGATGTGAAAAACCGTGTCGCAAGAGCGCCAAATATGTGAGAGATTTTCTTAGTTTTACTAATGGTATATATATCCTTGCTTAAGTAGCGTTTCAATTAAAATTAGATTTCGACTGTTAAATTCGTGAACAAGCCCTAGCAAAACGAATAAGTTGAGATATATAAACGGGTAAGATGGGAAACGGGGAACATCCCCGTCAAGATAAGGGAAATTTGCAATATTAAAATCAAAATCATCTCTTTTGTCATATATTTTAGAAGAACCCATTTTTTGTCAATTTTAAGGTCTAGATCAAGAAAATATGCTTAAATGTCGGAAGGGTTAGCTTTATTCAATTTGAGCTCTTTTGGGTAAATCAGCATACATGCAAAGAGGGCAGCGTGATTGCCAACTGTAAAAAGGTTGAGGACCAGACATGCAGTCACCATAGCTTAACAAATAGTATAAATAAAGATATACCCGCCGGACTTTTCCACAACATAGAACACAGTAATCACATGGCAATATTTACAGCAAAGCATAACAACTGTGAAAAGTTCGTCAAATATGTACTCAATGACTTTGCTGAAGTCAAAGCAACCACAGGGAAGCCAATTAGGGAACGGCAGGGAAAAGGTAATACATGAGTCTGGTAAGCTCAACACGTTTCTGAGTTTAAGAGCTTACCATCATAGAGTACGTACAACCCTCGGTCTGTCATCGTGCAAGCATTTATGTATTTCTATCCATTGACGTAATATTTTATAATTTCGCATTAACAGTAAACTATTTGAATGTGAAACTTCGCCTTTAGATATATATCATGTCATAGGCAAGCAAAGCAGATTCTGATGAGGCAACTCAATCAATAAAAATGCCAAAACTCGTTTATTTGAAGGATAGGGTTAATCACATATGTATTTGGCACAATTACAATTACACTCTGATGAAGTCTTATAGACGAAAGATATTAGGTGAAAAGTATTTGGATTTAAAATCTGAAGTTAGTTCTTCATTTTATCTAGTATACACAAGATTGATGTAATTCACCGCAAGTAATTACTCATTGCATGCTAATTTTTAAAACTTGCAAATTCAATGCGTATTCATTTCAGCAACAGCTTTCAAAGCACTGTCAGCACAATTCAAGGAGCCATGGAAATCAATCGAAGGACATTATTTGCTTGTGTAATACTATCGCTTTTTGGGGTGTTGATCTTGTATGTTTGCTGTAATGGAATTGATATGAATATAGCCCCTGTTCCGGTAAAAGACAATGATGCGATATTCCATGTTCAAAAATACAATTTTACAGACGAGCATTTGGATCTCACTGGTTTTTATGGAAATGACACAGACTCCCAGTCAAGGCATACTAAACTCCTTCGACTGAATGGAATTGGAACTCTGCTTCATCAAATAAAACCTGCAGTTATACAAGATGACAAACTTGAGAAGGCAATATTATCTTATGAACATGTGTTTAACATAAGTAGAAAGTCGAGAGAAGTAAACTGTATCAGATTGTTTCAAGGTGATAAACATGAAACAAAAAGAGCAAAGGATATTATGGCGAAAACTTCGAGCAATGAAACTATATCACCAACCGACTATATAAAGATAACCAAAAATTGTTCCCAATTTATACAGGACAGGGGTTATATCATTACTTCCCTGACAACAGAAGAAAAGAACTTTCCAATAGCATTTAGCATACTTATGTACAAAGATACCTGGCAGTTTGAGCGTTTACTGCGAGCAATTTATAGACCGCAAAACTTATATTGTATACACGTGGATGGTAAAAGCAATGACGCCATATTTAAAGCGGTCTACAGCATTATCCGTTGTTTGGATAACGTGTTCCTTTCATCAAAGCGATTCAAAGTTAGATGGGGTCAAATCACAGTGTTGGAACCAGAGCTGTCCTGCATGCAAGATTTGTGGAACAAAAGAAAAATCTGGAAGTATTTTATAAATTTGACTGGTCAGGAGTTTCCCTTGAGGACCAACCATGAACTCGTTAGGATCTTGAAGGCTTATAATGGTGCAAATGACATTGCTGGAACCCACAAAAGGTAGCTAGTCACTGTTTACAGTACAAATCATTTGAAGCGTTCATTTGATGAATAAATACGCATTTGTTTACAAGTAGAAGAGACTGCTAAATGCAGAATCGAATTAGTAGGTAAAGCTTCAAAAAACATTCTTTTCTCTCGGCTTTATCTATACACTTCACAGATATGTTCTATAATGCATTTGCAACAGTGTATATACTGATCAGCCTGTCCCAAAAGGAGCCGTCTATCTTATGGTATAAATCTGATTCAAACACCTTCCTATACACATATAACAATCCATCTAATTCACGAATGCATTGTATTTGAATTTATTTCATAATACCTATAGGGCAAATTAATTATACTTCGTTTAAAAATTACACGTAGTGAGGTTGAATGTACAGTAGTAAATATTATAAATGTTTATATCATTTTCAACCCTTTTGCGTTAGGATAGTGATGTGCTGTACATGAACACCGAATGCTATAAACCTACCCAGTAAGCCTGGATACATGTATTCAGTGTCAAGATAATGTGTCTAGTTGCGACATAATCACTCCACGTTAAACTAACAAATGCGTTCCACTAGACATGTTAATTATGTTAATAGACACCAGAATTGTTTTTATATATCAAAATATTTATCGATAGAAGTACTAAGCAGCACACGCACGCACGCACGAACGCACCACACACACACATACACATACATACCTACATACCTACATACATACATACATACATACATACATACATACATACATTACATACATTACATACATACATACATACATACATACATACATACATACATACATACATACATACATACATACATACATACTTACATACATACATACATACATACATACATACATACATACATGTGAGAACCCTTCCTAATATAGTTATAAGCATAAATGCATCGACGATTGGTCCCTGAACATTTTTCTAAACTTTTGACGTCATGTCTTATTACTATCAAAGAAAATATAAAACGATACTTTGATAAAACATATGAAAATTCTGGAATTAATGTTTTTTCGTCCATAAAAAAGTCTAATGATATTTTATCTAAACTTGAAAATGAACAGTACAACATTTCTTTGTTGAGCTCTTATGTTTTCTATACACGCTATACTACTCCACCCCACCATCTCATAAAGGATAAACTGATTAAATTAATAGAATTAAAGGTTTGCCAGAGAAAATAAAATGTTCCTTGCTTGTAATGTTCAACGTTCGTTCTTTTCGAAATCAGAAGTTAAACATTATACAATGTGGACTTGATTTGATGTTTGTAGATCTCTAACTGTTATTTTAGATAGCATATATGGGCGATATGGGGATACCATAAATCGACAAGTTGTTGGTATACCTATGGGTACAAATTGTGCCCCTCTTGTTGCAGATTTATTTTTGTATTGCTATTAGCGAGAGTTTATGCTAAGCTTAAAACTGATACACAAGCTGATATCGTTAGTGCATTTAATAAAAACGTATGGGTATTTAGACGATATTTTGAATTTTGATAATCCTTATTTTTAAACTATGGTTTCTTCTATTTACCAAAAAGAACTTACGTTAAACAAAGCGAATCGATCCGACTCTATTGCTTCCTTTTTAAACTTGAATCTTTCCATCATAAATGATAAAGTCTCGTCCAAAATATGCAATACGAGGGATGATTCTAATTTCAAAATTGTTAATCATCCTTTTCTATATAGAGATGTGTCCCGTTCTACATCTTATGGGGTTTACATTTCTCAACTTATTCGATTTGCCCGTGCCTGTTCTTTCCCAGAAGATTTTAATAGTTGTTATTTGATTATAACTGATAAACTTCATAAGCAAAGTTACAGATATAATAAATTTAGGATTTAAGAAAGCGTTTTCTAAATTGTGTGATCGAAATTTACCTCTCATTAGTAAATATAATTGCAATCTACCGACGTTACTGCAACACGATATTTCTCATCCTGAATTTTATGGTGATGATATCTACAAACTTAGTAGAATTTGGGGTCATATCCATTTTCATGATTTGTTTATTAAACGCATTAACTTTTAGGAAAACAGTTTATGGTCCCATTATATTGCAACGCACTGCATGTTTGGTTATTGACCCCTTTACAGTCGGTAGCTACGCGTCCTCTTTGCCTGCACCATGAAAGGTTGAGTGTATTACTCTGTGATGGTTTACTCTTAAACCCAGAAACGGGACGAGCTTACCCGACTCATGTATTACATTTTCTCTTTGGTGTCCTTAATTGCTTCCCTGTAGTTACTCTGATTTCAGCAAAGTCATTGAGTACATAATTGACGGACTCTCACAGTTGTTGTCATGCTTTGTTATACATATTGTCCTGTGTGTCCTATGCTGCGGGGAAGTCTGGCGGGGAAAACCTATATTTACACTATCTGTTAAGCTAGAATTTGATGCCTATCGTAAATAACCCGGGGTGATTTATATGAGAAAGATTTGTAATAATTTGGAACTCGGTTGAGTGTTCTTTGATTACGAATTCGGGGCAAATTCTTGTGTAGTGGATGTGTGTGTGACTGGGTAGAGATTGTGGTGAAGGAGATAGGCTTCAGAGGGTGTGAGGCTTCAGAGGGTGTGGCTTGATAGCTCAGTCGTTAGAGTTTTGCCATAGTAAGCCAAAGTCATGGGTTCAAGAACCTGTCGAGTCACAACTTTTTCACGATACTACATATGTACGTTTGAAATTCGTTCCTGTGTTCCTCCCACGGAGGAATAGTTTTTGCATAGTACGCCAAAGATCATGGTTTCAAGTCCCTATTGAGTCGCAACTGTTTCACCATGTTACGCATATAGTTTTGAAATAGTTTTCCCATGGAGAAAATATAGTCACTTTATTCCATTTGAAATTTGTAGAAATTGCATTTTAAGGATCCGTCAGTATTTACAATTTTCACGGTCTGCCAAACGGAAACCAGACACATTTAGAAACGTTCTATCTTATGTTTTCTCTATACAATGTTATTTTGATTTATTATAATAGGGATATAGGAAAAGTACAAAAATGAGTCATGCAGGAAACACCACATACAGAACAAACACTCGCCCGAACAGCAACACAAGGAAACAGCAAATGTACATAGGTAGAACAAACAACAAGAGACGCACAAAGACAAAACAAACATACAATAGGAGGAAGGTGGAAGTACCGCCTTGGAACGGTCAGTGACAAAAGTCACCGGGGGTTTAAACCGGTTTATGGGCGCCCGACCTCACCCTTATTCCATCCCCATCCTAAAAGACAAACAGTGTAAATAAACGTATCCCCTCTCCGACTAATCTACAACAACCGCGACAGCAAATACAGTGGTAAAGTGCATGTATAACAAAAAAACATTTAATTGAACATACTGTATCCACCTATCGCTAGTGTACTCAATGAGGAAGTTGTTTGTAATTACAATCCACAGATAAAAATACAACAAAATCCCTCTAATGCGACCATATAACCATTAAATTAAAAAATAAATTAAAATTAAAATTAGCTCATTTACAACAAGTAAGTCGACGATTTGGGCTGATGAAGTTTATTTAATTGCAATAACTACAATTAGTGTTTTCAAGATATTAATTCATCTTGTATAGAGAGTTACCTCCCTGCCGCAGGTAAACATCTTTCACGGTCAGCGCGTACTTACTCTATTTTTGTTAGCTGCTAATGCAAACGCTACATTTTTCAATCTATAGAGTGCTGATCTTGTAACTGAGTGTCTGTGACAGCCGGAACTCTGACTGATGCTTATGTAATATCATGTGTTACTTCTTATTTTTTCTTTCGTGAAAAAATTACCGGAACAAAATAAGACCATTTTCCTCTCGAACACGTTGCATGCGTATGGTTGTTGGAGTGTGAGTATATGAGGATATTTAAATCATTCTGATGTTGACCATGTAGTACTCATTATTTGCTACCTTGTATTGTTGGGCCTCTGACCTTTGTACTCAATAAAGTATCTGTCTATAACACTTTCCCATTTGAATATTCATGTAAGAAAGGGTTACATCATTACTCTATGTCTCCTAAGGATCAAAAATGGTTGCAAAGGTTAATACAGATTCGCGTAAAAGTGTCAATAGTAGTGGGCTATGCTATTTCACAAATTTATAAATCTGTCATAAAGTTGGCGAAATCTACATCATCACAAAAATTTAAATAGCTGTCCTTTGTAAATTGTAAATAATTAACACTGGGGGATTTGATATATTTCATCAGGTTTTGGTTTCAGATAGCACCTCATGGCAGTCCTAGAATAACACAACCCCACATTGACTTGAAATGATCAGGCAAATTAATACGATTGAGTTTAGGTTAGTGTTATGCCACTGCGCCACTGCATATGCGATACAACGCCATTTAGGCAATCAGTTACTTCGTCCACATTTCATTTGCATTGGGATATATAAGCTATGAAACCGAAACGTAACATTTGCTAGAGAATCTGATATGAAGATACATCATTAGATACGGTTGGTTAAGTCCTTTATATCGCATCTTACGCTCATGCAATGTGGAACGGAAAATGGTCAAACTATTTGTGTCTTTCCAGCACGCCTCATTAACACATGGGGAGTAACGTAAAGTTTTATTCTGCCCATTGTGTCATATAATCAATCACACCAAATGCTGTACACATATCCATACCTAGTTCACATTTGTTTACTCTAAATGGTGATATCGAGCTACTTTCGGATTAACAATATCCGGGTGATTTATGTTAATCATCGAATTCAACATTGGTAAAAAGTTATGACCCGAGTGGGATTTTAAACCAGAGCCTTTTATTTACCATGCCAACATTCTACCGACTGAGCTATCAAGCACAACTGTTTTACCAAAATATTTCCCAGCATGTATGAGTCATGTATGAAATACCAAATGCAAACACACAACCGCACAAACAGCGCAATAACTAGAAAGTACAGCACATGATCATGTCTATCAAAACACCAAAAGAGATGAACATAGACAACACAAACAACCAATACGGAGAAAATGGAAATACCGCCTTGGACCGGTCATTGACAATTGTCATTGTGGGTTTAAACCAGTTTAGGGCGCCCAACCTCACACTTGTTCCATCTCCACCCTAAAAGACAAACAGTGTAAATAAAAATATCCCAGCTCCGACTAATATGTACACCATACATTTTATTCTGGTTAGAACAATCAATTTGTAACCGCGATAGAATGCATACCGGTAAAGGACAAATTTTACCTTAAAGGCATTTCGAAAGGAATGTTGACCCATTAACCCCATGCTGTGTATTTTGGGATCTGGCGTCTAATACACAAACTGATAAGGCGGGCTACCATCATAGAGGATCAATGTATAATTGCATAACTGTATCACTTATGGCTATGGACCCTAACTGGACACTGCAGGAGCACAGCTGGATACTGTGTATATAGGGGGGGGGGTCACTTATATAAGGAGCTTTGAAATGCCTTTAAGGAAAAATTAGCATATATTGGTATATCTATTATTAGAGCATAGCAACAGTAGTATTACATGTGTATTATCAAGTTGGATCAAATACGTAAATGTCAATTGTATGTATGTATAATCATGTTCGAACAGTAATGTCAATAATATTTGTGTATCTTCCTGTCGGAGCAAATAAAGTTAAGTGTTATAATTATGTCGGTTGCTTGGTTGCGTTGATTAACGACCGTTTCTGCCAACTATGAGCTTATTGAAAACAATGACCAATATCATATTTAAATCATAAACCACTTCAGAGCAAACAAAGGTCGATGGAAAAAAGCCGGACGACCACCGCATGGGATCACTCCAATGAAGGGCTCTGTTCACATTGTAGCTAGTCGTGGATATGTTGAATACATATTACATGATTCAAGAGCTAAAGACTTGTTGAACTGGACTAGATTCACAAGTATTCCCGATGAGACGTTCTTTGCTACTCTCAATCACAACCCCATGCTAAACGTCCCAGGATCTTATAGAGGTAACTGACAAACACTGACGCAATTCTGTTAAACGCTTTCAATAAGTTACCCTTTACTTCATATATCTATAAGCATTTTAATACCTTTACAAACGGTCTGCAGTTTCGTCCATGACCGAAAGTATTTGTGTTTATATATCATTATAAAATGTTCATGATGGAATAAACAAGGATTGACTAAAGGGTTCAGCATAATTATTTCTAATTTTACAAACATCCTACACATTTACATGTTTGTTTATACTCAGCGCATTCAATGAATCGTTGCGGGGCATTACGTGTTTCCTTCTGAATATTCATAAAATATAACGACAGAGTAAACATTTAGTAAGTTATGTTTAACAATGTCATATTCACAAGAGAATATGTTACCAATGTACACTGTAGAATCGTATCAATGTAAAATAAGCCGTCTGATCTGGGTCTACTCCATATAGTTTGAAAAAGCAAAATGATGAGTTAATATGGAGTAACAGGTTAACTGTTACCATCTGTTAAAACAGAGACAACATTATGACTAGTTAGGTACCGGGTGATTTTGCCGAGGGGCGCTTCAACAACTTCTGCTCTCCATCTGTCATTCTCGTTAGTAGACTTTTGTAAGGAAAACAATAGAATCGATTACATCACAAAACAGTTAAGAAACAATTACGGTAGCATATGCATATGGGCATGCAAACAAATGATACAATACCAGTCTGTGAGAACTGCGCATGTATTTAGGCATTGGGGCGATTAGGCCGAGGACACATCAGCTGTTTTGCTCTTCGTCTGTCGTTGTATGTCCTACTCTTTTGTAAACGCCGATAACTGTTAAAAACAACCTTTTTGCATTGTATATACAATGTATTACCTACGTCATTGTTTGTGAGCCTTTGTGCACAGGCTGCCTGTTTCTCTATATGCGTTGGCTCTCCATGTGCTAAGGGTCTAAACGAAAGTAAGTTCGACTCGAAAGTGAGAAAACTGAGCACGTTGATAACTTTATTAAAAGGCAGTGAAAACATCACCATATGCATGTATAAACAGTCACAGCCTTAGAAGGTCTTTTCCCGTCTAATTTTAGATATACTATTTCTGTATGTATCCAAACAGCTCATATTAATGCTTTTTATGTCACATAACACAACTTCAATATGTAAGCTACCCGCAAATAACATTACCCAATTATATGTACGTGGTGACAATACCTGTTATTACATCTGGGACTGACGTGTAATAGGTCAAAACGCAGAGTCAAAGGGGAAGCTAATCCCATTATGAAACAGTAGTACAGTCAAGCATGAAAAGAAACACACAAGACGCAACCATCACCAAAACATCGATAGAAAGCATGTCACACACATACCCCACACCCCCACACAAACACAAACATATTCACATCCACACACCCACACCAACCCACATACACACAAAGAAACACACACAAAAATTCACAGAAACACACTACCATACACGCCCAAAGACAGACAAAGACACAAACAGACACAAAGACACAACATACACACACAGATACACATAACACACAGACACACATAGACACAGACACACATAGACATAGTCATGCACAGATACAGTCAAACAGAGACACAGATACAGACAGACACACACATAGACAGACACGCGCACGTACACATGCACACACACATACAGAAACACACACACATACACACACATGCACATACACAGACACACGCACACATGCACACACATAGACAGGAAATTAGCACACACACAGAAACACAGAAACACACACACGCAAACGCACGCACGAATGCATGCACGTACATCCATAGACACAGACACACAAATATACATACACAGACACACACATACACAACCACACACAGCCACACATAGACACACTCATTTACACACGGACACAAACACAAATGCACAGACACAGACACACGTACACACATACACAAAGATACATAGACATGCACACACATGTACACACACATACGTGCACACGTACACATACACGTACACATGAACACACATAGTCACATACACAGACACACACAGACAAACACAGACACAGAAACACAGACATAGACACAGACACAGACACATACACCCCCACACACTCAAAACATCCCCCCACACACACACCCCACCTACACCCCCTCCACACACACACGGCCGAAAGTCTTTCCTCATGCATTAAACAGCCAGCTGCCCAAGAATGTTTAAATTCTCCAATACAAAAAAATCGAATTATGAGATTTTACAACATTTTGTGCTAAACTGTTCCAGTGTGTAGTGCACAGCTATTACGTTCAATTTCAGTAGATGTTAAGGAACTATCTTTTACAAATATGAGTGTGTTGACATAATGATTTCAACCTATCGCAAATGTATCCCGCTGTCAACCACCTTCTTTGCATTTGTAAAACGCTTTAATCCCAATGAAACGTCGAGTAATCTGGCGTCTCATTATGATCCATGTTATTTGACACATGGGAAATAGTATCTCAAAAGATTGATCGATTACTATGTAGCCATGACTGTGCCAAGTGCAACTGTAAGCAAACATCTTTATCTATTCTTGATCTACACTGTTTTAAAGGACATATTTCCTACAACATGTTTGTTTTCATTTATATAACTATGAACTGTAATATCATGATTTTTTTATTTACCGCCGTCATTAGGTCTTCCTGAGCCCGACCATAAGGAGAAACCATGTGTAACACGCTTCAAGAACTGGGGTTCATTGCCATGCGCTGGCAAGCGGGTAAGATCAATCTGTATATTTGGAATTGGGGACCTACCGCTGCTTGCACACCGCAGGGAGCTTTTCGCCAACAAGTTTTACTACGATTACGAGAGATTCACGCTTGATTGCTTAGAGGAGCTTCATTTCAATCGTACTAGAGATCAGTACCTTGGTAAACTGGGGTTTGATGTAAGATGGTATTCTAAACTAGGCTTCGTTTTGAATAAGATCGAATTTCTATAGAATAGATTCCTTCCTATCTATCTTATCAAAAGTGACGACTATTTTTCGTTTCCTTTATATCTATTCAAGTTCTTTGAATAGGTCTGCTAAAAAACTGTATTTACTGAGTAAAAGTTTTTGGATTGTGCGGTTGCGATTCTGTAGTTTTGAAACCATTGTGATAAACAGAGAATTTGCTCCATATTGGCAAATGCTGGTTCCAAAAGGGCTTGGTTCCAAAAGTGATATTTATAGGGACTTAATAATGGAAAATATAAATGCTAACTAATGAGTCTGTGTAAAGGGCTAAGACAAGGTAAATGGCATACTGTATTTAACTTTTGCTTTCGAAGGATCACCCATTTTCAGATTATATGTACTTCACAACAGCAGGTGTTAAGTGCTTGTGTGGCGGCCGTAAAAAGTCGCCCCGTACGTCATTCTCAGTGTTGTTATATTTTCTGGTCCTTCGGGATCATACGTTTTGATGTTATTACATGTAGTTTTGAAAATTGAATACTGCTTAAGCCGGTGCTAGGGGCGTGAGTAGTGTTACACTTTAAATTACTACTCATGAACAGACTCAATAAAACCGAGTCTGCAATTTTCTCTTTTTGCATTTCTACTTTTGCTTTCGAAGGATCACCCATTTTCAGATTATTTGTTATGCAGAAGTAATGCTGAGAGCTCATACAGAATAATCAGCAGTACTTGCGACTCGCATTAAGCTCTCACTTCGAGCAGTTTTGTACAGTCAGTTGAAGTTAGGATTAAGTTCTGCTATATGTTCTCCTTAAAACATAGTAATAGCTTGGTTGACATATTAGCGGCTGACTTCATAATGATTCAGTGAAGTTGTTTGATAAAAACAGTTAGTGGGTAAAATCTGTCTTTGACTGCCTGTTTACAGTTTTATAAAATAAATGGAAGAAGTGCACACACTTACACTAAAAATAAACGAAACTATGCCCAGCAGACCACAATGCTGGCACCGAAAGGGTTAAATTATAGAATAGTGTGTCTAACGACATACAACGGACGGTTGGACAAATGGCAGTCCGATTGCGATATTCTCCTCCCCATTCACTTGTGCGGTGGTATAGTAACACAAACTCGCCAAATTGTATGTATTTGATATCGTCTATGCGAAGCAAGTGTGCATTTTCGCCGCCAATGCGGCGACACGCTTATGCGGCATCACATTGCTATTTTTCTGCCGAATGTGATATATTTGGAGTAATGGGTTCCGTTTACTTTTGGCCTAACTATAGATGGTCTACCATTCTGTTTCAATGTTAGGCACATGTTTAAAACCCTCATGTAGTCAAATTTCCGGACTATTGCATAGTTTGCCCTACCTTAGCTGAGAATGTGTTTACACAAACCGTTTTAGTGAACGGTCAATGAACATGTGCGTATTAGTCTCTGTAAGAAACTTTTAGGAATCATGGGTAAAACAAATATATAGATTATATATTTTGCTAAGTCCAGCTTTAAAAACGGACATTTGTTGTTAAAAGCTATGACACGCATCGTGATACTTTTGTTTCCTTTTTATGGGTCGGGTGTAACGGTTATCATTCTCAGAAGGGTGCAGGTGTTTGTAATTACAGTCAGGCATAATTGTTAAACACTCTTTTTATTATCAGCCCTTAATGGGGCATCAGTGGTCATTTATTTCGTTTCGGCACGATTCAGTAACCTGTGAACATGTACATTTGTTTTGTCTTTTTTTTTCTCTGAATGTCTATGTAATATTAATGTATCTTGCAACTCATTTTTGTACGATTTACTATTATCTCACAGCCTTCGTCACCAGTAGTGGTAAATATACTGGTACTGATAGGAATAGTAATGCTTCTGCTGATGATGATATTGGTGATAATAAATAATACAAAATAAGATAATGATGATAATGTAATAATAGTCATAATTGTGTGACGGCCGTAAAACATCGCCCCGTACTTCATTCTCAGTGTCGTTATACCTTCTGATCCTTCGAGATCATGAATTTCAGTACTTCTTGTTCTGAAAATTGAATACCGCTTAAGCCGATGCTAGGGGGCGTAAGCAGTGTTGCACTTTCAATTACTGCTCATGAACAGGCTCAATAAAACCGAGTCTGCAATGTTCTCTTTTGTGCTGCAATTTTTGCTTTCGGGGGATCAACATCCTTCAGAATTTATAATAGTATTATCAATAATGATAGTAAAGTTGTCAGAACACCACTTTAATGTTTCTTAATGCCATATTTATTTTATATTCACCATCCCTTCACAATAGTCAGTGGTTATTGTATACTCAATCTACTGATAGTACATTGTATTGTGTTGCATGTAATTGCGTATTGGTCTGTCATGAACACGAGTGTCGTATTGTTTGATATAACATTTGTACTGTGGTCTTGTATATTTGCCTTTTCCATGTGTATGTAATTGTCTTCTATATGCATTTTTCTTTATGTAGATAATCAGGAATGGATGTAATAAATATATACTTCTATTACTTCTATTAAATCACTATTTATCATTATGACTTAAAATGCATATTATCCTTTTACCTCGTGCGTATTCATGTAAGAAATAATGACTCAATGAATATCAAATCGCTGCATTTGTAATAATGGTATATAAAATGTTTGTAGAATCAGATCTATATCTTTTAAGATGTAAACGGAGTAGACCCTGTTCTAAAGGTTCAACACGATGTCTAATCGAGGTCTGTTCTGTTTGTAAAACACTGTTACCACATATTCTGATGTATGGGAGTGCCGAGACAGAGTGCCGTAAATCGCTGAAATGCACTAGTGCCTATTTTATGCCATAGAGCAGTAGGAATCCGGCTATGCTACGCTGTCCATGAGTCTAGACCGCTTCATTGGAGTGTATATGTACTATATAATAACAAGGGTTCCAACTAGCAGGACGGACATCCATGTACAACAAGTACAAATATGAATGTAACTCTTACAATTTCAATGATAATTTTGTAATTCTATCGGCTATTCAAAGCCAATATATTTTACTATCAAATAAATATAATCTTCTGACGGTAACCTATGCAAAATTATCAATCCAACAACGATTTTCTCAAACGTGGTTTCTGGGTCATTGACAAACGTTCGTTCACCCTGGTTTCACTATATCACAGCTATATATAACCTGGTGATTTACAGTTCAAAAGATGCCGCGATTCAGTAAAATAACCCAATTATATCACCAATCTCCATTTGTTTTGTCCTCTTAATAAGTAAACAACTAGCAATAGCAGCCTTTCCATCTGTCGTTATGTTTCTATTTCGGATGTTCCCATTTTGCAACATCCGTGACGTCACGTACAATGGCTCCTTCGCCGATACTTTGAAGCAAATTGACAAAACTCGATAGTTTTACATCATTCTTTTGATGCTGGGGACTAAAAACATGGACGTGGGTGATAGAATTTATTCGATTTATTGAACCACGCCATTTTTTAAACTTCAAATTGTCAGGTTATTGCTGTGATATAGTGACACCGGGGTGAACGAACGCTTGTCAATGACAAAAAAAGCCACGTGAAAGTTTGAGAAAATCAGTGTTGGATTGATACTTATTCATAAGATACCGTTATAAGATTCTATTTATCATGCAACGTCACGAAATACAGTCACTTCCTACTAGCATAATATTTTCCACGGCGACGCTGTATTTTGTGAGGTACAGTGCATGTGTACTGACCCGACTGGAATGCAAGTTTGGTTCAGCCAATAGGAGGAAAACAGAAGGACGAAAAAGGCATAATTAAACATAAACATCAAATTTTCCCACCTTTGTCTCAACTATCTGTCCATCTAAAAGGATTAAATCAAGTTTGTTTATGGTGTAAAAGTCAATGACGTCACTGCATGCCAACATGGCGTCACGTAATTCGTACTTGCGTGTATTTTCATTCAGGGGACGAAACCGCTTTAGCAATCTTTCTTTTTCTTCATTTTCTCCGTTTTTCTTTGAGTTGCATGATAAAAGAATTACTATGCTAGTAGTTTGGAAGTTCAGCTGTATTTTGGCTCGTCAGAAAAGTAGTTAAATGCTCGCCAAGGCTCGCATTTAACAACTTTTCTAACTCACCAAAATACAGCTGAACTTCCAAACTACTAGCATAGTAATTCTTATATATTTGATAGAAAAGTATATTGGCTTTCAATAGCCGAAATAATTACGAAATTGTCATTTAAATTGTAAGAGTTACAGTCATATTTGTACTCGTGGTACACGGATATCCGTTCTGCTAGTTGGAATCCTTGTTATTCTATAGTACATATAGACCCCAATGAAGCGGTCCAGACCCCTGGGCTACGTTGGAATCCGCCGTCAGATGTAGGCTGTTTCACTTGATATGGCACTTTTTAAGGGTTATCTGATACAAAGACTCGTTTACTATAATGAATATTACACTCGCATGTATATTATTTTATCATGCAACGTCACGAAATACAGTCACTTCCTACTAGCATAATATTTTTGAAGTATAGTGCATGTGTACTGACCCGACTGGAATGCAAGTTTGGTTCAGCCAATAGGCGGAAAACAGAAGGACGGAAAAGGCATAATTAAACATAAACATCAAATAGAACACATTTGCTCAACTTTGTCTCAACTATTTGTCCAGATAAAAGGATTAAATCAAGTTTGTTTATGTTGTAAACGTCTATGACGTCACTGCATTCCAATATTACGTCACGTAATTCGTATCTGCATGTATTTTCATTCAGGGGAGGAAACTGCTTGAGCAATCTTTCTTTTTCTTCATTTTCTCCATTTTTCTGGGTGTTGCATGATAAAAGAATTACTATGCTAGTAGTTTGGAAGTTCATCTGTATTTTGGCTCGTCAGAAAAGTAGTTAAATGCTCGCCAAGGCTCGCATTTAACAACTTTTCTAACTCGCCAAAATACAGCTGAACTTCCAAACTACTAGCATAGTAATTCTTATATAGTAAACTTGTTTCATAAAATCAATGTTTAATTAACACTCATGTAATTTCCTCCTTGAAAGGCATATCTATGATAACATGATATTTGTCTAGTATCATATTTTAATTTCAACAGAATACAGAACACAGATAATGAACTACTATTATCATGCCGTCATTTCTATGATTTTTTGCAAATATCTCATTTCAGGAATACAGTAAAAACCCTCTTAACTGGATGTTTAGACAGGTGGAAGCTTAATGAAGGGCAAAACTCATGCAGAAAGCTCCTAAGTGATCTTTCTGCATGAATTTCATTCTGCATTAAGCATGCCATCTGCATGAAAAGATGTAAAATCGTCTTTACTAAAAATTCAGTGGGTGGACAGGTGGATGCTTACTGTAAGGCGAACGTAATGCAGAATGCTAGTGCAAGAGCTTTCTGCATTACTTCTCTCATTAACTGGTCGCTTTAGAGAAAGTATAAAACACATTCACTATTAACATTTAGCCTGCGGACAAATTATTTTTACAGAATGTTTTCACCTAATACATTTTCAAACTTCAAGCTATAAGCAATGTGTCTACCAAAATGCAACCAGTGTGCCAAACAGTTTGGATCCTGATGAGACGCCGAATTACTCGGCGTCTCATCTGGACCCAAACAGTTTGCATAAATATTGACTCATCCTACCATAGCGGGCTAAAGGTTAGACTATACCGGTGTATTTGATGCTCATATCGTTCACGTGTTGTTTTTTTGCTTTCTTAATAAACAAGAAACTTTAATATTTGTTCCTTCTGTTTTTTCTCTTATTTTGCCAGTTTTGCATCTGTACTTACCTATGTGAACAGACATGATCTCCCCAGATCCAAGCATTTTGTTATTGTTGTTAATAATTAAGTGTAAGTTACAGAGGTACTAGGTATACAGTTGTATTGCTAAGGATGTGTAGTTGTAATAAACGATTCCTTTTGATGCACATACAGTGGAACCTCAATATTTAAAACTAGGATCCCTAGCAAATTCCGTAATACATAACTTGTTTAAGCTCCACTACTGCACATATCAGTTAGACAAGCGACAGTTTGATGCGGATCGCAATAAATACCAAAAGCTTATACAGGAGTGTTCAGTATTACTTGAGAACCACATCAAGTTGTCATCCCGATATAATTTCTATGTTATAAAGGTCGAAATATCAAGGTTCGTCCGTATGTTTCGACTTTAACTATCAGGCTAATTTTCGTCTCTTATACCCCTTTTCCACAAAGACCACGAATCCCACGAATCGACACTTTTTAGGATTCGTAGTGGAATCGTAATCAGTTCGTGCAGTTCTTAACTGATTCGTATATATTCGTAATCAGTTCGTGCAATTCTTGAGCAATCGGGAATTCGTGACAACAGTTTTGAGCTGTTCATAATTTTGGCCACGAACTCCCGAATCCAAAAGATCGTAGTTAATTCGTAACAAATTCGTAGTGGTTTCTTAGGAATCGCAATTGAATCGTAATTGATTCGTAGGCATTCGTAGATATTCTAAACTCATTAACTCTTAACTGTTAACTCAATTCGTAGTGCATTTTTAGGAATCGTAATTGAATCTTCCACCGTCAGCTCCTGCATCAGTATGTTGTAGTGACCGTATTCTGGCCTTCTAGGTGGTGTCAGCCACGGGCTAACCCATAACCTGGGGGCTCTTCTCCTTCTTCTTCGAAGCAGTCTCCTAGCTATCAGCAGCAGGTGCTGATACTCCAAGTCCAGGGCTAAACACTACAGCTGCTCTACAATTAACATCCATGATAGAACTGATGCCTTGCAAGCAGGGCTGATGGTCTTTTTATACCTATACTTAGTGAAAAAATTGTCAAGAATATTCAATAATTCATTATTATTCGTACCTGATTCGTATATGCATTCGGCGTATTCTGAACAGATTCCTAA
The DNA here is from genome assembly GCA_963576725.1 of Azorinus chamasolen. Classification (NCBI taxonomy): domain Eukaryota; kingdom Metazoa; phylum Mollusca; class Bivalvia; order Cardiida; family Solecurtidae; genus Azorinus; species Azorinus chamasolen. Next base: position 5,786,877 of record OY755242.1, read on the forward strand.
CGTTCGAGTAGTATTCGTAGTAGATTCTGGTAGATCGTTGTGAATTCTTTACAATATTCGTGCGATCCCAGCCGAATCACAGGAATATTCGTAACACTATCGTACCCGTATTGTAGGTAAATCGTAGAGCGTCACTAATTGGACCAGAACATTTACAAATTTCCACGAATCGTCACGAATCCTAAAATTTATCATTTTTGGCGATTCGTTGGATTCGTGGTCTGTGTGGAATATGGGTATTAGAAAAGGATATTAACGTTTATGAGTTATCCGAGGCTGACGTCATATTTATTTAGTCAAGTTGTTAAGCAAAGACAGACATTAATATCTGTTTTAGGACTTTGACAGCCATGGATACTTATGTAATATTTTTGCAAACAGTTTTGGTCCGGATGAGCATCTGAGTACCAAACTTAATCGCTATCTCATTAGTCTGTTCGATATCGTGATTATACTTCGGTAACCAAAACAAGTAACGATAGATTTTAGAGATGCCAGCTACAGTAGAACATGTCTTAATCAGGGTCCATGCTTATAAAACGTTTAGTTGAGGCTGAGCTCGTTCTCAATGTTTTGATTGGTCAGATCTTAGCCTTTAGCTCAAATCTGACCAATCAAAAGCTTGAGAACTCAAATCTGACCAATCAAAAGCTTGAAAACGAACTTAGACTCAATTAAAAAGTTTTATAAGCATGGATCCAGGTCAAATTATGGGTTTGTGAGCCAGGTGGAAGCTGCGTGCAGGTGAAATGCGATGCATAAAGATCCTTTATGTGTTTTCTGCATTTCTTTTGCCAAGTAATTAGCCACCATCCGCAGTTTAAAATGCACGTGTCCAGTCAATTTAAGGACACTTTCGACAGTTTCTACTATATTGCAAACAACAATACTAATCAGCGGAACAGCTAAGATACTTTGTACCGACTAATCAGCGGAACAGCTAAGATACTTTGTACCGACTAATCAGCGGAACCGACTAATCAGCGGAATAGCTAAGATACTTTGTACCGACTTAGCTATTAGGGTTATGATTATGAATGCTGAAGGTTCAAATTGGGATGGTCCATCATTGATTAACTATATAGTATATCCAGTGTGAAAGCTTTCAATATTCTGGAGGATTTACAAACATCACAGACCCTGATCGGAGAAAAACTTTAGGGGCGCTCTATCACGGTCTTCAATGTCAGATCGGATGACACTAGGGGTGATATATCTCGGTCTACACTGTCTGATGGGAGGAACCCTCTAGGTGTGATCTAGCTCGGTCTACACTGTCTGGTGGGAGTAACCCTCTAGGTGTGATCTCTATCGGTCTAAACTGTCATTTGGGAGCAATCCACTAGGGGTGATCTATCTCGGTCTACACTGTCTAATGGGAGGAACCCTCTAGGTGTGATCTATCTCTGTTTATACTGTCTGACGAGAGGAACCCTCTAGGTGTGATATATTAAGGTCTATACTTTCTGAGGAGAGGAATCCTCTAGGTGTGATATATCTTTTTTATACTGTCTGACGGGAGGAATCCTCTAGGTGTGGTATATTTCGGTCTATGCTGTCTGACGGGAGGGATCCTCTAGGTGTGATATGTCTCTGTTTATACTGTCTGACGGGAGGAATCCTCTAGGTGTGATTTGTCTATGTTTATACTGTCTGACTGGAGGAATCCTCTAGGTGTGATATGTCTCTGTTTATACTGTCTGACGGGAGGAATCCTCTAGATGTGATCTATCTCTTTGTGTACTGTCTGACGGGAGGAATCCTCTAGGTGTGATATGTCTCGGTCTATACTGTCTGACGGGAGGAACCCTCTAGGGATGATATAGCTCGGTATATACTGTCTGACGAGAGGAATCCTGCAGGTGATATATACCTCGGTCTATACTGTCTGACGGGAGGAATCTTCTAGGGTGATATAGCTCGGTCTACACTATCTAACGAGAGGAATCCTCTAGGTGTGATCCATCTCGGTCTACACTGTCTGGTGGGAGGAATCCTCTAGGTGTGATCTATCAGTTTATACTGTCTGACGGGAGGAATCCTCTAGGTGTGATATACCTTGGTCTATACTGTCTGACGGGAGGAACCCTCTAGGGGTGATATAGCTCGGTCTACACTGTCTGACGAGAAGTATCCTCTAGGTGTGATCTATCTCGGTCTACACTGTCTGATGGGAGGAATTCTCTAGGGGTGATATAGCTCGGTCTACACTGTCTGACGAGAGGAATCCTCTAGGTGTGATATATCTCGGTCTATACTGACTGCAAATGTCAATACAACCGTATCCCGTATTCAGGTGGGTAAAAACGAATAACGTAGACATTAATGCATTAAACTAAACTGGTTCCATTTAAAAGCCCTTAAGTGGTTGCTCCCAATTCAGGAGACCGAGAAGAAAACAAAAACACAAAAACTTCACATTTGTATTCTTAGCACGAACACCACAATGGAATTATGTGTTTTAGCGAGTTATATCAAGATATTCTAATACCATTAAATTTCGTAAGAGTAAGATAAAAGCATGGAACACGAGCTTAAAGTCATTGAAATCATGAATAATATGGCGCCAATTTGCATATCAACACCTTTATCTGGGAAATTGTGTTAAAGTAATGCACGAACACTTGTTGCCTAAAATGCCATTCCGGTCTTATTTCCTGAAATTTTCTGTGCTTTTATTGAAATCAGTTGTGTACTCGTTCAAATAGCGAATATCGACAACAGCGACAAACTATTGGAGGAAAGAAAATAGTAACGTGTAACCTAACATTCAAATCCAGTTGACCCATTTATCTATTGAAGCAATGTTTGATATTCAAATGAGGCTGCACTAATGCCAACCAATGACGTAACCACGCCTAGTACTTCGGTGTCTCATCAGAATCCAATCTATTTAATTGTATATGTATGTTTCTGAAACAAGAAAAGGAATATATTCACCAAATTGAATGAAACAAAAACACAATTTTAAACCACAAGAGGTATTCAAATTAAAGTTATACCAAATTCAATATACGAAAAAGGATTCACCACATCTTAACCCTTTCGCTGCCAAACTCTGTCGTCTGTTAACGTTGTCGTCTGCTACAAATTTCATTCTTTTGATTTTCTTCATTTTTGTTTCAAAAACATAGTAACAGTAACAAACAGTTTGGATCTTGATGAGACGCCGAGTTACTCGGCGTCTCATCTGGATCCAAACTGTTTGCATAGGTAATCACTGCTCCGGCATTGGCAGCGAAAGGGTTAATGTTTTTGCAAAATGAATAACTGGAACATTTTAAAAACTGCCATGTTTTACGATCTGTCATCAGCAAAACGAAACATGTTTTCATTATATTCTCTGAATGATGCAATTGTATGAAAACTTTTATCCAATTATCTATTGAACATGTACATGTGGTGGATTTCGTATGGTAAATATGTCACAGTAGATTGTATGTATATCAACTAATTCCCTCTTTCTGACGCCCTTCTGTGCCTCTGTCAAACCATTGTGATAAATAGATAATTTGCTCCACATGACTTTACCTGCGTTTGCATGCGTCTTGTACCCAGGTATGACAACGAGAAATTCGGCCTCTCACCAGGTAATTTCACAATCAAACAGAACAGTCCCTGATCAGACAAATCCTTCAGTAGCCTTCTATGTTTGCAAATGCATTACAGATTGTTTTCCATATGCATGACGGGATTGAAATCAGTAAACAAATCAGAATATACAGGATTAAAGTGTTGTACACTCCAATGAAAACCATTACCACACCACCTGAATGTAGGACTTACATAAACAAATAGTTATTACATTACAAAGTCTTGCTCAAACTTCAAATGCGGAAAACTTACGTAGCTGAATCCAAATGCAATGTACGCACCGTGTCTATAGGGGTACGGGGGCATGCCACTCTGAAAAATTAAGAAAAGGAGCAGAAGCTCTATATATCACAATGCTTTCAAAAGATGACTTGCAGAGAGGTGTCAAAATGTGTCAATATGAGGAAATGGGTTATGGCTTATATGGCAAGACAAAACGTTTATCAAAATCTACCCCATTAGCCTCCGATTCGTTTACCATTTTGGCCATAATAATGTCTTCACATTTTAGATTGATGTGCGTAAGTGCGTAGTGCTAGCTACGCCAATGCTGTTTGTCATTCACAATACTGTGGCAAATTATTATCCCTTCTCAATGAATTGACCGTCAAAGGTTGATGAGGCTATCAATACAAAACAAATTCATAGAAATGTTAATATGATGAGACAGTAACGAAGCCATGACAAGTTGGACGAATGAAAATAAAACTATTGTCATTATTATAACAGCAAGGGTAATTAGTGACGCTCAATAGAAGCGAGGAAACATATAACTCGAACTTGAATTGAACAGTTATTGGGAAAATATGTAGAAATTAATTATCAATGCACTGTCTGCACTATTTGTAATTTAAAACATGTGGCAATTTCAGCATTTCATTATAAATCGACTGTACAGTTAAACAATGATAGACCATTCCGCTTGTAAACAGTTAAACAATGATATACCATTCCGCTTGTAAACAGTTAAACAATGATAGACCATTCCGCTTGTAAAGCTCAGCATTCAAACGGTTAATAGTACTAAAACTTTAAAAGGTCTTTCCACACATAGCATGAGCTGATCAATGATATAATGTCACTATAAAGTCCGCCTTTGAGGATATTGTTTCAAGAAATGAAATAATTTAGCTCACTTTGTATTCATTGCACGATATTTGGGCACAAATTGTGCACAACCACCGACGGAATAAGAAACTTGATTTTCCAGCAAATCCTCAACACACCATTAAAAATCACGAAACAAATGTTAAGGCATAAGAAGTAGCGAATTATACCAACGGTACAGTCCAATGATATCTTGTATCACACTAGTCCAAGTATATATTAAGTGCTGAAGATCACTTAACCCTTACAATGCGGGACCCGAGTCACTAATGCCCTTTGCAAACAGTGTAGACCCAGATGAGAGGGCTCCTAGGGGAGCCCTCTCATCAGGGTCTGCACTGTTTGTCATGATACACTTTTCTTTAGAAAACATCCCTAAATATTCACTATAAGCTTGACCTATTTGAATTTTGGAAGAGTCCATTTGGAAATTCAGCGTTGTAAGGGTTAAGTAGGTTTAGGAGTACAGTTTGTACAATAGACTGTTGCATGCAGAGTCTCTTCAATCCCCGCTGTATGATACTATGAACATTCACCATATAGTATTAAATGACATACTCGAGCAATGGAGCAACATGGCAATCTGAATTTGAAAATATTTACTAATTAGATATTTGTTTTTGAGAAATCATTAACCGAATAACTCCGCGTTTCGTAAAGATTCTAGATGATTTAAATGCGACTCAAACCGGGTATAGGGGTATAAGGGTTCAGAGTCGCTCGCTGGAAATGTAGTTTCAATCAAGTTACTCAAATAAGTTTGGCGCCTGTTGTTGTGGCGTAAATATCGTTTAACCCTGGTGCCAAAGCGAAATAATTTACAACAACATGATCACAACTGGAATTCATTATGTATGCCACAACTTCTTATCAATGGTGGTTATATATGGATGTATCAAACAATTCGATGTAGATATACACACAAGATATTAACAACATCTTACAAAAACAACGAAAAAAAAAAATCTTCTTTATTTGTGAACGTTTAAAATACGAATAATGGTGTAGGAAAACTTTTAGGAATTAACTAATAGCAGTGCCTTTCGTCTCTGACACTCCTAATTTGTATTATGGATGATACAAATTATAGGACCAACAGCCATCCCATGCAGAAAAAAGGAACCGTAGTTCTGTTACAAATGATCACATTTAGAATTGATTCCTTTCTATGCGTTTGTATATCATGGTTAGTTGAACATTTGTAAAACTTTGAAAGAATCGCGATCAAAGGTAGAACCCGTCTTAAACGACCTTATATTAATTTGAAACGGGAATCTTGAAAGCAAATGGTTGCTTAATGCAGAACAAAACTAATGCAGAATGTGCTATATGAGCTTACATGTCTCCAGTATTAACCCTTCTCTTGCTGAATTTTAAAACACATGTCTCCTTCCTTACCGATGCCCTGATGTATAATTACATATATCTTCACTGTGTGCAAGTATTTCGCTGTGCAATCACTGTTGTGGGGTGCACCGGTTGCACAATCAACTTGTAAATAGTGCAGACCCTGATGAGACAGCTCCGCAGGGTCTGCACTATTTAAAGGTAGGTATATTGACGTGAATAGCAAGCGAAGGGTTAAGCTAACACCTGCCTGACAAAGTTTTACTCATGATTAGACCTCATTTTGATGGTCGCTTACGACAGGTTCTACTGTAGTTCCCACATTTGCAAAGTAGGCATCGTAGACAAACAACGAGGCAGATTGCCTCCGAATGATGAACATAAATACTGACGTAATTGTCCACTTCTTTGTTCGTAAGACCATCTGTAGACATACTATGTACAGACCTGATTTATATGATAAACGTCCCGGACTCTCCGAAATTAGATTATTGCATAAAACATAATTTTACATTTCTAGGAAAAAACTGAATACATCTTAAACAAGACGCGTAGTTCAACTTGTGTTGTCGTACCATTTCTTATTTTTCTTTTCTATTGTTACTCTGTTTGCAGCTCGATCATTATGTACATTAGCGCTAGGCGGATCCAGTTTGTTTCATTTAAATATTATGTTTTTGTTTTACATGCACTTTACCTCTGTATTTACCATTGTTCATTTACACTGTTTATCTGTTAGGGTGGGGATGGAATAGGTGTGAGGATGGGAGCCCCTAAACCGGTTTAACCTGCTAGTGACTCTTGTCATGACCGATCCAACGCAGTACATCCACATTCCCTTATGTTTTAATTTTTTCATGTCTTTGTGCGTCTTGTTTGTCTGTTGATAGGCATGCACATTTGCGCTGTTCTTTATTGTCATGGTGCTGTGTTGCAACCTGAAGTGTAATAACAACCGGAATTGTAATAAAATTTATTACAAAACTGGTTATGATGCGAAAACGTTATTACAATTGGTCGTCAACCTGAAGTGTAATAACAACCTGAAGTGTAATAAAATAATTTTGTGTCTGTATTTGTGTGTCTATGTGAGTATGAATGTGCGCACGTGCTAGTATGTTGATAGTATGTGTATGCGTGTAGTTTGTATGGGAGGGGCGCATGTGTGCGCGCATGTGTACATGTATGAAGTAAAACATCAGATATTCTAGAGGATAGTACAACGACTTAGAAAATTTTATTACAAAACCGGTTATGATGCGAAAACGTTATTACAATTGTTGGTCAACCTGAATTGTAATAACAACCTGAAGTGTAATAAAATAATTTTGTGTCTGTATTTGTGTGTCTATGTGAGTATGAATGTGCGCACGTGCTAGTATGTTGATAGTATATGTATGCGTGTAGTTTATATGGGAGGGGCGCATGCGTGTGCGCGCATGTGTACATGTATGAAGTAAAACATCAGATATTCTAGAGGATAGTACAACGACTTAGAAAATTTTATTACAAAACTGGTTATGATGCGAAAACGTTATTACAATTGGTGGTCAACCTGAATTGTAATAACAACCTGAAGTGTAATAAAATAATTTTGTGACTGTATTTGCGTGTCATTGTGAGTATGAATGTGCGCACGTGCTAGTATGTTGATAGTATGTGTATGCGTGTAGTTTGTATGGGAGGGGCGCATGCGTGTGCGCGCATGTGTACATGTATGAAGTAAAACATCAGATGTTCTAGAGGATAGTACAACGACTTAGAAAATTTTATTACAAAACTGGTTATGATGCGAAAACATTATTACAATTAGTCGTCAACCTGAAGTGTAATAACAACCTGAAGTGTAATACATAATTTTGTGACTGTATTTGTGTGTCTATGTGAGTATGAATGTGCGCACGTGCTAGTATGTTGATAGTATGTGTATGCGTGTAGTTTGTATTGGAGAGGCGCATGCGTGTGCGCGCATGTGTACATGTATGAAGTAATACATCAGATGTTCTAGAGGATAGTACAACGACTTAGAAATTTTTATTACAAAACTGGTTATGATGCGAAAACGTTATTACAATTGGTGGTCAACCTGAATTGTAATAACAACCTGAAGTGTAATAAAATAATTTTGTGTCTGTATTTGTGTGTCTATGTGAGTATGAATGTGCGCACGTGCTAGTATGTTGATAGTATATGTATGCGTGTAGTTTGTATGGGAGAGGCGCATGCGTGTGCGCGCATGTGTACATGTATGAAGTAATACATCAGATGTTCTAGATGATAGTACAACGACTTAGAAATTTTTATTACAAAACTGGTTATGATGCGAAAACGTTATTACAATTGGTGGTCAACCTGAATTGTAATAACAACCTGAAGTGTAATAAAATAATTTTGTGTCTGTAGTTGTGTGTCTATGTGAGTATGAATGTGCGCACGTGCTAGTATGTTGATAGTATGTGTATGCGTGTAGTTTGTATGGGAGGGGCGCATGCGTGTGCGCGCATGTGTACATGTATGAAGTAAAACATCAGATATTCTAGAGGATAGTACAACGACTTAGAAAATTTTATTACAAAACCGGTTATGATGCGAAAACGTTATTACAATTGGTGTTCAACCTGAATTGTAATAACAACCTGAAGTGTAATAAAATAATTTTGTGACTGTATTTGTGTGTTTATGTGAGTATGAATGTGCGCACGTGCTAGTATGTTGATAGTATGTGTATGCGTGTAGTTTGTATTGGAGGGGCGCATGCGTGTGCGCGCATGTGTACATGGATGAAGTAAAACATCAGATATTCTAGAGGATAGTACAACGACTTAGAAAATTTTATTACAAAACTGGTTATGATGCGAAAACGTTATTACAATTGGTCGTCAACCTGAAGTGTAATAACAACCTGAAGTGTAATAAAATATTTTTGTGTCTGTATTTGTGTGTCTATGTGAGTATGAATGTGCGCACGTGCTAGTATGTTGATAGTATGTGTATGCGTGTAGTTTGTATGGGAGGGGCGCATGCGTGTGCGCGCATGTGTACATGTATGAAGTAAAACATCAGATGTTCTAGAGGATAGTACAACGACTTAGAAAATTTTATTACAAAACTGGTTATGATGCGAAAACGTTATTACAATTGGTCGTCAACCTGAAGTGTAATAACAACCTGAAGTTTAATAATATAATTTTGTGTCGGTATTTGTGTGTCTATGTGAGTATGAATGTGCGCACGTGCTAGTATGTTGATAGTATATGTATGCGTGTAGTTTATATGGGAGGGGCGCATGCGTGTGCGCGCATGTGTACATGTATGAAGTAAAACATCAGATATTCTAGAGGATAGTACAATGACTTAGAAAATTTTATTACAAAACTGGTTATGATGCTAGATGCGTGTGCGCGCATGTGTACATGTATGAAGTAATACATCAGATGTGCTAGATGATAGTACAACGACTTAGAAAATTTTATTACAAAACTGGTTATGATGCGAAAACGTTATTACAATTGGTGGTCAAAGGTTGACGACCAATTGTAATAACGTTTTCGCATCATAACCAGTTTTGTAATAAAAATTTCTAAGTCGTTGTACTATCCTCTAGAACATCTGATGTATTACTTCATACATGTACATATGCGCGCACACGCATGCGCCCCTCCCATACAAACTACACGCATACACATACTATCAACATACTAGCACGTGCGCACATTCATACTCACATAGACACACAAATACAGACACAAAATTATTTTATTACACTTCAGGTTGTTATTACAATTCAGGTTGACCACCAATTGTAATAACGTTTTCGCATCATAACCAGTTTTGTAATAAAAATTTCTAAGTCGTTGTACTATCATCTAGAATATCTGATGTTTTACTTCATACATGTACACATGCGCGCACACGCATGCGCCCCTCCCATATAAACTACACGCATACATATACTATCAACATACTAGCACGTGCGCACATTCATACTCACATAGACACACAAATGCAGACACAAAATTATTTTATTACACTTCAGGTTGTTATTACACTTCAGGTTGACGACCAATTGTAATAACGTTTTCGCATCATAACCAGTTTTGTAATAAAATTTTCTAAGTCGTTGTACTATCCTCTAGAATATCTGATGCTTTACTTCATCCATGTACACATGCGCGAACACGCGTGCGCCCCTCCCATACAAACTACACGCATACACATACTATCAACATACTAGCACGTGCGCACATTCATACTCACATAAACACACAAATACAGTCACAAAATTATTTTTATTACACTTCAGGTTGTTATTACAATTCAGGTTGACCACCAATTGTAATAACGTTTTCGCATCATAACCAGTTTTGTAATAAAATTTTCTAAGTCGTTGTACTATCCTCTAGAACATCTGATGTTTTACTTCATACATGTACACATGCGCGCACACGCATGCGCCCCTCCCATACAAACTACACGCATACACATACTATCAACATACTAGCACGTGCGCACATTCATACTCACAATGACACGCAAATACAGTCACAAAATTATTTTTATTACACTTCAAGTTGTTATTACACTTCAGGTTGACGACCAATTGTAATAACGTTTTCGCATCATAACCAGTTTTGTAATAAAATGTTCTAAGTCGTTGTACTATCATCTAGCACATCTGATGTATTACTTCTTACATGTACACATGCGCGCACACGCATACGCCCCTCCAATACAAACTACACGCATACACATACTATCAACATACTAGCACGTGCGCACATTCATACTCACATAGACATACAAATACAGTCGCAAAATTATTTTATATTACACTTCAGGTTGTTATTACAATTCAGGTTGACGACCAATTGTAATAACGTTTTCGCATCATAACCAGTTTTGTAATAAAATTTTCTAAGTCGTTGTACTATCCTCTAGAATATCTGATTTTTTACTTCATACATGTACACATGCCCGCACACGCATGCGCCCCTCCCATATAAACTACACGCATACATATACTATCAACATACTAGCACGTGCGCACATTCATACTCACATAGACACACAAATACAGACACAAAATTATTTTATTACACTTAAGGTTGTTATTACAATTCAGGTTGACCAACAATTGTAATAACGTTTTCGCATCATAACCAGTTTTGTAATAAAATTTTCTAAGTCGTTGTACTATCCTCTAGAATATCTGATGTTTTACTTCATACATGTACACATGCGCGCACACATGCGCCCCTCCCATACAAACTACACGCATACACATACTATCAACATACTAGCACGTGCGCACATTCATACTCACATAGACACACAAATACAGACACAAAATTATTTTATTACACTTCAGGTTGTTATTACACTTCAGGTTGACGACCAATTGTAATAACGTTTTCGCATCATAACCAGTTTTGTAATAAATTTTATTACAATTCCGGTTGTTATTACACTTCAGGTTGCAACAGTGCTGTTCGAGCGAGTGTGTGTTTTGTTTATGTTGTTTTCTACATGGCTCACACAAGAACTAGGATAAGGTTTAACAGAAATATCAATGTAACAAATCGTAATCCCATAAACAATGTTTAAAGTAAACCCCACCCTCAAACCTGATACGTGTTACTCTATTTGCCAAGCTTTCAAAACTATATAAATCTGATTTGATAAAGAACACCAACAAGACAATGGTAATTTACTTTATACGGGCACTTATATACTTCCCAAGCATATAAAACATAAATATTACCAATCTAGCCTTGTATGACTTTTTGAGTACAGTCGAATGCCTTCTAATGGTTTTGTATGACCTTTTGAGTACAGCCGAATACCTTCGAATGGTTTTGCATCATGATCAGGGTTCATGCCTTTAAAACTCTGAGTTGAATCTAACCAATCAAAAGCTTACGAACGAACTCAGACTCGACTAAAAAGCTTTATTAACATGGACCCAGGGGTTTTAGTACTTCCGAATTTAAGTAGGCGTTATTTCTCAAACATCCGATCGGTCCGAGTTTGGCCAATCATATGCTTGAGAATGAACTCAGGCACAGGCAAACTGTTTATAACATCTAAGGCCTGGCATTCGATCTGCAGACAAAATATTTGGATAAATGGAAAAAATTACTTCAAACGTTTCCAAAAGACAACGAGGAGCAACGAAAATAATTATCCTAAAGCACATTAATTATGCACTGCCTTTCTATACATATGCGAATAGAGTAGATCCAGATAAGGCGGCTTCCGTCAGTGTTTGTAAGGACTTATGAAGCCTACCAGTACATTTATAGCGGTAGTCATGTTTATAATTGTCAAACGTTTACATGTACATGTATTATACAACAAAACAGGGCATATTGTGCCACTGTTCAATTCCGTTATCAGTAATTGCTTCAAGAAATGAAATAAGTTAGTTCAATTTGTATTCAATGCACGGTCTTAAGGCTATTGTTATAAGCAAACCGGTAGCTGAATAAAAATGACTTTGAAGTAAATGTTGAATAAATCATCTAAAAGCACCGTTTAAATTCTTAAGAATATTAAGTATTAGGAAAGTATATCGACCAAGCCAAGTGATACCTTGTATTACAGGTGTATTGCAATGCTCTAGATACCCACATGGTTAATGCAGTATAATGTGTATACGAATTCGTTATATAAGTAATATTGGTTAACATTATTAAAAACATATTCAACGACTTTCGTATGTGTGTGTGCGTGTGCGTTTGGGTGTGTGGTTGTGTGTGTGTGTGTGTGTGTGTCATGCTGTCTATCGGTGTTTTGGTGGTGGTTGCGTCTTGCATGTGGCTTTGCCTGCTTGACTTTACTACTTTTTGATTTATAAGCACAATAGTGTTGTTTGTGCAGTGTGGCGGCGGTGAAACGTCTCCCCGTACATCCAATCAATATTGTTTTCTTCCTCTTGCAGGAATTGCTCTACATTCAATGTGTTTCCTCATACCTTTACACCGTACTTTGCGTCTTTTTGCTTGTGGTTTGTTCATGTTGTGGAACGTTTGTCCCTGTTTCTTGTGTGTCTTTTGGTGTTTTCTGTATTCATTTCGTATGTGTGTGTGCGTGTGCGTTTGGGTGTGTGGTTGTGTGTGTGTGTGTCATGCTGTCTATCGGTGTTTTGGTGGTGGTTGCGTCTTGCATGTGGCTTTGCCTGCTTGACTTTACTACTTTTCCATTTATAAATAGCATTCATGTAGTGTCGATAACAATACTCTGATAGCGGACAGATACTTCCCCATATTCAAATATGTTCAAAGTTACTTGTAAATGATAAACTCGCCGAGATTGACAAATTTATATTTTTCATGTGAGGTGTTACTCCAAACATAAAACAACAAATGCTCATGGAAAACTGTGACAATGATTGGTCTGGCAAACACTGAAGAACCTGATCGAATGGGACTGGTCCTTCTATTCGAGGTTAAATAGTTTGCCTATGTTGAATAAAGGGGTTAAAAACAAACGAACCTAAGGGGTATTCTCCATCCATATACCCAAGTAAAGAATCTAAACCAAATCCGAGTTGATTGTAGTTGCATTATCATTTGGATATAGTTAACTTCCGACTAAAATCTCAACTTAACTTCATATTAACGTCTACAACAAACGCAATTAACCCTTATTATGCTATCCGCAAACTGTCTCACATTTGCAAACAGCTTGTATCCATATGATACTCTGAGCATTTAGGCATCGTATCAGGATCCAGTCGATCAGTAGGTTCTCAAAAGCGTATTCGTATGAGCATACTAAGCACTGAATTTCCATTTTTGAGGACAGTTATTGTTTTACACCGGTGCCAACGTAATTGAATTTACTTTAGTATTTCAACGGAAATTTCACAACCAGTCAGGGCCTGTCGGGCAATGATTCATAACATGCAAATACTGAGAAGAGCAATTAAACGATTTTCAAGCAAATAAGTGTGACGGTCTACAAATTGCAACCCATTAAGCCTTTAATGGTAATATGCGTGAAACCAATTATTGATTGTGTGTTTATCCATTATAGCCATGGTAAAATTTATGGGTAAGATGCATTTAATTTGAAATGAAAACAGTACTGGTGTGATACAGAAGTAAATTGCTAAATCATTTTCCTCAAATAAATACGTGTATTTCTCAATTACAACACGCTGCATTGATGTTTTCAAGACAGGTTATGTCTGGTTTGTATTATACAGCATTGGCCTAAATTATTTTGTTTTACGCTGAATACCAACGGATGGTCAAGCTAATGTATCCGCGCTCAGATTCTAACTGATTTCAAAGAATACAGAATCACGATAATGCAAAACGAACAAATAAACAACTGCACGGTTAACCATAAATTAATAGTAAACAATACTATAGAGACATATTCTAACGTGCCTCGTATAATAAAAGAGAAGCAAATTAATTTCCTTGTTAATGGTAATAATAGGATGGAATTGCCTTAACAAATGTGTGTAATTATGCAATTGTTTTTAAAATGATCTGGATTGTGATTAGCTAAAACTAAACACGTCACAGACCAGTGCGTGTGCATGAGAATCACCCTGTTTGAATATATCTGTGACTAGTTCGAATACACTAAATGAGTGAGTGAGTGAGTTGGGTTACACTAAATGACCATTCGGCAATCGGCATATATTATTTGATAAAGAGCTGGGTATACACTTGCTTAAACACGGCAAACCATATTGTATAGCGATCAATAACTGTTACAGTTGTTTTAGTCTAGGGTTCAAGTATGACTTACACAATGCTGTTTAAATTTCAATTTTACAATACCAGACAATATTTGTTTATGGAAAATGGCTTCAAAAAGGGATATCATCCTATAGTACTACAACATACTGCATGTCTGGTTGTCAACCCTTTTTATAGTCGGTAATTACGCTGACCATTTTTCATGTACGCTGACAGGAAAGCCTTAGTACTCTATGAGGACGCCCTCGAAAATCTGAAAACGGAAGGGCGCATCAGATCCTTGTACTCTAGAGATAGGTGGATCCAATTTGTTTCACATGATCATATTTCGTTTCGCATGATCTCATATGTTGCAGATTAGTCGGTGATTACACTGTTTGTCTTTTAGAGTGGGGATGGAATAAATGTAATGTTTGATGCCCCTAAACTCGTTTACACCCACAGTGATATTTATCACTGACCGTTCAAATGCGACACTTCCATCTTCCCCTAAAGTTTGCTAGTGAAGTCTTTGTGCGTCTGTTTTTGGCTTTTGATAGGCAAGTACATTTGCTGTTCTTTTTAGCTCACCAGAGCACAAAGTGCTCAGGGTGAGCTATTGTGATCGCCTGATGTCCGTCGGCGATCGTCGTGCGTCGTTTGTTGTTCGTCGTTCGTCGTCAACAATTTGAACCTTTAAAAATCTTCTCCTCTGAATCTACAGGGTTCTCAGCTTTCATCTTTGGCATATAGCATCAAATTCAGGTGCTCTACAAAAGTTATATAAATTATGTCCCTGGGGTCAAAATTGGCCCCGCCCCAGGGGTGTCAAGTTTTCAATAGAAACATAATAGTAAAAACTTTGAAAATCTTCTCCTCTGAATCTACAGGGTTCTCAGCTTTTATATTTGGCACATAGCATTATGTTCAGGTCCTCTACAAAAATTATGCCCCTGGGGTCAAAATTGGTCCCGCCCCAGGGGTGACTAGTTTTTTTAAGCAGACAGTTGTTCCAGTTTTCTGTTACAGAGTGCTTGGTTCATTAGTTAGGCATAGGCAAAACTTTAAAAATCTTCCTGCCAAAAACTGCATGTCCCAGAGCTTAGATATTTGGTGTATAGGTGTACTTAGTATACCTTTATGAATTTTGTTAATATCATAGTTCTGAGGTTTAAATTGGCCCTGTCCTGTGGGTTATACTTTAAAATAGACTTCTACAATATAAAGGTTTCATTGAACCACTAGCTAGGCAGCTAGTGTACTGGAGAGGTCAAGCTGAAGTTCACCTGTTCTATACTTTAGTTGATGTCTGCTTCAGAATTATCGTCTGTTTGTTCACACTGTTTTAAATACATACCAATCTTTCAATTAACCCTCTTGTACAAACCACATAATTATGAAGTTACATATGTATCAGATCAGAATCCAAACTGTGCTAATTTCAGTCAAGTCAAGCTTAGCACTGATAGGGTTATAACACTGAGTTCTTGTGATCTGCTGAAAAATTAACACTGTCAATGGCTCTCTAGTTTTATATAGAAACATATTGTGAAACCTAAATAGTAATCTTCTTCTGAAACTGGAAGTTTCTCTGCTTTCATATTTGGCACATAGCATCATCTTGAAGCCCTCTACAAAACATATATGAATTATGCCCCTGGGTTCAAATGAAGCCCGGCCCCGAGGGTGGCAAGATTTCTATAGAAACATAGTGAAAACTTTGTAAATCTTCTCCTCTGATAGTCTTGTGAGCGATATCAGGGCCATCATGGCCCTCTTGTTTGTAATTGTGCTGTTCAGACGACTGTCTGTTTTGTATGTGATGTTTCCTGAATGACTCATAAATGCACTTTTCCTATTCTAGTTTCAGAGCAGATTTTCCTTAATATCAGGGCGTCATAATTGTATGGACCTCGACTAGACACCGAGTAGCTAGGCTTCTTAGCTTGATCAAAACTGCATGGCATCGCATTAAAACGCTTAACTACGTGCTTGTGTCGGATCCTTACTATGGGCAGATAAAGCAGTAAGCGGCCAATACTCTAAACCAAATTCACCCGAGGGGAATGTAAGCTAGACAATGCAAAAATGGGCATGGCATTCGATAGATAATGAACAAACAAAAATGCATCTGTTGATTGTACAGTAAAGACGTACAGTAATTGAAACAAACTGATATTCCTCTTTGCAGCATTCGACTTGATTTGAATTGATAAGTTCTGAAAGGTGGAGATCGTTCGAAAGCAAAAGCAGCAATGCCAACAGAGAATACTGCAGATTCGGTTTTATTGAGTCTGTTCATGAGCCAATCGGTATTGATGTTTTAAAGTAAACGTATGACCCATGCAGGAAACACCACGTACAAAACATACAGCCGCCCGAACAGCACCATGGCAAAAGGGTACAGCAAATGTACAATTGTCACTGCGGGAAAAAACCCGACCCAGGGGTGCCCAACCTTACACTTATTCGACCAAACCAAAAGACAAACAGTGTAAAAAACATACCCCCTCTCCGACTAGTCTATAACAACAGCGATGGCAAATCCAGTGGTAAAGTGCGTACAAAGCGAAAACATATTTAAGTGAAACAAGTTGGATACATCTATGGCTAGTGTACTCATTGATAAAGCTGTCTCTAACAGTCACTTGGTAGCTTAGTGCAGGGTGAAAGATATAAAGTAAGCTCCTTCAGGAGCTATCTCCATTACCTTCACCCGGTATTAAACATTCCCTGCTTTTAAAGACACAGACGTCTATGCATAACGTGATTGTGTAGCCGGATAGAGATTGCAGTGAAGCAGTTGATAGGCTTAGACGGTGTGGCTTGGAAGCTCAGTCAATAGAGTGTTGGCATGGTAAGCCGAAGGCGACGGTTCGAGTCCCAGTCGAGTCACAACTTTTTCACATATTATATTTTGCGCCCAGCGGATGACATAAGCTACCAAGTCACACAGTCTAAGCCTATCAAGTGTTTAACCACAATCTGTACCCGGCTACAATTACTTATATAAATATATCATTGTCAAACACATTTATATGTTTGACAACTTTCTTTAAGTGTCTCAAACACTTTTTCCCACAACATAGAAGACGGTAAACACATGACAATATGTCAAACAAAGCATTACAACTGCGAAAAAGCCGTCAAATGTGTACTCAATGACTTTCTCGCAAACGCTCTCGCACTGCTCACCTACCCGTGACATACCACAGGTACATACATCAATATATAAATGGCATTGCACTGCTATAAATACTTACACAGACAGCATTTGTACATATATTGTAATTGACTGATTATATTTACATCATATCATAAGCAAACTGAATATAGCTTGTTCAAACGACACTTACATGCACAGACGTTAAATAAACAAACGTAGAAATTACTTTCTTAACATGGACACATATGTTATTATTAAAGTAACGTTATTCGTATTCGTGTTATAAAATAGTATTGCAGTCGTGTGCATGAGCAGGTAACATGCTGACAGGCAAACATAGCAATTCAAATTGCTAATTAGAAAATCAATACTGAACCAGACCTTTCCCTTAAAGTATATATCCTTAACCCTAAGCTTTGTTTTAAAGCAGAATGGTCCATTATCGGTTAACATTATATTCCCGTCATTATTAAACGGTAATGTGCGAGATGAATTGCAATAAGAACGTGACTAACAGTGCATATTCTGATCAGATGACTGTTAAAGGAGCACAGACTGCATTTGTATGCAAGTTAAATGTTAAAATGCTGAACTCCTACTTCGCGAATTCGAAGTGAAATAAACTGTTAGAAATACAAACCATTATTAGTCCCCCACCGGTTACCGGTTGGGGGACTATAGGTTTGCTCGAGTCCGTCCGTCCGTCCGTCCGTCCGTCCGTCTGTCCGTCTGTCCGTCCGTCTGTCCGTCCGGCGTCCGTCCGTCTGTCACGTTTCGTGTCCGGGCCATATCTCCTACAAAGTTATGCCAAATTCATTATAACTTCACACATTGAAGAAGCATGATGAGGGCTAGTGTCATGCACAAGGGTCATAACTCTAGCATCAATATTTTTGGAGTTATTCCCCTTTTACATATTTTTTTGTCCGGACAATAACTCTTTATCTACTGGTTCAATTGATTTGAAACTTCACATATGGAACAATCATGATGAGGGGTAGTGTCATACACAAGGGCCATAACTCTAGCATCAATATTTTTGGAGTTCTTCCCCTTTTTCATATTTTCTTGTCAGTCCGTCTGTCACGCTTCGTGTCCGGGCAATATCTCCTACAAAGTTAGGCCAAATTCATTATAACTTCACACGTTGAAGAAGCATGATCAGGAGTAGTGTCATGCACAAGGGCCATAATTCTAGCATCAATATTTTTGGAGTTATTCCCCTTTTTCATATTTTTTTGTCCGGACAATAACTCTTTATCTACTTGTTCAATTGATTTGAAACTTCACATATGGAACACACATGATGAGGGGTAGTGTCATGCACAAGGGCCATAACTCTAGCATCTATATTGTTGGAGTTATTCCCCTTTTCATATTTTCTTGTCCAGTTAATAACTCTTTATGTACTGGTTCAATTGATTTGAAACTTCTCATATGGAACAAGCATGATGAGATGTAGTGTCATGCACAAGGGCAATAACTCTAGCATGAATATTTTTGGAGTTTCTTCCCTTTTTCATATTTTCTTGTCGGGACAATAACGTTTTATTTACTGATTCAATGTATGAAAGTAGGTACTAATACCATGCAGGTGGTCATGTATATACCATGGTCGACCACACCATGGGTGGGTGGGGTGGGGAGAGTGGAGGTTTTTTTCAGTCCGGTGGGGGACTCATGTCTTGCATAGCAATACAACATGCCCTTGTTTAATATAGACTATGTGTATTAGTCCAGAATCTCTCTCTCTCTCACTTTGTTTTAATTATGCATTATTCTCTCTTTCTCTCTTTCTCTCCTCTCTGTCTCTCCGTCTCGCTGTCTCGCTGTCTCTCACTCTTTCTCGCTTTCTCTTTCTCACCCTCTCTTCTCTCACTCACTGTCCCTTGCACTATTCAATGATAACGAAACATAGCCTTTAGCGTTAGAAATTAGCTCAAACTAAGTATTTTATAAACATTTGACTTAAAATAAAAACATCAACAATTGCTGATTAAGGAACCAAATGTCTATTTTCTAAACGCAATACTAAAATTGCATGTTTTTGAAAGCTTGTACGCTGGCAATTATTGCTTCAAATGCATTTCGTGCTGATAACAGCAAGTGCAGTTTCGCCCAGTGCCTGCCATGCTGAAGATGATAATTCATGTAATGTGAATAATTGATTATACTGTACGAGAAAGGAGTGCCGTTTTTGTTCTTTCGATTTACATTCTACCTGACAGGACGCCAATCATGCATCGCTCTTCAGTAGAATGTCATGGTTTGTAAAATATTGCATCGTACATATGAAAGTACAAAAATGAGTCATGCAAGAACACCACATACAGAACAAACAGTCGCCCGAACAGCAACACAAGGAAACAGCACAATTTGAGTATTGAAATGAATTAAGGGAATCATAGCAATCTCCCTCTAAACCGGGCTAATAATAAAGACAGACGATATATTCTATTAGGTACGCGATTGTGTGATGCCGGTTGTCTTGCAGAATGCTCCTTCGGGAGCGTTCGGTATTGGCTCCACCCTTCATTTAGCTGTCAACTGTCTTAAAGACCAGCATTGATACTTATTTGAAAGTCCGATTTAGAAAGGTTGATTCTTAACGTAAATAATATCTACACGTAAAATGACAACACGCCTATTGCTGTATACGTTTTTACAACATAACATTTATGGGTTAACACTGGCATTACTTAACCCATTTACTTTAACATATTGTTTGAGGAAACCCCGAAACCCTACAATAAAGCATGTGTTGATGTGTAATCGTGCATTTTATTTAGGTAAATATTGCACTGTCGAAATGGAAAGGAAATAGTCCATGGCAGACAGAACCTATGTGCTATATTGATATAATTTGGTTTATTGTTAGATGGTTAATTCCCCCCTCTTGTTTGTTTGTTTGCTTTGTCTTTGTGCGTCTCTTTTTTGTCTTTTATTTACATGTACATTTGTTGTTTGTCGTTGTGGTGCTGTTTGGGCGGTTGTGTGTTTTGAATGCGGGTTTTCCTGCATGACTCATACATGTTTCCTTTCCCTTAAGCTTTGAAAACAAAGTAGATCCAGATCAGACAACTCCTATATGATCGCGATCTGCTCTATCTGTTTATTTAATTCGAATTGTTTTAAGAGAAATATTCAATGTATGTCCTTACGTTATAAACATTAAGTGACCATTTCATGTATAATTTATATATGTTATTAAGGGTAATGGTTACAGTTTAATTCAACAAAAATAATAATCTGAGATATACTATCAATTATTCTTATCTATTGCACTCATAGCAAGTATAACAACTTACATGAACCGTTTCAAGGAGGCACTCTCTTTGTCACCCTTACTTTTGTGTTTGACTTGTGCATTTTTTCTAATACTTGTACACCTCTCGTGTATGTATCACTCGTTTTATCGGTGTTTTGTAAGTTGTTGTGTGTGGGTGGGCGGATGGGTGCGCGCATGCGATTGTTGGTTTGTGTGTGTGTGTCACATTTTTATCGTTGTTTTGGTAGTGTGTGCATCTTGTGTGTGGGTATTTCTGACTTTACTATGTCTCATTGATGTAGAACTAAGTTGAAATGAAACATATGGGATCTATGTGCAACTATAATATACATGAATGACAAACTACGACTTCAATTTGCTTCAAAGGACATATTATCGAATTGCAGAAGGATGGATTGAAAGATTGCTGTACTGGTAGATATAACGAGTTTTCGAATGACATGTGTTTGCCTTACCTGTTTTAGTGCCTTATGAATGAGTCTTCGTTCAAACTATAATTCAATAAAACAGGTTACTCATTGATGCTTACATGAAAAACTATAGTTACCGTTCAATACGAAGGGAACACTCTAGTGATTAATATATTCTACTATTATATACCATATTTATATGGCACTTTGTCATACATTATCATACGTACAGATGTGCTTTAAATCATAAAAACCAACAAAATGTGAAATAAGAGTAACAATGAAAATAAGGACGTTATAAAAACATACGGTTTACAACACGAGCATGTTTAAGGTGCCTTAAATCAAAGTATTATACAAATTATCAAGACAGACATAATAACAATAAAAATGGACATCTTCGCAGTTATCTAAACACTAAATACAACTCTATTCAGTTAAGAAATACAACTGATAATTTATGTATACATTTATTAAAACACTCATTGTCCGTGTATCTGTATGAAGAAGTGTGTTTCAGTGCCGTTTAAAAACAATCTAATGATTTTATAGTCTCTAATTCCTCCAGGCAACGCATTCCAGAGTACAGGAGCAGGAGCTGCAAAACTCCTGTCACCGAACATGACTTTGCTGTTTATTGGTACAATGAGTGTACTGGCATTGTTCTTGGATCTCAAGTTTCTTGCTGGTGTGTACATGTGTACAAGCTTTCTGATGTATACACAACATCGACCATTCAAGGCTTTATATGTTAAAACAGGTGTCTTAAACTCAACTCTAAATTGGACAGGTGGCCAGTGCAGCTCATTCAAGATAGGAGTAATATGACTATGGCGAGCAGTCCTGCTAATAGGTTGAGCAGCTGTGTTTTGAACGTTTTGTAGTTTGCTCAAGATTATTTTTAGAGACGCATTGAATAAGGGAGTTACAGTAATTCAGACGTGATGTAACTAAGGAGTGCACCATTGCTTTTGTGGCATCAACGTTTAAGTACTTTCTAATGTAGCCAAGTTGTTTAAAAGTACATGTATGAGTCATGCAGGAAGCACCGCATTCAACACACACAACCGCCCAAACAGCACCACGACGACAAACAGCAAATATATATGTATATACATGTAAAAGAGACAACGGGACGAACTGACATAACATAGAAACAATAGGGGGGATATGGAAGTACCGCCAGTGACAAAGGGAGAAAGGTTTAGTACTCTATGAAGGCGACTTCTTAAATCCGGAAACGACAGGAGGACGTCGGATATATAGTTTTGTCGTACCCTTTATTACTTTTCTACAGTTACTCTGTTTGCAGCCCAATCATTGAGTACACTAGCGATAGGTAGATACGGTTGATTCACTTAAATATGGTTTCGTTTTACATGCACTTTACCACTGTATTTGCCATCGCGGTTGTTGTAGTTTAGTCGGAGAGGGGATACGTTTATTTACATTGTTTGTCGTTTAGGGTGGAGATGGAATACGTGTGAGGTTGGGCGCCCAAAAACCGGTTTAACGCCCCAGTGACATGTGTTACTGACCGTTCCAAGGCGGTACTTCCATCTTCCTCCTATTATTTGTTTGTTATGTACGTTATGTATGTGCGTGTCTTTAATATACATGTCCATTTGGTGTTTGTCATCGTGGTGCTGTTTGTGCGGATGTATGTTTTGTATGCGCTGTTTCCTGCATGACTCATATATGTACTTTTTTGAATGCGGGATAAACATGCAGTTGCATTTACAAACAATGTAGACCCAGGGGAGCCGTCTGAAGAATGTATGTATTGGTTGTCATTCAAACTCCTATGGCAGGTCTAAGAAATTCATACGGATTGAGCTCTATAATTAAATACTCCGGGAAATTAAGCGTTTGGGTGAACCATTGGTGTAATAGGTTTTTGTCCACGTTATTTGCAATTTTTAAAGTGCTGTTCGTACAAATATCAATCCATTCACCCGTTCCCTGTGATGTTAAATAATATTATTTAGTAAAAACGTAAAAAGCACTCCCTGTCATTTGTAAAACTTAAACAGTCACAATCAATTGTTTACCTGTCGAGATGTTGAGTCATTGGTCCGTCAGGGTCAAAACGGAAGATTACCTAAGCAGTCTGTATTTACAAGTGTATCTGTGGCAATGCGTTTATATAAGTGCATTTATTTATTGAATGGTATATGTCAGCCGGGTCATATATGTTTATTTACAGTTGGCAGCAACTGACCCTTCCATCGTCATCAGCTGATTTGCATATTTATTCACCCGTAAACAACAGTTTCGATTGGTTGTGTGAGGGTTGTTAAACCAGTTTGCGTATGAGTGTTAGCATCTGTTTAACTAATATCCTAGACCCGCGAAACTCTAACCCGTGCACTTGTTGTCGACAGTCTAACATACACTGACCAGCTAGAAGCAGCTACATTGCGTTGCTAAGATATTGCTGTTCATACAGCTTATTTTCACTTACTCGGAGAATTGTGCCATTGCCTGGTAAGAGTCTATTTGCTATTTCATGTTTGCTTTATTATACCTTATATGCTAATACGCACACGGCCGACTGTTAATTTACTTCGCGTTGGAATTTCTGTTTAGCCAACATAGTTAGAGTTATTATAACTCATTATTTGTTAAGAATATTCTAACCTTGTTTCAGGCTGTCATTTACTACATAAATAAATATGAACCGGCAGGAGTGAGTTGTGCTCTATACCCAATCACCTGGTTTACATAAATATTCTAGTGTTACCGTGATTACCCATAATATAACAGACATACTGCGGCAAATAGGGCGGTCCAATATCGGAATTCGTATTTCTATTCAGGAAATAAGTGTAGATGTGTGAAATACATTCACTGAGATCATGCATCAGTTATTGTGGCTATATAATTCGATGTTTGACCGAGATACCACCAAATGTAGCTCATAAATACTGCCAACACTTTTTGAGTCTTGTGTGATGTTGGTAATACTGATAAAACCACCATTTGCTTCAATCGTATACATGTTGGTTTGTAAATAGTTATTTTATAAGCATTGCGCAATGAACATGTATCACTTTTGCTACCCAACATCAAACTCATTTCCAATGCATTCGAATAATTCATAGTAAATGTAAAGACCTGTAACATTGATTGCAAAGGTGTTCGTAATTGTCTTTAAAGGGTTTGCTGTAGATTGCCATACATTGCCGTATAAGGCGTTTATATGGCGAATGATATACATCAGACAACAGCTTGACAATATATAATTGAATTGAACATTAATTATATACCTACCTACTTCCTACTTTATATGGCATTTAGATGGAAACACTTCGAATATTTAGTATTGTCTTTAGAATGATTTGGATGTAGAAATTGACACCTATGCCACTTAACGTATATATTATACATTCTTCATTACAATACCATATATCAAGGACATATTCCAACTTAACGTCATTCCCTTATATAATGTAAACCCATTGTTATTAATCTAGAATGTACAAGGTATGAAAATGGATTTGGAATTGACAGATAATATACGTTACATTATAGATAAATATATAATGGCTTTTTAGTTGCAGAGGTCAAGGGGCCGAATGTATACAAATGCATACATCCACGGATTTTTTCCCTACTTTCTGCCTGAGTAAGTAACCATTTCAAATGCAATACTAGAGATATTTTGAAAATAACCCCGACATTGTATTTCTGTTACCATTACATAAAAAGGCTTTTCTGATCGAGAACACGAGATTTCAGTTTATATTTTGTTAATCCGATTAATGCTATAATCGTTTAACTATAGAGTCCACTCAATATGAAAAGTTTAAACTTGCTAGAGGATTTGGAATGACAATCACTGCTCTGACTGGGTCTGTTTGCAAATGACAGTTCACGTGTGTCCCGCATTCAAAGGATTGATAGTAAAGTGCAAATGCATTGGACGTTAGAGTTTCAACACTAGTGTCAATTGCAAAAGCACACTGAGTGCACATAATAGAATCCCCAGAATCTCTCACGCAGAAGACAATTAAATGTAGTATTAAAAAGCACATTCACTGAATCCCCTGCCAAATAAGTTGTGACCTCAACGTTTAACTGAGGTAATGACCAGACGGACAAAATAATAAGCATTTCGCAAACAAAGGGTCACAATTCCGGTGTTCCAAGATCAATGTAAGTGATACTTGAATATTCGCATGTTCTTGTTGGTAGATCTACTAATCATCTACACCCAGTTTCTGAAATATAAATCCATACAGACACAATGATTAAGTGTTTGGTAAACAAAGGATCGAATCCCCTGTATTCCAATATCAATATAAATGATACTTGCAGGGTCGCACTTCCTCATGATTGCCTTAGTACGTCAGCCGAAGTCCACTGACCAGTCGTATGATTAGATGTCATAACCATTGCGAGGCTGTCTCTGCTTGCCGGTGGATGTCTGTGATCCATGCGATGCCAAGTATGCTGTAGGCTCTCAACAGCCTCACCATGGAAGTTTATCCTCGCCTTCGGCACTTTATCAGGAGTAACAATAATATCTGGGGATATAGTGATTTTGGCGAAATCTGGTGGGAATCGCAGTTGTCTCCCCCAATCGACCTGCATTTCCAATACCTTACTCTTACCAGGATATTTTGCTATTGGATGCTTATTCGCCCTCTTTTACGAAGCGAAGTTGATAAATGCTGGCATTGTCGGCGCTGGGAGCGCTCGCGATCTCTCCCGGGATTTTGTCCTGACGCCATCGGTACCGTCCATCTGTCAACAATGACAGGGCGTGCTCAAAGTTCGCTCGTCTGCCATTTACCGTTCGGGTCTTCTAAGTGGTTCCAGGTTTACATGTTGACTGGTGTACGCAGGACGCCATACACTGAACGTAGCAGAAATGGTATTATGTGTTGGTCTCAATTTCAGTCACTCTAAATCTTCCAGCATCTGTCTTCCCTCCGGAACTGATGCTGTTGTAATCGTTATGTCATCCATGAGTACCTTTGTTCGTACTAAATACTGACACACATGCCCATAGAATAACACCAAATGGTTTCTGAGACATGGCTCCGGAGTTATGGATTCGGACAAACGTTGCAATTTTCGCAAACAAAAGGGCAATAACTCTGGTATGCAATAATAAATATGACTGATACTTGAAAGACTGCAATGTCTTATAATATTCAACATTTGCGCATAGTTTTCATAAATAAACCTCAAACAGTTTCCGGACAAACAACAACATTACTCTTTTGGCAAACAGAGGGTAATACATCTGGTATTCCCAGTTTAGTGTGAATGATTCTGGCAGGCCCACACTCTGTTATGGTACTAAACGTACACAAAGTTTCAAACACAACATCAAAATAGTTTCTGAGTTATGATTATTGGACGCCCGTTGGACGGACGGACGGACGGATAACACCGAAAAAATATACATCTGCGTTCGGCGAAATATAATAATTGGAGGTACTGTGTAACGATAAAAAATAAGGAATCAGCTGGTGAAAAGTCATATATTTACATTGACATTTGGTTGGACGGATTAACCATGTATCTGTGATTGCATAATATGTAAACAAATAATTTGTGACGTTTAACTATCAAAGTGCGTGGACCGAGTTATATGACCTTTGCAAACAGTGTAGACCCAAATCAGAGTGCTGCTTGGGGTAGTCCTCTGATCAGATTCTGCACTGTTTGTCATTAAGTTATTTACTTCAGTGACAAATTTGCCGTTTTATTTAGAGTAAGAATTGGAGGACCAGTTTTTATAAATTCGGGGCTGGGGGGGGGGGGGGGGAGGTTTTAAGCATTGTTTGTATATTCGACAGCGAAGAAACTGAGAGGAGACTTATGAGCACGTGAATGTATGCCAGTCTTGGCTGTCAAATAAAGTTCGTGTAGTCAGATCGTCGTCTGCTTTAGGTATCAGAGTTTAATAGTTTCAGCGCTTCACTGGCAGTTTATTACCCCATGACCTGCTGACAACACAAATGACGTCTGCTCCAACTCTGATCTATAATAGTCTCAGCGCTTCTCTGGCAGTTTATTACCCCCATGACCTGCTGACACCACAAATGACGTCAGCTCACGCTCTGATCTGCTACAAGATTTAACTACTTTCGATTCGTTCAGACTCTGATAAACTACTGACCGAGTCTTACACAGCTTGGGTACTGATGAGAAGCTGAGTGATACGGTGTCTTATCTTCATCCTAGCGCTTGCATATGCTATTCAGGTCACGGTTGAGGTTTAATATGGTTTACAAAGGGTATCGCATATCCGTCAATGGCGGCACTTGTGTGTATCGCTATTTGGTAGAGGTAACGACGTGAAACGGGCCAGTGATTCATCATGACAATGAAGAGCGATATTTTTTAACACTTTTAATGTGGAACACAGGTACACGTCTATTTTACAAACAGTGCATATCCAGATCTGAAAACTCCTTGAGGAGCTCTCTGACAAGGGTCTGAACTGTGTGTCACCAACACACTTAAGCTTTTACTTAACTTAATGGGCTGTATCGTTAAACACTAATTTGGCTATTTAACTTGCAGCACCGAAAGGGTTAAATACATAGGTACAAGTTAACAAGAAAAAATGTTTTATCAGTTATAAAACACTATTGCTTTATTTTCTACTATTGAGAATGGATTGTAGATTCTAAAGATGCGCTTGCTTCAAGGATACCAACTTTAGGTGAGTTTTCATGGAAACTAATTATTTGGTTTAAGATAGATATGATTTATGTTTAAATATAACATGTGTTGTAATATGTATTCTATTTATGCTACTGTGTAACAAATTGACAAACGATAAAGGTTAGAAGATTGGACGAATATTTGCTTCAGGTTCATTTTGAAAGCTTTAATTCCTGACGAGACACCGATCAACTGAACGTCTTATTAAATTTCAATCTGTTTGACACTATGTCAATAGTACAGAAACGCCGAATAACATTTTCAAACAGTTTTGATCAAGATGAGAAATCGAGCGACACGACTTTTCATCAGGATCTACGCAATTTGACACTCGTCAGTAGCACGAGAAGGGCTAATGTAGAACAGTCTTCAAGTGTTTCATCACCATGATTAGCAATTTACCACACGGATACGCATACAGTATAAACTGTCTTAAGCAGCCATCCGTAGGAATCTTAAAACGAAAGTGGTTGCTTACTATAGGACAAAAGTAACGCCAAAAGCTTTATAGTTCTTTTGACCTGCATTAAGCAGCCACATGCCCCACATACACATAAATAGGCCATAGTTTGATTATCACTTAAGACTGTCTCTGCTGTATAATAGAATAGCAAATATATCTATAAAAGAACATTTATAAAGGCAAATAAACACATGACTTTGTGACAGCGGCTCAAACTGTATAATTAACCCATTCCCACTTAGGCTATTTTTAGACCTAACCTCTTTGATTAAATCTACCAAAAAGGAGCATTCACTGGAGAAAAGGAACTTTTCAGAATTGTGTAGTTTGAAACCATTGTGATAAATAGAGCATTTGCTCCTGTGGAGCAAATGCTCTATTTATCACAATGGTTTCATAAAATGACTTTTACAGAGGCGTCAAAAGGCGTCAATATGCGGGAATGGGTTAAATCTATAAGACTATTATTGCGCTGTAGAATCTCGCTAATGCGACCACATAATGTATTATGTACAAGCAGTTAGTTGCTTAATGGAGGTAAAATAATGCAGAAACCTATATATTCACTAAGCTACCATTTGTTTTAAAATTCAAGAATTCTATTTTATCCGAGTTGTCGTATTTTCAAACCCTTAATACATAGGAAACCATAGCAGACCTGGTCAGGCGGCTGTCAGACACGTGGGTGCGTGGGTGGACGTTGTTTGTGTTTATTTTATCTGGATTGGTGTCCATATCCAGTTTAAGTCGGGACTTTGTGACTCGTCGGGTAAGTAATTTTGACAAACTGTGAAACTTATTTTCCTCCTTTATTTCTTGTCAATCGATATACAGTAAATGTTCGCTACTGTGACCGCTTAAAAGAAGTAAAATCCTGGAGTATCAAAACAAGTTGTATCTTAACACATTACCCCCGTCGGGACGCATTTTGGTGCCCCTGTAAAAGTCACATTTTGAAACCATTGTGATAAATAGAGCATTTGCTCCATAGGAGCAAATGCTCTTTTTATCACAATGGTTTCAAAACTACACAAATCAAAATGTCTCCTTTTCTATAGTTACTTCCCCTTTTCGGTAAGTTTTTCTTAAGGAGGATGAGTCTAAAAATAGCCTACGAGGGAATGAGTTAATGTAAGCTAAAATTATGCCTATAGGTCCTATAGGAGCTTTCTGCATAACGTTTGACCTGCATTAATCTACCACCAGTTTTTGCCTCATTGAGCTATCACCTGCCTTTAAAGACTCCCGTGTTAATAATTTACGTGGATACATTAGCGAGGCTTTACAGTGTCATTCACTTCCCAGGCTGAAGAAAGCTCTGTCACGTGAGTGTTCGTCTATGCTATTATATTAACCCGTTCTCTGTTTCATATTCATGTACGAAATATGTCCACCATGAATATGTATTAGATGCATTTTTATAATGACATATGGGCACATGGAATGTTGGTATTGGTACAAATTGATAGGGTCAAATAATAATAATAATTTCATAAACTAGCAGAGCAGGTAAACAGAGCAGATTATCTGGGTCTACTCTGTTTGCAAAGTGAATTACAAAGAGCTTGTATGAGGGAAAATGGTAAATTAATTATGCGTGATTTGCAAACCGCTTGGATCTAGATAATAAGCAGAGTATTTCAGTGTCTCACTGTTTGTCACTTGGTCAGTCAAAAGTTTCTAAAAGCTTGATCGAATCATAGAAGTCAAAATTAAACCTGATCCAAATTTGATAAAATGCATAGTTAACCCTTTCGCTGCCAATGCCGGATCTGTGATTACCTATGCAAACAGTTTGGATCCAGATGAGACGCCGAGTAACTCGGCGTCTCATCAGGATCCAAACTGTTTATTGATGTTACTATGTTTTTGAAACAAAAATGAAGAAAATAAAAAAAAAAGAAAATTGTAGCAGACGACAAAGTTAGCAGACGACAGTTTGGCAGCGAAAGAGTTAAAATGGACTATTCTAGTTTCTGAAGTACATTTTTTTCAAAGCATGGTCATGGTTAATATATCTTTACACAATATTCTTCACAAGTACATGTTTAAAAGGTATCAGTCTATGTCGAACCTAATTTGTATTTTTAAACAGCTATGAGACGTCCAGTAACTCGGTTTCACAATGGGAACAAAGTCGTTTCACACGTGGCTTAACCCTTTCTCTGTTCTATATTTAGTCCACATTTCAATACATACTTAATATTCATTGGCAAAATAGTTACAATGAATTTTGGAAGATGGGACATTGTAGCCTTTTTAGAACAAACAACAACATATATATAAAATATCATTAACAAACAGAGCAGACCCTGATCAGACCCTGATCAGACGGCTCCTATAGGAGCCGTCTGATCTGGGACTACTCTTTTTACAAATGCGTAAAACAGCGTTTATATGAGGGAAAGGGTTAATGAATGAAATGTGATATATACTTGAATGTGAGCAAACATAATGTCTGAGTTTTATGTTGGAGTAGGCTTTATCAAAATTCACTCGTATACAAAAGATCGCTTATGGCTGTTGAATGCGTCTGGGCTACGTAGTTGTATAATTAACCCTTTCTTCAGAGAATCACCTGAGTGTAAAAAAACATCAGTATTTCACTACAGATGCCATTCAGTACGACCTGCTTAAACTGGCTAGATTATTTTGAATGGCAATCAGTAGGGCCCCTTTAGGATATTTCTGATCTGTATATACACTGTTTGCAATTGACATAGCATACGTGGTGAGCATCGAAAGGGTTTATTCATGATAGAATTAGCGATTCCCATCTGCGATAATTGTCGTCTGCTACCATTTGAAAAGTCATTTATCTTCTTTAAATCATTATCTCATCACCTATTTGAATACATCTACCGACAGGGAGCTTTAACTAGAGAAAAGAAAAAAAATGTAGTTCTGAAACCATTGTGGTAAAAAGACCATTTGATCCTTAGTAGCAAATGCTCTATTTGTCAAAATAGTTTTAAAAAGTGACCTTTACAGAGGCGTAGAAATGCGTATTTATGGTGAAAGGGTTAAAACCCGTTGACCGAATATCAAACGGTTTGGATCTTGATGTGTTACAAAACATCTCATCTGTAGCCGCGATGTACATGTACAGTAAACTACTCAAATAGGTATCGCGATCGGTATTTAAGATAGTGTTCACCTTAGGTTAGAGCGAAAGTCATACAGAAAGCATCTACATCAACTCACTACATGTCTTTCACCCTGCATTAAGCAAACACTGGCCCAAAACGAACACCGACCTCAATTCGTCTTCACTAAAAATTCAAGCTTAATGATAAACAGGAACTATCGTGTTCGATTGTGTCCGATCGATCTCGTATTTCCTATCAGAACATTGTTCAGCAAATTATTCAAATGACTTGAAATAGTATATATACATCTGTTTTAATGCCTTTCTTTTAAAATCTTAACATTATCGATTGAAATATGTGAGACCCACACTGCTCATACACATGTATATAGCCCAAACAATATGGTAATCGAGTTAATTAAACTTTTCACATATTGTAAAACCAGATGAGAGGGGGAAAGTGCCCATCCAGAGTCGGCCATGATATAGCTCAATGTCAAACTGGAAGGGCCCATTTTAAAATGCAACGGTTTAAGGGTTACCTTTATAATGCTCGCATCACAGAGACTGGTCACATAATGCTAGTATCATAAAGACTGATCACATTATTCCTAGTACCATAAAGACTGATCAAATAATACTAGAATCATACAGACTGATCAAATAATACTAGTATTATACACACTTATCAAATAATACTAGTATGCACATTGATAAAATAATACTCGCATCATACAGACTGGTCAAATGAGTAAAGTATCCTACAAAGTGATAAAATAATTTTAGAATCATATAGACTGATCAAATAGTACTAATATTATACACACTGATCAGACATACTAGTATCATACAGACTGATAACATACTAGTATCATACATACTGATGAAATAATAATAGCATCATACAGACTGATCAAACAATACTAGTATAATACAAACTGGTCAGATATAGCTAGTATCGTACAAAGTGATCAAATAATACTAGTATCACACAGACTGATCAAGACTATTCTTGTGTAAAAATGCCTGAAAAGTGTACAGTGGAGTCCTTTATAAAGCGACCATACAATTGATTAACGCATAAGACATTTGAAAGGAAGTGGTTGTTTAATGCATGGCAAACCAATAAACTTATTGTTTCTATACGATATTTCGGCACGGTTTTTGCCCTGGATTAAGCTACCGCAGGTTAAATCCAGAATTACATTTCTTTTCAGTGATCGTATTGTTAGTCTATACTGTATCTCTGAAATATGTCTTTACAAACTTTAAAAGCATAAAAATTATATTATTCAATTAATCAACACCCTTATAGATTGTAATAGTAATGTTTAACATCTAGATTTGTCAAGTAGTAATACATGTGCGTGTATATCTTGTCGAAAACGAACATTAGTCACATGTTTCGATTACGTTTACACAGTGAGCTAGTTCAGCTGACTTACTAGGGTTAACTCGACTAACTACTGTAGCAGGAAAACACACAGTTTTACATGTTAACTCAATTAACTACTGTAGTAGGAAAACACACAGTTTGACCTGTTAACTCGACTAACTACTATAGCAGGAAAACACACAGTTTTACATGTTAACTCAATTAACTACTGTAGTAGGAAAACACGCAGTTTTACATGTGAACTCGACTAACTACTGTAGCAGGAAAACACACAGTTTTACATGTTAACTCGACTAACTACTGTAGCAGGAAAACGCACAAATTTTACGCGTATGACGTTATAGGACCTTTTAACCTGACTCGAGTTCAACCCTGCTTCAGCAGTAGGTTGGTAGAGTCGGGTAATTGTTTTATACACAACAAGCATGGCGGAGAAGGACACTAAATTGTAAGTGATTAATCTACAAAAGTAACAAACCTTATTTAGATATAACTTTTCCGTTTCCTTACCAGCCTGAGTATTAATAAGTAATGTGGTACACCCCGACGTTCTATATAAACAATTTAGACATTGTAACGCCACTAATCACTCGTAAAGGTATCTGTAGCTTGTAGTGTCATCTGATCTGGGTCTCCTCTGTTTACAAATGTGTGGAAAAGTGTTTAACATTGCAATCAAGATCTTAACCCTTTACTCAATAAATACGCCTTTATTCACCTTTCGAACAGAGTAGACCCAAATCAGATGGCTCCTGTAGATGTCATCTGATCTGGGTCTGCTCTGTTTGCTTATGAAATAGTAAACATGTAGATATAATTTTACAGATTCTGTTATGGCCAATAGTTCATGTGTCCATATGCAGTTATAATCATTGATCTAATTAATATTAATGATGTATTTTTTCTGACATGAATATTCATCGAGTAAAGGTTTAAACCCTTTACTTCATGACAGTTCATGTAAGCAATTATGACATCATGATTATTAATTAGATTAAATTGTTATAATAGCACATGAACACAGTAGTTTTTGTACTGTTATCATTATTCAGCTAATCAATATTTAGATAAATACGTCTTTCTACGCCTAGGATTCTACATACTACTTTCACGGCCAATAATTCCCTGTGTCTATATATAGTTTAGACTGCATTATGACAAGTCATCATGAATTAGACTGCGCGAAGCGTCAGCGAAGCCAGTCTATTTCATTAAGACTTGTATTTGGCAGTCTAACCGATTTAAACCGCATTTTCATTTTGGCGGCAATAATCCAGTCTTAACAAAAAAGGAAAACTGAATAACTGATTGGCCAACGCCACAGACTTTTAAAACACCAATTGCGGTTTAAGATTACTTTGGCATCCCTTAAACCATTTCAGCCCGAGACATACATGTACTGTCGTCTACAAACGGTGTAGACTCAGACCAAATATATCCTATGGGATACCTTAGATCAGTGTATGCACCGTTTGTTACTAAATACACTCTAGTAGGCTTAAGCCTTTCATACTGAGTGGACTTTACAGTTTAACACGATGGGCTATTGCATTCTGATAATTTAGGGCTGGATGTGTTAAATGCTTGGCTGCAATTTTGATGAATACTGTATACACAGACATCAACGCGGTTGCATTAGAAATTTCACACATGTCTGTAATGTGAGCTATATCCAGTAGTCGCCGTGTTTGCGTTATAATTAAACTTTTCCCTTTTGATATCAATTAAAGGATTGTTTACTGTATGCGTGAGTATTATTCACGGACTCGTTCCGTTATAGTTATACATTATCAACGAAATGGTTCATGGCGAAATTGAAGGTACATATCATGCAGATACATTGCAATTCACCTTCGATGATTTCCAATTGCATGATAAGTTATATAAACTAGCTGTTTTAATTGCTTATTAGCTAAACTTGTTTAATTTCAGCAAACGACTTGAAAGTTCCATCACCACTATGCAATGTCCCATGAAAACTATTCGGAAGACGTTATTAGCTTGTGTCGTACTATCGCATTTTGGGACGTTGATATTGTATGTTTTGTACAGTAGAGTCAATATAAATATAGCCACTGTTCCAGTAAAGGACAATAAATCGATATTCCATATTCAAAGATACAAGCTTATTGACGAGCATTTGGAACTCTCTGGGTTTTACAGAAATGACACAAGCTCCCGGCCAAGGCAAACTAAGCCGCTTCGACTGAATGGAATTGAAAATCTTCTTCATCAAATAAAACATGCAGTTATACAAGATGCCAAACTTGAGAAGGCAATATTATCTCATGAACACTTTTTCAACATAAGTAGAAAGTCGAGAGAAGTAAAATGTAGTAAATTGTTCCAAGGTGATAAACAAGAAACAAAACGAGCAAAGGATATTATGACGAAAACTTCGAGCAATGAAACCATATCACCAGAAGATTATATAAATATTACCAATAATTGCTCACAATTTATACAGGACAGAGGTTATATCATAACGCCCCTGACAACAGAAGAAAAGAACTTTCCAATAGCCTTTAGCATACTTATGTACAAAGATACCTGGCAGTTTGAGCGTTTACTGCGTGCAGTTTATAGACCGCAAAACTTCTATTGTATACACGTGGATGGTAAAAGCAGTGACGTCATATTTGAAACGGTCTATAGTATTGTCCGTTGCTTAGATAACGTGTTCATTTCATCAAAACGGTCAAAAGTTAGATGGGGTCAAATGACAGTGTTGGAACCAGAGTTGTCCTGCATGCAAGATCTATGGAACAAAAGTAAAACCTGGAAGTATTTTATTAACTTGACTGGTCAGGAGTATCCCTTGCGGACAAACTATGAACTCGTTAGAATCCTGAAGGCTTATAATGGTGCGAAT
This sequence comes from Azorinus chamasolen, assembly GCA_963576725.1. NCBI lineage: Eukaryota > Metazoa > Mollusca > Bivalvia > Cardiida > Solecurtidae > Azorinus > Azorinus chamasolen. The sequence goes on from OY755242.1 coordinate 5,822,992, forward strand.
GACATTGACGGAACCTATGACAGGTAATTCACTACTACTTACAGGAAAGCTATTTATACCATCGATTTGATGATTGTGGAATTGTTTACAAATATTCGAAATGAGGTCTTTTCGTATGTCTTCAACTATATCTAGGACAGTGTCACATTTACTCCACAGATACGTTTTATTACACCTTAGCAACAGAGTATATCCGGATCAGCCTGATCTTATTGGAGCCGTCTGATTGGGGTCTGTACTGTCTATGTTTGGAACAGTATAGATTTGTACTGTAGTTATATCAACTGTTTGCATAGCTTATTGTATATCAATGTTTTACCCATACTGTGCGGGACACGATGTCCTTTGCAAACAGGGAAGATCCAGATGGGAGGGCTCCTAAAGGAATCCTCTCATCAGAGTCTGCACTTTTTGTCATGTTAAACATTTATTTAGACAAATCTCTAACTATTCACTTTAAATGGAAAAGTAGTAAAGTCAAGCAGGCAAAGCCACATGCAAGACGCATCCACCACCAAAACACCGATAGACAGCATGATACACACACACAACCACACACCCAAACGCACACAGACACACACGAAATGAACACAGAAAACACCAAAAGAGACACAAGAACCAGGGACAAACGTTCTACAACATGAACAAACCACAAGCACAAAGACACAAGGCAAACAAAAGGAAGGGTGACAAAGAGAGTACCGCCTTGGCACGGTCAGCAGCAAAAACACCACTGGGGGTTTAAACCGGTTTACGGACGTCCTAACCTCGCACCTCTCTCAAAGTCACCCTAGCTTTACAAATATTGTAAATAAAGGTATCCCCGCTGGACTTACCCACAACATAGATGACGGTGAACACAGGGCAACATGTAAAACATAGCATAATAACTGTGACAATCCGTCAAATATGTACTCAATGACTTTGCTGAAGTCAGAGCACCTGCAGGTAAGCCGTTAAGGGCACGACAGGGAAAAAATAATACATGAGTCTGGTAAGCTCCTCCTGTATCCAAGTTTAAGAGTATACCATCATAGAGTACTACCCTCGGCCTGTCATCGCGCAAGCAAAGAGGGAAGCGTAGCTACCGACTGTAAAAGGGTCGATAACCAAACATGCAGTGTGTTGCAATATAATAGGATCATAACCTTTCTTTTTAAGTTTGACTTGCTTGAATTTTGGAATAGGTCCATTTGAAAATGCAGTGTTGCATGGGTTAATATTTTATCGTTTTGCTTTAGGATAATGACATGCTATACAAGAACAGCGAATGCTATAAACATATCTAATTTGCTTGAACGAACATGTATTCGATATCAGGATAATGTAAGCAATGCTTTGCAGTGGACATATTGATTAACACGGAAACGTGATTGGTTTATAATGTATCCAAATATTCCTCGAGTGTAGTACTAAGCAACACACATATTGTCCTTTGTGAACCAGATGGTGTTTTCGGCAGATGTGGAAAAATCGTTTTTATAAAATACCAGAGATTATCCCTACGTTAAGCTTCAACTGACCATTAACCCTTCGCTTGATGAATTTTAACATATATTTCTCCTTCTTTACCCATGCTTTGTTGTATAATTACATATATCTTCACTGTTTACAAGTATATCGCTGTGAAATGAACTGCTGTGGAGTGCACTGGTTGCACAAACAACTTGTAAACAGTGCAGACCCTGATGAGACAGCACCTGCAGGAGCTGTCTCTTCTTGGTCTTCACTATTTACAGGTAGGTATATTGACGTGAATAGCAAGCGAAGGGTTAAAACCCAGACTTAGACCTTTTTGTTACGGGCGTTTCAGTGGAGATTTACTGTATAATAGTTTTGAGCAAATGCATGCTAGTATTATATATATGCAACCTTTCTAAACTACTATAGGTTGAGTGATAAAATGAATTTGTGTTTGCCTTCCATTTTGTAATGCCAAGTTCATTAAAGATACGGACTCAGAAAAACTGATGTTCGTCTGCATATGGAATTGCGCCGTTTCAAGCACAGAAATGTACCCGGATAGAACCACCGACTTACCGGAAGAAGATGACAGATTGAATGCTTCCTTTTTGCATGATATATAAGTGCCCGATAGTGATTTAGACCAATATCGTCAAACTGCTAAGTGGATGTACGTCATTGAGTATAATCATTCGGCCATGGAGGTCATAAAAGACATGCAGACATCTCTAAAAGCGAACATTAAATGCATAAGGCTGTATTTAAAAGTTGCTGATTGCTTAATAAGGGATGAAAGTGATGCCAGGTACTCCTATGGGAGCGTTCTGCATACTCCATCCGCCACCCGGCTTTATGACCAATAATCGGACTTCATCTTTATAGTCGTTTTATTTATAGATATATTTGTTTCCCAGACAACTTTTCATTGGGCCTCGAAGTTCGATAATAAACCCCTGCGCTACGAGATGACTTTATTTACCTATGGTTATTAAATTAAAAAGTATATGTTGACATAGTCGGTAAAATGCTAACCTCACCTAATACAATAGTAGTATAATAGCAATCTACAGGTCAACTATAAATAATAACGACATGTCAGATGTAATGGCCAGTAATCATGTCGGAGCAAAACGCCGTTTAATATTATTTCTTTATAATTCTGTCGGGGCAAACAAATATCAATGTTATATGTGTATACCTTCTCAGAGACACCGATGTCCAATATCATGTTATATATAAATACCCTTTCAGAGCAAACAAAAACCGATGGAAAAAAGCCGGACGTCCACCGCATGGGATCATACCAGTTAAGGGTTCTGTTCACATCGTTGCTAGCCGTGGATATGTCGGATACGTACTGCACGATTCAAGAGCTAAAGACCTGTTGAACTGGACTATGTTCACAGGTGTTCCCGATGAGGCATATTTTGCTACCCTCAATCACAATCCAATTCTGAACGTCCCGGGATCTTATAAAGGTAACTGACTAAATTGTTAAGCCCTTTAAATGTTTAAACGTTACTTCATAGATAGACATTTCAAAGTCTTTACGAACACGGTAGACTCATATTAGGCTATCCCTGAACCTTGGTCTACAATGTATTCCATGATCTAACGTTTGTGTCATTATAAGAATTTCACGATATCATTATTTCAATGAAGATTCATGGAGTAAAAGGTTAAGCATATTCGTGATTTAACAAAACACCCATGTCATATGGTTATGATCTACACATTCACAGAATCCTGGTTGAGCATTAACGGCTGCTTCATGAATATTTTTTCAAGCACCACTGATTGTATTAACTCTTTCATCGCGGCAGTCGCATAAATGCACCACGACAAATAGTGCAGTCCCAGATCAGACGCCGCCTTTTCAAGGTGATGTCTGATCAGGGACTTCACTATTTGTCTCAATCTCTTTTTCTATATATGTGCTTTATTCCTTTAAAATTTGCATTTATTTATCTTATTTCCTTATTTTACTGAATGATTTAACAAATTTGGATTGCAGACGACAATAAGAAATATGGCGCCTAAAGGGTTAATTATAAGTAGCTGTCGTTCTATAATGTCATATTTACAAGAGAATAGTTTACCAAGATACCCACTGTAGAATCATATCATATTGTTTTGTCTGCAAACAGAACACAGGGTTCCTCCATGAGCTGTTTGATCTCGGTCTACTCTGCGGAGTTTGAAAAGACACGAGAATGCGTTTCTATGGGTTACTCTTTTCCGTTCTTGTGTCGTCAGCCTGTGAATGTGACTGAGACTATCCGTGAGTAGGTCAGAATAAATGACTAGCTCTACCACTTTAGTAGAGTTTTGCTTGTTGTAACAAGGGTTACTCTTTCAATTACTCTTCATGAACTAACTCAATAAAACCGAGTCTACAATTTTCTCTTTTTGTGTTGCAATTTTTGCTTTCGGGGGGGGGGGGGGGAGGGGGGTCACCTCCCTTCAGAATTTAGAATATACATGCGTTGGCTGATGAACATTCTTTGGAATTGCATATGAATGGGATGGTTAGGTCCAAAGTCACTAAATATAGAAAAGAGAATACACCAAGCTGGAAAAAACATACATAAGACGCCCCCATACACAAACAAGAGGTACAAGTCAACCATTAAAGTAAGGGTGATAAAGAGAGTAGAACGGTCTGTGGAAAAACCCGCGTTTCAACCAAATAATTTTAGTTTGGAAAGACATAATACATTTGGAATACAGATGACATAGAGACCATAGGGACACTAAATAGTTTGATTGTACCATGGAGTCAACGTCTACGCGAAAATTAGTATATAATAATGAACTTGCGTGGTGATAAAGATTTTGATTGCATCTGGGACGGACCTGCCTTGGGTGAAAAAGCAGGGCTAATGTAGAGTATATGAACAATGATAGTGATATTTCTAGTAAGTATTATACATTAAGGTATCTCAAATCCGACCACGCCTAAGTAGTAGTATTCTAGAGTTTAAGAACAGGACATATCGTAAGGGTGGACTAAAGTTATAGAGAAAGCTCATATAGGAGCTTTTCGCATTATTTTTACACTGCCTTAAGCAACCACTGTCTTCTACAGACTCCTATTTTAAAAACAATATTTGGCCGCATTAGCAACCATTGTTTGTTCTACAGTCTGCGATAAAATGTGTCAGTATGTAATGTGTAACTACTATATCAACTTTTAGTAGATTTTCGAGGGCTACCTTTCTTCATATACAATAGAATCTGTCTTAATCGACCTTATGTAAGACATTCGGACCCTTACTTAAACCCCTTTTTAATGGTCGCTTAAGACATGCTCTACTGTATTAGTACGTTGTCGACGTCTTTCAAACCTCGGGACACTTGCATTCTGTTATAAAGGCATTGGTTGAAACAAATAAGGTCTAAATCTGAGCAGACACTGTAAGTAGAAACAAGATACGAGAAAACAAGTTTAGCCTGTTTGACATTTAACTAATTCACTACTCAATTTTCAAATGAACTTCCCATTTGAATATTCACGGATCATTTTCATTTTGGCAGACATCGTTATGCATGTTGTGGAGTGGTCTGGAGGGGGGATTTTATTTACATTTTGACTTTGGTGAAAGTGGGATAAGGACGAAGTTGGGTACCCGTAAACCAGGTTTAAGTGCCCCAGTAGCTTATTTTGGTTGCTGTCCGTTCCAAGGCGGTACTCCTGCTTTCAGCCTACGGTCAATTTTGTTGTTTAATATGCTTAATGTTTAATGTTTTTCGTCTTGATATGCGCCCTGTTATGTTTTGTCTTGTGGTTTTAACGTTTCTTGTTTGATTGTGGCTGGTGCGGTGTCATTTCGTTTGTGGTTCTCCCTGTTTGACTATTTTTCCATATTTATTTCAAAGAAAAATGTAACATTGCAAATAGTTCAGACCCAGTTTAGAGGACTCATAAAAACACGACAAACAATTCAGACCATGATGAGAGGGATATTCTATGAGCAATCTCTCTTCTTGGTCCACATTGTTTGTAAATAACATTAGTTTTCCTACAGCATGGTTATTTCCATTTATATTACTTAGCACGTTTAAGCACCTCCCGTGATTTATTACCATTTTTAGGTCTTAATGAGCCGGACCCTGACGTGAAACCATTTGTAGCACGCTTCAAGAACTGGGGGAAATGGCCGTGCGCTGGCAAGAGGGTGAGAACCATCTGTATATTTGGCATTGGGGACCTACCACTCCTTGCAAATCGCTTGGAGCTTTTTGCCAACAAGTTTTACTACGATTACGAGCGATTCACGCTTGATTGCTTAGAGGAGCTTCACTTTAACCGTACGAGAGACCAGTACCTTGGTAAACTGGGGTTTGATGTAAGATGGTATTCCAAACTCGGCTTCGTTTTAAATCAAATAGAATTCCAATAGAACAATTGGCTTTCTATTTATTTCATTAAATAAGTGCCTATATGAACGTTTTCTTCTCGTCGGTAAGGTGAATACCAGCGGAAACCTTGATCGGATATATACATTACTACGAATAAGTTCTAAGTGTTGGTAAATTATTATCCAAATATTTAGCAGTTTGGATCCGGATGGGAACCCGATTTGTTATGCGTCTTTACTTTGCAATGAAGAAAATATTCCAACACAGGGGATTAATATAATAAATAAAAACTTGAATTGCTCTGATCTAATATTTCGACCACTAATGGCCTTCCTTTTTCAAAGAATATAAGTTCAGAGCAATTCAAGTATTTACGTCTCTACTTTGTTCATGCTGTTTGAAAAGGTAAGTCGTATCGTGATCGGGGGAGACGGTGTAAGTCAGTCTCTGATATGCTATTTTTAGATCCAATCTATTTGAATCATCTACAGAAAATGTGCATTTACTAAGAAAAGTAAACAGTTTAGAATTGTGTACTTTTGGAACCATTGTGATAAATAGAGCATTTACTACACATGAGAAAATGCTCTTTTTATCACCATGGTTTCAAAAATTGACATTTACCGAGGTGTCAACAGTCTGATAAGTGTAAATGCTAACAAATGTGTGCATGTTTAGAGCATACAATGTCTATGCACACACCCTTTCCCCCTAATAAATGCACACACTCTTATAATAATGAATTAGGCCATGAGCCAGAGGCCAAAAATTTGGCCATCGGTACCATCTTTGGGGAATAATGCTATCAATGCTTTTTGATAAGATATAAGTGTCTAGAATCAGAAAATATGTGATAGCAGTAAATCGGTGGTAGCTTTTTGTATTTTTTTCACCAATTTTAACCCCATGGTAAAAATAATGTTTTCTAAATCTAGCATTAAAGAAAAGACATCATTAAATTTCAAACTGATGTCTCTCTCTTGTTACTGCCTGTATCTACTTGAAAATTGAAAGGCTTGTAGCTTTAGTTACACATCTTTCATTTATATTGTTATTTTTTCACAAAAAGTGGTTTATATAATGTAAATTATTGCTCATACGTACATGGAATTATGATTACATTCATATGTATTTTGCAGAAGTAAAAGTTCTCCTGAGTTTTGCATACCTTCATCATCTTTATAAATAGGCTCATAAAACTTCATATGTATATTCACAGTAATGATGGCAATGAATTGACTTCAGACTAGAACCCTTACATCTAGCATCTCTTAATGCAAAGTGTAAGAGTTATGTCCCTTTTAAAACTTTCATACACTCAAATTGTGCCAAACCTGAAATATCTTAATAGTTAGCCCCATGGAAGTTCACCAGCATTTCACTATCATTATATCAACGACCAAATTAACGATGAGAACCCTTTGAGCCAGAACCCAGTCATTGTTTAGGCCAAATTATGTCCCTTTATGAAACTTGTTTGTAGCAGGTAAACTATAAATATCCGATCAACCACTTCAGAGCTAGCTTATTCATGATATACTCTTATATATTTATTATTCATCATAAGCATTACAACTTGAAATATAGGAAATGGATCCCCTTCCCTCCCTCCTAATGATGATGTTGTCTCTAATCAAGTATGCACTTTAGTGAAACAAAACCAAAGTCCCGTAATTTTGCTTACTACACAATTCCCCATCTTCATATCAAGTTGTTTATCTGTGAAAGTTTTATGCATATATATGCTTTATAGTGAAGAAATTTGCCAAGACCTGTAACTCTGGATAAAATGGTCAGAACAAACATTTCCTTCTTAACGGTCATTTTCATATCAATGTTGCCAATTTTTGAAAGTTTGAAGCAAAGCCCCCGTTGGTGTATGATGAGTTGGAAACATAAACGTTGCGAGACATATATAAGAGCATAGAATGGTGATTGCCATATCAATCATGCTTATACAGACATTCTGTTTTCACTTCAAGGTAATTTGAAGTAAAACGTATTTTGTCTGACCATCTGTTAGTTTGTACATTGGTACATGTTAAGGCCAGCATTTCAGTTAGCTCAGTCTGTTCAGCGTTCGCTTTCGGACAGGACGCTGTGAATTTGATCGCAGATCGGGTCATACAAAAGACTTTCAAAATGGTACTAAGGTGGACTGGTTGGCCAGATGTCAGGTAAATGTTACAGAGTATGTGTTGCAGTTTTCAATTATATACACTATACACGTTAAATAATCAATTAAACCAGACTTGCTGTATCCCACCCTGTCTCTAATGCTTCTATTAGCACATGATGGCAACGGTCAAGGACTTAATAATCTTTCATCGGGTACTGGTGATACAGTTGGACAGCAAAGACAGAGTAGTGATAATATATTAAAACATTGAGTTATCAGCAAGTAATGCAGGGTTTAGTCAGGTGTGATCTGGTTAAAAGAAGCTTCAGAATGATGCATTGCACGACATTCGTTTGGATTCATAAAATGTGATATTTAGTATGGATTTTTCAAAAGCAAAAAGCAATGACAAAACATGAGAGGGAACCTCCAAATCAAAGTTTAACAATCTGTTATTCATTTGAAACATAATGGATATAAAGGAATTCATGATATGCTAGACATAAGCAATACTAAGACATTAGTAAGTTTTGCAGAAGAAATTGACTAGTGTAAACAATGTCCAAGTACATGTTATCGTGCTGCAATAGTAGATAGGATAGAGTTTGCTCAAACAGAAATTAATTATCAATGTGGTATAAAATATTTGGCCGTAAAAGAATACACATTATGTTTAAATTATAAAGGGAAAAATCAATCAAGAACTGTGGTGATGACATCGAAGTAGAGAGTCTAGTCATCAGATGCTAAGCATAACAATTAAACAGATTAGGAAGCATTTGGGGAGGTTTCTAAGTAAATAGAGTCAACCATTGCATTGGCAATAGAAATATACAGCAAACACTTTTAATGACAGTAAGAAGTTCCCGGCACTTCAGTACTAACTGGATGAAGTAAATGAGCGTCTGACCATGCAACTGAAGTACTAAATCAAGTTTGTATAACCTGGTCAGGGAATACAGAATACTTCATAATGTATTTGGCTTTTCATGCTGATACATACACCAGCGTCCCACTATATTAGAGATGCGGGACTGGAGCAATGACTCCATGACACCAGGAAGATTACCATCACTATTAATAAAAAGTGCATATGTATTCACACAAAGTTCATGTGTAACTTCGCATTGACTCACCCTTTATAATAATAGTAAGGCAAGCACAGTGGGATTCCCGACCAGGAAAGAAAACCCCTAAGCAAAGTCCTTAAATTGGTTAGAAATAGGAGATCTGCTTCAAAGTGTTACATGAAGTGCAGACATTTGTCTGTCCCCTACATTCACCATAAGTTTTAGGTCATGCCAGATGCGACCTTTGCTGTGCAATGATGGAGGGCAATCTTCAACAACTATGCAGCGAATACTTTGCAAAGCGTTTTCAAAAATACAAACGACCAGGCTGTAATTCAGAATCTAAATTTTCCAAATTATTATAGTTTATATAAATACTTAAACTGCTCTGATCTGTATTTATGTATTATATTAATTCCCTATTTTGGAATATTTATTTCATTGTGTATTATAGTTTAGGCAATGTTATTTGTTTTGTGCATTGGATGGGTGGTCAGGCAATCAACATTATTGGTTTTTTGGGATGTGTTTTAAACTTGTGAATGCCTATAATGACTTTCTACACTTATGCCAGTAGCCGGTGAGAATACATGTATTTGCGAGTAGGGCGATTGTTTGTTGTGTATATTTGCTTTACGTTAGTTTTATCATTCATTTGCCATATAGGGCAAACAATGATCCAACAGGAGAGATTTGAGGAGATCAGAAGAACGCTCTTGTTCTCTGGTTCTTCAACATTCCAGGTCAGAATTACTATTAGCAGGTCGATACATTATCCTATCACCAGGTTAATATATCTTAGAGCTACCCTCATATGCCGAGTGTAAAGCAAATGCGAAACATGAATAATGTTAAAACCTTTTTAATAACATTTGGGACAATCCTTTCAACCTCAGTCTAATGGGAATCATGTTGAAGAAGATCTTGCAGAACAATGACATGACATGTTTTCTGTAGCTCACTTGTCAGTGACCACGGTCAGAGAAAAACAAACGTTTTCAGAGAAAGGACACAGAGGGTTTTTGTTCACTTTTTAACTAAACTGCCCCTTTTTCTAAATCTAAACAACATGTCATTCAGATGTGCCATTCACCAGCCTACATATTAAAATCCTGATTATAAATTCAAAAATGTAATTGATCTTTATTGTGTTGTAACCATATTGGATACCTCCGTGCGACAATGAAATCACTAAAAGCATGTATGTTAGATTGACACAGATGTCCATCAAGAATGACCCATAGTTCATCTACGAATATTTAATTGTTTTCGAACCAATACGGACGACCCGCCACATCCCATATTACAGGCTACTACCTTATTTTGGGATAAAGTGGAAACTGGACCAATAAATAAATAATGATCAGGTCCAAATGAAACTAGAATTGTTTTTATACAAAAACTGATCCCCCACCCACCCCGCGATGACAAAGTATCCCATGTACAAATTTCAAAGTCCTAGAACTCTGTAGAAAATCGTTGAACCACCGGAACAGAAATAATATAAGCACAACTAGGCATAGTGAGATCAATGCTATTAAGTTTCATGAAAATCCGACATGTCTTGGGGAAACCGTTTGTGAAACACTATGCCATCGACTTTTGACCCTGATGGATAACTTTGACCTTTGACCCATTGACCATGGAGTTGAACGCGACACATCGTCTTTGTGTGGTGAACATTTTGTGCCTGGCTATTTTGAAATCCATGCACAGAAAATCATCGACCCGGAGCAGGAATAAGATAAACACAACTAGGCATAGTGCTAATCAATCCTATGAAATTTCATGAAAATCCGATAAAAGGTTTTGGAGAAACAGCACGGATAAATTGAAATCGGACAGACGAACGGACGGACGGAGGGAGAGCAGACGTACAGACGCACAGACAGATGGACGCCGCACACAAAAACAATATCCTTCCCCAGTATACTGATGGGGGAGACATAACTAGCAGGTACATTGGTTACTAAAATAATAAGAATATCAAGTTTTAAGCAAACTTGCAGATTGGGAAACTTGCGTCTATAAATGGACAGACAGACAGGCGGATGAATGGACGGGCATATAGATGGACAGACATATGGGGTGGACAGATGGAAAGACAGTCGGACTGACAACCTGATTCGGGTATATCATCATAATTTCGTTGTTGGGGTATGATACCAAGTGTTGTAAATCTGAAATCGTTAGCTTTACTTTTCAATGCTAATTTTGTCTGGAAATGCAGATATTGTATAGCATAATATAAAACACAATAACACATAGAAAGCTACCATCGATGCAATGCTATCACATATTTTCTAACTCTATAGATGTATATGTTGTAAAAAATTACAATGAGAATTATTCCCCTGAGATGGTACCGACCAACCCTACTGGCTCATCGACTAAATGGGTAAACTATTACATAAACAAATATGTTTTCAATATGATATAAACCAAACAGCCAGCATTATAATTACTATGGTTACTATATGGATACTAAGAAAATAACGATCTCGATGATATCGATCGTGCGATTTGTTGTGAGTACAGTCAAACCTGTTTAACGTGACCATGTTTCGATTACATATGGGAGACGTAAACAACAGGTGGGTGCTAAATCAAGCGTTTTGCATGACATGTGTCCTGCATTAGACTACCACATGCTTTAATACTCAGATATACATATCACTTCAATGGTCCATTGAGAGAGGCTGTACTAAACGTGTTGCACGTATTACTATAACTATTTTGCCTTTTTATCTCAGACTTAATGCATTACCTCGTACAAGCGTCTTTTCACGCCTTTGCAAAAATAGACCAACATCAGATGGCTCATGTAGGAGCCGTCTGATCAGGGTCTGCTCTGGTTGCTAATTAACTGTATAGACCTGATGCTACAGTGTCAGCAATGCAAACAAAAACATGTGTTTATATACCACTATAAAAGTTAGCTAATAGATATTCATAATGTCATTATTTCCTACATGTAAATGGTTAAAAAATGATATCATGTTTAAATATCCGTTGTGGTAGAATTCACTGTATAAAGGATTATATATGATATATTGCATTTGTGTCATCTGATTTTCCAATTGTGTAATACAATACTATAATAGTCTCTCCTGGCAACGTTCTGCAATTCGTTTGTTCCGTATTAACCCTCTACTCCATGGATATTCATTCAAAAATAAATAATGACGTGATGAATATTAATCTAATTATTTCTAGTGTGGTACTTCCATCGTTCCCCTAATGTTTGTTTGCTGTGTCTTTGTGCATCTGTTTTTGTTTTTAGATATGCTAATTCATTTACTGTTCTTCTTTTGTAACGATGCTGTTCGGGCGACTGTGTGTTCTGCATGCAGTGTTTCCTGTATGACTCACACATTTACTTTACCATGGTAGTAACTGTAGAATCAGATCATAATCTCATTAGCGAACATGTTATATTGGTCTACTATCTTTGCAAATGCGTCAAATGGCGTTTCAATGGTAGAAAGGGTTAATCACAACCGGTTTGAAAGGCCGGAAATTATGATTTTCTTCCGCCCTTTAGTGGTTAACTCAGACAGCATTGTACGTACATACACATTGTCTATAAAAGTAGGTGCTTGCTAAACCATTTACTCTATAAATGCTTGCACGCATTTTAACGCCTTTCCTAACAAGGCAATTAGTCAGGGGTTGTTCTGTTAGAATAGTATGGACTTACATAGATATTTTTCTATAGTTTTTTGTCGGGAGTAAACTTCTCTGTACGAAAATGCCATTATCGAAATTCATATCATTTGTATCCATGATATAATTATCTCTTACATTAATATCCACAAAGTAAAGTGTTAATGATTTAAATTAAAAACAAAACAGAGACCTCCTGGCGGAGTTTTGCATAATATTAGACTGCCTGTGTAACAGCGCAAACATAAATTACGTTGTAGAGATTTTACTGTATTTCAAATTAACCTAATAGTATCAGACTCAATGAATTACATAATTATTTCCCTATTTTACCATTTTGCAAAGGTTCATCACATTGTGGTGAGTTACATTAGGAAAATCGTTCAGAAAGGCATAAGGAAAACAATCCTGGTTGACGTATTAGAGGCTGACATCTGGGTCCATGCTTATAAAACATTTGGTTGAGTCTGAGTTCGTTCTCAAGATTTTGATTGGTCAGATTTGAGCCTTTGAACTCAAATTTGACCAATCAAAAGCTTGAGAATGAAACTCAGACTCAACTAAAAGCTTTATAAGCATGGACCCATATTGATTCAGTGAAGTGATTTGGTAATAACAGTCTGGGTCCATGCTTATAAAACTTTTAGTTGAGTCTGAGAACGTTCTCAAGCATTTGATTGGTCAGATTTGAGCCTTTGGCTCAAATCTGACCAATCAAAAGCTTGAGAACTCAAATCTGACCAATCAAAAGCCTGAGAACGAAACTCAGACTCAACTAAAAGCTTTATAAGCATGGACCCTGATTTCGTTCTCAAGCTTTTGACGGACACTTCTTTAATATAATTTAGCGCCGAAAACTCTATACGGATGTGTTCGATGGAAATCGCTTTCTCCACCCAAAATGTAGTGGAGTTAAAAGGAGCCAATTTATTCTGTTTCACATCGGTCATATCAGTCAGTATGTAGGATGCTAATCTTAAATGTCAAGAAATATAGAAAACTTCAGTTTTGAGAGTTTGTAGGCCACTTCGATACTGCAATGGTGTACGGAGATATCTTTAACATTCTCAAGTATAGGCATTATTTTATATAAAAAAACAACCTTCAAGTATGTGTGGTATTGAACAGGCATGTTTAACCAGCATGTGACTTGTGTATAACACGTGATAGTACCATATACATCCTGAGAGCGTCAGTGATATATTTCCAAATATGAGAACCGTTTATGTTTGGCGTTATGTCCGCCTCAACCAGACTACCGTTCTGTTTCATTGTTGTGTACATAGTTACCAAATACATTTCGTTGGAATTTGATACTGTTGTCATGTATATGTGGTGTGTGGTGGTCTAGTGGTGACTACCAATCCGGAGGTCCGGGGTTTATATCCCGGTCCCTCCCGGAAATTTCAGATACGCTTTTCAGTGTCTCCAACCCACACCTCCTCTCCACCCAGGGGATAAAATGGGTACCCGTGAGGGTCACTAGCCGATGCTGCTGTTGCATGATTGCGCCATATGCTAGCAGTGCTCAATATTGTAGGCGAATTACTTTATGACCAGGGAGGTAATTGTGTAGTTGGCTGAGCGGTCCATCGGACTGAAAGTAGAGTATAACTAGGTACTTTACTTTTATATTTTGTCTTGTTTCATTGAGCTTTGGCTTTTCTAATGTTTATTTAATAATCATGTTTACGTAGCTCTCCATGAATGTATTTTATGATGTCATATAAACACGGGAGAGGGTGGACATGGCAGAAACAGAAAACACATACGGTAAAAACTCGATTATTCGAACACTAGAACTAAATCAAGTACAGTTATCAGTCTTTAAGACAGGTGACAGCTTAATTCAGGATGAACGTCATGCAGTAGATTCCTCTAGGAACATCAATTCTTAGTTATTAAAATTTTAGTTTGTGATTAAACAAAGCAGACCCTGATCACGTGTAATATCTGTATTTTCCGTGTTTGTAAACTCGTCATTTGCGCTTGCGACGGGTAAATTGTCAAATGAAAGTAAATATGAAAATATATAAAAACCAAACATATTCACAGATAAATATGCAATCGGTGCTCATATTATTTTACGTTTTTATTACTGTTATACTTTCATACTAAAACAGGAACTGCAGTATTCCTCCTTACTGTCTTTTAGTTTTTCCACTGACATTGTCACAACTGTACTAACCTATGCAATAGGGTTGGGTGCAGATTTCACAAGGATCAAAACTGTTTGCCACTGTGGCAATGTCTGCTTTAAAAAAGTGAAAGAAAATCATCATGCACGAAACCTGCAGCAGACAACAAATGTTATATACGATTTTATTTGCTAAGACATTATGTGGCAGTGAAACATTTGTTTATATCAAATGTTTTGTATGATTATGATATGCCGTAATGTTGTGAGGCATGTCCTACTGAGTGGACCGTGGTCAACGTCTGCTAATACGAAGGCAGAAATGAATAGCGACATAAGAAGTGCTATTAACTTGTGATTGAACCTTGCTAGTACACAGTCAAACACATTAATCATGTCCGGGTCATATGTAATGGTTGAACTAATTCAATTATTTTTTAAGATGCAGATGTGCTGAATATGAAGTTATATTTACAAGAATGCTTTATTGTATGTTATTAACGATAGCCTTTGATATATACCAACATTTAAGATACTGACTTACCTTTTTTTTTAAATGTTTTCTTCCTTACGTCTTTCGCTGCCAATGTCGCATGTGTGATAACCTAAGCAAACAGTTTGGATCCAGACTAGACGACGAGTAACTCGACGTCTAATCAGGATCCAAACGGTTTGTTACTGTGACTATTTTATGAAACGAAAATGTAGGAAAATAAAATTTGTAGCAGACGACTAAGGTTGCATACGACAAAGTTCGGCAGCAAAATAATTAAAACAGAGGCTGACCTCATATTGTTTTAGCTTAGTCTTTTGATAAAAGCGGTTAGAGGGTAACACCTGTTTGGGACGTATACTGTAATGGATAATTCTATATAATGTTTTTGCAAACAGTTTAGGTCCAGATGAGACTCTTATTACCCTAATATTGACAATTTCCCTGATGAATATTCATGTAGGAATTAAGATTATTTTTTATTGTGGCATATGAACACATGGCATTTTGGCTCAGAAAGAAGCTGTAGAATCAGATCTACAAACAGAGCAGACCCTGATCAGACGGCTCCTATAGGAGTCGTCTGATCTTGGTCTACTATGTTTGCAGATGCGTTCAAGTGCGCTTACATAAGGGAAAGGGTTAAACTGGCATCTCATTAGGATCAAGCCTGTTCGATAGTGGTATCATGCATCGGAAACAAAATTGAATAACAATAGATGTTAGAGTAGATGCCAACTAAGGCAAAACCTGTATTATGCTAACATAAACACAGGTCTAATTATGGGTGTGTAAGGCAGGTCGTAGTTTGATGTAGGTCACATGTTAATGCCTATAATATTTCTGGAGGACTGTGGCAAACAGTACAGATCTTGAGCACACCTCTAGGTACACTCCCTCTCGGTCTACACTGTTTTCAAATGTCAATATACCCGTATCCAATATTCATGAGGTTTATTGTACTAAAGTAGATCTTAACGCGTTACACTAAACAACTTTGGTTCAATTTAAAATTCTTCAAGTGGTTACTCCGCATGCAGGAGACTAAGGAGAAGAAGAAAAAACAACACGTTCATATTTGTATTCTTAGCACGAACACCACAATAGGATTATGTGTTTTAGCGAGTTATATCAAGATATCCTAATCCCATGGAATTTCTTAACATTAAGATAAAAGCCTGGAACACGAGCTTTCTGTCATTGTAGTCATGAATAATATAGGGCCAATTTGCATATCAACAGCTTTATCTGGGGATTTTTGTTAAAGTAATGCACGAACACTTGTCGCCTTAAATACCATTCCAATCTTATTTCCTGACATTTTCTGTGCCTTTATTGAAATCAGTTGTGTACCCATACAAATAGCGAATATCGACATCAATCACAAGACATTGGAGATCAGAAAATGATAACGTATAAACAACCATTCAAATCGAATTGACCCCGAAATCATATACAGTAACATCTCAAGTATTCTATATGTTTGTATAGAGGAATAAAAAACCCTTTTAGGCAAGTGACTGCTTAATGCATGGTGACAGTCATGCTGACAGTTCATAGAGGAACTTTCTTCATGCTTTTGACCGTGTATTAAGCTGCCATCTGTCTTAACGATCAATAATGATAATGTTCTAACTCTTCGCTTGCTGTGCACGTCAATATACCTACCTGTAAATAGTGAAGACCCATCTGGGTCTGTAATATTTACAAGTTGGTTGTACAACCAGTACACTCCACAGCAGTGATTGCGTAGCGAAATATGTGTACAAATTGAAGATATATGTAATTATACAACAGGGCATGGATAAAGTAGGATAAATGTATTTTAAAATTCAGCAAGAGAATGGTTAACCAATTTCAATGGTGTAGCAACTATGCAAGACGCAATTTTCATATGTTTAGTTGCAGGCATTACAGAAGTATCTCCCCTTAAACTTTGAGTATTTTTGAGTGTTGGTCCTGTTACATCGGTAGTTAGTGTCACAAACTTGGTTTAACAATCAAATCTGCCGTGCGGGGGTATTTATCACATTTAGGCCTACACTGTCATAACTTGTACAGATGCATATATTACAATGGTGAAACATTAACGAAGCCATGGCAAGCTTCGCGAATGAGAAACAATGCTCATGTGAATGTTATATCAGCAATAGTAAAGTGCGAAGATCACTAGAAGCGAAGAGCATACCAATCGAAATTGAATTGACCAGATATATAGAAAATAACAATCAATTCAATTGAAATACCGGTACTGTCCATGAAACATTCAACTGCATTTCTCTTATTTGTAATGCCAGAAATAAAATTTTACATTGTGTTGCATTTACAACGTGTCTGGTTGTATGAGTATTGTATTCGTCCATGTTCTGATTCCATTGACATACGTATGAATATCTAATATTCTACCATCAAATGGCAGTCAACAGGCTGGCCTATGGATAAGAGTAGTACTGGTCTATCAGCATCTCTCAGTCAAAGCATACTTGACTAGATATAATTGCCTCAGAAAGGGTTTGACTGAGGCATCATGTAAAAAAACATATACTAATAAGATTCCCTACTACCTCTTTATACCTACAGCTCTGATCAAATTCAAATTAGATCCACTGGACAACTCCGCAGTGTTAATTTACACCGCATTCGACGCATTACGTGGCTGAATTTGCTAATCAAAGCCAGGACATGAGAACTTTAACATGAGTTTTCACCATTGACAAGCTGTAATAATGGTGTCTGATTAAACTCAAGATTTTGCTCGTTAACGTTTTCGACCATGATGAGAAGCCGAGATACTCGGTGTCTCGTCTGGAAACTAGCTGCTTGCAAATACCAGTCAGTCTGGGTCCATGCTTATAAAACTTTTAGTTGAGTCTAAGTTCGTTCTCAAGTTTTTGATTGGTCAGATTTGAGCCTTTGGCTCAAATCTGACCAATCAAAAGCTTTAGAACTCAAATCTGACCAATCAAAAGCTTGAGAACGAAACTCAGACTCAACTAAAAGCTTTATAAGCATGGACCCAGACCGATCTAAATAGGATAGTGGTTAAATGAGAAACACATGCATCAAAGTAAGGAACACAACATAATAAAATATATATAGTGTCTAGTGTGCATTTAATAAATAAGAAAACAAAGTTTCGTACTTGGTAATGTTATAAATACCTTAAAATGATAATACATTTAACTTAACCTGTTTTTGTGCCAGGGAGCTAGCTCTTGACGACATTGTTTAAGAGCTTCGAAATGTTAAAAGGTTAGGCAACAGACTGTGCGATTATTTGCTGAATTATTTGCCAGGGATTTTCAATGGTGCACGTTACAGTTTTAACCGTAAATTTGAACGGATTTTCAACCCCAACCACACGTTTTCACATAACTTAAATCAGTAATGCTTTATGACGTTGAAAATCACTAGAAAGAGGATAGACCCAGAAAACTCCCGTCGAAACCGTTGTATCAGGAATAGTTCTGCTCGCTTGTTGAATAATATAGTAATAAAGACATGATTGTAGACTTTCTACCCGCTCTGTGCGCACATGCTGTTATAAAATGATTATTAGCTGGTTTTACACTGCTCCCAGAGGTGTTGAAAGCCGTGTCTATGAAACAAATGGTTACCTGTCTGACACAGTATTCCGATCTATAGGCACTTATATTAAGGTCAAGGTAATACATTATTGAATACAAGTATTCTTTGTAGGCACCATTGTGTGTAAATCTCAGTCTTAACATGTTTAATGCGGTCCACGAGTGTACTATCATTTACAAACTTGTAGGAGCATTCTGAGCATTCTTTTAATCATTTAAAACATCTAGCAAATGAATTCTTTCATAATGAATGTACTCTGTATTTCAACACTGATGGACCATTTCACATTAAACCCTCAGCACGCAAAGCGTTAGCAGCAATAAAGCTTTAAATGGTATTTCCACACATAGAGTGAGCAGATCAATTGTATAATACCACTGTAAAGCCCGCCTGTGAGGATATTGTTTCAAGAAATGAAATAATTAAGCTCACTTTGTATTCATTGCACGATTCTTGGACTACCATTATGCACAACCACCGACGGAATAAGAAACTTGATCTCCCAGCAAATCCTTAACACACCATTAAAAAGCACGAAACATATGCCAAGGCACAATACTTTTCGAATTATACCAACGGTGCAGTCCAATGATATCTTGTATCACACTAGCTCAAATATATATTAAAATGCCGAAGATCGGTCAAATATCTGTTTGGAGTACAGTTTGTACAAGAGACTGACATGTGTTGCAAACCTCGTTATATGGTGCTATGAACATTCACCATATACTATTTAACCAGTTCCCTCCTGGACTGTTTTTAGACCAAACATCTTTGGATCAGTCTATCGAAAAGGAGCATTTACCAGAGAAAAGGACATTGTTAGAAATGTGTAGTTTTGAAACCATTGCGATAAATACAGCACTTTTGCCAATAGAACACATGCTCTATTTTCGCAAATGGTTTTAAAAATGACTTTTACAGAAGGGTCAAAGGGCGTCAGTAGGATCGCATAGGTTAAAGAAGTACTATAGCAGTGGACCAGCATCTCAACAGGATCTTATCCTTTCTACCCTGCAAAATATGGTGTCTGCTTAAATATCTAATCGTTTAATAATAGCGATGATAAGGCAAAATCATTTACAACGACGGACAGTTAAGACAGACGCTCTGTAAGCCCATGTATCCTAGATGCATTGCCAGTTTAACGTTAGTCTGGAACATATCACAATTTAATTTTAACACTACTCTTAATATGTCGATATGTATGTAAAAACAGATCTAATAGAGCACATCATTAATATTTATTACATTAATTTTTTAAAATAACTCTTGCAATTGCAGAAACTTTAGAATTTGATCTATAGTACTGCACAAGAAAACAGAGCGGACACGACACTTAGAGGCCTGAATCTTCTGCTTCTGCCTGATACTGGCCACCATTGATCAACAAAATTATTATTATGCCAGGACCTGAACACACAGTTCCTATAGGAACCGTCTGTTCTAGATCTACTCTTGTCGCATAGGCATACATTGTCAGTTTTTAATGTGTATTCTGACCATTATTTTCATTGCTCCTCGTCATATACAGTAAAACCTCTCTATAACGGCCACTAAAGGAGCGTTCTGTTTTACTTCCACCTTGCTTTAAGCAGTCACCTGCCCTAAATACCAACTAATTAACACAAATTAGTGACCGTTATAGAGAGGTTTTACTGTATTAATGACATTTGAAATTACTGTAGTGTTTTCTATTTTATCGACATGTATTGTATTTCTGCCAAACGAATATTAGTGTTAGGAAATTGTAAAACATTTGCCTGTGCCTGATTTTCAGTGAAATATTTCTTTAATCTTTTATTTGAAAATCCCATCTTAAAACTGCACAGGCCACGATGAGACACGGAGTTAAATTGCCTCTTATTTGGATCAACATTGCATGGATTCGCATGACTCGCGAGTGTTAACTGTTTGATAAGAATATATTAGGCATTTTACCTTAAAAGCTTTTAACTACTTATCCTAACACGTGTAAGAACATACATGACGCCATACGCCATAATATTTGACGTCAAACTTTGGGAACCGATGTTTACATGTTATCAAAATAACGTATACACATTGTTATTGTTATGTGAGAAAAGGAATCTAATGCTCGCTGTCTTTTAGATCAAACGTCCCTGAACTCGCCAAGAAAATGTTATTAAGTTCGCTAAAGGCTGGCTTAATAGCATTTCATTAGGCTCGTTTAGGAACATGTGATCTTATTTTTAAAAGACAACTCGCGACAGATCCTCTATAACTAATACGGATAAATAATTAATTGTCATGTCAGAGCAAACAAAATTAATACCGCTGTTGATTGTACAGCAATGTCCTGCTATCGCGACAACAAAACTATTAATTTAGTAGATCTAGTCTGAAAAAGCACGTGGCAAACGTAATGCAGGGAGATCGCGTACGATCTTTCTGCATTAATTCTGTACTGCATTAGGCTTCCATTTGTTTATTGTTTTATTATCCAGAATCATACTTCTTTTGGATGATTGTACTTGCGAAACTTTATTGATACTGCAATAATGCATTTTGCCTATAGATGCAACACTATTGCTCAAATATGTTCTTACATACATGTAGCTGAAATGAGTGTATCAAAGGCAAGACGATGGAGTTAAATATATACCTGTCCATGTCACACCGCATGACGCATCAACATTGTTATATGCCACTCCTTCACATCGATATCAGTCTGTCCCGTTTACTACATAATAAGACATAATAAGACAACGCAATGGCTAAAATCCACCTGTTCCTTATTGATTTACATGTCTCACATTAACGGACCATATCAGCTAAAGAAAGATTCGCACGTTAACCCCTCCATCTCCGTCGTGTATTTACCCAAAATGACAACAAAAGAACTGACATTCCTCTTTTCTGATAATACATCAATGTCTTATTTGTTTTGGACTCATATCCCTTTGCACTTTTGTATATGGGTTTTCAGTAAAACGTAAATATTATTACTTTAAACGTTTGTGGTATGTTCCTTTTCCTGAGTTCGTGTTGGGGTTTTCATAATATAATAAAGCTACGTCTAGAGGTCAGATGGTAGTTAAATGCAGGATGAAAGTTATACAGGTAGCTCGCATAGGAGCTTTCTCCGTTAAGTAATTGCTTTTATAAGATGTAATATTTAATTTTCAAAATCTTATTTTTGTTCAATGACTTTAACTTACTGTTCGTGTCTCAGACCTAAATCATATTAATAGATACAGGTATAGCAGATAGCGGCCTCTAAGCTTTTATAACTCAATACGATATACTCCTTTAGTTTTAATATTAGGTGGCTGTTAGAAACCAACTGACCGTAATAACATGGTAGTACATATTGGAAATATATGGTAACATATCATAATTAATATTCTTGCACAAAACGCGCTGTTGTAGTCCCGCTAGACCATGTATCAATGATGCGATTCTCGTGCTCACGCGCTGTTATTGTCCGGTTTTAATTATACCTATTCGAGGCATAAGGTAAACAATGGACGCGAATTCTATATACCGTTTTGGCCTAAGCTGGGTGAACGGTGAGACTATGAATTGTTTTTAGTGATGGACATATCGAATACAATTCCGTGTAAACGGCATTTGATAAAATCATGAAATCAGAAAAAGGAAAGGTGGCACAGAAACAGCATAAATCGAAAGAGGTGTCAAAGCTGTGTATAGTTTTACTGCCGTAGGTATGCTTGTATTTGGAAGAGTTAAATTCAAGAAAGCAGAAAATGTATGTTATGCAATAATAGCGTTAATGCACGTTTGTTTTCGGGCAATAACATATTCAGCGTCCCTGGGGAATGTTGCTGTCCTCGCCCTTCGGGACACTGCAGATGTTATTGCCTGGTTTTGAATATGTGTGAGTTTTATTAGTTCTAATAAGAGCAAAAACAAATGAGAAAACAATCTGTCAAACAAAAGTCAAGGATGGTTACATCTCGAAGTACATTGCTTACTCGATGGATATTAACATTAGAAATAATGATACCACGACTATGTTTGGATAATTAGATTAATTGTTACACATGTATGTTTGGCCGTGGCAGAAATTGTAGAATCATAGCTTCATTATACCAAATGCAAACAAAGAAGGGTCCGTCTACTCCCTGTCTACTCTGATTGCAAAGGCGTAGAAGGACGTATTTATGGAGCAAAGATTTAAAAAAAAACCCAGAATGTTGAAATTACTTAAAATTTCTTTTATATCGATACAGGATTTCAGGTAACATCTTCTGTATTCATTTTTTGCAATTGTATGCATGGTATAGGGCACTGTGGTCAGACAGACAAACATCAATTGAAACAATAAATTAGATAATCAATACTACGCCAAAGGATACAAGTTTTGTCCTTAACCCTTTCCCTCATATAAGCGCATTTTCACGCATTTGCAAATAGAGTAGACCCTGATCAGACGGCTCTTAGAGGAGCGGTCTGATCAGGGTCTGCCCTGTTTGCTAATGAAATTTTGACAGATCTGTTCCGTTAGATTCTAAAATGGCTACAATCTTCCACCTTCCACATTTTATTATAACTATTTTGTCCATGAATATTTAGTAGGTGTTGAAAATTGGACTAAATATAGAATAAAGGTTTAACCATATGAACGCTGAATTGTTCTATAGTGGAATCGTTCATCATTGTTTAAAAAAACGAGTCCTTTATTATGAGACTGTATAATGCGCGAGAAGATATTGAACCCGAATATGAATAACAGTGCATATTCGGATCAGATGACCGCTGAAGAAGCCCACGGATCAGATGACCCCTGAAGAAGCCCACGCAATTTAGTCTACGCTGTTTGCAAATGCAGGTTATCTCTTCCTTTGTGTTTAGTCGTAATGGATACTTCTAATCTAGAATGTGTGTATTAGTATAGAATATATAATTATATCTCTCTATTTCTCTCTTTTGTCCCTCCCTCTAGCTCTGTCTCGGTATGTACCTGTTTGTCTCTGTCTATATCTATCCCTCTTCCCTTCTCTTTCCCTCTCTATCTCTCTCTGTGAATTATTCTTTCTATGACATAGATAGCTACAACAGAACGTAGAAATTGTGCATTTCTGTGAACTTAAATATCAGTTAAAATAAAAACAAACATATTGCTGATTGAGGAAACGACTGTCTCTAATTTATACATGCAATCCTGAATTTTCATAGTTAAGACCGCGTGCACGCTGGCAATTGTTGCTTCAAATGCATTTTGTGCAGATAACAGAAAGCACAGCTTATGTCAGTGCTAGCAATACAGAAGACAATTATTAATGTAATTAATGTAATGTCAATAATTGATTATATTCTAACTAAAAGGGTTGTAATTAATTGTTATTTAGATTTAGATGTAGATACCACCGGAAATAAGACAAAGCATACACCCCTCTTCAGAAATGCGTCCTGGCTTCCAGATCCCTGTAGATCCATCTAAACCGGACGTTTAATAAAGTCAGATTGTATACCATACCATATTTGGTATGTGGCTACGTGATGTCAAGTGTCTTGCATTAAGCTGTCAACCATCTTAACGACATGCCTTGACCCGGTTGAGAAATTAACTCTAAACATAAATCATATCTAAAACGACAGGAATACTTATTATGACATTTTGGCATATAATAGCAACACATCATATGTATTAAAATGGCTACTATTTAACCCATTGTTCCCATATTATCTGAGGAAACCCCGTCTAGATCATATTTGGACCCAATTCCTGTTTCATGTTGAGGGAGCACACCAAACTAAATATATTTTGGTATATAACATTGATATCAATGGGTTCTGCAAACATTGCAGACGATGATCAAATTATTACATCAGTACCCCTATAGTATTTGTCTACACTGTTTGTCTATGTCCTTAAAATGTGTTTTGACAATGCCTAACAATTACATTAATCATTTGTTTATCTGCTGAAAACAAGTCGAATAGCACCGAAGAAGACACAACTTTCATGTGTTTGATATGTTATTCGGCAATGAGTATCTGTTCGACTCGCGTTGTTGTTTCTTTAACTGTTCGACCAAGCTCGATGATATTTTGTTGCAGAACAACCATTATAAGTATCGATGAAAACGTTTTAGTTTGTATCACATGGGCATTCGTGTTACTGTTCTGGTGGCTGTTTGTTCTGTATGTGGTGTTTCCTGCATGACTAATATCTGTACATTTATATAAGTTTGAACTGACAATCTTCATAATAATGATTGATCATAATATGATTGACAACAAATACCAAGTTGTATATCATTGAAAATATGCGTTCATTCTTCTTTAAAGGGGCAATGGGCATCAATGGGTTTATCAATCAATAATAGTTTGTCCATTAGTATATCCATTTCCAATTTAAAGAAAAAGCTGATGATACATCATACAATATATTTCCACAAATATTGGGTTGTATAAATGGAAAAGGGGTATTCAATGTATATCGTGGAATGTCTTGCTTAATTAATAGATTGTACTAGTTATTAATTGTTAGATGATTAAGTCTTTCCTTCACAGAAAGGCGTGTTCAAGCCAGATAGGTCCTGCATTTGTTGTCTCACCAGGGTTTGTACTGTTTGCTTACTCAATATTTTATATATAATTCCACAGTGATACATTCCCTTGATTTGTTTACATTATTAAACACTTGTTAATCAAGTGACTAGTTCATGCATATATACTATATATGTTAAATGGATAATATACTACAACTTCATGCAACAAATCTTTTTAAATTTTAATCAGTTATTTATATTTAACTCTACTCATGCTCAGCGACGTCTTGTCTGGCATTTGATAAATATCCGAATCCGGTTGAGACGCCGAGAAACACGACGTATCATTAAGATCCATGCTATTTGACGTGGCGGCGGCTTGGCTATGTGGTTGAGCGTTGAGCTTGTGGACCAGCTTGAAATTCCAGATACACATCTGCACGAGGTTGTCCCCTCTCCACCCAGGGGTGAAGATAGGTACCTGTGAGGATCACGAGCCTGTACTACGGCTGCGTAATCGCGCCATGTGTTAGCAGTGCTCAATATAGTAGGCAAATATCGCCATGGCCAGGGGAGTAAATGTGCAGTCAGCAGAGCATTCATTCGGACTGAAGGTAGTCTATAACTAGGTACTTTACTTTAATGGACGTTCCATCAAGAGTTTCTCATATATTTGATCGACTCGGATGTCAGTCAAGATTTCAGTCAATAGGAGACTGAACAGACATTTTATTCAGCACGAGAAGGTTAAGTCCTTTGTGCGATGACTAGTCCAGTATCGAATAGTACTTACATTATTGTCAGCGTCAGATTTCAAAGAATAAACAAATGTAACTGAAATTGACAAATTAGCAGTTTGAATCCGACCGATTGATTGTTAAAAAAGAGAATACACAGAACCAATGCATGACGCATTTAATAGTAAGCTAATCGAAGCGCTGCATGGCCGATTTACTTCATGTGCGTCGTCTGTTGTATTACTTCACTGTACACAATGGCCGAAATGGTCGTCATGTATAGCCTGTTCCACTTTCTATGGCACTTTATCAGGGCAATGTGATAAAAAGAATCTTACATTCATGTTCATTACAGATTGCTTTAATTGAACCCGTTTACTATAATGGATTTAATATTGCCTAAAGATCGTGGCATTGTATAACAGTAAACTCATTTTATAAAACAATTTGTAATGAACACCTATGGCAGATTCTCTATAGCTTAACCCCTTTATCCATATATATGCTTTTTAACACATTAGTAAGCAGTCTGACCCAGATCAAACGGCTCCTTATTGAGCCGTATGAATAGGATCTGCTCTGCTTGCTACAAAAAATGAGCATATTCATATGTTTTCTTACCTCTTTGGCTGCCAAGTTCGCATCTGGATATCTATGCAAAATGTTTGAATCCAGATGAGACGCCGAGTAACTAAGCGTTTCATCAGGATCCTAACTGTTTGTCACTGTGACTGCTTTGAAACAAAAACAATGAAAAAATTGAAACTTGTAGACGACAAAAGTTGCCAGGTAAAGGGTAAAACTTGCCAGGCATGTTTACTGTGACGAATAGCTTTATGAAGAGCGTTAAATTCATTTTAGACACACCGTTGCATATGATAATAATTAATTTATAAATTATTGAAATGAGAGAACCCCATCAAGCATTTTTAGGATTTAGGAATTTTCTTTTTCCTTTTTTTTATTATCAAATGCATAAAACTCTCCTTCAAAAATGTGGTTGTATAAATATCAATTATACTGTTTTCTCAAATGGCATTGTTAGAATAGTCTTATTTCTGTTTTGTTAATTTATGTAACTATTATACTTACCGTTTATGACACAATGCTACTAACGTACTCCCCGACCCTCACATACCTATGACGGGGAGAATAAAAGCATTTAAAAAAATTAAAAAAAATTAAAAAAATTATACAATACATTTATTTTCAAATGTTGGCAAGACATAACATTACTGGTTAGTACTTTCTTGTGTTTATAGCAGGCATAACGTCTTTAAAAGTGGGGTGTATAAATAAGGGAGTTGAATGCATGTTCATCTACAATACATGTAACAGATTAACATTACAACATTTTGTTAATTTGTATGTGTAGCTATAGTGACTTTCAAATGACGTATGTTCACCTTGACGGTGATACTGTTTGCCTATGAAAAAGTAGTAAAGCCATACACAAAACGCCACCATCACTTTCAAACTATAAATTCCACATACAAATTATTAATGGTTGCACACATAAAAGGCGGTATTAACTGTTCGTACGGAGAGAACATGCTACTGATTAATGTGTGGATGCCTGTTGCGGGAATAACGATAATCAATTTTATTGTCAAATATTAGAATTAATATTTTCAAATGAGCAATGGAAAGTGTCTGCACAGGGCAAAAATATCGATGTTTAGAAAACGAATATATAAATGATAGAAGGCAGTTGCTGAGCCATATGAGCTACTGTTGTTTTAGCTTTAGCGAATTCATGCTTGCTGCACTAGACGTATGTGATTAATTTGCAAAAATATTGGATCCAAATATGACGCCGGGTAACTTGGCTCCTCATCACGATCCAAACTGGCAGACACAGCACCTACATTGTTGAGAGGAAATTGAAGGAAAGTGAACTCTGAAATTTAAAACAGACGACAGTGTTTGTAAACGAAAATGGTTTATCGCCAAAAGAGTTAAGTGACATAGTCATATACAGCATTTCCTAATAAACAACGCGATGCCTTCTTGGGATGCTACAAAGGCACAAATACGAGCACTTGAGTTACTGTGTTTGACCTTTCGTAAAATAATGTTAAATAGGGGACGCCACAATTCATGATATCTGCTTATGTTTCAGGTTTCAGACTTAACATGAAGCCCAATCATAGCAATCCCAAAATTAAATATTGTGCACACAAGGCACGTTGAATGATATGTTCTTAAATGGACTTAGTGGTTCTGAGATCCAGATAAATTAATAGTACTATTTCAAAAGATCTTATGAGTACTGTTCACCCCAACGATTATTTTCGTCTCCCTTCTTCGAAATATTTGCGTCCCCTTTTATACTCTGTGTAGAAAATCGATCAAAGAAAATGGTCCAGAAAGTGACCAATGGTCGATTTGACAAAAAACGATCAAACAGATGATTAAAGAGATGTCGAAGCCGATCACATGTAGAACGAAAAGTGATCGTTTTGACCATTTAGCCGTTAAACAGTTGAAATTATTCTAAGAGATATTTCAAATTGAAGACCCCTTTGAAACATGCGATACATTTGACTTTAACAATACCATATGTGTATAAGTGGTTTCGGCCTTCCGTTTCGGCGTTTTTTGACAGACAGCACACAATTGGACGCTGTTATCCTAGTGACCTAATATGTAAACAACCCATAATGCATCAGGACATATCGTTGCGTCATGCCGAAAGTTCACTGAAGCGTCAACAACAACTTGAATACAAGCCTTTCCTGCAGATGTGCGTTACTGACAACACTTATTACATGCAGGGTTTAGTGCCTCTAGATTTGAGAAAAAAAATTGTACCTAAATTAGCGATTGTCCGTTCCGTGTTTAGTGAGGTTCGAACGTGCCACAGGCCGGTCAAAACTCACTAGACACTGGCGAAGCCAGGAAACTACAATATATGCGGCAGGTGTGGCGTAAGTTGATCCCATTGGTATACTAATAATCTGCCGGTATTGAGCAGTTTCATAACATACAAAGCGATTGATGTACAAATATCAGAGCAAGATATCAAGGTAGTTGGTCTAACAAAACGTGTTTTTTGTTTTAATAAGATAATATGGTAGATTAGTAACTCAAGTAGATAAAATGTAAGACAGATTTATCTCGTAAGACGATACATATCAAGTAAGACGATATATATAAAGTGAAATGATATACATCTTGTAAGACAACATATATATCGCATCGAACGATGTTTATCATAGTGGACTATATGTAATTAGTAATTCTGAAGGGAGGTGATCCCCCGAGAGCAAAAATTGCAACACAAAAAGAGAAAATTACAGACCCAAGCGTAGGTCCATACATATGACTCGAAAATAGTGTGTATTGAACGCATACGGTAACTTTATCACGGTTGCTCAACTTCGTTGTACATTTGCGCATAACATGAAGGAATTCCGACCAAGTGCTTGTTGGTGGTTGATATATTGCTGTACCAACAAGGATGGGTGCGTCCATGACACTTTAACAAAATTTATTATATATTGTATAAACTCTTATAATATTGTATAACCTCTCTCTATCTCTCTCTCTCTCCCACACCTCTAAACCGGTTACTTTATTAATAACACGGTCAGCCTTAATAGCAGTTTGTTTATTAAAACTATTTGATGCTCCGTTGAAATAACATTTATTTTGTATGTTCCTATAATATACTTTAACGTGCCTCAAAGACACGATAAGAGAGACTTCCGTCAGCTTCCCGTGACTTCTATTACATAGAAACAAATGAATAGCGTAATCACTAATGAACAATTTCGTGAACATTACTGCATGTTTGGTTGTCAACCCTTTTACAGTTGGCAATCACGCTGGCCTCTTTGCATGTACGCCGATAAGAAAGGTTTAGTACTCTATGAAGGCGACCTCTTAAATCCAGAAACGAAAGGAGAACGTCGGATATCTGTACTATTTCGTTTTTGTCGTACCCTTTATTACTTTTCTACAGTTACTCTGTTTGCAGCTCAATCATTGAGTACACTAGCGATAGGTGGATACAGTTTGTTCACAGTTTGTCTTCCTTATACATGCACCTTACCACTGTATTTGCCGTCGCGGTTGTTGTAGATTAGTCGGAGAGGGGATATGTTTATTTACACTGTTTGTCTTTTTGGGTGGGGATGGAATAAGTGTGAGATTGGGCGCACATAAACCGGTTTAACCCCCAGTAACGTTTGTCACTGACCGTTCCAAGGCGGTACTTCCATCTTCCCCTATTGTATGTTTGTTTTGTCTTTGTGCGTCTCTTGATGTTTTTATAGTTATGTATATTTGCTGTGTCCTTGTGTTGCTGTTCGGGCGACTGTTTGTTCTGTATGTGGTGTTTCCTGCATGACTCATTTTTGCACTTTTATGACAATTGTCCGCAATATCAAAAATGTACATCAACATCCTCAAGCAAGTTTAAGCCTTTCATACCGAGTCGACTTTATATTTAAACACTAAGTGGCTATTCAAATTATGCAAATAATAAATCTGAGATGTTTAATCTGTTGAATAATTCAACAATATGTTGTACCATGTTGCATGGTAATAAATAGTGTTCTTGTTTTCAAGGCTTAACGAGGGTCACACAATTTGAGCCTGTATAAGGTGTAGAGTTACTCAACGTTACACAAGGGTCAGGACTGTTTACAAATATACTTTTTATCTGTTTACGGTAGCAGTTTTAATACAAAAGTATCAGTACATCAGTTTCAAGTACAGTTCCAAGTGCATGTATAAAGATACAGGTCGTGATTTGTTGACCGCCTTACTTGACGTTCCGAACGCTACGAAAGAAATGCTGATAACACAATGCAAATAGTCTATATCTAGGTTAGACTTTTAGCATAAACATTGACAGTAAGAATTAGTAAAAGAAGAAATAACTGAAAACCAATTTGTGTTAATGATGAACAGTATTGAACACAATATATTTTGCAAGAAGATTTGCCCAGCATTCTCCTCTGGGTCCACACTGTTTGTCATTAAAGGACAACAAGCGACTCGTTTCCCACGCTGAAAAGTGTTAAGTGTTTCTGTTGCTCATTGTAGAGAATAGACAACCATTAATTACCCAGGCATGTATCACGCCCAGCACAGCAGATGCACATTATGTCAACCACACCGACAACCCATTTAAAGGTCCTATTATATTTCTATGTGTTACTAATGATACATTTCAGTTAACAGTAAAGGCAATGTCATATTTGAATGATACACATTATATTGTTTACCGTGTTTACCCTAAATATTCGGAGAGACATACTGAGGCAAATATTGCAGTCCAATAACAGAATGCTGCTGAAGGAGCCTATGGTCTGTGTGTGAACTATGTGTTAATTTAATGCTGCTACATGCACTTATACAGTAATTAGAGTAGTTTAATGTATTGTACAAATGACTGTTTTCTCTATTAAATATGCGTATTGCAGAAATCTCAGCATCTCTCCACGCAGAAGACAGGTTAATATTTGGAAGTACTGTAAGTCAAAACATGCATACTATACTTCAGGTTAATAAACTCAAACATTAAACATTCCTCCTAAAAGGACCAATGTTTGGAAAGTATAGTATGAATATGCATGGCATTGTTTTCTGAATAGACAAACACTGAGTGAAACAAAGTTCAATTGTACCTGAAACATCACGACAAAAGATTGCATATAATAACAATTGAACTGGGTACATATTCTCCTGTTATTCAAAATAACATTTGTGAAACGCTTCATTTTTCTAGTCATACAATTTCATTTGAATAAAGGGATATACCATGCATATGTTAATACATGATTTGTAATCAGGGCAAGTACAACATGTGTAACGTTTAACCCTGTAAGGTGCGAATGAGTATATAAAACGTTTGCAAACAGTGAACACCCAGATCAGAGGGATGCTCGGGATAACCCTCTGCTAAAGGTCTGCACTGTTTTTCTATGTTGTTTAATTAAACTTCAGAAAGGAATGGGGCTGTTTTAATCATTCAGCGGGGTATGGGTTGTGTAATTTTTTAACTTGAAATATTAATGGATTTTCAGCCAATTATTCGACTAGGAAGAAACTGAACCGAGATTTACGAGCATGTGTGAAAGCTGTCTGAATTGAAACCATTCTTCGCCGTCTAATTAAGTTCTTCGTCTCGTCAGACCATCGTCTGCTTTGAATTTCAAAGTGAAGTGTTCTTTATTCTTTTTTAAAAATCTTTAACAGCTGTGTATAATAGTACTTCATCCTGTCGAGACGCCATGTTTCTCTGCTCCTTACAATGCTGAATAAATGATGTCTGCTCAAACTCCGGTCTGCTACGAATGTTACTTACTTTCAATTTGTTAACCCTTCTCCTGCTTAATTTTAAAATACATTTATCCTTCTTTACCCATGTCCTGTTGTATGATTACATATATCTTCACTGTGTACAAGTATTTCGCTGCGCAATCACTGCTGTGGAGTGCACTGGTTGCACAATCAACTTGTAAATAGTGCAGACCCTGATGAGACAGCTCCTGCAGGAGCTGTCTCATCTGGGTCTTCACTATTTACAGGTAGGTATATTGACGTGAAATGCAAGCAAGGGTTAAAACTGTTGAACAAATAATTGACCGAGTGTCAAACAACTGATGAGATGCCAAGCTAATCGGCGTCTGATTTGGATCCAGCCTATGTGCAAATGCTAATCAGGCCACGCTTGGGCTTTAATACTTATGTTTACCAAGGGTATCGCATATCAGTCAATTGCGGCACATGTGTGGGGAAGTCCAGCGGGGATACCTTTATTTACAATGTTTGTTTAGCTAGGGTGACTTTGAGATAAGTGTGAGGTTAGGACGTCCGTAAACCGGTTTAAACCCTCAGTGGTGATTTTGCTACTGACCGTGCCAAGGCGGTTCTCTCTTTGTCATCCTTACTTTTGTTTGTTTTGTGTGTGTGGCATGTGTTGGTGGTGATTGCGTCTTGTATGTGACTTTCTACTGTATGTGTGTGTATGTGTATAACTTGCTATGCTTTCTGTAGGTGTTTTGGTGATGGTGGCGTTTTGTGTGTGGCTTTTCCTGTTTGACTTTACTACTTTTTCATTTATCGGTATTTGGCAGAGGATACGACGTTGAAACTGGTCAGTGATTCATTTCATAACAAACTGTATCATTATGATGAAAATCCGCGATTTTCTTAACACTTTAAATGTGGAACACGAACGAGTTCAGTGCCGTATACAAACAGTTTAGATGCAGATCTGATGTCTCCTAGAGGAGCCGGATCACGAGCTCCACTGTTTTCACCAATGCTTTTCGTACAACGGTAAGCCGTTTTTACTTAATGGACTCCATCGTAAAAAATGATGGGTCATTTAACTTAAAAATGCAGCACCGAAAGGATTAAATACATACTTATCTGCTAGGAATAAGTTGGTACAAAATGTTTTTGTTCATCATAAAACACGATGACTTTTTTCAGCGGCTAGCTGTCTATTTTCCGTTTTGTTCTAGTTTTCCACCAATCAGAAACTATGTTACATTGTAATTTGCATATGACCTACTAGTATTTAGTATTTAAACTGTATTTTCATAAGTTAATACCTTGACTGGCATACAACATATTTATATGCCTCTACACATAACCAAACTATGTAAAATTCAGATATACAGTCTGCTAACGTGTCGAAATGCCTGGCGTCATTCTTACGACCTTGTAGTTATTTCAAAACACCATGTTTTATGATAATTAGCTGCTCCGGCCTCGCAAATTGAAATCAATGCGATCGATCCATATTAACCTAACTATACCACATGTAAGGCATTCTGTTAAATAGCCATTTTCTATAAAATTATCTGAGTTCAGTTAAAACGCAATGTAATAAAGAAACTCATTATTTACGCAGATATTTAGCATGGGACCGAAGACTATCGAAAGTTCTGTTCTTAAAATAGATTCCATAAAGTCAAAGTACTGGTGTACTGATGATGATTTCAAAGCGAATATTGTATTAAATTGGGATTTAAAGAAAGTGTTATGGTAATAAAAATTTAACAATTGTTATTAATAATAACTGGTGATAATATAACTAGAATGGAAAAGTAGTAAAGTCAAGCAGGCAAAGCCACATGCAAGACGCAACCACTACCAAAACACCGATAGATAGCTATACACACAAACGCACACTTACACACGAGATTAACACAGAAAACACCAACAAACACACAAAAACTAGAGACAAACACTCCACACATGAACAAAATCACAAGCACAAAGACTAATAATAAAATCACAAGCACAAAGACAAAGACTAGGTAATAAACGTCAACAGTATGAAATATATTATTATAATGTAGTAAGAAACAATATGTAGACACAATATAAACAACAGTCCTGATCGGTATTGATTATCTTCAAATACAGTTTTATAAATGTATTTGTCTGAATGTAGTAAACAAAATTGTTTATTGCATATCATAGGTCTTTGCTAAAGATGAGTATCATGGCAATTCCAACATTCTAAAAAGTCGTGTTCTAGTTTATGGACTCTTGTCGATGAATGAATTAACTTATTTGTAAAGAATATATTCATACGCTCGAAAAGATATCAGCTTTCTTTACCACTGTAGTTGTCATACTTTCAATCCCCTTTTACTGTATCATCTCTTCCCGGATTCTATTCTACCAATTTTCATGGACTCAATAGTCAATGATAATGAATGCTGCTCTTTGATATAGCGGAATAGTTCATTCACAAATGAGTAAACGGCACAAATTCGACTCTAATATATATATATATATATAATTCGAAGAATTTGAAACCATCAAAAATAGACGTACACGACGAAGATAATCGAGGTCTCCGAAGTAGGTTGGCATATTTAAGCAGTTGTTTAACAATTCTCAAGTTTCGTTAAACAGGGTGCAGGGTGCAGGGTAAATATAAATCATTATTTCAAATAACAACAACAATAATAATATCTTCATCGTCTTCATCCAAAGACCAATGATAAAACGTTCTCATAGGTCTTCGCTTCATCATTTAAGAATTGAATAAAACAGGTATAAATAAAATATATTTAATAATAGTATACATCAAAGCGTTACAGATACTGAAGTATTCTTTGCATGGGAACAGTGTTTTGAAAATCAAATATCTGATATTTGGAAAAAATAGCGGGTCTAGAAGGGAAATGTTTAGATCTAACACTCTCTCTAGTGAGTGGTTCAGTTGCAGCTGACATTTCGGCCGTTTCCCGCTATGCTTATCAAACTGACCACTCGGAGTTGCATAAGGTCATCCGAATCACACTTTTTTATTCATTGAGTATCCTCTGGCAGAATAATTTCATTCATATTATGGTCACGTGATTTCGCATTGGGCCCAATATTTTCATATTCGTGCGCACTCCTTACACATGGCTATATTTTGTGGACTTTCACATATTAGACCAAAGCTAACGCTACTAAACCTAGTCATGTCAGAAATAGTATACCTTGATTTCGATTGCATAAATGTCCCTTGTACGAGATTTATACTAACACATGCCGCTAGAATAGGTCAGTAAAACAAACAAGTAGACAGAAATAAATGTATAACGAATGACTGCATAACTGTTCGGAACCTTTGGGAACCAAATAACTTCGTCTTCAGACAATGTCGCCTGCTTTAAGATTTCAATTGGCCTTTCTTGCAATATCTTCTCAAATGGTTTTAAGTCTGAGGAACCATCTAGTAACACTAGGTCCAGACATTTCACTAATACAGTAGATCTCATCTTAAGCAAACGTCAAATGGAGATCTAATTATGGGTCTATAGGACAGGTTGTAGCTTAATGCAGGTCAAAGGTAATACATGTATTACCGTTGTCCTACATTCATCAACCATCTGTTTTTTAAGATTTCTGCGTTCAGTCATTTCAAGGCGTTCAGGAAGTTTCTACTTCAATTACATATTCGCCAATTCGTCAAGCTCCTATCTATGGCGATTTCGGTGGTGAAATATGACACACACATAGACATAGTTTATTAGTAACTTATACATATAGTATCTCGTTACATATGTAAAAAAATCAAAACATCTTATCAAATCGAGTCACATGGCAAGGAATGTAAGTAAATGCACCAATGAGCTGCATTGTGTCATAACAGGTAGGCAGCACACAAAAACCACTGCCAAACAACGAACAAGTTGACAAAACTAAAAATAAGTAGTGGCAAAGGATAGTAGTGTCTTCATGGAATAGGAACACTGGTGCAGTGCAACTTACATTAGTCTACGATAGATGTTATGTGATCTATTTAGGGCTACAGTGCTGCAGTGTAACTAACATTTGTCTACTATAGACGCTATGTGATATATTTATGGCTACAGTGTGCTATGGACGCTGTGTAATATATTTAGGGCTACGGTGTGATATAGACGCTTTAGGGCTACAGTGTTGCAGTGTAACTAACATTCGTCTGTTATAGACGAAATGTGATATATGCAGTGCCACAATGCCGTAGAAGCCAAAACACTGATCCATCTGTCCATGTCTGTTTATATCAACTCTTTATCTATTTTGACGCCTTTGCAAGCAGAGTAGATCAAGAACAGACAGTTCCTATAATAGTTTCTGCTCTGGGTCTTCTCTATTGCTTATGCAAATATATACATGCATGTAATAACTAATTATCCTTTCAGAGAAATTGCATGAGACTATTTAAGTAGACATTAGCCCTGATATCAGATGCACGATCTCTGTGTTGATCTTGTCCAACCAGCAAAATAATGTTATTTTGTTTCTTTTTCTTTTTGTACAGTAAACCCCTCTAAACTGCAAAACTAGTAGAGAAGTATTTAGATACTTTTAGGCAGGTGGCTGCTGAATGCATGGTGAAAGTCATTCAGAAAGTTCATAGAGGAGCTTTCCGCTTGACTTTCATCCCGCATTAAGCTGCCACCTGTCTCCAAGACGGATGTTTATACTAAATTCACCGTCCTGTATAGTGGGGTTTTACTGTATTTGTTTTTCCAACTTGTTTTGAACACGACATTTTCAATCGTGGCGAAAGTGCAACGGAATAATTATAAGCGGCTGAGATTATTTCTGCTTTTACTGAGAGATGCATGTCTCCGTTCAGGAGAGTTCCACACCACAAAAGCAATGCAATACACAGTAAGACATAACCTATTTAACATCATGTGGGTAAATCCTTGATAAACGTTCAATACCTCAGCATACAGACGGGACGCCGGCGAGCGTCTCAGGTGTAAGTTAGTAAATAGTACATCTATGGGATCTATGTCGATAAGGTTTGGCCTGGCACTGTATGAATATTCCGCCTTTTTCCGCAAGTTTTTTATCTTTCCGACTACACACTTGAAGCATGCGCCACTATATAATGACACTAATATATTATAAGCTTTTTCAATGTAATACATGTAACACGCTTTGGTATGGTAGCCCAGTGCTTGAATCACAGCAATACCGATATAAGTGTCGTGGGTTCGAGCCCCCACCGTAGTAGCTTTTTACATACATAAGTTTTTAAGATATGATAATTTTAAAATTCTTTTGGGCAGGTGTACGCAAGCTGACCTCGAAGCAAATTGTGTGTCAATTTTGTACAGTGGAACTTGTCTGAAGGTGGCGAGATAGTTTAGCCCAAGATATCGACAAATCATATTTAAAACTACCTAGAGCCATTTTTTCTGAAACTAGTTGGTTAGTTATATTAATTTATTTGATTATTTATCAGAAACATCGATAGTCCTATCAAAACCGACATTTGAAATCTATTTAAATGTTCCAGTTTGAATTCTTTCAAACAGCGATTACAAGGTTATCTTTTGGACTAAACGTATTGTAATTGGCCATTATGTGAATCATTAGCATGTCCAGGGAACCGTGTCTCAGATAAAACTCACTGCTTGGGAGTTATGCAATATTTTAGGTTTAAGACCCCTAAATTGCTGCCTCCCGCTACGTTTCTTTTGATTTTAGACGATCGAAGCAAGCTATAAAACATGTGACAGGGATCCCTGGCTAAGGCAATGCTCTTTCATATGCCGCAAAACGCGTATAATTCGGACAAATGACAGAAGTTATGATTGTTTGAAAAAGCCGACTCCTTTAAATATGCATCTGTCAAAAACATGATAAAGAATAGAAAGATTGTGTTGCGTAATCTTATAATCATCTATAGCTTTCAATCAAATTTATATCCAATGGAGAGCTTGTAATATGTGTGATATTTTCTACTAAGCTCCATCCCTTTTTATTCTATCCGATCAATTAAAAAAGCTGATTTAATTGCCGGTTTCCCATAAATCGCCCATCAGAAGGCTTTATCTAGTCATGTGGCCTACATAGTTTGAGGCTAACGAGAGGGAAATGCGGATAAATAGCCGCCTATTGCTTTATCACGTATGTGGCCTAATTATCAGTTCCCCCCTAGGTGCCCCTGATAAGCCTTCTTCGTAAATGACTGAATGGCTAAGTCAGAGAAAAGCTCGATGGTAATAAAGTAAAAGAGGTTTATGCAGCTGTTGCGGTATATTTTATGGTATTTCGTTAATGCAATGAATAAAAGAGACTAGTGTCTATTTATTAATGCAAACATATAAAAAATGATTTTTTGGTGATTCTAACATACGGTGTAACCTTAAACATAATATATTAACAGCGTATATGTGATGTAATCAAACTGTTGTGTTTAGACAATCTACTGCATACGTCACGCAAACCGCTCTTATGAAGCACTCTTTGCAAACAATTGAAAAATGAAGTAAACGATGATAACACATGAACAATAAAGAGACATTTCAGAATAAAAGCTAAACATATTTCCGAAAACAAATGGTGCCTTAGTTTAATTAGGTTTTACCTAGATTCTAACCAACGACTTCTGATATCAGAGTTAGCGACACAATCCCCTGGGTTATTGCGACAGTATTAATATTGTATAGTATGTGTAGTATATGGTGCTAAGCACGTAGCGATTTCATTTATACAGTCAACTGACGAAAGTTGGCGGAAAGTGATTAGTGCCAGGTCAAACCTTACTGGTAATAGCTTTGTTAACCTGTACGCTTATAGAAAAGAAATTGTTACGGTACTGCGGGTATGAAAGCGAAAGTACAGACACTATGATTCATGCGAAATGTTTTACTGATTACTCGGATCTCTAGGTAAGGCGGTCCGCGGTTTAGCCCGTTACACAGTGTCGGCATAAGATATCGCTCTCCATCCCTATCGGCGGAGAGGTAATTGGTCGATAAAAACAGGTTTTCTAGATGGGAATTCCTCGCTATCGGTTGAGAAGCAATTGATCAATGGGGGGGGGGGGGGATAGAAAAGCTTTAGAAAAGCCAATGTATTGCGAAACTGTCGCCAATGTATTGACTAAACACCGAACACTATGTTCATATACGCGGATATGAGATAAATGCTTTTGTGGCTTATTTTAGGAAAGGAACTGCATACCCGGTCATATCCGGTGTTTAGTCATACCGATATTCTCTCGCATTTTCGTTGGGAATTATTCAGTGCAAGCTTTTAAAATGTTGATCTAGTGTAGACTAGTAGCATTTATCTTACAAATACTTATTAAATGCATAAAACGTAAATAAATACATGACTATTTAACAACTAAACTAGTGCAGAATTGAAGATAACTATTTTGTCTTGCGCATGTTCACTACAAGAATTAGTGAACTCTTTGCCGTAAAAGAAAAGCGTACGATCGCTATACTGCATTCTTCGAAAGCAATAAAAGGAAACAACTGAAAAAAATAGCAAGAGTCTACCACATGAGCATGTAGATGAACACCTAGCCATTTCCGTCAAACAAACGCTTTTCACTCCTTTTCAAAATCAGTAGACTAAGATCTTTCGTCTCCTGTAGAAGCTTTTCTAACAAGAATCTGCTCTGATTGCATAGATTACATAGATTAGAGTTTCCAATATCTGCCACGTCAATGTTGTTCATGTGCCATTACGAAAATAATACATGTATAATTGATATCCATGATGCCGTCATTTCTTACATGGATGGTATATGCATAAATTCATCGTATTGTACAATTATACAACTCAGATGTGACAAGACCCTATGCGGTAAGTTATGGTTTCGAGACATTTGTGAAGTATCAGAATATTAATTGACAGTATCTGGTTTTGCAAGAAAACATGCAAATCGCATATTAATGGTGAACACTTATTTTTCCAGAAGTTATTTGGCTTAAATTTGGTGCATTTGTTTCAAACTGTTTGCCCTCTTGATGGTTGCTATCGTTTCTACAAAATAATGTGTCATAAGGTTTAGATCCTGATGAAAAGCTGATTTACTCCGCTGGTTAACCCGATCAACATCGTGCTAATAGAACTCCACTATATCTTTGTAAGTATTCCAGATTAGAGATATTTTGTAAGGGTTTTGAATTTTTCGTCTGAAACGCACTCAGAAATATGTTTAAAGCTGAAAGTTACAAATTGCATTAATCAGATATTTTGATCCTTAGAGTGCTTTATTTGTGGTTTACATTAATAGTATTTAGTCTTTAGCGTGTATAAAACTGTTCGTTTCATAACAAATGTGTTCTATTTCAGATATCGGATCAGACCTAAACAGCGCGTCAAACGTTTTCAACTCCAGTTAAACACGGTTGAACTAAATACCTTACATGTATATGTATCACACTTCTTTGTAAACTAGTGTAATTACTGGTTTGCATACAGCTTAATATAAAAAAAAACACCAATTGTGACAGTTCATTGATTAAACCTTATCCCGTTAGTTACCACGTGACTCATATTTGCAAACAGCCTGGGTCCACATGTGATGCCAAATACCTAGGGGTCTCATTATCATCCAAGCTGTTTGATACCCCGTCAATAGTCTCTTAAAAGCTTTATCGATTCTGAAGTAGGCAAATATTACACCAGATCAGAATTTTAACAGCAATTAATTATATCAGCGGGACAATGCTTAAAGCTTGTGACCACCGGGTATTTTAAGTACATGATGAGAGAAACAAGTCGTGATATGTTCACTGCTTTCCCCTACGTTCGGAATGTTTTGAGCGCTCTGTTGTTAAAGACATACACATAGCTTGGATTAAAGATGAGACTATCTGGATGACCCATACTGCCGCACAAATCTGTATTTCTAAAAAGGCGAAAAAGGGAAAATCCCCATTTTATGTAGAAGATACATGTACGAGACATGTACATTCTTCTTAGGATTTGTTTCTTAGCAAGGTAAAGGTTAAGTCTTTATGTGGCATACAATCTGTAGACAATACTTAAACCGTGTCAAGTACAATCAAACTGTCAGAAACCACCATGGTCAATACAGGTAGTAATAGCTGTTGGAACATTGCATTGAACAGTGTTTAAATACTTGGGTATTTGAGAAACAAACCCTGCAAAGTGCCAACTGACATACTTTGCAAACTGACTAATTCAGCATCAATTCAGAATCAAGAAACTCTACTAATAGTTACTAAAGGACTTTGAATGATGAGAAATAAGAACAAAAGTAACATATCGGAAACTGTCATATTCGATAGATATAGTAAAACACGCTAATTAGCATAGTAGAATTCCGAACTTTTTAGGCAGTTGGCTGCTAAATGAAGGATGAAGGACATGCAGAAAGTTTCAAGAGGAGCTTTCTGCACGACCTGCGTCCCGTATTAACCCTTCTCTTGCTGAATTTTAAAATACATTTCTCCTTCTTTACCCTTGTCCCGTTGTATGATTACATATACCTTTACTGTGCACAAGTATTTCGCTGTGCAATCACTGCTGTGGAGTGCACTGGTTGCACAATCAATTTGTAAATAGTGCAGATCCTGATGAGACAGCTCATGCAGGAGCTGTCTTATCTAGGTCTTCACTATTTACAGGTAGGTACATTGACGTGAATAGCAAGCGAAGGGTTAAGTCTGATAAAAGCATTTATTCGGTGTTTGGATGGGTGATGGTAGACCGTATACATAATAAATGGTATCGTTGGTTTTATCCGGCAGCTTATTTAGGGTAGGTCATTATAAATAGTCGACACATTCTATGTATTTCAAAGAAGTGAGTGTTAACTGTTTAGTGTTGGTTTCAGAACTCGTTTGTCTAAGAAGGAAACTCATAAAATCGATACCCGGTTTCCCCTGCCAAAGATATTACCA
The DNA here is from genome assembly GCA_963576725.1 of Azorinus chamasolen. Lineage (NCBI taxonomy): Eukaryota > Metazoa > Mollusca > Bivalvia > Cardiida > Solecurtidae > Azorinus > Azorinus chamasolen. The sequence continues at coordinate 5,865,255 of OY755242.1, forward strand.
CGGCAAGTAATGGTGGGGGTATCTTAAGATAAGCAATTAAAAAAGAGAACTGTGGTAGCCCTTGTTTACTCACCCAAGATTTACATGCCTTTGGTGTATACGAAAACCTTAAATAGATATTTTGACCAACTCTATAAATATTGGACAACATTACTGTATTACTTTAATAATAATGTACATGTTTTGATACTGAATAAACCACAGCACGGGGAATTGTGCCTTATTGTACACCGAACCGCAAAAGAAACGCAGTAGCTGGAGACACACATATAAGTCTAAACTAAACAGTTCAAATGATAAATAACGGTTGTATTTCAGTTTATAAGTACCTTATCGGCATACCGTGTAATTTTCATTTAAATATATTAGCAAATAATATAACAACAAATAAATTACATTATGTTAAAGTTCATTACCCACGAGTTCAATTTTCACACATTATCAATAGCCATTGGAGGATACACGAGGTATTGACAATGTGTGAAAATTGAACTTGTGGGTAATGAACTTTGACATACTGAAATCGGGAGTATTTGTTGATACATTTTAATGAAATGTATATAGCATGCAGGTAAGATTTATATAAAATGAAATAAAAACGTTATTTATCACTTGAACTGTTTAGTTTTGAATTATATGTGTTTCCCCAGCTGTTGCGTTTCTTTTGCGGTTCAGTGTATTACAAAATGTATACTGGCGGCCGCGTCTCCGCTGCGGCATCTATTACTTTTTGCATTAGTTGTAGTTTGTATACAGTTTATTCTGATATAGTGAATCATTAAATATCCAGATTGGGTGTAGCATTGGTGACGCGGTTGCTGATCTATTTCTGAAATGTTTGACTCATGATAAGGTCCGTTTTACCTTGACAATGCTTAAATATGAAAGCTGTATAAAGCATATTCAGGTACATAATGCAAAACAGTATTGAATGCAATACAGTATTCCTCTGCCTTCAGCAGGTGATAAAGGCAATAAATATACGTTTTTTGTGTATCAAGGGGGAGTAACTCCTAAAAGCCACAAGCCATCTGAAAGAGTAATACAAAGAAACACTGTCATGGCGATAAAACATATGTATTCATGATGAGTTTCATTGAATTCTGTCAATCCGTTACAGATATATAGCATTGGACGGAAACAATATGCTTTTTTTCGTATCAAATGGCAATAACTCCAAAATGCCGCAAGCGATCTGAAAAAGTAATACATGCAAACGATGTACCAGTAATAACAATTATTCATGTCGCGTTTCATTGAATTATATCAATCCGTTACAGAGATAAGTCATCGGATGGAGAAACATGTGATGTTTGCGTATAAAAGGGCAATTACTCCCTATAAATGCCGCAAGTGGTCTGGACAAGTAATACACGCAAGGGATGCCCCAGTGATAATAAATATTTATTTTGAGTTTCATTGAATTCTATCAATCCGTTACAGAGATATGGCATCGGACGGAAAATGAAAATAGTTTAGCAGTTATCTTATCAGGGGTCCTTTGTCGAGTGGTCATGGTATTCAACTGACAATCACTAAGCCTCCTACAGCTGCCCAGTCAAACACTATTCGACCCGCCATGGCAATGAGGGAGCACACAAGGGATAATCCGTATTTTAACGGAGTTATAATAGGGGGAACCCGAAAAGCCCAGCGAAAGTAAAACTAAAGAGGGTATCCCGTATACTGTTCCTACAACATATCCCACCGGCTGTAATGGAAAGGAATCATATCGGACAAATCGAGACTGACTGAGACACGCGATGCTGCATCGGACCGTACATGCTTAAACTGCCCACTGCCCATATATTATACGACCCAGTTCACTGGTAAGCAAAAATAAGGAAACTGGGTTAGCTTAACATGAATCCCTGGCACTGGTTGAGGGCAGGGTAGCAGGTCATGCCAGCAAGACTCCTAATGTACCAGTGGGGTATAGGGATGCCCTGTTCCACTACGGTGCTCCCTCCGGCATTGGAAATGGAGTTACCAGAGGTACCAAGCATGTAGGGATGCCCCGTTTGACAACAGCACTCCCTCGGAATCCAACTCCTGGACAGCGGAATCCGGCTGACACAACACCCGCACGTACAACAGCAATGGGATTCCCTAGAAGTCCATACAAATTATGGATGAGATCTGTTTTGTTCGTTTATCTAATTATTTCTTCTACATTTGTGGAGCACAGTCATAAGCGAGTGGCAGGATCAACACGCTGTGGCTAATGCAGCAGGTATGATAACCGACAATTAGTAGCTACGTTTTCTAAACTGCCCTAATAATATATGTTGAAGATCTTTTGAAACATGCCAGTGAGCTTGCACCTCTAATGTCTGATGGTAGAGCATTCCAGAGTTTCGGAGCTGCATGCATGAAACTTCTCTCACCGTAGTTTACCTTACGACGTTTTGGTACAACCAACGTCAAAGAACTACTTGCTGATCTTAATTCTATGCGGGGCCTATACACGTCAAGCATGTCGACAATGTACTTGGCGGATTCATTGTGCACGGCTTTATACGTAAGTGTCAGAATTTTGAATTCAATCCGATGTTGAACCGGAAGCCAGTGAAGTTCCTTCAAAACCGGCGTGATATGATCATATCGAGAAGTCCTGGTTATGATGCGGGCTGCTGTGTTTTGCACTCTTTGAAGTTTCCGCAGTGTTTTGTTTGAAATTCCATGCAGCAATGAGTTGCAGTAGTCTATTTTCGATGTAACCAGAGAGTTCACCAAAGTCTTGGTAGCAGCAGATGAGAGGTACTATTATGACCAGGATCATAAGAAAGAGTGGCCTATTCGTCGGAGCTGTGCATAACTAGACATACACACCGAATTGATGTGTGATGTCATATCCATTTGTGAATCGAGCCATGCACCGAGAATCTTCATAAACAAGGACTTAAACTATGTTTGCTTTCGAAGACCCTCCCACTTTCAGAATATATTTATCGTTTTCTATACAACAAATGAAACAACAAATGCAATGTGGCAGCTTGATTATAGTTATACCTTTCCGCCGTCTAACATGAAACAGCGATGGGTGAGTTTAACAAAATGTACCGTTATTTCTTTGAATGTTCCATATGCAGACAAGCATTGTAGACCCTGATCTGAGGGTCTGCACTGTTGGTCATTCAAACTCCTCTGAAAAGTTTAATCCTTTCATACTGAGTTGGTTCTACAGTGCTCCCTCCCTACAACGGCCCTCTCAATAACGATTCCCTCCTTACAACAACGCATGTCACTGTTTCGGAAACAACAAGGCTCCAGAAACAACCTTTTTCCATCGTATTTTCTTTATGCCTCATCAAACCCTATGTTGTGACCATAACGATTTTAGTATAAAGAAACAATGGTTAGCAATACCACACTAAACATTCGACGTTCAATGTATAAAAACATTATTAGTCAACCTGGAGTTGAGTATCAAAAGCCACAACAAAGCAAGCTAGTATTTCTCCAATAAATATGCAGCATGTGTGTAACGATTAACAGTTATGTTCGTAAAAACAGTTTGGTTACACAATGCAAATACTAAAATGTGTGGTTACAAAATGCAAATACTAAAATGTGTGTAAACAATGAAATTGCAGTGTGTGCAAACAAACATGCAGGGTGTTTAAACAATAATATTAGACGGACGTGTAAACAATACTATTTAAACATGAATGCAAACAATAAGATTGCAATTGGTATAAACAAACTTGCAGTGTGTGTGTAAACAATAATATCAAGGTGTTTGCAAACAAAAATAATGTAATGTAATGCAATAGTGGACATTAATTCAATATTACAGCAAAACTTTTATAATTCGAAGTTTAAAGAATATTTGAGATCTTTAGAGGCAGGTACCTGCTTCGTGCAGTGTGGAAGTCATGCATAATGCTCCTCTTGGAGATTTCCTCACGGCATTCACCCTACATTAAGCTACAGTCAGTCTTTAAAAAGCGATAGTGGTACATATTTGAGTGTTCGAATGAAATAAGTTTTACGTTCATACGATTCAATGTTGCATTTCCGCACTCTGAGTCCGTTTAACTGATATGGCTCTATGTGTTAATCGTCTAATGAACCGTTTCTTTAAACGTTTGACCTGACCACTGCTCCCTAAGACACATTGATTGACATTTGAAAGAAAGTATCCGATTTTGACATTTCGAGATCAAAGTTTGACTAGAATTTTACGTTTACTTAGCGCCCGTGGGATAAGTTTGTGTTTGTGCCGACAAAGAGGCATTCCAAGTTCCAATTACAGATAAATAGATTCTGAAAACTATAGATCTAAACTAATACGACTTTATCGTTTTAAATGTTTTATATCCAATTCCGTTCAAAAAGCGACTGTAACATAAATGCTTTACACAGAAGGGTAATAAATCACACCGATGCAAACAGCTTGGATCTAGATGAGAAGCAAAGTGTCTCGGTGTGTCTGCAGCATCCAGTCAGTTGGGCACTTAGTCAATAGTTCGTCAATTGTCAAACGTGCACCCGATCCAAAGTTTTGCAAACGTGTGTCATTGCAGCCGGGTAAGGGTCTGTGATGTGTGAACCACACTCAGAAAGTTCCCAAAAGAGTAAATGCTTGTCTTAATTTGTGTAGAAACAACGTGAACATGACTAGAATAACTAGACAAACATCACGTGACCATGACTTGAATAACTAGACGAATATAACTTGACCAATATCATAATTACACATAAGGCCGCCACCACAGAACGACATTGCTGCCTTCAACTGTTTGCCGTTGTCCCCCGGTCAAGCCCGCTTCTTTCATCTCTTTCTCCACAGACCTCCTCCATGTGTTTTGAGCGTCCTCCTTATTTTGCCCGCCTGTGTTCATCGTATTGCAGCCCTAGGAATAGCCTCTGGGTCAAGTTGATAGTCATGGTCGCCATCGTCTGGGCTTGATCTCATTTGAGATGGATGTGATTCCAGTTCTCTGGAACAAGTCGTTTTTGGAGATGGTGTTTGGCTACAATATGTTCAAGATTCGCCGGAGGCATAAGGTCTGGAAAACGTCAAGTTGTGGCACACATACTTTGTTACCTTCCATGCCTCTACACCGTAAAGTAAGACTCCGAGGACATTGCTCTTGACGATCTTGAGTTTGGTCTGGGTGCTAATCCTCGATGACTTCCAGATATTCTTCAGCGTGGCAAAAGCAGGTCCTGCTTTAGAAATCCTGGTCTCAGCTTCTGCCTCTGAATTCCCGTCTGCCCTGATCCTTCTTCATATGTATACAAATTACTCCATCTCCTCTACATGCCTGTCACCAACGGTCACTGGATACTGTGATCGGGGGTTGATTTTCACCACCTTGGATTTTTCCTGTGTTGATGTTTAGACCATTATTCTGTCCAGCCGTTACCATGTCGTTAGTTTTATCCTTGATGTGTTGGAAACGTTGACCCAAAAGAGCTATGTCACCTGCAAAGTCCAGATCTTCTAGTGACTCAGTAAATCTCTAGACAGTAAAAGACGAACATAACGTGATCATAATAGATAGTCGAATAGCACGTGATCATATTTAATAACAACTAGCTAGACGATCATAATGCCGTCATGGTCATAACGACACAACGAACATGACGTGACCATGTGCGGTGGTCTAGTAGTAACGCGCTTGACTATCAGTCCGGAGGTCCGGTGTTTAAATCCCGGTCTCTCCCGGAAATATCAGACTGAGACGCTTTTCCGTGTCTCCCACCAGCACCTCCTCTCCACCCAGGGGTTAGAATGGGTACCTGTGAGATTCACTCGCCGGTACTGCGGCTGCATGATTACGCCATATGTTAGCAGTGCTCAATATTGTAGACCAATGACTCAATGACCTAGGAGGTGAATGTAAATGTACAGTCGACTGAGCGGTCATTCGGACTAAAGGTAAACTATAACTAGGTACTTTACATATCATGACCATGATTAAAATAACAAACGAACAAATCGTGACCATGGCCACAGTAACTATACGAACATACCGTGATAATATTCGTGATAACCAGTCGAACACATCGTGATCATCATTATTATGACTGGTGCAACATACCGTGGCCATTAGCATAATATCTAGTCAGATTTAACGTAGTTATCGTAATAACTAGACGAGTATAATATGACCAGGATCATAAGAAATAGTAGAACATAATGTAACCATGGCCACAATACCAACCTGAATATAACGCGACCACATGTACATAATAACGACACGAATATACCTTGACTACGCTCATAAAAGCTATTTAAAATACCATGACCTTCTTGATAATAACTAGAGGAAGATGACTACATTAACATGAAGAACATGCTAACTAGATGAACACAATGAGACTATGTTAACGATAACCTGAACAAAATAACATGACCATGATCGTGAACACTAGTTGAGCATATCGTGATCATAATCATTATAACTAATAGAACACACCGTGGCCATTATCATAATAAATAGACGAGCGTACTGTGGTCAGCTCCAAAGGCCTAAATAAGATGCGTAAATTAAAACATTCTTAAGAACAAATGTTTTATTTCTCTACCAACAAACCCCTATGTTGTTACCGCCATTTGGAATCGTTTCAAATGATTCTAATGAGTGGATACAACATATGATTTGGATGAGAAATGACGACTTTAATATCTGAGTAGGCGCATCTATCTGTTGCTCTGTCATGATCATAGTAACTAGATGAAACTGTGTCCATAGAGATTATCAATTTAATGTTGAAGGGACGTAATTGACTTCAGGAAGATTGATCGCAGTCATTACTTGAATGAATCAATATGACATGAAACAGACATGTGTAACTATCAACCATTAAATAATGCGTGTTTATAAAAATTGGTACCTTTTTCATAATGCGTTGCACTATCGGCCCATTTTATTTCTTTTTCAAGATGCGTCAATATGGGATCCTAATGAGACGTCGCGTTCCATGACACTGCATGTATAAGAGCGTGCCACATAGCCCTACGACACCACTGTTAGCTACTTTACGCTGCTTAAAAGTACAGGGTTCGTTTGATGTACAGATCTCTGTGAAACAAACTTCGTTTTTGTCGCAATCATTTAACGTTTAATACTTAATGCGCTTTTGCTGACAATTTGCAAACATATTGGGACAAATTAAGAATGCGTCGCATCAGGAGTCAATCTGGTTGACACTCAGTCAATAATTTCTCATAGGACTACTCGAATCGTGATTCAGTGAAAATTTCAACAATTCAGAGACTGGCCAGACACGATGAGAAGGGTTAAAAAATTTGATTTCTACCCAGACAACGTGTAGGTGACCACTGCAATACACAGCCATGAGATAGTGACGTCAGAGCTACAGATAAGGTGCGTACTACTAATGTTTGATCATTTTTTAAGAATCGTCTCTTCAGGACAATTGACACTAAAGAGCGGCCACATTATAGGATTTAATGGAAGAATGAAGAAGTTATTTATGAAACCGTTTTAATATACGCATCTTATCTGGGCCTCTATATAATGTGGATGCTTTACAAAGGAAATAATGACGGATCAATGTCCGCATGCCTGTCATTAAACATTAACTACTAATGTAATTGACGTTTCCAAATGTTCAATGGATTTCGTCTGCAATGACTGGACTTATCCACGGCTAGGAACTTAAGTGATCGTTAAACGTTGCAATTTTAGTTTGTTTATTCTACTGCGGAAGCTTCACGCCATTGTTTCTATTCTTTAAAGTGTTGATATATTGGAGGTGTTGTTTAACAAATATTTCAAAGCAGTACCATTAACTCGTACCCAGCTGAGAAATTTAAATCGGCCAAAATATGATATGTACAATGTTGGTTAACTATTTCGCTGTCTATGTCGCCTATGTGATTACCTATGCAAACAGTTTGGATCCAGATGAGACGCCGAGTAACTCGAGTCTCATCAGGATCCAAATTGTTTGTTACTTTGACTGTTTCTGAAACAATGATAAAGAAAAATAAACAAACAAAATAATATTTGTAAGAGACGAAAGGGTTTGAAGACGACAACATTTGACAGCGAAAGAGTTAAACTGTTGACTAAGTGTCAAAAGATTGACTTCTCATCTAGATGTAAACTTTTTGTACATTCGGGTTGGGTCACATAGGTATAGATGTACCACGACATCTGAGTAATGACATTTGGAAACACAGTAAACCCCCTCTAATGCGACCACCGAAACAGGTATAATTCCTAGTGGTAGATGCAGGTGGTAGCTTAATGCAGGACAAAAGTAACACAGAAAGCTCCTATAGGAACTTTCTGCATTACTTTCGTCCTGCTTCAAGCAACCACCTGCCTATAAGGACAGCCATGTATATTCATGAAGTGTCGCATTAGAGAGGTTCTACTGTACCGTCACGCCTCAAATCTTTTTGTTTATCTATAGCGATTATAATACTGCAAAGGTTGTTTAAATAATTATCCGAGAGAAAAAATATGAATATCTCTAAGAATAGATCATGCCACAGTATCACATCGGAGCAGTGAGAAGAAATTTATCCCAGCACATTGTCGGTATAGCTCGATTCTGTACATATTTGAGATTGAATTAATGCACTTATCTCGAATAAACTACCCAATTGGTATTCTGTAGTGTAATTGGTAACTTGATTTGTCCCCATAGCTCCTGTTATTGCATCTGATTATATATATATGTTCGCCAAAAGAAAGAAACCCAATCGTTTTGTAATATGCTGAGTTTTGTAACCATTGGTTCTATGTTCCCTACTTAAGGAACGAGACGTTCAATAAAATCGCTAGATTGTTATGTAGCAAAACTGCGAAGATGGTGACAATGACAGATAAGTAAATGATAGATGAAGATAGGGACATCTGGGGTCTGAGGATATGACATTGTTGGCCTAAGTCTGTGTTTATGTTTAACCATGTAATTGGTAAGATTTTGAGTAAACTGTGAGTAATCAGATTCGTACGAATGATCTCAGACTCGGGCAAACAGTTCTAAAACATCAAGGCCAGGAGGATGATTTCGGTTTAAACTCGTAAGTTTAAATGCGTGAGCCCAAAACAACCTCAGCATTGGGCTTACTTATTGTCAAGGGTTGGATTGGATGTGGGAGCTGTTAAAATGTATCATTCCACCTTATCTTTATCAAACTTTCCTCCTTATAAAAACCATTTTGTGCCTTTGCAAACAGAGTCGACCCACACCAGACGGACCCTGTTGCCGACTGAACAGGGTCTGTTCTGTTTGCTAATATGTAATCATTACAGATACTACTCCATCGTTTCTACCAGTACAACAACAATCATTTGTACAGATTAAGCTAACTATATTCACAATAGTACAGTAAAACCTCTCTTAACCGGCAGTTAAATTTAGTATGATTATCGGTCTTGGAGACAGGTGGCAGCTTAATGCAGGGCTCCCCTAGGAGCTTTCTGCATGACTTTCACCCTGCATTAAGCAGCCACCTGCCTAAAAGTATCTAAATTATTATCTACTATAATTCCGGTTAAGAGAGGTTATACTGTATTATGTATTATTTCTAGGATGAATATTCAGCAGAAAAATGATTAAATAGCCCGCGGGAAAAGTTCCCAACATTTTATTATGTAGTTATTGAATGAGTTTACACGGCTATAAGCAATAGTAACTGCTTAATGTCTGCACTGATGAAATGTTTGCCTTCTTCCAGACCGTTCAGGATTTAGACAATATTGACTGCTTGTTTCTGTGTGTCTCATCCGGATTCAAACTACAGTAAAATCTATCCGAACACTAAAACAAGTATAATTATCGGCGTTTAAAACAGGTGGATGCTCAATGCAACGTGAACATCACACATACATTTTCAATATTATTATTTATGCAGTGCTTAGTGTCCCTAATATGAACTATGCACTGCCAGCAAATATTCATATGGGACGAAGCGAAACTGTAAGGATAAACATAAATGATTATTATAAGTAAGAGAAAATCATAATAATTATGGCTGTCAAGAAAGGGAGGTAACTCTTGTAAAGCCATGATAAGGATTTTAGTATCCCCATTTGGATTCTATGGGGTTTTCTCGTGACCTCAATTGACCTATGGAATGACTAGAATTTAGTAGGAGGTAAGATAAGAGCTGTTTGCATGCCCCGGATCCTGCATTAAGCAGTCACCTGCTATAACGCACCAACTCTGCCTCACTAAACTAAGCATCAATATTTAATTGTACTTTCAAGCGCAAATCAAATCGCGACTGGTGGCATAAGTGCAAATACCGGCTACACGTCTTCCGATAAATCTACGCATCTATCGTTGTAGGATTCGAGTCTATTATCAACGGGATTCCATCTTAGCACTGATGTCGTGGTTAGTTTGACAGAATGATCGCGGTCCCAATGTCAGGAAGTGGTTTCTCATCAAAGGAATACGGAATGTACATCGTCTTGTCAAACGATTATCAAGATGAATCGGTCGCAGATGGTCTGAGAAGACAGCCGTACACATATTGCATTTTAGAAGCATTTGTGAATTGAGGCAGTCGCCCCTAAGGTCAATTTTCAAACATCTCTAATACATGCCACCGTGAAAGCCACTTAGTCCAAAACCCTATGTTTGATACTGAGATGGCAAACTGTCGAGTACTCTATGCCTGGCACTGAGAAAGTCACTAAGAAGGTCGCTAGACGAGCATCCCTATGCCTGACACTAAGAAGGCCATTAGACGAACACCCCTATGTCTGACACTAAGAAGGCCACTAGACGAGTATCCCTATGCCTGACACCAAGAAGGCCACTAGACGAGCACCCCTATACCTGACACTAAAAAGGCCATTAGACGAGCACCCCTATGTCTGACATTTAGAAGGCCAATTGTCGAGAGTCCCTACTCCTGCCACTAAAAAGTTCACTAGACGAGCATCCCTATGTCTGACACTAAGAAGGTCAATAGACGAGCATCCCTATGCCTGACATTAGGAAGGCCATTAGACGAGCACCACTATGCCTGACATTAAGAAGGCCATTAGACGAGCACCCGTATGCCAGACATTAAGAGGGTCACAAGACGAGCATCCCTTTGTCTGACACTAAGAAGGCCATTAGACGAGCACCCCTTTGCCTAACATTAAGAAGGCCATTGGACGAGCACCCCTATACCTGACATTAAGAAGGCCAACAGACGAGTATCCTTATACCTGACATTAAGAAGGCTATTAGACGAGCATCCCTATGTCTGACATTTAGAAGGCCATTAGACGAGCATCCCTATGTATGTCACTAAGAAGGTCGCTAGACGAGCATCCCTATGTCTGACACTAAGCAGGCCACTAGACGAGCATCCCTATTTCTGACACCAAGAAGGCCACTAGACGAGTATCCCTATACCTGGCACTAAGAAGGCCACTAGACGAGCATTCCTTTGTCTGACATTAAGAAGGCCAATTGTCGAGCGTCCCTATGCCGGGCACAGAGGAGGTCAATTACAAAGCATCGCCATACGCCTGCGTCAACATCAAGACGCTGTAAAACTCCATTTGTCAAATGTAATGACGACTTTCAAAACACACATACGCCATAAGTACATCTTTTAACGCCTTTCCTACATGAACATTCATGAAGCAATAATCACAGCATGAATATATCACTCCATACGCACACACAGCTCTTACAGGAGACGTTTGATCTGGGTCTACTGTGTTAGCAAATACACTGAAGGCATGGGCAAACAGAGTAGATCTAGATCGGACAGGTCCAGTATAAGATGTTTGATCAGGGTCTGTTCGTTTGCTTTTTGGATAATATAGAATTGGTTCTAGAGTGTCTCACATGGCGAAATAATTCTGTGTTCATTTGCTATTCTAAACATTCAGTTATTATATTCATGATGACATTATTTCTTATAATTATGAATGTTATGCTAACTATAATCAGTGGCTTTTGTAAACCTTGTGTAACTAGCCCATAGATTGTTTTTTTCTGTTCGAAATTGACAAATATATTGACGTCCGCCCATTGACAATTAAATTATGGCGTAGACAACATCATGCGGACAGAAACTCTGTAACAATGCACTTTGAAAACAGCATTTTTTAAATTGCGTAAAAGTATCACGCTATACATATTTGTTTCAAAGTGCGTCACAGAGATGACTCATACATAATTACCTCACCAACTCGTTTGCTTTTCCTTTCTTTTCATTTGTGACTAAATCTGAAGCATGCCAATTGTACCACTATTATTGGCAAGTCGCATATTACTTTTCAACATGGAAAGAGATAAGAGATAAGAGCAATTCAACAAATCTCAAAGCGATTGAAATAGCAAGGTGGTCTGGATATAGCTTGTTGATTACATGCTTAGTGGTGGTTTTATCTTTTGTTGTTATTCATGTCGGAACGTATACAAGAAATGCTCATAAATTTGTCGGCGAGAAGGGGAGTTAACTCTTCCCCCGATATGCGCGACCTTACACATCTGTACAAACTACCTGTATCAAGATGAGACACACAGCAGCTCGGCGTCTAATCAGGATATAAGCTGTTTGAAGCTCGATCAACATATTTTCAAGTACTGTATTGACGCTTACATAATTACAATTGATTATATCAAATTTCAGCAAACAGTATTTTTTTGTCGGGGAAATGGTTAAAAGCATTCCACACGAGAAATACTAAGTGTTCCATGTTTATTGGCAAACTGTTTCATTCATAAAGAACAATGTTTAACTAATGTCTGACATTATCGATAGGGACATCGCACGTCTGACCAGACTAAGTGACAAACAGTATTAATCCATTGCATGTGCATGATTGATATTCATGCACAAATGATAATTTTATCATGAAAATTGATTAACTTAATGTTTGTTCATGACATTTGAACACATGAAGGTTTAGCCAAAGAGACCTGATACCAAACGACCCCCTAGGGTCCGTCCGATCTGGGTATGCCCTGTGTGAAAAGGTGTCGAAGGGTGATTCTGTTAAATGTATGGTCAAGTTATGTGCTTATGGTTTTATCCCTTGTTAAATATATATTTCATTGGCGTCCGGAAAAGTTTTGTAACTATCCCATGTTTTAGTCTTTATACATTACATTGAACTAGTGTATGTGGCGGCTTTGTTGCCAGAACTTGTATTAAAACCCGGTACATAACAGGAAAGTAAATATATAAGCACTACCTTAATGACATGTCACGCATAAAGCGGTGTTAAACTATCCGAAAGTAATAAAGATGTACTGAGCGCAAAACTAAACTTTCTCCAAATATTGGTATGAAATATCCCGTCGATATTAGTTCAAATATGTTCTCTGCTCATATTTTTGCCAATTTTATGTATTTGTGGATGAAAATCCGGATGTTTTCCAGTGCATGCATTGGACAAATTGAGCTGTGAAAGTAGGAACAAGCATAGCCTTTAACCCTGTCCCTGTTCTATGTTTATTCTAAAATTTCAGTTCATACTGAATATTCATGGATACAATAATTATTTTGAATAAGAGAAGGCTGGATATTGTAGCCATTTCAGAAAGTATAATGCAAATATTTCAAATTCCAATAGCAAACGGGGCAGAACATGATTAGACGGCTCCCATAGGAGCTGTCTGAACTGGATCTTCTCTGATTGCAAATGCGTGAATAAATTTAAGGGAAAGGGTTATCATCAGCGACCTTGCAGTAACCATGACTAGGACCCAGCCTAATAGCATTGTTGTTTCTCCGTCAACGACCGTACTACCCATCGCAGCCTACGATCAATGTAAGTGTGTAATATTATCAAAAGTCAGTTTCCGCAATACATTTTTCTTATCTACCACATAATCGTATTCGGTGCGTATGGTATATCAGACACACACTGATAGAATTTCATCCATAAAATCATGTACTGTAACCTTTAGCCTGCTGAAAACAGTAAAACCCATCTAATGCGACCATGAAAAAGGGACATGGTTCACAGCGTCAGAAGCATGTGGTAGCTTAATGCAGGACGAAAGTTATGCAGAAAGCTCCTATAGGAGCTTTCTGCATAACTTTCATCCTGCATTAAGCAACCACCTGCTTATAACGACAGGTATTTTTTATTTATTAAGTGGTCGTACTAGAGGGGTTCTGTAGAAGGCGATCATTCGAAAGCAAAATCAGCAATGCAAAAAAAAAGAGAAAATTGCAGACTCGGTTTTATTGAGTCATGAGCAGCTATTAAAAGTGCAACACTACTCGCGCTCCCTATCACCGACTGAAGCGGACAACAGACTAAAACTTGTTACAACATATTTAAACTACTAAATTATAACATTTTTTATATTTCTCTTATGATGAATTTCAAATAATCTTTTCTCTGACAAACAGCCAGTATTCCTAAGTATAGTGAGTGAGTGAGTGAGCGAGTGAATGAGTGAGTTGGGTTGTACGTCGGACCAACAGTATTTCAGTTATTTGCAGACGGCACCCACTTGAGTTACACTGCTGCCTCACTAGAATGCCCCTGCCGCGGGCACATGGCAAGGGCACCCTACCCAGTCACATTATCCTGAAACCGGGCGGACCAGTCCTAGAAATACCCTTTTAATATCGAGTGTAGACAAGGGAGCTACTAGTACCAACTTTTAACGACTTTTGGTCTGTAGCGGCGGGGGATCGAACACATAACATTCCGTACCGCAGGCGGATGCTCTACCACTGAACCATGGAGCCGGTATAATGAACTGAAGGGGCTAAACATATTAACAATTTAACGTTTTTAAACATTGTGGTTTTTCAGTGTTCCTCATAGGGACGCCTTTTCACTTATTTGCTTACAGAAGAGACCCTGATCAGATGGCTCCTCCAGGAATCTAGTGATCCGGATCTGCTCCGTTTGCTTATTGTATGATATAGATCTCATTGTAGTTTCTCCCTAGGCCAAAATGCCATGGATATTTTATTGTAAAACATAATCTAATTTATATAAATGATATCATTGTTTATATATGAATATTCGACAGTTAAAGGATTAACCCTTTCGCTGCCAAACTCTGTCGTCTGCTAACTTTGTCGTCTGCTACAAATTTTCATTCTTTTGATTTTCTTCAGTTTTGTTTCGAAAACATAGTAACAGTAACAAACAGTTTGGATCCTGATGAGACGCCGAGTTACTCGGCGTCTCATATGGATCCAAACTGTTTGCATAGGTAATCACAGATCCAGCATTGGCAGCGAAAGGGTTAAGATACATTAAACCTAAATTAAGGGCTTGGTATTTAATTTGACAGTGTGTTGTCTTCACAAGTATATCATCTAAAACAGTTCAGTTGTGCGTTATATATCTGCATTACGTTGCCGTTTACAACTGGACGTTCTACATTATAGAACGACATTACAAGTGAACGCTGAACATTGTTATTTGAATCTCTACATTATACATTTGAATTTCAACTCGAAGCGCTAGTGCAAATCGACATTCTTCATTTCTCTGTGTTTCATAAAGATGTTCGGTATTCCATAGCGACGCGTTGCCTCACAACCCGGATGTTACAATTAATAGTTACAGGGGGATGGCATTTACATTTCCAAATATTTAAAGCTGCTTTATATTCACTGAAGGGTCATAACACAATCATAACGCTGACATGCGTTACGACTTCATCGGATGTATGCTAATTTTGTTTTTTATTTTATTCTCAAAACACCTTTAAACCCATGAAATAAGCGCATTGCAAAAAGAATGAGTGACTTTTATGACGCTAGGCTGTAAAGTAGGGGCATTTGCATCTTAGAAACAAACACTACTTGCAATTAAAAAGCTATGCAGAGCGATATGGTTTAACATTATTTGAAAACAATATCGTTATCTTACATCGTATAGGATTAATAACTGAAAAATTACCAGTGTAACACGAATGAGTCTGTCCTTTTCAAGAAAACATTAAAAAAAGTGAACTGATATATCACTTTGATTGATATCTAAATGCATATGGGAAATGTATATAGCAGCAGTTTTATTTTTGTGACCATTGTGACGATACACTGCAGCAATATATAAACTTGTATTGTGCAACATTCTTTCACATTCTTGTCTCGTCATCCCGTCACATCTGGGGGCGGGGCGGGGCGGACGGGTCGGGGCGGACTTGATCCCCACAGGACCATGTCCTTCGAACGAGATTTTATGAACCGAGGTCCGATGAATCAGTGCTTTACGCTGGATATCTAACAGAAAACAAGAAACGTTCTATCGCTGATAAGAGTATGGCATGGATTTTCTCTGCCCCCTCCCCCCCCCCCCCCACCACACACACATACTTTACGTACATTTGCACACACGTGGTTTCTACTAATGGTGTCGGCCCGGTGAGATTTTGCTTCCGGGTCGTTGTATCCTTGCAAATAGTTCTTTGAAAAAATATGCTTGATTTGACATGTCTTTTGGTTCCTGTGGGGAGATTAGGCTGTATTTTTGGTTGAAAATGAATTATTTCTGATCTTGACATTGACAGTGTTTATTTCTTTCCATTTCAGGACGTTTTCCCCATTCGGATGGATATTAAAAAGGTAGTGCTTGGGTCGGCCATGTTGTTTTGGTAGTGTGTTGTTGGACAGTGATTTTATTCAACAGAGGATAGTGTAAAAAGTATACGGTGATTGTATAATCAAACTATGCTTAAACAAATGGGAAATGTTCATAGATGAGCACAGTGTGCATCATTAGACTCAAATCTTGTTGTGGTCTAGGCTGCAGAGCACAAAAGTAAGCCATTTTTACATAGATTATATAGGGCGAAATCTGACCGGGGCGACACCTAATGCATGGTCCTTCGTCCCATACGCAATAATGAAACCCTGGGATCCTCACATTATAGACACCTGCATCTCCGAAGACGTGCAGCCGGTTTCATGTGTGTTTTAGAGTAACCTCGCATAAGAGTATAGAGAAATTCAGTTTGAGACAATGCCTTAAATAAATCCTGGTTTGCACAAACATTTTACCAATGTGTTTGGCAACGGAAAAACTTCAGTACCGTTCAGGTTTGTCAAAAGCTTGATCGAATTGGAAGTAGGCAAAAATGCACTGATTCCAAATGTAAGCAGACATTATATTTTATAGCGAGAGAAAGATTCGTGTAGACAAGACATTCAAATGTCTAGACAATTGACCGAAAGTTTAGAGGGAAAACTTAATCATAGGACCAACTAAATCTGCATAGTTACTGGTGAAATGTTCGATTATACATTCAATACAGATTTAGTGTGTGTGTTAAGGTGTAGTAAGGTAACCACAGCCTCCCAGCAAGATGGAATATCTTTTTGAAATCATATCTCAGTTCACACCGACACATGATGCACTCGTCCAAATTGCAATATGCGATAAAGCCAATCACATTTTAGTCATCACATTTAACCCACTCACCCCAGTATGCCGGACGTTCAATGTAATATTAATATCGGGTTTGGAGACAGGTGTCAGCTACATGCAGGGTGGACGTCCTGCAGAAAACTTTTCTACGAGTTTGCTGCATGACTTTAACCCTACATTAAGCAGCCACCTGCCTAAAAGTACATAGATTCTTCTCTACTATAATTCCGGTTAAAACGGGTTTTATGGTACAAAGTGCTTCCTACATTCAAATCAGATCTACATTATTCCTTACCCCTTCCCCAGCTTTCAAAAATGAGATTTCCTTAAACTGTCATTGCAATAATTTTCAAGAGTTGGCTGAAGTTGCTAAAAACTTTTGGCCAAGATGAAAAAAAACCATCTTCCTCCTATTGTATGTTTGTTTTGTCTTTGTGCGTCTCTTGTTTTTTTTTTATAGTTATGTACATTTGCTGTATCCCTGTGTTGCTGTTCGGGCGACTGTTTGTTCTGTATGTGGTGTTTCCTGCATAACTCATTTTTGTACTTTTGGATCCCGAGGAGACGTCGAATTATTTTGTGTCTCATCCGGATCCAAGTTGTTTGTAAATGTCAATTAATACAGTCAGTACACTCTAAACAGAAATTCCACTAGAGAATAATTTAGATACATATCGGCAGATGGCTGCTTAATCCGTTCCCTCATATTGACGACGTTTGACGACTCTGTAAAAGTCACTTTGTGAAACCATTGTGATAAATAGAGCATTGGCTCCTATAGGAGCTAATGCTCTCTTTATCACAATGGTTTCAAACTACACAATTCTAAAATAAATATTTTCTCTAGTTAATGCTCCTTTTCGGTAGATTTATTCAAAGAGGCTGGATCTGAAAATAGCCTATGAGGTAATGGGTTAATGCAGGGTGAAAGGGTCATGCAGAAATCTCATATAGGAGCTTTCTGTATGCCTTTTACGCTGCAGTAAGCTGTCACCTGTCTCCAAGACCGATCTTTATTTTAAATTGAATGTCCGGTTGAGAGGATTATCACTGTACGTGGATAAAAAACCACGAAGAGCGAAGAGGACAACGCCACATAAGACGGACCCAACAACAGCCGTCTGTTCAGGATCTACCTTATTTGCGCATTTACCAGATAGTATCTTTCATGAAAATGACGATGACGTTTTAGTGCATTAAATGGCAAAACAACATTTTCTAAAGTGAGCCTTAGTAGTGATGATTGTTCCTCATAATGGCATTGGCTGTGGAAGCATCTTCAAAAGATCCCTGCTAGAAAGTTCTAAAGTAAGCAGTAATGGAACGAATAGTTACACAACCAAATCACTGTCTTAATGCAGTAAAACAAATTCGATTTATGAAATGAATGAACTATTTTCATCTTTCATTAACGATCTCAATAAGGTTTAGTCTCATGATATAGATTGCTTCAAACACTGAACAAATTTCTTTTGATCTGTGTTATATTGCGTATAAACAGACTCAACAAAGTAAAGTGTGCTTCAAAAAGAAGTGGACGATCAACTATCTATGCTTCTGGTCCATTTAACTTGTTTTCAGAAATAGTTCCTTTATTTACCCATCAAACGTTATATTATACTGTGACCACTGTTCAAAATTGATTTGGAGGGACGATTCTAAAGAGTGGTCACACCACGTGGTTCGGTGGAGAAATTGTGATTTAAGTATATGAAATACGCCACGTTATCTATGTTTGTGATTGAACGTAATTGGAGTCATTGCAAATAATTTCACTGTCAGGATATAAGCTAGGCCAAGAAAAGACACACCCAATAGCATCTTAAAGGTTCGAAGTTTGATGAAGAATATGGTGTACTTTCTAGTTTTAACCTTTTAATACATGAACATCATGAATATCAGAGTATCTGTATACAGGGAAATGAACACAATATATTTTAACCATGGCAAAACTTAGAGAATCAGAGATAAAATTATATAAACCAACAGAGCAGACCCTGATCAGTTAGCTCTTATATGAACCTTATGATCTGTGTCTACCATATTTGCAAATGCGCAGAAAGGCGTATTGATGGGGGTAAAGGGTTAAACACTATCCTGGCGGGCGCGACTTGACTCCCAATCGCAAACAACTTTGACCTAGATGAGATGTCAAATAATTCGTCGTCGCATATAGAACCAAGCTGCTTGAAACGTGGTCAATAAAATCTCATACTTTTAACACTTTCCCTGTTCTATAATCAGTCTAAATTTCAATACCTACTGAATATTCGTGTACAAACTAGTTATAATGAAAATTAATATGGAAGGTGGAACATTGTAGCCATTTTAGAAAATAAATAAACGGATATATCAAATGCCCTCACTAAACAGAGCATATCTTGATCAGACGGCTTCTATAAGAGCCGTCTGATCTGGGTCTACTCTGCAGATGCTTGAAAACACGTTTATATAAAGGAAAGGGTTACACAAATCAGGGCAAGTTTATTTCAGATCAGACCGTTAGCAGACTGCAGTTTTAGAGCGGGGCGAAGGTTAAGGGACAAAATGAAAGAATAATATGCAAAGTGCATTCGGTACATCTGCACAAAGCAGACGTCATTGTCTACTAAGACTCCCGTTAATGTATAGTAGACAGCTAATGGTCCCAAAACCATTAGTGCCCTAGCCATATTGCGTGACTATAAAGACATGGCAAATTGGTCTAAACAAACATATACCCTACTTACCCTAAGAAGTCGGACAAAAAAACGCAGGCCCGTTATTCAGACTGCTCCTGGAGAGCCAGTGTGATCAGGGCCTACACTATTTGCCACCTTGTCAGTTTAATATTGAAAGAAAAGTGCAAAATTTGCCTTACTCATAGGATAAACAAATAGTTGGGGTGATTTGATGTCCGCATACTTAGGGTAATTTGGGGATAAGGGAATACATTGGGATGCTACGTATTTTTTTCCATTTGCTAATGGAACGTTAGAAAACGAATGAAAACATATGTGCTATTGATTAACGGAAACGATAAAACTAAACACTGGATGACATATTGCAATATTATCGTCGCTAAAACTAAGTCGCGTAATGACACATTAGTGTATTAATTGTGATGATTGCAAATGTAACACACTACTTTCGCCAAATGATGTAACGCTATACTTTGGCAATTATTTTATATTTTTGCGTTAAAAGATTAAAACACGTTCAACTATTGCCACGATTGACGGTAGAGATGTGCGCTATATAATTAGAACCTGGTCAATACCTCTTACGAGACCTTCTTATCGTGGTCTACGCTGTTTGCGAAGGCGTAAAAAGGCGGAATTGACAACTGGTTCCATGCTTATAAAGCTTTTAGTTGAGTCTGAGTTTCGTTCGCAAGCTTTTGATTGGTCAGATTTGAGTTCTCAAGCTTTTGATTGGTCAGATTTGAGCCTTTGGCTCAAATCTGACCAATCAAAAACTTGAGAACAAATTCAGACTCAACTAAACGTTTTATAAGCATGGACCCAGAAGTATTAACCCGTTCTCATTCTATGAGTATTCCACATTTCAATACTGATTATTCATGGGTAAAGTAGTTATAATGAAATATGGAAGGTGGAACATTGTAGCCATTTTAGGAAGTAAAGACACATATCTATCAAATTCAATTAGCAAACAGAACAGACCCTTATCAGACGGCTCCTATAGGAACCGTCTGATCTGGGTCTAATCTGTTTGCTAAAACACGTTTATATTATGGAAAGGGTTAATCCTATTTCATTGTTGTCGTTTCATTTCTCAGTTCTGTTAAACATTGACCATAATGGCGATATATTGCAGCGATATAATTATGCACTTGTATTGTGCAACATTCTTTCATATCAAGTACAGCCGAGGAGGATTAAATGGATAATGTCTACTTGCAACACATTTTTAAAAATAAAACAATACATACACCTTGTGTTTATATGCTGACAAAAGCAAGAAACGCTGAAGAAAGTATAGATTTTACGCTTTTTTTATATTACCGATGTACTAGTAACTAATCCAGTTGAAATTTAGATTGGTAGCTGTATGAAATAGGATAAAAGTATTTTGTGGTAGGCCTACAACCAAACTTATATGTATCGACGAAAACATTGAACGTATAATTTCTGTTTGCATTTTTAGTACTTCCAGAGGGACGAAATATCTTACATAGTTATGAAATGGGTTTGACATATGAAATCTTCATTGATACATTACAATAAACATGTGATACATGATCACACTTCTTTTAAATCTGTTTTAGAATGTTCTAAGGCTTACATAAGTAAACCTAAATAGGATTACATTTTAAGTTAACCTTTTTTAAAGTTTTTTAAGGCTTACACAGAAAAACCAAACTATATCACCACTTCAAAATAATATTATATAATAACCTTAAAATAAGTATCAGTCCCGCCCGGGGGGGGGGGGGATGAAATATACCTGCAATTCACATTATTAGTGCTGTAGGCGATTTGCTAAAAGCAATAAAAAACATGAATGGGTGTTCGACAGGTCTTGATATTAAGGCAAAGAGAACAACACTTTCTTAAATATTAATTCAATAAAATAGTACAATGATATCATTATTACTGAATACAAAGCTAGAAGAGCACTATGGCAGCTATGTAATTATAAACAATTTATCACTTAAACATAAGTCATATTAGTCAATCTGTTGAATAGTCATGTAATAAATAATGACATCATAATATAATTATTAGCTGAAGTTCTATAATGACATATGAACACGGGATTGTTTGGTATTGGTAGAAACTGTACAGTCTTATCTATTATAATATCATAAGCAAATAACAGACACTGGCCAGACGGCTCCTTTAGGGACCTTCTGATCTGGGGCTACTCAATTTTCTTGAAAAAATGTTTATATGATGGAAATGTACGTCATAGTGAATCGGTTGGTCTGACCGACGAAAATGGCGTATTTCTCGGGGCTGGAGAATGCCATGTAATGACAATATTGTCAATCAGGGCCCTAAGTTAACATTAAGTGAAACAAATACTACCTGCTCAATTTGGATTTGATACAAATTTGATTAGATCTGTTGATTCGATCTAGCTTTTGATAAACTATTTAACCGATAAATTATTAAACTACATGGATCCTTTAGTGGATATATGTATCAAAGCCGTTTCCAAATGCGGGACACTGGTCCGAAGTTATAACAGTTTTGCTCGAGTCTGAGATCATTCTCAAGCATCTGATTGAAACGTTTCAGACTCAGACTCAACCTCGGACCCTGGTTAAAAGTATAAATATGGGTCATGCAGGAAACACCACATACAGAACAAACAGCTGCCCAAACAGCAACACAAGAAAACACAGAAAATATACATAACTACCAAAACACATAAAGAGACGCACAAAGACAAAACAAACAAACAATAAGGGGGGGGGGGGTATGGAAGTATCGCATTGGAACGGTCAGTGACAAAAGTCACTGTGGATTTAAACCGGTTTAAGGGCACCGAACCTTACACGTATTCCATCCCCACCTTAAAATACAAACAATGAAAATAAACATATCCCCTCAACCACTGATGTACAACAACCGCGATGGCAAATAAAGTGGTAAAATGCATGTAAAACGAAAATATATAAGTGAAACAAACTGTATCCACCTATCGCTAGTGTACTCAATGATTGAGATGCAAACAGAGTAACTGTAGAAAAGTACTAAAGGGTACGACCAAAACGAAATAGTACAGCGGTTTAATGAACTATTCTAACCTCGATATTATTCGATGGCATATTTCGCATAATTACACGGCGAATAGCTGTCAGTGAAATGACGTCATGACTGATGTGCAAAGAGAATGTATCGATATATTTTGTTTCCGGTATTTACCGTCATTACTTGGAATATCAAACAACCCAGCCATTGTTAATAGTCATAAATGTTACTTAACAGAATTGTCGATGTCAAAAGGTAGAGAAATGCAATGCCATTTCCGACCAGTTTCGATTATTTAATACAATCCCATTTAGAATTGAATATTGCTTTGAATAGATCTCGAGATTAACGCCAGTAAAATCACGTGATCAACGTTTTGTTTTTTCTTTTGTATTTCCGGTCGGAACCCGGCATACCGCATACAGCCAATTAAACTCGGCTGATTCCGAGACCAAGGCCGGCAAAATCAAATGATCAGCATCGTAGGCTATCTCAGACCCGGCATACGCTCAGATATACAGAATAACCTGTTATAAGCGGCCATCCAAAAGAGGTATAATTATGGGTCTGTAATGTAGGTGCTAGCTTATTGCAGGACAACAGTAATACAATACGCTCCTTTAGGAGCTGTCTGCATCACTTTTGCCCTGCATTTACCAACCACCTATTTTAAAGACTCTGATGTTCAGTAAATGAATGGCCGCTTAAGACAGGGTCTACTGTAGTCAGTGAAACTGGCCGATCAAATTCCGAGTTTCTGTTGGGTAATAGTCGATAATTAATACAAGCAGTAAACATTTAAAGCGACTACCAAGACAAGAGGTATTATTCTTTGTTTAAAAGACTGGTGGTAATCTACTCATTCCCTCCTATTTTAAGACACAACCTCTTTAAATTAATCTACCGAAAAGGAGCATTAACTATAGAAAAGAGGCATTTTAGAATTGTGTAGTTTTGAAACCATTGTGATAAATAGAGCAATTACTCCCATAGGAGCAAATGCTCTATTTATCACAATGGATTCAATAAATGAGATTTACAGAGGCACAAAAGGCGTTAGTAGGAGAGAATGGGTTAAAGGAGGACGAACGTCATGCAGAAAGGTCCGACGACAGCTTTCTGCATCATCTTCGCAAGCAACCGCCCTATTTTATTCTATGTTTTTTTCATTTAGAAGTGGTGTTAAGATAGGTTCTACTGTTTGCAAATGAAGGTTATATTATATCAAGCAATCCTTAAAGAGGAAGTCCCTACAATGAACGCTTGTTCTCAATAACAAAAGTTGTCATTACTATCAATATTATGCCACGTAATGACAATATTGCCAATCAAAATAAACCGTTTTCATCGATACTTATTTTTGTTCTATATTGAAATAGTATCGACCTTGTTCGAACAGTTAATGAAACTAAAACGCAAGCCGAATAAATACATATACAGTAAATACCCTCTAAACCGGAATTCTAGTAGAAAATAAATCCGATACTTTTTGGCAGGTGGCTGCTTAATGCAGGGTGAAAGTCATGCAGAAAGCTCCTAGAGGAGCTTTCTGCATGCCTTTCACCCTGCATTAAGCTGCCACCTGTCTACAAGACCGATATTTATACTAAATTTAACGTCCGGTTTAGAGGGGTTTTACTGTATTATGCCGAATAACATAAGCAAACACTTACGTCTACGTTTTCGGGCTGTTAAATCCCCTGTACTTCAATATGTTTGGTTGATGTATACTTACAAGTGATCAATATGCGGCATTAAACATATTGTATAATAGGTGATTCAAATAAAGTACATGTATGAATCGTGCAGGAAATACCACATACACAACACACAGCCGACCGAACAGCACCACGACAAAAAAAACAACAACAGTAAATGTACATGCACATCAAAAGACCCAAAGAGACACACGCAGATATAACAAACAAACAATAGGGGGCAGATGGAAGTAACGCCTTAGAACGGTCAGTTCAATATATCGGCTTCCGAATATGGAAAGTTAAGCATCGTCAATTGAACGATGCCAGTTAACAAATGCACCACAAAATAATATTCACTGTTTAGGAGCTATAATGTGGAATTCAACGGATGCATAATCCATACCGACCCGGCAGATTGTAAACTTGTAATCTTCAATCAACTTAGTCTCTCTTCTGGATGCAAACCGTTCGACAGTCTCGACGTATTCGATTTTCTTGTTCAATTCGTCCATAATTATACAATGAAATGAAGGTAAACCTTAGCACTTACAGGGCGAGATTCTAGGGTTCCTACAGGAGTCCTCTCATCAGGGTCTGCATTGTTTGTCATGTTACACTTTTCGTTATAAATTCCCTTAATATTCACCTTAAGCTTGACTTGTTTTGGAGAGGTCCATCCGATCAATTCAGTGGTATAAGGGTTAAGTAAATAATTATTCCCATGTCCAACCCTCCGTTGCAATCGGGCTTGTCGAAAGGTATTTTACTCATAAATTGAATTACACCACATCGCCATTTTAACTTCAAATGCACACGCTTTAGAAAGTTTTAAGTATCGAATATTTCCGAGTAACATTTACAGAATTTGTGGAGTAAAATCTAAATACCTTTTCTGATTCTTCTTAAGAAAGAAAGTTCACATCCAATAATTATGTCACTGTTCACAGTTTGCCTCTCGATTTAGATATTAATGCATGGTTGATTTTCTCTTTGAGTGACAAGATTTGCTATTTTTGCATAAGGTAGTTAATTAACCGGCGTTGGTGCTTCTGATTTTCTCGTCAAAAAGTTTGACAGTTCTATTGAAACCGTTACAAATGCCATGCCAGCAAAATCATTTTTATAGCCACGAGATGGTCTGTTTGGAAAATTTACAATATAATCTCTCTAAACCAGACGTTGCATTTAGTATAAGTATCCGTCTTGGAGACAGGTAGCAGCTTAATGCAGGGTGAAATTCATGCCGAAAGCTCCTCTAGGAGCTTTCATCATGACCTTCACCCTGCATTAAGCAACCAGCAGACTAAAGGTATCTATTTTTGTCCTGACTAGAATTCCGCTTTAGACGGGCTTTACTGTATTCATACAAACATGCGAATGAGGACAAATCACTGTATTTTCTGAAATGGGTCAGAAAAATACATATACTCATCACATGAAAACCATGATATTTACAAAATATCACAGAAACACTATCACCATTGACAATTCTACAATAGTATATTGAGCAATACTGAATAGAATGTACCATTCACCTGACTACACAATCTAAATTACTCTCCCAATCAGTTTAGAGAACTGATACTGCAAATGTATCTTAAGTCAACTCTATCCATAGTCCGTTACAATAAAGCTTTCAAATTAGTATCACCGTCGTTCGGTTAAGCCTGGTGGCTGTGTAACCCTTTACTCAAAGAATATTCAAGTACGAATAAACGACTTTATGAGTACTAATTATATTAATATGTAATCATAGCACATGGAGACAGGATGTTTTGGCCATGACAGATACTGTAAAGTCATCAGCAAACAGAGCAGCAACAGTTAAGTACTGAATTATTAACATTAGCATTGTTGTTCAGTACAACCTCTCTATAACGGTCACTAAATTGCGTTAATTAGTTGGTATTTAGTTGGTATTTAGGGCAGGTGGCTGCTTAAAGCAAGGTGAAAGTAAAACAGAACGCTCCTATAGGAGCGTTCTGTTTTACTCTCACCTTGCTTTAAACAGCCATCTGTCTTAAACACATAATACTTGATGTAATTTAGTGGCCGTTACAGATAGGTCTTACTGTATATATCATCACAAAACCTTACCGTTTATACATGTATTAGAATTTCTATTAGTAATTTATAATGTTTTATTGTGATTACGTGTTTCGTGAATGTAATACATTACGTAATATGCAGATCTAACTCCGGTGTCTGTCATCGAAATTAAATATCAGTTAAATGCCATCAATTATTCAATACTTGCTGGACCCCGTTCTGATCAGTTCAATTCTCAGTTTAAACATCATAACGATTGCTCTATCTCCAAGGTCAAATGAAACATGGATGTATGAACAAGCACCGCTAATGAATAAATCAACTTTGAAGCAAACATGTCCTTCACAAACATTTCATTTAGTTCTATAGATTGAACCCTTTCTTCCATGAATTTTCTTTTAACATAATAATAGTTATTAGATTATTTGTTATAATGGCACATGGACAGAGGACGTCGGATCTGGGCCTACTCTGTTTGCAAAGACGTAGAAAGGCGTATTTATTGAGTAAAGGGTTAAAATATTCAGCCTGAAAGACAAAACAAACAAACAATAGGGGGAATATGGAAGTACCGCCCTGGAACGGTCAGTGACAAAAGTCACTGTGGGTTTAAACCGGTTTAAGGGCGCCGAAACTTACACTTATTCCATCCCACCCTAAAATACAAACAATGAAAATAAACATATCCCCTCACCTACTAATGTACAACAACCGCGATGGCAAATACAGTGGTAAAGTGCATGTAAAACGGAAACATTTAAGTAAAACAAACTGTATCCACCTATCGCTAGTGCACTCAATGATTGAGATGCAAACAGAGTAACTGTAGAAAAGTACTAAAGGGTGCGACAAAAACGAAATAGTACAGCGTTTTAATGAAATATTCTAACCTCGACATTATTCGATGTCATATTTCGCATAATTACACGGCGAATAGCTGTCAGTGAAATGATGTCATGACTGATATAGGTTGTTTCCGGTATTTACCTTCATTACTTGGAACATCAAACAACCCAGCCACTGTTAATAGTCATAAATGTTACTTAATATAATTGTCGATGTCAAAAGGTAAAGAGAAATGAAATGTCATTTCCGTCCAGTTTCGATTATTCAATACAATCCCATTTAGAATTGAATATGTATTATTGCTTTGAATAGATCCCGAGATCAAGGCCAGTAAATTCACGTGATAAAGCCTGAAATATGTGTTACACTGTCAATGTTCCGTGTTTTATCTGCACTGTAGCCCCGCCATTATATGCTCCCCTGTACAACAGCATGCGTTCTTTTTTGTATCATGTTGTTTAATTCTACGTGACACTACTTTTCCTGTTTAACTTTTACCTGTTCAATATTCATGTAAGAAAAATGCGTTTATATGAAGAAAAGGGTTCAGTACAGCTAACAAAAAGTACACTTAACAATAAAGTGAGCACACAGTGATCCATTGTCTGCCTGTATTTGTCGTTTTGTGTGTTTTGCTTCCTCCGACGAATCATAGGATATGATGTTAACAGGACCAAAGCAAAGAACTGGAACCGGTGTTGTTTACAGGTCATGTTCTTTAACAAAAAGCAATTAATAATAGTTTTGATAAATGGCCTTCGGTAAAGTTCGTACAAAGGCAACTCATTAAACAAGTTATTTCTACTGATTTATGGATAAATTCCTGTTTTGGAGCCGGAATTGATTTTCCTGTCAGAAGTTCAGATCATCGATGAATTGTGTCTGCATGCTGGGAAACGTATAGTAAACCCTATCTAAACCGTACGTTCATTTTAGTATAACTATCCGTATTGGTTACAGGTTTCAGCTTAACGAAGGATGAAAAAGGAAATGTCTGTTTGACTTTCATTACGGATTAAGCACCCAACTGTCTAAAAGTATCTAAATGTTTCTCTATTAGAATTTCGGCTTAGAAGGGTGGACTGTATTGACATTTTAGTGAAACATACCAAAACACAATACAGTGCAACTCACCTATAGCGACCGTATACAAATAAACATGGATGTCTGTAAAACAGGCGGTTGCTTAGTGCAGGGTGAAATTAATGCAGATACCTCTCAGAGGAACTTCGGGAGCGTTCTGTATTGCTTCCATCCAGCATTCAGTTATCATTTGTCTAAACCCACAATTAGACTTAATTTGGATATGGGCTGTATATGTATTCAACTGCTGTTCTAGCTACCATTTGTCCATGAGTATTCAGTAGGTATTGAAAACTGCAGTAGACATAGAACGGGGAAAGGGATTACGCATACCTAATAGTTCATATGGGTTTGTAAAAGTATTTTCTGGATCTATTCGACCTTATTGTCCACAATTTTAAAAAAGCATTTTTTTCCTGTCTGTGGCGTATTCAAGCCCGAGTTTCACTCGTCGCCCACATTCGCCTCCGCTGGCTCATCGCTATGCTTCGTACTCGTTCTTTGCCTCCTCGTACTCAGTGCCGTACATGGTTACTCGTGATTTCGTCTCCACGGTTTTCTCTCCGAGTTGTCCCCCCTAGTCATGGATCCCCAAGTGCTTTCACACTCATGTCGGAAAGATTGCCTCTTCATATGCTAGTGGAATATACTAAGCACTTATCGCACATATACAGCTCTTTTCCAATCAGGCTATGCTCTTTCGGTCTCACTCAAGCCGTGTCACAATTCAATGTGGGCTAATGACTACTTTTCGGGCACTTCATGCTTCACAAACAGTTTTTCTCAGACTCCGTGTGGGTGGGAGACACAGACAAGTATCTCTGAAATTTTCCGAGCGGACTGGGATTTGAACCCCGACCTCCGGATTGGTAGTCAAACGCGTTTCCACTAGACCACCGCTCCACCCATATTTTATCTGCTTTCTTTTCTTCTTGTTTTGGCTGAAGAATAATGACTGACTGGTGTGTACATATTCGTGACGAAAGATGGTCGTAAATCGATCAGTCGCGATTAATCGCCAGTTTGGCCGCATTCATTTTCTAACCATACCAAACGGGTCAATAACTATCGGCAACTGGCCAGGGACCAATCGGCTATCAGTCACCGATAGAATAAAGCGTACATGAAGCTTATCCTCGACGACTTTAATCGGCAAAAAAGCTCGCTTGCAGCATCGAAGACCTCCGGGCAACTAAACGGGTATAAACGGCAATCGCTGATCAGCACCAACCGGTAATATTGGACTGTGTCGTCATGGCAGAAACTGTAGAAGCAGATCAATATAATTTTATAAGCAGACGAGTAGAGCCTGATCAAATGGGGCCGTCTGATCGTGCATAAGGCATAACAAGGCGTTTCGATCAAGAAAACTGTTTGTACAGGGCGGGGGGGGGACTTTAAAGGCAACGTGGCGGCTCAATACAGAACTGCAACATATTTTAAGGTTTATTAATAAATTAAATGTTTATTAAGTGTAGATCATAACATAATGGATGTGCGTTATTTACGTTATCGTAAGTAGTTACTTAACATTATGCTGCTTTTGCCACAGCCACCCTTTGACTGATATTCAAAATGACCATGCTTTTCTGTGAGACTAGTGTTTAGATTGACACTCCAGAACACTACAGTTTTCACTGTGCTCACTAATGCCTAAGAACACCCTGATGCTTGGTGTGTGGTTAACTTTGTGCATGTCATTTGCAGATCATTTTCTGTCCAGCTTAATGTACTATGCACTCAGAGCAATTAATAAATAGGGTCTGCTCTGTTTGCTTATGGAATAACATTCAGTATAACCTCTATATTACGGCAAATAAATTGTGTTAATTGGTTGGTATTTAGGTATTAAGGGCAGGTGGCTGCTTAAAGCAAGGTGAAAGTTTTACTTTCACCTTGTTTAAGCAGACACCTGCCTCTAACACAACATAATGTAATTTAGTGACCGTATAGAGAGGTGTTACTGTTTATTGGATTATACAGTTTCTACCAAGGTATAAGATCCTGTGCTCATGCTCCGTTATAAACAAAGCAGCAAATACATATTTTATTTTCTATTCTGCTTTACCCATTCCCCCATATTGACAACTTTAGACAAATAGAGTATAGGAGCAAATACTCTATTTATCACAATGGTTTCAAACCACAAAATTCTAAATGATTTCTTTTCTCTAGTTAATGCTCCTTTTCGGTAGATTTGTTCAAGGAGATTGTATCTAAAATAGCCTATGAGGTAATGGGTTAAACATGTTTTACGCAGCCATTTTACGCTTGCGTAAAGCCTCGCTTGTACATTTTTATGGGAACATTGATGTCTAAATCTTGCATTACCTCTGTTTCCAGAAACAAAATAAAGTATCATTGAATCGGTGACGGTTAATTCCGTATGATATGATAATAATTTCCCTACACTCATTTCCCTAAAGAAACGATTAACTGTCAAATGAGTGTCACACAGCTTAGATCCTAAAGATACGTTACTCGGCGTCTCATCTGGATACAAACTGTTTGCGAGTCCAAGTAAGGTCTCGCTTGGCAAAGTAAGTGTAAATATGTCATAAACAAACATCCATATCTTACAATCATCGTTCACTTCAATATCAATGGAGGCAAAAATGTATAATAGCGTCAATTGTTACTCTTCTTTTCAACAAATATTTGTCAAATTGGTGCCTTTCATGTGGTTTCAGAAAGTGCAGCTTGGCTAAACCGTAAAACGCATTTATTTCAAGCCTTTTTGTATCCTATCATTAAATCCTGTGGCGCCGATTCCATTATCAGCTTTACAAATAGAGATAATCAATGAACAAGAGCTTCCTCTTGAAAATAAGATTTGATGATACTATCATTGCTAAGAACACGCAAATAGCATTTGTGGAACATGTTGGATATTTACTGAGTTTGTTTAAATAGCAGCTTTGTGCTGACCAAATCTCTCAAATACAGTAAAGTCTCGCTAATTCGAACACTCAGATAAGTAACATTATCGGTCTTAACCCTTTCCTCCATGAATATTCATGTCAGAGATAATGCAAACATGAATATTTATTAGATTTTGTTTTATAATGACACATGAATACATGAATATTTTGGTGATTTTGGATACTGCAGAATCGTATTTATATTATTTCATAAGCAAATAGAGCAGACACTGATCAGACGGCTCCTACAGGAGCCATCTGATCTGGGTCTACTCTGTTTGCAAATGCGTGAAAACTCGTTTATATGAAGGAAATGGTTAGAGAGAGATTGCAGGTTAATGTATAATGATAGACATGCAGATGGCTCCTCGTCTGTGAGCTTTATGTACGATATTCGTCCAGCATTGAGCAGCCGCCTGTGTCAAATGTTCTCAATTCTCCTTAACTAAAGTTTGGATTTGCGATGCTTAACTGTAATCTTTGTGATGGTATTTGTTTACGTTTACCGCGATTAATTTCATACCTGGTTTGTGCATACTGTGTATATAATATGAACTATCAAATACAGTAAAACATCTCTAGTGTGACTACTAGAAAGAGGTCTAATGAACCAATACACATCATTTAAAAGCAGTTGATTGCTTAATTAGGACGACAGCAATGTCGACAGCTCCTGAAGGATCTTTGTTCATAACCTTTGTCCTGCATTAAGCTATCGGACACCTGTAAAACCTGAAATTAACCTGTTTTGGCGGTCAGGTTGGAGGGGTTTTATTATATACATGTACAGTTAAGCCCTTCTAAATCGACTACCGAAACCAAGTCTAACTGTGGGTCATAGGGACAGACGATAGCTAAATGCATGACGAAAGTCATACAGAGAGCTCTTACAGCTTTCTGCATTATTTTCGTCCTGTAATAAATCGTCACTTATATTTAAAAAAAATCAATGTTTATTGATTTAGTGGACGCTTTAGTGGAGTTGCAATGTATGTACATGTATATAAATATGTTCAAGTCCAAGATACAAACTGACTTATATTCTGCATATTGGTGTTCTCCGTTTGAGTTGTCATAATTATAATGTTGTTTATATGTAATTGTTATATCGCCATTAGATGTTTACTTTGCCTGGGTTTTTCTGTTGTTGTTGTGTTTTTTGTTTTGTTTGTATTGGTTATGAATAACGTTTCATATTGTTGAATGTTTTTAATGATTATAATGCAATCAACTGTCGGGATGTGTTTGGAATTTTGTTATCTGTATCATATGTTTGAACGTTTTGGTTCCGAATATGATTTGGCGTTGCTATGTTTCTTCCCATATCATTTAAGGAATACTCAAGGAATACGAACTGCGAATGTACAGCCAAATTATATGTATGCCAGCATAGAAATAATTTACATATTTCGTTATTTTAAACACAACGCCAAAACGTACCAATTTAAACGTTTATGTTTATTTTAAATGAATTATAAGTGATAAAGCAAAATTCATTGTTATATGGCGTAAATAGTTTCCATCAGCACACATGGTCACCTGATTTAAGTATCAGCGTAGATTTGCCTTCCATTTCGTCTCAAAACATAAGTGAAGTGTCACACAATTTTGGTGAATTTCATCTGGATACACGCTGTTTATATAGGTACTCACAGGTTCACAAATGACAGCAAACACTGTGAACATGGCTGTGAAGAAGCTTAACTACAGTCATGTAGGCTTGCAAAGTAGCAGATTAAACCATGGACACGTTGCGTGCATATCAAGGAGCATCACTTCATCTCTTGTGGGACTTTCTATACAGAAGACAGAGTTAAATGTTCTGTGAATAATTGATTGCTTACTAAATGGGGCGAAACAAAATCAATCTCTACTTTGGTTTGATATAGTGCCATTATTAAACTTTTACCCTACAGAAACGCCGATTCTGATTATGCTCTGTTGTGCGTACTCTTTAGATAATAGGGAAATGATACCACAGTTTCTGTCAGGATAAAATATTCTTTTTTTCATAATGACATTATGTCAAACCAGCCAATTGATATTCATACTATCATTAGGTTGTGCGTATTATCCACAATGTAAAGGGTAGAGCAATTGCGATATGCATTTGTTTTATTGCTGTTGTTAGTAGAACAGAAACATGCACAACCAAAGATAAAAACAATTAAATGCTTTAGAATTTTACATTGTCCATGAAAATAGCATACGTCAACTTGGCGAGTTCTGCTAAAATGCTATTATATAAGTTCTGTTTATTCAGGTTCAGCTATTGCTGTGTGCATATAAGAACGCATTAGCGATAAAATAAATCATCACAGGAAAATGCTGTGGTAAACATGAAGCACAATTGTATCTGAATTGAGAGACGGCTATTTTCTTTTTTTGTGAGGGACACGAATCAATATTGTTCTTTGTAAACAGTGTAGACCAAGAATCCGCACGGTGTGTCATATTGCAGTTTTGTTTCTGTTTGTTTATGTTTTAAACAACTCCCTGAATATGCAGTGTAAGACTCAAAAGCAAGGCTCAAAAGCAAGACTCATAACGATATAAGGCTTAGTGCATGGTATTCAAATATATTTATCATGTGCTGTTCGTGTCATTGTTATTGCAATGCACTGAAACATCGCTATATTATGTAAAGGATACTCACTTGTTTGGACAGGCGGCTGCTAAACGCAGAAT
This sequence comes from Azorinus chamasolen, assembly GCA_963576725.1. NCBI lineage: Eukaryota > Metazoa > Mollusca > Bivalvia > Cardiida > Solecurtidae > Azorinus > Azorinus chamasolen. The sequence goes on from OY755242.1 coordinate 5,899,544, forward strand.
TGAATTCACGTCAGAGGAGCTTTCTGTATGACTTTTACCCTGTATTAATGCCCCACCTGTCTTAAAATCGATAACGATACTTATATAAAGTGGTGTTATGGTAATTGGTTCAGTAGTACTCCGCCTTTGGTATCAAAATGACAAGTGGTAGCATTGCTTCAACATGAAACCGTTTATATAGTTGCTTCGAAACATAGGTATCTAGAGGCAGTTAGCTTTAAGCAGATTGTTAATAGTCACATGACGAATCATACAGATATGAGTCAGTCTGACATAATGTAAAAGATGAGTCACGTTCGATTATAAGATTTACTTAACCTTTCGGCACCAAAACATGTCATCTGCAAAGATTATTGCCTGCTTTTGGTTTCAAAGCAGCGTTTTCTTCCATTTCCTTACAATAATATAATCGGCGTTAAATAGTTTGGATCCTGGCGAGATGTTGAATTACTCGGCCTCTACTCTGGATCCAAACTGTTTTCACAGTTCATACACCCAAAACAATGTTTTACATGCACCTATGGACATTGTGCATGAAATAAGATTCTCTCAATACTGCCTTGGCAGGTCGTTGCTGTCGTTACATATTGTTCGTTAAAAGTAAAGGCAAAACACGTGATCTGTTAAGTGCCCACTGAAAAGTAATAAGATATGGTAATAATTTACTCCAGGAATACGCCTTTCTATGCCTTTGCAAACAGAGCATCAGGGCCATCTCTGTTTGCTGATGATATAAAGAGAAATATAAAAATGCCTTTTGTCAATATGCTGTTATAACAAATCTATCTAATTAATATGCATGACGGCATTATTTTTTACATTATTATTCATGGAGTAAAGGCTTAAAGCGATAATCTCTACACGCATACCTTTGACGAAATAATAAAACATGGCGCTGGTTATGTTAAATTGTTCTTATGAACATTGTCAATTTGAACTTATATCGAAAGATGCTCGCGATACAAAATAAACCAGTTTTGTCGGTAGTTATAATTATCGTACACTACAACAGTGTCGGCCTAATCCAAATAGAGACTAGCTAAAACGCACCCGAATAACGATCGGCGTGTAACATCGATACCGGCGAGTATTCGATATCAAACACATAATTGCCTTCTTCAGGTAATGGTTATGCATTTTCAAATCGCGACGCATGTAGAGACCATTACTGTAACACTGCGAATGTTTGATGTTAAGCAAATATCCCCCCCCCCCTGTTTTAGTCAATATTTGTGTGCGTTTTATTTCAGTATATGTTCGCAATTTTATTTTATTATTTCATAAGAAATTACGATTGGAACTAGTAAGCGTTATTATTGGCTTGTCAAAGGCACTTTACTGTATATGTTGTTTTGGGACTTCTTCATTAAATGGTCCAAATAGAATTACCCCAATGGTAATAAGTTTAAAACCCGCATTATTGATCGACGGATAACCTTCAATGGTTGTAAAATGCTTTAACATGTACAGTGAAACCCCGCTAATGCGACCACTTAATAAACAGCCACTAATGTCGTCTAAAGCAGGTGGTTGCTTAATGCAGGACGAAAGTTATGCAGAAAGCTCCTATAGGAGCTTTCTGAATAACTTTCGTCCTGCATTAAGCTATCACCTGTCTCTGCCACCCAGTATTATGCCCCTTTTTGGTGGTCGCATTAGCGGGGTTTTACTGTAGTTGTATCTAAGGTCTGAGCAAATATGTCAGATTAATTTAATTACCTACGATCATTCCGATCAAAATCGGTAATCAATGACCGATTGGTTTGCGAGTCAAGGTATAGAATTACCCTGATTTCCCATAGTATTTGAATACTCACTATCCTCTCTCCAGGGATTGGTAAAGCTGAATACAGTAACTTGTTAACTGAACTTGTCCTAAGCGGCAATTCATTTAAGGAACACAAGAAACGGTCTGCATTACATCTGACCTGCATTAAGCTTCCACCGCTTAACCCATTCCCTCATATTGACGATTTTTGACGACTCTGTAAAAGTCACGTTGTGAAACCATTGTGATAAATAGAGCATTTGCTCATATAGGAGCAAGTGCTCTATTTATCACAATGATTTCAAGGTACAGAATTCTGAAATTGTCTTTTTCTCTAGTTAATGCTCCTATTCGGTAGATTTATTCAAGGATGTTGTATCAAAAAATAGCCTATGAGGTGATATGTCGAGACAGATCCTACTGTAAGTCAATTTGAAACCTTACGTATGCATTTATATTATACTGACATAGACACAAATATTGCATAGTTTTATCAAACGGCTCCTTCTGAAACAGTTCAACTTGTGTCTACATTTGTGTATTTTCCTGTTGAATGCTTGGGGTAAATATGGTCAGGGAAATTATCGACCAGGCAGTGTTTACTGAGTTATGAGAGTATGATTGTTGTGGAACAATTATTAATTTTCTTGTCAGAAGTTTGTATCGAATTGTCGGTTGTTTTAAGATTAATGTTAACGTTATGAAGACTAATCAAAATACTGGTTTGTAGGTGTACCCTCTAACTCATGACAACGTTTTTGAGTAATAACATCATGAAAACATGTATTTAATTTAATGAATTTTAATAAAGTCATCAAGAATACATGTATTTAATTAAATGAGTTTTATTAAAGTCATCATGAAGAATGGAAGTGTAGATGGTGATAGAGCCTGCGGTGTCAGATCTGTAGGTTTTAAGCAAACAGGGCAGACCCTGGTCAGACGGCGCTAATTGGACAGCGCTACAAATAAAGGTAAGAACGCATATACTTAAAACACGTTCTCTCCTATGCTATTTTTAGATCCTATCTTTTTTAATTAATCTACCGAAAAGGAGCATTAACTAGAGAAAATATTTTTTTTATAATTATGTAGTTTGAAACCATTGTGAAACCATATGCTCTATTTATATCAATGGTTTCATAATGTAAATTTTATAGAGGCGCAACAATGCGTCATTGGGGGGTATTGTGCTAATCGTCCTTTCCCCACCAAACTCTATGGTGTGACCATTCTTTAGAACCGTCTCCCACAGGGGTTGGTGGCGAAATAAAGAAGATATTCTTGATTTTGTTTTAGTTTACGCATCTTGCCTGGACCCCTGTATTGGAGTATTCTGATCTGGATCTCTCCTGTGTTTGCAAAGCAGTCAAAGGGCGTATATAGCATGTAAAGGGTTAAAAGTTTGTAACAATGTATATTGGCTACTAACATTGTTGTGCTTTAGATGTGATTAGATGTAATTATAGCATTGTAGAAATGTTTTTAATATGATCCATTAAACAGTATGCGGTTCATCGTATCTGTACACAATGAATATTAATTCAAGCAATGCTGCTATCATGAATAGTAGTTACCTGCATTATTATAATGACACACACAAATCATTTATTTAAACTACGGTAAGAAATGTAGCATAATATTCATATAATTCATATGATAGACCAAACCATTTATTAGGCGATGATAGGCAGGGGTACCTCAAGGTTTTATATTGGGTCCACTTTTGTTTCTTGTATTTATAAATGACATTGTTTCTGAAATTAACTCGAACATTCTTTTGTTCGCTGATGATACTAGTTTGTACCTCATTGTTGAACATGCTCATACATCGGCAAATATCCTTAATTCTGATATAAGTAAAATAACCACCTGGGCTAAAACCTGGCTAGTATGTATCAATCCATCTAAAACCGAATCGTTATTGATATCGCGTAAAAAGAACAAATCAATGCACCCTCCGTTAATTATGCTGCAAGAACAAATTATTGAAGTCGAATCACATAGGCATCTGGGTGTTCTCCTTTCAAATAAAGGTAGCTGGAATACTCATATCGAATATATTAAATCAAAAGCTTTGAATCGAATTAATATAAGGCGTAAACTCAAGTATGTTCTAAATAGGAAATCCCTTGAAATAATATATTTGTCTTTCATAAGACCACTATTGGAGTATGCAGATGTTATTTGGGATAACTGTTCAATTCAAGACAAAACTGACCTTGATGAAAATACAACATGAAGCTGCTAGAATATCTACAGGGACTACTAAATTAATATCCATTAGCGAATTGAATAAAGAAGTAGGATGGGAATCACTTGAAACCAGAAGATCGAAACATAAACTGACTCTGTTTTATAAGATGTTACACAGTGACACACCACCGTACTTATCATCACTTGTTCCGCCACTTGTCGGAAGCGAAACTAATTATAGCTTAAGAAACTCGAATAATATACGGACTATTCAATCACGGACTAAACTGTACCACGATTCCTTTTTACCATCAGTTATTCGACAATGGAACTCTTTACCAGCTTACGTGCGTGACTCTCATTCTTTAGGATCCTTTAAAAAAGCCTTGAATAGAAATTACTTATACTCAGTACCTACCTACTACTATACAGGGACGAGACAAGATCCAATACTCCACACAAGACTTCGAACTAACTGTAGCTCATTGAGCCTAAGTCTCTTCAATAAAAACATTGTAGAAAGTCCCTTGTGTGAATGTGGTGAGGTAGAGGGTGCTGATCATTTTTTCTGTCATGTCCAAGATATCATCATCTAAGACATGAACTTTTTTCTAAAGTTAACCCAATATGTACTGTCACTACAAAGTTGCTACTCATGGGCGACATATCTTTGACTCTTGAAGACAATGAACAAATTTTTAAAGCTACACAATATTTCATTATTAGAAGTAGATGGTTTTGATTATGAAGTTCGAAAACCCTACTTAGATAACTCACAGCGCTGATTGCACCCCTTCCAAACAACCGTTCCTATATTCCAAAATCCTAGGTTTCTAGTTTCCAATTTTTCTGTTTGTTTATTTTTTATTTATTTATTGTTTTACCAAAATCTTCGTGTCCACCTTTTCTTTCTTTATATACTAGTTTGCCTAAAATATTGCTTTTTTTCTATTTTGATGTCATGCATAATTCTTAATCATTGTTATATGTTACCAAGCGTAAGAAGCCTGTACTTGATTTACTAGTATGTAACATACATAACGTGATGCAGCAGCTCATTTTAGTACTTACTACTGATTGTGATTGACACACTTTACAAATTATACCTGTATATACTACCCGATAGAATACTTCGTAGTTTTGATAATGTTAGTATTATAGTGACAAACATCAAAACTAGTGCTGACTTCATACGCTGGTATATTATACCCTGTTATGACATATTCATGAGGAGTAGCTACGCCATATCTTTTGTAACATACTGTTTCAAGGAGAGGATCTATATAAGCTGTTAGCTTTCGATCCAATCCTTTTTCTCATATGTTGATGCAATTTCTGAATTGTATGTAACTGAAAGAAATAAAATATGTTTAAACTAAAGCTGTACGTAAAAGTCTTAACCCTTCGCTTGCTGAATTTTAAAATACATTTCTCCTTCTTTACCCATGTCCTGTGGTATAAGTACATATATCTTCACTGTCTACAAATATTTCGTTGTGCAATCACTGCTGTGGAGTGCACTGGTTGCACAATCAACTTGCAGGAGCTGTCTCATCTGGGTCTGCAATATTTACAGGTAGGTATATTGACGTGAATAGCAAGCGAAGGGTTAAAATGCTTTTAAATGTATATGAAGTAAAGAGTTAACTTGTTTTTCAGAACCAAACCATATCCGGTAGGGCGTATAAGAGATGTAAAGATGTTCACATAGCTCATCCAATTACATATTGTCAGCGGATTTACAGATTGAATCTAAACTGTTTGCCAGTATAATGTGACAACCTCTGCATCTGAAGGTCTCACTTGATAGCAGAACATTATCGGATGCAATATTTACACTTTCAACACCACTGCCCAATGTGTGATGGCATCTGCATACAGTCTAGATCCAGATGAGACGCCGAATAAGTCTGTGTTGCATCAGAATTCCAGATATCACTGATTTAACTACCGAGTAAAAATGTAGTATCATTTTTAGACGAAAATGTGAAATGGTTAAAGGACAATCCGTCCTACATACGGTGGCTAGTCGGTGTTATCCAGTCCATGCTGGTACCGCACATAGGGAATCAACGATAATACGAGTAGTATACCAAAAAAACAATCACGTATGCTAATTTACCAATGTACAGTAAACATCTCTAAACCAGAATGTAGTATAAATATCGGTCTTGGAAATAGGTGGCAGCTCAATGCAGTGTTAACGGCATGCAGAAAGCTGTTTGCATGGTTTTGTCCTGCATTAAGCAGCCACCTGCCGAAATGTATCTAAATTCTTCTCTACTAGTTTCGGTTTAGAGGCGTGTTAATGTACATCTTTCTTCAAATACTCGTAATCAGTGTCCGTTGGTAAGACAACTTGAGTCATAATGAGACGCCGAGTTATGCTATTTCTCATCGTTATTCAAATTTATGCAATGGTCGTCACAAAGTCATAATCAAAAGTGTTGAATGTTGAAAGATTTGCTCTGTGGCTCATCTGGATTCGAACTGTTTGAACCTGTGTACTGAATTGAACAGCCAGTTTTAGAGGGTTTACTGTATACATATTGGGTATAGGTTCACCGTTGTTTGCCTCCAAGTGAAGCATATATCTTGCTATAGTAACACTTGGTTGGACAATATGATGTAGTGTACTCATTTGGGAGTCAGTAATGTGATCGAATGGGAGCTTTCCGTGTAAACCTCGACCCCCATTAAGCTATTACCTATCATTAAGGCCCATAATTAAACCCTTTTTCCGATGGTCGATTTAGAAATGTTCTGTTGTATATTCAGTACAATATACGATGTTGTTAGAAAGGTATCACATTAACGGCTCGCTAGTGTTGCCACATCATTTTTTAACACAGGATAATGTAAAGACAAGTGGTTGCTTAATACAGTACAACACAAATGCAGAAGCTGCATATGAGCTTTAGGCATAGGTTATGTCCTGTATGAAGCAACCGCCTGTTTAAGAATCAAAAGTTATTCTTGTTCTAAAAATTGAATACCGCTTAAGCCGGTGCTAGGGGGTGTGAGCAGTGTTGCACTTTCAATTACTGTTCATGAACAGACTCAATAAAACCGAGTCTGCAATTTTCACTTTTTGTGTTGCAATTTTTGCTCTCAGGGGATCACCTCCCTTCATAATTTATACTTCTTTTGAGCGATATCATTAGTGAGACTTTACTATAGTTCTAATCCAAACTCAGGTACAATGCTTAAGTATATTATACGTAGTTCAACTCCTTTGGCTGAGTGCAGTTTCTGGTGTTTAGTAGAATTCTGAGATTGCTTATATTAATGAAAGAAGAATCAGCTGAGGTTTTATATTATACAAAAACAGCTTGGTATCGATCTTCTTTCACTACTTTCGTAACCATTCTCAAGTTATTAGCGTACGTATTTGCATTTACAAGTATTGTAGACCCATATGAGACAATTCTAAGGATAGCTGTCTCATGAAGGTCTGCACTTATTGCCATAATAACTCATTGGCTACAATTGGTCCAAATTTAGAATGATTCAAATCATTAACAAACATACATGACGTTACATTTACATTTTTGTTCAGCAGGAGAATGCTAAATGGCCACATAGGATAGATATATGTCTATATAGAATTACCATAAAGCGTCACCGATTACATATGCTCCTCCTGATTTGCATGCACGGGTCGATCAGAAATGGATGAAAGGAAACCATAACCTTTTGCATACCGAGAGGGACTGCATTGTCATTTGCAAACAGTATGGATCAAGATCTGAAGGATCCTAGTGGAGCCCTCTCATCAGGGTATGCACTGTTTGCCATGGTAGATTTCTCTTTCATAACATCTCTGAATAATCACGGTAAGTTTGACCTGTTGAATAGTGGAATAGTCCGTTCGAAACATCAGCGTTGAAGGGTTTAAGTATGTGGCAAGATGTAATATAGGATATGATACTGAGCTATCACTTACAAACAGGAATTATATTAGTCTGGAAAACTCCTATTTTGTAACAAATTATCTCTACTCAAACTTAAGTTGTGTCAAACCACTTTACCCTTTCCCGCATAAACATTAACCCTTTCGCTGCCAAACTCTGTCGTCTGCTAACTTTGTCGTATGCTACAAATGTTCATTCTTTTGATTTTCTTCATTTTTGTTTCAAAAACATAGTAACAGTAACAAACAGTTTGGATCCTGATGAGACGCCGAGTTACTCGGCGTCTCATCTGGATCTAAACTGTTTGCATAGGTAATCACAGATCCGGCATTAGCAGCGAAAGGGTTAACATGACAAATAATGCATGTATGAATATTACATGACTGAGTGGTAATATCTCGCAATGGAAACGGGATTATGTTGCCATGGAAGTCTAATCTTTCTCAAGCGACACTTATATTAATAAATATAGACGTTTTTAAAGGCAAGCGGTTGTTTAACGCAAAATAAAACAATGGGGACAATTATTGCAGGAGTTTTCTGCAAAATGTTCGTCCAGCCTAAGCTACCATCTGCCTTTAACCCATTCCCTCATATTGACGACTTTTGACGACTCTGTAGAAGTCACTTTGTGAAACCATTGTAATAAATAGAGCATTTGCTCCTATAGGAGCACATGCTCTATTTATCACAATGGTTACAAACTACACACCTCTAAAATTTTCTTTTTCTCTAGTTAATGCTCGTTTTCGGTAGATTTATTCAAAGAGGTTGTATCTAAAATAGCCTACATTCGCCTTTACATTAATAGAGGTTTGCTGTTCTTGTATATGGCTTTATAAACAAACAGAGTAGACATTGATCAGACGGTCCCTGCAGGAGCAGTCTGAATTGAATCATATTGTTATACAGCTTAAATCCTGATTAGATACCCGTCGTCTTATCGGGGCACAAACTGTTTACATACGGTATCACATCACTGCTAGGATGCAGATATTTAAATAAGTGTCTCTTTGAGTGTAGTATAATACACTTTCAAATTTAATTTGTTCTCCTTCTATAGAATCAAAGCAAATTTCGACTAGAAAAAGCTAATGTCACTCAGAGTATTATCTGAATAAAAGTTGTTTGTACAAAAGCTTTGTCAGCGGTTTTATATGTATGTGCCGTATGTAATGATTAATTGAACAAACGTACAGATTGCAATGTAACAATTTCTAAGAATTTGTTTTGAAGGCATAACTATGTTAGCAATACTTTACCAGATCACTATTCGAGCACGACATATTAGCCTCTGTTTGCAGAACTATTATAATGTCATATAAATACCTGCTTATGTGGCTATGGCAGAACTAAATAGTAAAAACAATTAATGCTCCTTTTTGGCAGATTTATTTAAAGAGGCTGGGTCTAAAAATGACCTATAAGGTAATTGGTTAAACTAAACTTCGGCTATAAATTGTTAATGATGTCAACATTTCTTACATAAAAATTGCTACGTAAACGGTTCATATTTGGACCAGACAACAAGCCAGTTTTAAGTATATATGTGCGAGGGAAAATGTTGTTTTTACACTTTTCCGTTAAAAGTAATATGTTATACTATAATAAAATATATATGTTTTCATCTCAATTTCATGAATCTTACCGTCACAAGGTTCCCCTCGATTTGTAGTGCGTTTTACAAACAATGCGTTTTCATCATCATTTAACTTACTATTAACATGTCTAATGATATTATTCAGAGCAAGTAAGCATTATTCACTGGTTAGTCCGCTAGTATGAGTAGGTGATATCAACGTTTTGTGTATTGATTTTTTTACCTGTAATTTCGGGGCGTGGGTGTACATGTACATATTCATCTATGAATGTATGAATTTGTGTTCCTCAAAATGTTTCAGTCAGAGACACAATATGTTCATTGTTTACAATCACCTTTCCCGAATCTACACATACAACAAAACATATATTTATTTACAAGGTTTTGTGAACTGGTGTACATCAATATGCAGTCGCAATGGACGAATCTTGATTTACATTTTCCAACAGTTTGCATCAGGATTAGTAGCTCATCTTGACCCTAAGAGTTTGACACCATTTAGAGAAGACATTTTCGACTCCCGAAACCATTGAACCTTGCAGATATTGGAGAAAATCCACCATAACACTTAAAATCAGATGCGTGCGCATGAACAGTATTTGGCAATAACAGAGTTAAATAAGGAGTTTAGAGTAGTTCATGTACATCTACCTGAGTAGTAACTGTGGCTATACAGATTATGTAGAACATAACGTCACACTTAGGCCTGCTATTAACGAATCTGTGATACTTTATTTTGCATTCAGATTCACATTACACATTGTCGTATAAACATTGCAGCAAAGGTAAGTGTCGCATCGACGTTGAATGTAGCACTTGACGTTATATTTCGCAAAACTGCTGACGCTAAATGTCGGAACAACGCTAAATGTCGCAAAACCTGGCGCTATATGTCACAACAAACTGTACCGCCGCTATATGTCGCAACATCAAAGCTTCATGTCGCACTTCTTTATAAGCACTCATTTGTAGTATCATTGCGCTTGTGTAAGCCCCCGAAGTATCTTGGAACAGGATGTTTCAGTTTTAACATATTTTATTTCATCCAGCGTATATACATGAAAGATGTGTACTACAATGATATGCAAAACATGGTTTAACAATAAATTTCAGACAGTTCTAAAAAGCTTTATCGAGGTCCTTCCCTTTCCCGGAGTAAATTATATTAAATGTAACATAATTTTTAATATTCACGGTTCATCATTGTTCTTCACTTTATACAATATTTAATATGACTTACGTCGGGAGCTTAAACTAGGACAGTAATACCACGAAATAGTACTTATGAATGGATGGGACATTTAACGCAGATGTTGCGACATATAGCAGCAGTACAATTTGTTGAGATATTTGGCGTTACATATAAGACATACAGCACCAGGAGGTTTTGCAACATTTAGCGTTGGTTCCGACATGTAGCGTCAGCCTTGCGGCATATAACGTCAAGTGTGACATTTAGCGTCGTAGTGACATTTGACGTTGCTACAGACATCTCCAGACACACGGATTATAAGTATTCTATTAACCCATTCCCTCGTATTGACGCCTTTTGGTGTCTCTGTAAAAGTCACCTTTTAAACCATTGTGAGCAAAATTAATGCTCATGTTTTCACAATGGTTTCAAAACTACACAATTCTAAAATGTTCCTTTTTTCTAGTAAATGCTCCTTTTCGGTAGATTTATTCAAAGAGAATTGGTCTAAAAATAGCCTATGACGTAATGGGTTACTAGACATTATACCCTATATTTAAGCTTTTAAGCTGACAACGTAGCATTTGCTCAACGCATTAAAGGTAAGTTGCCCTGTGTTCTTAGCTTACATAATTAAATTTCGTGTTGCCACTTCTTGACCGAAACTAATAAGTTGCGATTGTTTTTGATAAATGTGAATACTTTTCACTTTAACTTTTTCTGCTCTCTCATTGTATTCGATGGCGCCGATTCCATTATCGGCATCAACAGTCGACAGCGCCAGTAAACAAACCGCTGACACCTTTTGTACAAAAAGCAAGCTCCGATGTTTTGTCTTTATTTCTTAGGAGAAATTCGATGTACAAATAGAGTACAGTTGCACAAATACGACCACTCAAACGAAGTATAATTCCGAATTTATAATAAAACAGACGGTAGCTTAATGCAGGACAAAGGTGGAACAGAAAACTCCTATACGAGCTTTCCATATCAGTTTTGCCCTGCATTAAGCAACCACCTGTTTTTACAGTCTCCTCTGTTATAGACCATGCAGTATCTTTACTCAACTGTACATCGATTGCATCTGACATAGCCAAAGGTTAATTCATAAGTATCATACATGTAGAACTTTCAGTTTGTATCAATGTGATTACATGTAGAGAATGTGTGTTTACCTCTAGACATTTTATATCATTAACTATTCACCTGATAGAAACGAACTTCCGAGCCCATTAGGAGCAGTCTCGCCAGTGTCTTATTTGTTTGCTATTGAATTGTATTGATCTGATTCTACAAGTTCTGCCAATGTAAATCAGTACGTGTTCATATACCAGTATAAAGTCCAACTTCTTCTTACATGAATATTCATAAAGTAAGGATGTACAGTAATCCGACCAGCAAAAAGGGGTATAATTCACCGTGGCAAAGGCAGGTGATAGCTTAATGGAGCTTTCTGCATAACTTTCGTCATGCATTAAGCAACCACCTGCTTACAAAGACAGCCTTGTTTATTCATTAAGTGGTCGTATTAGAGGGTTTTTACTGTATATAAAGTGTGCATATTGCGGAGTATTTACCAATGTCTAGTGTATATTTGAGAATCTGCAATGGAAATTGTTACAAATCGCTGTGTCTACATACGGTCACTTACCCCAATGTCTGACAAGAATTTATACACGGGGGCACGGGGGGGGGGGCTATATAGAGATAAATGGAAGTGTCTGCAGTACTTTCGTTCTGCATTAAGCATGCACCTGATTCTAAAGACATATATATATCTGTTCAGTGCAACAGTAAGAGACGATTCCAAAGAGTGGTAAAAACAGTATAGTTGTCGGAGAAATAAAGAAGTTATTCCTGAAAATGTTTTGATTTATGCAAATTATCTGGACCTCCGTGTATTCATTAAGTGCACGCTGCAGATATTTTCTATTGCATTCAGAACTATAATTATATTAAATACAAGACTATTTAAGGTTCGGTGTGCTTTATGTCCAAAGCTGCATTACGATTAAGTTCAAAAGTATTAAATTGATTCAGTTCACGTTAATATAGAAACTAAAACAAGTGATAAAATATACATTTGAATAAAATAGTCATAAAATAGTAACGAACTTAATCGATATTTCGCAGAGTTGCGTGTGAAAATATACTTCGACGTCGTTCACAATAGAAAACAGCTGATACTCTTGAGTTCCGTGTGGGTTTTAACGAGGAACTTCGAGCAGTTGTAACATGGAGTCGCTCGTTCAGTTTTACCAGAGATCGCTCGTGCGTTTTACGAGGTTTCGGTCCTGGTTTAACGAGGTTTCGCCTGTGTAGTTATATATGCCGTCGCTTGAACGAACATTACCATCTCAATTTTAAATGTATTTTTGCTTTTATTTGTACTAGTAGCCTGATGTGTACTTATACTTCAAATCGCGTATAATTATGTTAAACTGTAGTTATAAACAGTATTATTTATATAAATATGATCTCATATCTATTGGAACTGAATGAAATGTACTATAATGAAGGCCAATTGATACTAGTGCAGTGCTCATAATATTGATTTACTGTCAATAGTTTCTGATGAAATCAATATTACATGTACATGTGCCCTCAATAACAATTTCAACGCTGAATGCCCAGGTTGGAATATCTCACCGGTGTTTCACTACACAGTCACTTCAGTTTAAACAGTATTAAACTTGCTAAAGCATGTTAAATGAAAAACAGTACAGATCCTGTTCAGATGGCTCCCCTGTGAGTAGGGACTCGTGTATTTAGGACTCATCTGATACATTCAACAATGTATGAGGGGGTTTGTTAACACTCAGCTAGATCTAGTTAGACCACTAAATGATATGTTAGTAGAACAGGGATACGCTATCCATCGTAACACAAATAAATCATATAAAAGGAGACATCATTCACACCGGGACCGAAACAATAAGAAACCGTCGAAATGCTTACTCGTCTAAAGTATTAAATGTTAGTTTGAATTATTTCCCTTTAAATATATGAAACATTGGTCAATATGGGTAAATGTACGAAAGACCGGCGGTGACATTTCCACTTCAAGATTTCACACACTAGAATTCATGATTTCACGATTTCACAATTTCACGATTTCATGATTTCATGATTTCATGATTTCACGATTTCACGATTTCACTTCAAAATTTCACAATTTCACGATTTCACGATTTCACAATTTCAAGATTTCACGACTTCACAATTTCTCGATTTCGCAATTTCAACCTCATGTAAAATCTTTTAGCCACGTGGCATGCTGACGTAATTAAGGCAACAGAGTGGCTCTCGCCCTTGAAATCAGGATGGCAATTTAAAATCCATAAATACACCTTTCTACACCTTTGCAAACAGGCTAGACCCAGCTCAGACGACTCCTATAGGATTTAATCTTATTTAAAATCCATGATGTCATTATTTCTTACAGTTTATTATTAATTAAATTATCCTCCAGTACAGTGTCATACAAACATAAGACAATGATTTAACACAATAAACACATGATTGGCAATTCTCATGCATGAATATTCATGCAGGAAAGGGTTAAACAATATTGATGGTGGACCATGAGCACAAGCTACATGCAAAATATGAAGGCCCTCGGTCCTACAGTTCTGGAAGGGAAGATTGTCATAGTTTTCCGCCGTTTCTTTCATCGTGGCTTTTACTTCAACATGTGCGTTTTGATGACGTCATAACAATTCAAATGGACTAATTGAAATCATGAAATCGTGAAATTGTGAAATCGTGAAATTGTGAAATCGTGAAATTTTGAAGTGAAATCGTGAAATCGTGAAATTGTGAAATCGTGAAATTGTGAAATCGTGAAATTGTGAAATTTTGAAGAGAAATCGTAAAATCGTGAAATTGTGAAATTGTGAAATCGTGAAATTGTGAAATTTTGAAGAGAAATCGTGAAATCGTGAAATTGTGAAATCGTGAAATTTTTAAGTGAAATCGTGAAATTGTGAAATCATGAAATCGTGAAATCATGAAATTTTGAAGTGAAATCGTGAAATCGTGAAATTGTGAAATCGTGAAATCGTGAAATTTTGAAGCGAAATCGTGAAATCGTGAAATTGTGAAATTGTGAAATCGTGAAATCATGAATTGCTTTGTGTGAAATCTTGAAATGGAAATGTCACCGCCGGTCTTTCGTATAAATGGCTTAAATGAAACTGTTTCCCATCTGATTATATCCACATGTCATGCTCACCTTGTACTGGTAGTCATAATGGATGCTATGTATTTTGGTAAATTGTCCAAGTTATTTTCCTGGTAACATACTCCTTCCTCTCATATATCAACTACTCATCCATGATAGCAAAAACTAACTCATCAGATGTATCCAGAATTGCACTAACGCACAGATTCTATCGAGATTTTGTTGAGAATTATGGATATTTTCACGCCGATAGAAAATTCAAATGGAAATCATGTTACGCAGATATTCAATCATTTTTACGACTATAACATACTCAAGAGGTTTGAAATAAAACAAGTTTTAGATTTGATGATTAACTTGAGAATAATATAAAGAAGCACATTACGTAAATGGTGAGTTTTACATTGATTTGTCAATAAAGCAGAGTCTCGCTATAGCGAGATAATGATTTATAAACATAAGGAACTGTAAAGGAAGACAGTTGCCTATCACTGTACTGCATGAATACTTATATAAATGATAATGACGTTATGAATATTAATTAGATTAATTGCTATAATAGCACATAGACACAGGAATGATTGGCCTTGACAAAAACTGTAACATCGTATCAATTTTATATCATAAGCAAACAGAGCAGACCCAGGTCAGACGGTTCCTATAGGAGTCGTTTGATCTGGGTCAACTCTGTTTGCAACTTTAGGCGTAGAAATGCGTATTTATGGAGCAAAGGTTTACTTAACCGTACTTTCTCTCTTCCTCGTTTGTTTCAGCAAGATGTAATATAGTTTCTTCACGCAAGCTACAACATAATTATTGCGCATTGAATACTTCACACAAAAACTTACTATCACCCGCGAATTTATCTTAGTGAGGCGAATTTCCTTTTCCGAATTACATCCTCTTCAAATAATTATCTTCAATGTGATACTCTTGTCACGTAATTTTGTGCCTAAATTAGTTCTTGCCCTGCTGTGAAACAACAATATCTGCTTAACGTTGGATCTTATGCAAAATTCACTACTTCTGATTCGAACAAGCTTTTAAGAAACTATTGAGCGAGTGTCAAACAGCTTTGATTCTGATGAGACGTCGACTTACTCGGTGCGTAATGAGAAGCCAAACTGTTTGCAAATGTGAGTCGGGTCGCGGAGGGCCTTGTAAGGGTTTAGTTATCGACAGTATTTAATCACAATACCTCGATGTAGTAACCTCAAAACGTCATGCTCTTGAAACGAAAATGAAGGAAATTGCCGTTTTGTCAATCTGTGTGTAAATATATGTGGTTAAAGTATCTACTTGTCAATCTGTCAGTTTGTAAAATATATGTGGTTAAAGTAGCTACTTGTCAATCTGTCAGTTTGTAAAATATATGTGGTTAGAGTAGCTACTTGTCAATCTGTCAGTTTGTAAAATATATGTGGTTAAAGTATCTACTTGTCAATATGTCAGTGTGTAAATATATGAGTATGTGGTTAAAGTAGCTACTTGTCACTGTCAGTTTGTAAAATATATGTGGTTAGAGTAGCTACTTGTCAATCTGTCAGTTTGTAAAAATATATGATTAAAGTATCTACTTGTCAATATGTCAGTTTGTAAAATATATGTGGTTAAAGTATCTACTTGTCAATCCGTCAGTTTGTAAAATATATATGGTTAAAGTATCTACTTGTCAATCTGTCAGTGTGTAAATATATGAGTATGTGGTTAAAGTAGCTACTTGTCACTGTCAGTTTGTAAAATATATGTGGTTAAAGTAGCTACTTGTCAATCTGTCAGTGTGTAAATATATGAGTATGTGGTTAAAGTAGCTACTTGTCACTGTCAGTTTGTAAAATATATGTGGTTAAAGTAGCTACTTGTCAATCTGTCAGTTTGTAAAATATATGTGGTTAGAGTATCTACTTGTCACTCTGATAGTTTGTAAATATATGTGGTTAGAGTAGCTGCTTGTCAATCTGTCAGTTTGTAAAATATATGTGGTTAAAGTATCTACTTGTCAATCCGTCAGTTTGTAAAATATATATGGTTAAAGTATCTACTTGTCAATCTGTCAGTGTGTAAATATATGAGTATGTGGTTAAAGTAGCTACTTGTCACTGTCAGTTTGTAAAATATATGTGGTTAAAGTAGCTACTTGTCGATCTGTCAGTTTGTAAAATATATGTGGTTAGAGTAGCTACTTGTCACTCTGATAGTTTGTAAATATATGTGGTTAGAGTAGCTGCTTGTCAGTCTGTCAGTTTGTAAAATATATGTGGTTAAAGCTACTTGTCAATCTGTCAGTTTGTAAATATATATGATTAAAGTATCTACTTGTCAATCTGTCAGTTTGTAAAATATATGTGGTTAAAGTATCTACTTGTCCATCTGTCAGTTTGTAAAATATATGTGGTTAAAGTATCTACTTGTCAATCTGTCAGTTTGTAAGTATATGTAGTTAAAGTGTCTACTTGCAAAGCGTTTTAAAATGTCCACGAGTTACATAAATCATTTGTTCATTTGGTGAAAATAAAAGTATCGCAAACAAAACCGATCGACAAAATGCTGAAGAAGTAATTAGCTGCGGGTTCACAGGGGTCTGGATCGCTTCATGGGGGTATATATGTACTATATAATAACAAGGGTTCCAACTAGCAGAACGGATATCCGTGTACCACGAGTACAAATATGACTGTAATTGTGACAATTTAAATGATAATTTCGTAATTATTTCGGCTATTGAAAGCCAATATATTTTTCTATCAAATAAATATAATCTTATAACGGTAACTTATGATCAAGTATCAATCAAACAATGATTTTCTCAAAATTTCACGTGTTTTTAGGGTCATTGACAAACGTTCGTTCACTCCGGTTTCACTGTATCACAGCAATAACCTGGCAAAGTGCAGTTCAAAACAATGGCGTGAGTCAATAAAACGAATCAATTCCAACACCCTGCTCCAATTATTTAGTCCCCAGCATCAAAAGAATGATGTAAAACTAGCGAGTTTTGTCAGTTTGCGTCAAATCGTCGAGGAAGGAGCCATTGTACGTGACGTCACGGATTTTCCAACTTTTCCTTCGCTCATCCAATGAAATGGCTCCATTCAAATTTGTTGCAAAATGGCAGCGTCCGAAATAGAAACATAACGACAGACGGAAAGGCCGCTGTTGCTAGTTGCTTATTTATTAAGAGGACACAACAAAAATTTGTTAAAAAACCGTCGAAAAATGTTCGGATTACATGGTATTAAGCTGTCAATACATTACAATACTCCTGCACACAAGTGAACACTTGTGACCACGCTTCTGGAAAGAAAAGGCACCGACGTGCTTCCCCATCCCCTTTACAGTACAGACCTGCCCCCGGCGACTTCTGTTTGTTTCTAAACATGACAAAGTTCCTCCAGGGCCGCCGATTTCGGACTAGAACAGTAATTGGGTCTGCCATCTATCAAATCTGACTTCAACAAAGCATTCCAAGGATGGATTTCACGGCTGAAAGTTTGCCTTAGTGTTAAAGGGAATACGTTGAGGGAATGAAGAATGTTGCACGGCGATTTGTTTGTTTGTTTCTTTTTTATAGGGCAAGGTTCGCTATTAATTGAATGGTCCTCGTAAGACGAGATCCAAATATAAGCAGACATTTATTTTTTCACAGAATGTGAAAATACATACTAAGGATATACATACATATTAGTTGGTGATGTAACACCCTACTCTCCAGAGTCAAACTATCTAAAAACTGTAATATTTATTTAAGACATGTGTGTTGTTGAAATCTAATATGTTCGATACACACATGTTAGCATACTAGAATAAAGTTTGAATAAACAAATCAACAATTTCTGTTATTTGTTATATTCGTGGTTTTGTTTTTTGTTTTGTTCTCTTGTTCTCTCTTTTTTATGTTTATATTTGTGTTGGTTTATTTGTTTGTTGTTTTGTTCTCTCTTTTTATATTTATATTTTTGTCGGTCTGTTTGTTTGTTGTTTATTGTTAACCTTTAACCTTTACATGTATCATGGTATAAAACTGATGATTATAAATCAGTTATTGGAGAGCTGCATGATACAACCACATAAGATAACATCAAAGACAAAAACAACTTGTATGGTGAAATATTGTATATTGACATGCGGCCACTTAATATTCCTGTTGTAACAAACAGCAGAATCTGTCTTAAGCGACAATCATAACAAAGGTCTAACTATGGGTCTTTATGGCGGGCGGTAGCTTAATACGGAAACAAAGTAGTCCTATAGGAGCTTTCTGCGTTTCTTTCGCCCTGTATTAAGCAACCACTTTTTGTCCAATCAATAAAAGGTCGCATAAGACAGGATTTATTGTATATGTCTGCTCAGATCTGCTCGGATCTGAAACATTGTGACTTGCATCTGATTCGTTTAAGCTTTTGAGAACCATTTACTGAATGTCAAACAATGTTCAGATGAAACGTTGTGTATGTTTAGTCTTTCATCTGGTTCCAAGCTATTTATATATTATGTACATGTGAACTCACGTTTAGCAGGATAGAATTTAACCCTTATCGTGCTGAAAAATAATATCTGCTCAAAGTTTGATCTGGGCAATTTGGACTTCTTCCAATTTGATCAAACTCTTGAGAAAGTACTGACCGATTATCAAACAGGTTGGACCCTGACAAGGTGCCGAAATTCTCAGCCTCACACTTGTATCTAAGCGTTTTGATATGATGGCAAGGTCGATATAAGCAGGATAAGGTATTAACATCATTTCTAAGAAAAGGTGTGCCACTATTACGTCATTGTAAGGAAATGCTTACCTAAACATGACAAAAACAGATAAACAGTGGTGTAGTGCAGGTAAAAGGTTGGTTGATAAATATAGTAGAGATATGCAGAGACCTTCTTAAGCGGGTACTGCTCTTCATGAAAGAACATGCATATGATTTAAACCAGATGATTACTTAATGCAGTGCGAAAACAATGCAAAACGCTCCTATGTATTGTAATTATTTGTCCTGTATTAACCCGTTCCCTCGTATAAGCTATTTTAAGATCCCGCCTCTTTGATTTAACTCTACCGAAAAGGTGCCCGTACAAGAGAAAAATAACAATTTAGAAAATTGTATTTTTAAACCATTGTGATAAAAACAACATTTGCTGCATAAGAACAAATGCTCTATTTATCACAAACGTTTCAGAAAGTGCCTTTTACAGAGGCGTCAAAAGTCATCAATATGCGGGAATGGGTTACGCCCAGTCCAGAACTAAATACCCTTTGATTGGTCGTTACATAGAGTTGTTCTGCACGCCTGTTTCAAAAGACTTCGATTTTCTATTACAGTATAAAAGGTTTAACTCTATACCGACATCCATTATTTCATACTAAGAATCATAACACTTTAACCCATTCCCTCATATTGACGCCTTTTGACACCTTTGTAAATGTCACTTTTTGACACCATTGTGATAAATAGAGCATTTGCTCCATACTAGCAAATGCTCTATTTATCACAGTGGTTTCAAAACTACACAATTCTAAATTTTAACTTTTCCATAGTCAATACTCCTTTCCGGCAAGTTTATTCAAAAGCGTTTGTGTCTAAGTCATGCCTATGAGGGCATAAGTTAAATAATGAATATTCAAAGTCAAATGGCCAGCTAGTTTTAACAACGAAGTTCACCGAATATGAAAGGGTAAATTGAGACAATGAAGTTTGAAGATTTGACAAACAGTAAAAAAAATCTGACAAAACGGTTTCTCTGATCTGGGTCTACATTGTGTTCAAATTTCAGCACACTAGTTTCCCCACATGCAGACTGTTAACATATAATTCTTATATTCTCATACTATCTAGCTCCTAATGCAATTGCTTATTATATTTTATATAAGATAATTAAATATATTGCATAATTGTAATTGCGTATCCTCGTGGAACCCTCTGATCTTGCTCTACATTGTTTGCAAATGTTAGAACAATTGTTTCCCGTATTCAATAAATTCTCGTATTTGCAGTCGCTTTAGCTCTTAAAAGTACAAATATGAGTCATGCAGGAAACACCGCATACAGAACAAACAGCCACCCGAACAGCAACACAAGAAAACACAGTAAATGTACATAACTATCAAAAACATAATGAGACGCACAAAGACAAAACAAACTTACAATAGGGGCTTGGAACGGTCAGTGACAAAAGTAGTTAATATCATTTATGTACGAGATTTATGTTTGATCTCATCATTGTCATAAATGTCCTCTGTAGTCCATCTGATCTAGCTCTAACACTGTTGGCAAAAATCAATTCTATTAGTTTCCCGCATTGAAATATTCATATTATCATACTCTTTAACTCTTCATGCTTATGAGTATGGCCCCCTTGATCTGAGTCTGCACTGGTTGCAAATGTCAGATCACTGGTGTCTCGCATTCAGGGGGTTAGCAACTATTATCATATTGTCAATCCCCGCTAATGCGACCACTTAAAAGAGGTATACTTCTGGGTGCTAGCTGCAGGTGGTAGCTTAATACAGGGCGAAAATAACGCAGAAAGCTCCTAGGGGAGCTTTCTGCATTATTGTTGTCATGCAGTAAGCAACAACCTGCTTATAAAGGCACCCAGGTTTATTCATTAGGTGGTCGCATAAGAGGGGTTCTACTGTATTGTCAATCCCTTGAGCTCGTCATGAAACAACTTATATTATTTGTGTGAGAGATTTAGATCATAGCTCATCATATGTATCCTCTATAATCATGCTGATCTGGGTATGCAGTGTTTGTAAATGTACACGCATTCCCGCATCTAAACGGTTAAAGTCAGAGGTCCAGATAAGTTGCGTAAATCAAAAAACAATTACTCGTTTAATTCTCCGTTGAATATTATTCGTTTCAGACCGAACATTAATATAAGGGATTTAAATATCATATCTCATTATTGTCATACTAATCAGTTATGAGTCGTTTCATCTGTGCCTATACAGATTGCCAATGTCAGTACACTAGTGTTTCCCTTCCGTCATGTTAACCCTTTATCGCATAAACATCTAATAAGGAAAGAAATACTGACATCGTAAATACTTATTACATTTAACTGGTCCCTTTATTTAATAACAGGTGAAGATAATATTTTTCCATGACAGAATCTGTAGAATCATATCTATATTAAAGAACCGACCCTGATCAGATGACATCTACATCGACCATCTGATCTGGATCAGCTAATATAATTTATGAAAGAGATTTAAAACATATGTCATTAGTGTTATTATAATCCTGCACTAGCCAATTAATCCGTGTCTACTCTGTTTGCAAACGTTAATTAAACTGGTTTACCGTTACAAAAGGGTTCCCACTTTCTGGTATCATTTACGAGGTTTGTTTGGAAATTATTGAGACACACTAGATACTGAACGCAAGAAAAGAGAAGGAAGTTAAGTGGATTTACAATGGAACAGATGCAAGATTATACTATCAGAGAGCGAAAGGAGTGATCTAACATATCTGGTTGTACCACAGTGTCTATTGGAAGTGCGTGACCCTGTAAGAGCCGGCGCACGGCGACGTTATGAACGCTGCATCGTCTGTGCGTTAGTCACGTCTGAACATTACTTCTCTATACTACTCTTGCTCTAAGTAATCTAACTTGATGCACTCCATGTGTCGCTGTGCCTATTTATCGTACACACATTTACACAATTCGGTGTTTGACCTTTGTAAATCATTCAATGTGGCGTTTTTCAGTTCGCTTAAGTCGTTAAATCGATTTAGATGCGGAATAGCCGCAGAAAAGTTTAAACGTTCTGTCAATATTCTATGTGCCGTTGATACCCCGATCTCATTTTTCAGTGTGATGTCCCGTACAGTCTGACGCACATCTTGTTAAATGTCACTGGATATGTTTGACGTTAAGCTTTCACAGACGACTGTAGGCCGTCCAGCACCTTTAGATTTGAATGGAGTTGATGGATCTTGCGCAAATCATCTGTGCAAGCAATATACTAATGCACGCGAAACTTTGTTGCCGCATCTAGTCTGTTCCAGTATTCGTTTCCACATGTGTATTTCCGAGCTCGTATGAAAGAACAAAAATGAGTCATGCAGGAAACACCACATACTGAACAAAAAGCCGCCCGAACAGCAACACAAGGAAACAGCAAATGTACATACATGTAACATCAAGAGACGCACAAAGACAAAACAAATAAACAGCAATAGGGGGAAGATGGAAGTACCGCCTTGGAACGGTCAGTGACAAAAGTCACTGGGGGGGGGGGGGTAACCGGTTTTTGGGCGCTCAACCTCACACTTATTCCATCCTCACCCTAAAAGAGAAACAGTGTAAATAAACGTATCCCCTCTCCGACTAACCTACAACAACCGCGATGGCAAATACAGTGATAAAGTGCATGTATAACGAAAACATTTAAGTGAACAAACTGTATCCACCTATCGCTAGTGTACTCAATGATTGAGCTATTTAAATTGAATATCATAATTATCCACCATGGATTATCTGATATGGGTCTACACTGCCAGTGCACTAGTTTTCCCGTACTGAAATGTTTAACATATATTTTCATTCGTTAACGCTTTCCTTCATATGAACGCCCTTGCTAACAAAATAGACCACGATTAGACGGTTCATATAGGATCTGTCTAATCAGTGTCTGCTCCGTTTGCTTATGACATTATGATATATCTGACTCTACAGTGTCTAACAATACAAACAATTCCATACATTTAAATCCTTCTAAACTGGAATCCTACTAAGTCAAAAGTTATATATATTTAGGCTGATTGAGTAACTTTCTGTATGACTTTCACCCTGCATTAAGCTGTCATCTCTATTAAAGGCCTTTAAAGACGCTTAATTGAACGTCCGGTTTAGAGGTGTTTTACTGTATACATAGTAATTATAGACACTCATCTGATATATATTCATGGTGGCATCATTGCTTACATGAGTATTTAATGGGGGAATGGTTAACCCATTCCCTCATACACTAGTTTCAGAAATAACCTCTTGGAATGAAATATCAGTTCCTTAAAAAAAGATTTTTAAAAATGGTATACTTTTGAAACCGTTGTCACAAATAGAGCATTTGCTTCTATGGAGAAACTTCCCTATTGATAACAATGGTTTCGAAAAAAATGCATTTACAGAGGCATCAAAAGGCGTCAGTGGGAGGGAATCGGTTAAACTTGTCAACATTATTTTTTGTAAGATATCTAAATCATATACTATTTGTGTCATAATTATCTCATATTGACCGTGCATGTAATGCAGAATGTAGAATGACATTCCATTTCATGTCTAAATGACAAAAGTAAATACTGCACAAATAAAAGTGTTTTGATGTTTTCAATGTTTCTATTTCTATTCATGTAATAGCAAAGGTTAAAAGCACATACATATCATCTTCATAGAAATGCTATATTGGTTTTATGACACTTTCACCACCCACGGTGGTGATAATTACGTAGTCAATATATAAGTCGGAGGCACATGTTTATTCGAAATACGTTTATTGTTAGTTTCTCTTTATGTTTCTATTTTTCACTAAGCACTAAAATAACATACAAATGTACAGTGATGCCTGGCTAGTGCGATCGCATATTAACTTATCAACAATTGAGTATGCAAAAGCAAATTGTTGCTAAATGCAGGGCAAACGTAATACAGAAAGTTCATATAATATATCCTGAAAGTGAGAGATCCTTGGAAAGCAAAAGTAGCAATGCAAAAAGAGAAATGTACAGACACGGTTTTATTCAGTCTGTTCATTAGTAGTAATTAAAAGTGCAACACTACTTTCCCCTCCTAACACCGGCTTAAGCAGTATTCAAAAAACTAATAACAACAAATCTAATGATTCCGAAGGACCAGAAAATATAACAACAATGAGAATGAAGTACGGGAAGAATTTGTTACGGCCGCCACACAAGCACTTTACACCTGCTGTTTTGAAGTAAATATATCCTGAAAGTTGGAGATCCTTCGAAAGCAAAATATATTTCTGCATAAGTTTGGTCCTGTAAATCTGTGCTACTTGTTGCAAAGCCTTTACAAAATGCATACAAATTACATAAATAGTTTCTCTATGCGATAAAAAGATGTACATGTATATTGCAAGAAGCCCTTGCAAAAAGCTGGAAGTCACGCAAATTTCATGTGTGTTTGGTATCAAAGATCCCGATGTTATTCGACGATATATTCGTGTTTATTCGGGTCGAGTTTTAGTTTCTTAACTGTTCGACATAAGTCGAACATGTTGTGTTGTACAACAACGACGAATACAGTTAACTTTGACCACATCGATAGCAGTTCAATTGACAATATTTATAAGAATAATAGTTATTGAATATGACCAGCATCATGTTTTTGTAAAAGCAGGTTGTTGCCTTAAGTGCTTAATGCAGGGGAACATTATACAGAAAGCCCCTATAGGAGCTATCTGCATGACGTTTGTCTTGTATTAAACTACCACTTGTTAAGTATGATACTTCATTTGTGGGGACGTATTAGCAATTTAGACCGATGTAATGAAGAATATTGAATCTCTATAGAAACATGACCCCGGGGAGATGTTCTTAATTGAAAACTTACACGGGAGTTAGCCCATTCTCTCAGTTTGACGCCTCTGTATAATCACTTTTTGAAACCATTGTAATAAATACAGTATTTGCCCATAGGATTAAATTCTCTATTTATCAATATGGTTTCAGAACTACAGAATTCTGAAAGTTTCATTTTCTCTAGTTACTGTTCCTTTTTGGTAGATGTATTCGAAGAGGTTGGTCTAAAAATAGCCTACGAGAGAAAGGGTTAAAGTATCACTATCGTAGTGTTACATGACACGGACATCGTTTTTCTCGTAAATAAAACATATCCTCGGCGACTATCGAAAATAGATTTAACAACTGGTGTAAGGCAGGCGGTAGCTTAGTGCAAAGGTTACGGAGTTTTGCAGTAAGCTCCCAATTGGAGCCTTCTGCATAACGTTTACCCTATGTTAAACAACTGATCCCTGTGTCTTATCAATATAAGCTTGCGCTTAAGACGGGTTCTACTGTATTTCTCTGTTTAACAAGAAAAGATTAGTCACTTTAAGATTATATGTCACTGAAATAGCAACGTCAAAATATATGTCAGTTTAGTGACATTAGGGAAATCTGCCATTATTTGAGCCTGTATTGCGCAGTTGCATCCATATGTCATATTTAAACGTTTCACGATGAATGTTCATGTAAGAACTAATGTCAACCTGACCATTTATGAGCTGTGTAAACACAGGTAGTCATATATGTTGTAATTCCATAAGCAAACGGAGCAGGTCCTAATCAGACGGCTCCTATTAGAAGAATCTTGACTGAGTCAGCTCTGTTTGCAAAGGCGTGAAAACGCGTTTATATGAGGGAAGTTATTAAACGGTAAAATATACAATAAATAAAAGTACATGTATGAGTCAAGCAGCAAACCCCGCATACAGAACACGCAACCGCCCAAACAGCACCACGGCAACAAACCGCAAATGTACATTTATATAAAAGACACAAAGAGACGCACAGACATAACAAACAAACAATAGGGGGAAGATGGAAGTACCGCCTTGGAACGGTCGGTGACAAATGTCACTGGGGTTTAAACCGGTTTCGGGGCGCCCAACCTCACATTTATTCCATCCCCACCCTAAAAGACAAACAGTGTAAATAAACGTATCCCCTCTCCGACTCCGATCTACAACAACCGTGATGGCAAATACAGAGGTAAAGTACATGTAAAACGAAAACAATTCAGTGAAACACACTGTATCCACCTATCGCTAGTGTACTCAATGATCGAGCTGCAAACAGAGTAACTGTAGAAAAGTAATAAAGGGTACGACAAAAACGAAACGGTCTCCTTCCGTTTCCGGATTTAAGAGGTCGCCTTCATAGAGTACTAAACCTTTCTTGTCGGCGTACATGCAATGAGGGCAGGGTGATTGCCACCTGTAAAAGGGTTGACAACCAGACATGCAGTATGTTGTAGCACTATAGAATCATATCCCTTTTTAATGCTTTTTTTTAACATATTTGATGAACAAAGTGAGAAAATGGGTATGTCCAATAATCTTACGAAGTTTGTAAATCACATTACCATAAAATTCATGATGTGAAATACCGTGTCGCAGAAGCGCCTCGATATTACATGTGTACTTGCCAATAAGTGAGAGATTTCGATAATAAAATTTAGATAATTTTTTTCTTAGTTTATGGTATCTATATCCATGCTTAAGCAGCTTTTCAGTTTACTAAAGCATCTAACATAATTTATATTTATATTTTCGGTCTAAATTCCAAGGGTATATTTAACCCTCCGGCGAGTATGGAGACAACTATTTCCTGTTGATCCATCTAAATCTCTTGAGACTAATTTGTGCAGTAATCGGAAATCGCTTCTATTTTAACGAATCATTTTCAAACCAATGATTTATTGTAGCTGAAACTATTTCATTTAGCCGTTCAAAGTCGGGAATCGAGTTAACTCTTGTCTCGCTTTCCGATCTGACTCATATTTGCAGACAACCTGGACCCGATAGCATCTAGAACAAGGAACTCATGGAGGACGCCTACGAACAAGATCTGCACATTTTGCCAGTATAAATAAGGATAGCACGAATTTTCATCATGAATGGACTGTATATTTAAATTATGATTGAACGTACCACTTTAACATGCAGTATACAAAGGGCAATGTTCTGTGTAAAGTCATTAACCGACAAGCAATCCTAAAGTAATTACACCGTGTTGGTTTCCTTTCATCGCTATGAAGCTACAAATTACACTGTAAAGTCTCACTAACGCGACCATATTATGTGTGAAAATAGGAGTCCGTAAAAAGCTGATGGTTGCTTAATGCAGCGCATACCTATTACAGAAAGCTCTTATGACTGTTACCCTGGTAGTAGCTTTCTGCATATCGTTTGTCCTGTATTAAGCAATCACCTGTTGTAAAATCCAGCATTATACTTCTTTTGAGCGATCGTATTAACGAGACTCTACTGTAATACATCCATATATCACACGGCTGTCCTACATTGATTCTCAGAAAGAAACGAACGAGACATGAACTAATTTAAATAATGAAGAAAGAGTATCATTCTATTCTTCCTGTTACATTGTAAATTAATTCTTTTGAAAATATAACTACAGTAAAACCCCTCTAAATCGGAATTTTAGTTAAAAGTAATTTATATTTCTTTTAGGAAGGTGGCTGCTTAAGGCAGATTGAAAGACATGCAGAAAACTCCTTTTGGAGTTTTCTGCATGCCTGTTACCCCGGAAGCTAGGAGCTTTCCGCATGACTGTTACCCCGGAAGCTAGGATCTTTGTGCATGAATTTTACCCTGGAAGCTTGAAGTTTTTTGCATGACTGTTACCCTGGAAGCTAGGAGCTTTGTTCATGACTGTTATCCTGGAAGCTAGGGGTTTTCTACATGACTGTTACCCTGGAAGCTAGGAGTTTTCGGCATGACTTTTTTTTTTTTTTTTAAATTAATTTCCTTTTATTTCCATCGCGGTCCTTGATATTGATGGTTTGACACAGAGAAACATGTTAATATATGTCGAAGCAATCTTATACAGTAAAACCTCTCGAAACCGGACCTTAATTTCTGCATGACTGTTACCCCGGAAGCTAGGAGCTTTGTGCATGACTGTTACCCTGGAAGCTAGGAGCTTTCTGCATGACTGTTACCCTGGAAGCTAGGAGCTTTGTGCATGACTGTTACCCTGGAAGCTAGGAATTTTCTGCATGACTGTTATCCTGGTAGCTAGGTGTTTTCTGCATGACTGTTACCCTGCGTTAAGTTGCTACCTGTCGTACAGGCCGATATTGATACTGATTTCAACATCTGGTCGATATGGTTTTCCTGTACAAATATTCTGATGGTAATTTGTTTTCTAATTGTTATAGAATATTTAGAGTTTGGTGAAGATTTTCGACCAATCATCAAGACGGATATTCAAAAACTATGCTCGATTTAATTGTTCAGAGTTCGGGATTTTGCGATACTTTCATTCTTAATTCACTAAGAGTTCGAGATTTACCGAGACTAGTATTTACAAGGCACTGCGCATGCGAGAAGTTTGTTGCAAGACCCGCCCAGTCTCGTGTTTGCTTCATACGGCAATATTTACTACACTTTCACGTGGAATGCAACGAGACCCGTTTTCGTTTGTACAATGAAAAAGAAACAAGACGAATAGTTCATAGACACAATTCTTGAACACATTTAACCATAGCATGCGTACATAATAAACAAAATGAGACACAACTTGCTGAAATGTGTTCTGGCTTCTTAATCGTTAAACTGTCTCTTAATACACACTTACTATATTCCGTAGTGTTAAAAAATTGTGTTGCATAATTAAAACTGTATCATCCCTTTCAAAACATTGATTAAACAAAACAAATTGTGTCAAAATGTATTACTGAATAAAACGGTTCATGATAAACAGTGCAGATTCTGGTCAAATGGCTCCATCGGGATTCGGTTCCTGCCTCTAAAGGGTAAATAGTAAATGCAACTTCAAACTAATCTACACTAATTTCGAATTGAAACGTAAGTCAAATTATTAGTTACTTTACTTTACTCTTCTGGGAGCAGTCAGCTTATTGGATAATATAATGTATGTCTATAGTTTACCAAAATACTAAAATCTCCACCAAACCCTATACTGTGACAATTCATTTAAAGACGATTCTAAGGAGTGGTCACAGTACAGGGTTTGGTGGAGAAATAATTATAAATGCCTGAAAATATTTATTTTTACGCATCTTGTCTGGAGCGGTGTTAATTGAATACTAGCAATATCGGTATACGGATTGAATAATGAATAATGAAAAGATTCACATTTACAATATAATGCAAACGAACCAAATGTCGTTACACATTGTTCGAGTAACTAAGGTTCCGTCTCTTGAGTTACAAAATATTTTTTAAGATATAATCAAGCCTTCACTCTATGAATATTTATGTAAAAACTACTATATCAATTAGTACTTTTGACTATGACAGACCCTTATAACCAGTTCAATATAATACATATGCGCAAACAATATCAGCCGTCTGGTATTGGTCTTATCTGGTTGCAAAGGTGCTTCGTGCGTATCTATAAAGTAAAGGGTTAAGGCATGATAGCTATCTTTATCAAAAGAACAATGACCCTCCATAGCGTTGTTTCATTTTCTAAAATCTGCTTTTAACAAGTACCAGATATAGAATATTATCTCAGAATAATTTCAAAATCAATTTACGCTGCCTGTGAAATAGAGAAAATCAATTACCATTGATGATATCTAATTCTTTTGGGATTAATTTGCTTTGTGTCCCTATATTGCCCCGATTTCAACGAATGATTTAGAAACAAATGATTAATTGAAATTTTAATTTGATTCGCGAAAAACAGTCATTTTCACATTAAGATGAACCACGGACTGTATCATTAATTTGTCAGTAAATATACATATACAACGGATATTTCGAAACGCCACGTTTAAACCCTACATGTAGCACTGTAGAACATGATATCAGAGCAACAGAAAAAGGTGCGTACACTAATACTAAAATCCGCAGTTCGCAACCAACCCCTATTTTATGACGACTATTCGAGACGATTCTAAAAGAGTGGTCACTGCATAGGATTTGAGATAAGGGGATATTCTTTAACATGCTTTAATTTACGCGAATTATCTAGACGTCTGTGATATGATCCGTTAATTAGTTTGAAAATCAACGCTCATTCCACTAACCACGACTGGCTACAATTTACAAACAGCTTGACTCCAAATGAGACACCCAGTGATTGTTCCTCAAAATCTTGCACGAATCGGCAGTAATCACAAATGCACCGAACCCGACGCTGTCCAGTGTTTGTAATGCTGAATAATGGTTGAATATGTCAAACGCCGCACTACTCGGGATCCAACCTACACCCACTTATGTTGCTGAGTAGAAATCCACTCTGATATTTTGTGCAAAAGGCAATGTTTACAGTAATTTGATATACAGATTATCCTAACTAGACTTTGACGCAGAAAACATCGTCTGTTAGACGATATAGCGTATATCAATGTTAGTCCTCACTGCAGATATTATTGCTCGAAAAAATGAATTATCGTTATTATTGTATACAACGTTTTTCCCGCTTTCCTGTGTTCATTTGATTGTTTGAAAAACAACCCAAACTACATCGATGACGTATTATATAGTGCACGATGTGACATAGTCGGTTGGTCGCATGACTATTGTTTACGTTAGGCCCTGCAAAGGTAATATAAAATCCAGTCAAAAACAGCACGTCGGCACGAGAATAGCATTGCAAATGTATGGGTAATCGGGGCTATAACAGCACGTTTTATGCAAGCATGTATATTTCTCCCATTTTTTGTATTATCTAAATGCAATAATAGCTGTTTTAACAGAACCATACAGAAGCGCCTTTTAACTACCTGTATAACGTACGTTAATCATGTCACAATCTCAAAAAATTACTTAATAACAGGACACTGGATAATTTTGAATTACGGCCAGTAGATTACCCGCCAGGTGATTTATCCGTCAGCGCACTGAGTGACCCAGACGGACTACTTAATATGAATAATGATTTGCTTATTTTTGGTCAACAACATTATGTAAGTTCACAAACGTTTGACGTTCGAACGCAGAAAACATTCAAGTGATTGAATTTGTGTAATAATTAAGGTTTTATCGTCGTATCCGTGCTTTGTTATTGGTTTGTACATAAAGTATAACCTTAAGGGACCATTAAATAGATGTCTAACTCTAGGTAATTCAATGTCTCTTATTAGAGTAATTTCTGCATTCCTTTTTCCCCCTCCCCCCATTAATAAACCACATGCATTTTAAGACTTCTAAGTTCAATAAATAAATGGTCGCTTAAGACAGGTTTGATTGTACTATTTATGCATTACACTTGTACGTCGCTTCGTGTTTGATCGAAACATTGATCATTTCTTTCATATACGCGCATTTTCGCGTATTTGCTAACAGAGTAGACAACTCAAATGGGTCCTATAGGAGCTGTCTGATCCGGGTCGGTTTTGTTTGCTTGTGACATCATACAGATCTGATGCTACAGTTTTTGTCTAAGCAAAACTTTCTTTGAAGGTTATCACTATGAAACTTCAGCTAATAAACATTCATGATGTCAAACTTTCTTTACGTGAATATTAAACAGAGGTATATTTAAAGGGAATGTCACAATTTTGAAGGTGTGTTAGCAAATGTTTGGCATTAGTAGTAGATCGTTGTTTCAATAGTGATTTATTATCCGACAAAATTAACCTGAGACATAGTATGTGTACGTAAAGTCTACGCCTGGTAAGTGCGGTGTTGCTGCTGCTGCTATATATAGGTTAAATCTGTCAGTATACAAACGGCTTGAGCGCGTAGGGGTAACGTGCTAGTAGTGAAAGCTCATTGTCGCCGGTTCGAATCTGATCAATGGTTTGGATAATTTATTATTAGTATTTGTTCAGAAATAGGAGTTAATCTATTGTTTTTCAGTTGCTGTTTTTTCAGTGTACTTAAGTGTGTTATTTAGTATTTATTATTATATTTTTCTGTTTATTTCTTTCTTATGTTTTAATACTTTCTTTCCTTGATGTTTTGCATAATAGTTAAATTCAACCTAGATCTATGAAAATCAAAAAGAGCCTCCGATCACTGACTGTGTCAGTGTTGCTGTCTTCGTCTGCAGTGTGTATGCTGCTGTCATCGAACCCACAACCTTCAGTTTTCAAAGTCACGACGCTACCCCCTGAACTAACCGCACTGCAGTTAAACTGGTGGTAAAATTGCAATTTTAAAAGGCATTCGATATTCTCATTGAACCGATGATTCCCGAACAAATGTCACATAATATTCAGTTGTCTGAGGTTAGTTTTGTCGTACAATTCGTGATATTTTACATGTATTGTCTAGTATCGTCTAAAATATGTTATTCATCGGACAGTCCATAAACAAATAATGGATTTTAAGCCAGTAAGGGGAATTTGTTTTCATTTTATAGTTATGTTTTGCAACTGTATGTTACGGTGATTGTTTCATTTTATAGGCCAATGCTTCTCAGATACTCGATGTCCAGTAAAACTCGAGATTAAGAACACTCAAATACGTACCATTATTGACCTTTAACACAGATGGCAGTTTAATGCAGTATGAAAGTCATGCACAAAGTTCCTCTATGAGCTTTCTGCATGACAGTCGCCCTGCATTAAGCAGCCACTTGCCTCCAAAGACATACAATTCTCCTTACAAAGTTACGTAGTATCAAGCTTTTACTGTATGTCATAATGAAGATGGAATAATTCAACATTTCAATTGTAAAATCTTATTTCAGAATTGTAATATGGAAATATATATCATTTTAATGGATTGTTGACTCAGTGTTACGTTCATTCGGTCATGAATATGAGGATTCATCCAAGAGAGGCACGCCGTGATAAATACAACAGCAACAGTACTACATAATACATAGCATTAAATCGCATGAATCAGATATGGGTATCATAGGTCAACAGATGAAAGTTTTGACATGCAATCGAACAATAAATATGCTTGAGTTTGTCTGGTGTAATTGTCTGAATATATAATTACAAGTAAACATTCAGAAAAGAGTATGTTTGACTGGACCTGCGTTATACAGAACACTTGTCCGAGATAGCAAATCATTGGAAATCGAAGTCGGTGTTCAAATGCACCATCTTACTGGAAATACGTTTTTGACAGATATATTGAACGCCCTAGGCAGTTGCTTCTTACATTCAACAGTACAGAAACAGTCTGCTGTTTGGTTTTATGTATGGACTTGACAGAAACAACAATACTCAATAATACTCCATCGGTTGAGTTTGTTTCCCATAAGACAGGTCACAGTATAGTGGCGTCCTAGATGGCTATACAGCTTTCTTTCTATGACACTGGAATAATTGACACAGTAACACCAGACCGTGAGACATCCAGGAATGTTCCACGACTCGAGCGACGTCTATAAAAGATGATCGCTCAAGATGAGTATAATCAGAGTGTTATATACTACCAGAAATTCGGTGGCAACGTCTTATTGCGTGTGCC
Source organism: Azorinus chamasolen (assembly GCA_963576725.1). NCBI lineage: Eukaryota > Metazoa > Mollusca > Bivalvia > Cardiida > Solecurtidae > Azorinus > Azorinus chamasolen. Next base: position 5,933,508 of record OY755242.1, read on the forward strand.
AAAGCCTCTTTCATGTAACGTAGTATGTGTTTAACAACATATGATTATTTGTGAAACAATAAGTGTATGTAGACAATTACAGTACAGCCTACACTTTACAGAATACATTAGTTCTATTGTCGATTGGGCATATTAGTCAATTGAAATGGATACACAAATATGTTCAGCGGTGCAGCATCACATCGTAAAAACTAAACGTTTCACGTCTTAATACAATCATTATAAATCATAGATGCCATATAACATTATATAGATCTGTATCTACTGTACTAAACTGGACAATGTTACTTGTTTCGCACGAAATGTTTTGTACCCGCCACAGGCTTTAACTCTTTGTTCCTTTCGCTTTTGTTCCAATCATTACATTCTGCGTTATGTGACCTGCTCAGTGTCACAGTGCCGTAAAACCTTACTCACCCACTCACTCGTTCTGTTTCTGTCATTATCACTTCTCTTTTCTTTCCCGATTCAACAGGTATTCCAAGCGTTCATTATATTTTTTAATTTATTTGTTATTTAATCATATGGTATTGAACAACACAATGACAGCATGTCCATTAATATGGCATACAACATCGGTTAAACATACATTTTGTTAGATCGCAAAGTGTTTTACAGTATTGTATGAACAAAATTATATATCATAAGGTGTGTATGCGTGGTTGCGTGTGTGTATGTGTTTGCGTGGGTGTGTGTTTGTGTGGGGTGTGAGTCAATGTGTGTGCGTGCGTGCGTGCGTGCGTGTGTGTGTATGAAAAGCATATATAAAATCAATAGGGAGAAAAGATAAGAAAGCTATAGAGTAAGACATATGTAGCGGTAGGGCTATCACCAATATAAAGCATTATTTAATCTGCAAGATTGGGTTAAAGTCATAGTCTCTACTTGCAATGCGTTTTAAAAAATGCCTACAAATTAGATACATCCTTTATTTGTATGCTGAAATAAAGTATGTCGCAAGAACGCCGGAGAAGACGAACCTACAATTAGGTTTGGATTGAACTGTTTAACAGCATCAACCCTATTTGTAGACAAGATTCTAAAAGTATGCTATTCGCAAATCTCAGACTGTCAATAATTAAACTGTATTGATATGCAGTGCAGCAATACATCGTAAAAACTAAACGTTTCACGTTTTAATACAATCATTAAAAAGCATAGATGCCATATAAAATTATATAGATCCGTATCTACTGTACTAAACTGGACAATGTTACTTGTTTCGCACGAAATGTTTTGTACACGCCACAGGCTTTAACTCTTTGTTCCTTTCGCTTTTGTTCCAATCATTACATTCTGCGTTATGTGACCTATTCAGTGTCGCAGTGCCGTAAAACCTAACTCACCCACTCACTCAGTCTGTTTCTTTCATTATCAGTTCTCTTTTCTTTCCCGATTCAACAGGTATTCCAAGCGTCCATTATATTTTTTAATTCATTTGGTATTTAATCATATGATATTGAACAACACAATGACAGCATGTCCATTAATATGGCATACAACATCGGTTAAACATACATTTTGTTAGATCGCAAAGTGTTTTACAGTATTGTATGAACAAAATTATATATTATAAGGTGTGTATGTGTGTGTGTGCGTGTGTGTATGTGTTTGCGTTGGTGTGTGTTTGTGTGTGGGGTGTGATTGAGTGAGTGTGTGTGTGTGTGTGTTTGCGTGCGTGCGTGCGTGCGTGCGTGTGTGTGTATGACAAGTATATAGAAAATCAATAGGGAGGAAAGATAAGAAAGCTATAGAGTAAGACATATGTAACAGCAGAAGGAGAAGTACGGTAGAGCATAAGTGAGAGCAACTTCATTACTCGAATACTGACATAAAGTCATTCCATTTTGCCCCATGAACGTCAAGGTTACCTTTTCTCTGAGCAATACGTCGTTCGATGGTCAATTTTTCTTGTAGATAATTGATGAAATGGCTAAAATTTGGCTTTTCTTTTAAGCATTTGCATCTAAATATGACAAAGTTTGCTAACACAATTAAATAATTTAAAGGAGTTTTGTATTTGTTTGATTTGGTAGTCCGATTGAAATTGTATTCCAAGCGTCCATTATAATTGTGGTGAACATCTGCTTTTGTGAAGTATTAGATACAAAGGAGAGGAATTTATTAAGCTCCCAGCTTTCATTCAAATCCTTCTTAGAAACTATGTATATCTATGCATGTTGTGAATTACAGAAATACAATATGTTCAAACTAAGACGAACCTTTCATGTGCTAGATATCGACGATTCTCCAATGTATACGTGTATATTATAAACAAACTTATTATAACGCAAAGTAAAATCCTCGATTTTGATTTGTCAGTTAGTCATGTATAAAAGCCGTGTATCCCTCTAAATGCTGATGTATATACGGAGTCATGAGCAACAATGGAATTTCCCCCGCCGAGGGCCTCGCTTCCTTGATATAACAAAACAAAAATGGCCGACCAGCTTCACTTCGTCGATTCGATTCAAACAACCGCTCTCAAACGAAATAACAAGAGTTTGGGGCGGAAAAAAGTTATCCATTTAGAAACATTTTTGTTATAGTTGTTGTATAACAATGTAAATGAACCCTATATGTGGCGAAGGTCTTATTCTGCTTTGATCCTGCAAATGTTGTCAAAGTGCTTGTGCACGAACCGATTAGCACCCAAACCCCGCTTTTACAAAGACAACCCACACCCAATTCGATTCAGATTTTATTTATGTACATGCACAGTACACGTACCTGTAAATTGCACTATAGCCGCTCCTTCCAACGCCCATTGTTTGAATATTATAAAACCGTCATTTTGACGTCATCCAAATGACGTCGGAACTGCGCCAAAATTCCCTCAATTAAGTTAAATAGTGTCTGCTTAACCGCTGATCTGCTGAACGTTTTACTAACGTCTGATTCTTTCAATCCTTTGATAAACTAATGCACTTGGAAGATCCCTTTCTATCCACAAATATAATGAACTGGTTATTATACACGATGAACTAGGGTTGCAGAGTGATATATAAGCCCTTTTACCTTACAGTAAGAGGCCCCTGAGGGGAAGCAAAACGACGCCTACATTAACAACGCTAATTAACTGCTACAAATAATAAACTTTGCAGTATAATAAAATCGTTATACAGATCATTGGCGGGATATCTGACTTTTTATTTCCTGCTGAGGAAAATACATGTAGCCCTCGCCTAACGGCTCGGGCAACATGATTTTTCTCAGCAGGAAACAAAAAGTCAGATACCCCGCCAATGATCTGTATAACTAATAATATACGTATCGACGTAAACGTTCGGGGTTTTGTTTTTTGTTGTTGTTTGTTTCGTATCACAGGGACATTATAACTTGAAATTGACTATCTTCATAGGAATGATTGAACATAGCAAATACCATGTTTTATTGTGTGTAACAAATATCCATGTAATGTAGGGACTATCGCTTTAACCTTTAGCATGCTATGGGCAGATGAGTGAATACCTATGCAAACAGTTTGGATCCAGATGAGACGTCTCATCAGGATCCAAACTGTTTGACACCCTGATTGCATTCTGGTAGATTAATTAATTATAGCTTGAATTTTGAAACTGTAGTAGGTGAAAAATCCGGTAAACATAATTTGCTCAGCAGGCTAAAGGTTAAAAGACAGAACAAACATACATCATTGTATTTGCTAAATGTAAATGTTATACATTCGTTACATTCATGTTTTCAGTGTATTTTAGTAAATGGAAAATATAAATGCTCATCTTAATGCAAGCCTTAGCCCTTTAGTGATGTAAACAAGTCACCAATGCCCTTTACAAACAGTGTATAACCAGATGAAAGGGTTCCCAGAGGAGCCCACCCAGCAGGATTTACACGATGTGCCAGCTAAACAATGTCGTTTACTGGTCTACGTTGTACGGAAAGACCTGACATCGACATCGATAAACGTTAAACAACATTTAACCGGACGTTTAGCAGAAATTAAATTTAGATTTCTTAGGCAGACGGCTGTTTAAATGCAGGATGGAAGTTATAAAGAAAGCTCACCTAGGAGCTTTCTGCATGACGGTCATCCTGCATTACACTGTCACCTGTCTTAACCCTTTCGCTGCCAAACTCTGTCGTCTGCTAACTTTGTCGTCTGCTACACATTTTCATTCTTTTGATTTTCTTCATTTTTGTTTCAAAAACATAGTACCATTAACAAACAGTTTGGATCCTGATGAGACGCCTAGTTACTCGGCGTCTCATCTGGATCCAAACTGTTTGCATAGGTAATCGCAGATCCGGCATTGGCAGCGAAAGGGTTAAACCCCTGTGTTGATACAAATATGAAATTACGGATTTGGTTGGGCTTACATGTATTACGCAATCTTGACCATACTACACTATGCTCTTTTTTATATACGTGTGCAGAGATGAATTGCATTGGTGATCAAATGCAATTACCTCATGCTTTACATAGTTGATGGTGTAAATAATGAACTAACCACCAACCTGTTGTGAAACAAATAAGGTCTGCTTAAATTTGGAACTGGTGCAATTCTGATTACGTTTGATTCAATTTGAGAACGCATTGATCGAATATCAACGAATATCAAACATCTTGGATCCTAATGAGACGCCAAGTTACTCGGCATCTCATCTGGTTCCAAGTTGTTTTCAGGTCATAGATAGCCGGTGCGGGTTAAAGGAAGGCCACTGAAGTCTGGATTTGCAAGTGTTGCGTGTGAAAGAACATCTGAATACATCAAAGAAGAACACGTTTATTACTACAAGACAGCGTTGGTATTTACTGAACCGCAGTAGAGCATCTTTAAACAACGTGAAAGAAAATAGTTTGTCTTTGCTGAAGCAACATGAAACACGCTAGCTCGCCTTTAGTCTTCTGTGGACAGATCAGTGATTATATTTAAAAACAGTAGATCCAGGTAAGACCCAGAGTCAGTTGGCGTCTTATTGTGATTCTAACTATTTGACACACCGATTACGTATTTGGTAAATGAATGAAAGAAACATCAGTTTCAGAACATGAGTTAAAAGACATTTAACCCTTACAGTGCGGACCACGGGTCATATATATTTTTTTGTAAACAGTGTAGACCCAATTTAGAGGGCTCTTAGAGGAACCCTCTCATCAGGGTATACACTGTTTGTTATGTTACAATTTCCTTTAACATTCAATATAAACTCGACTTTCTTGAAGTTTGAATAGTCCATTTGAAAATTCGGCGTTGTAAGGTTTAACGATCATTTTACTCAGAAGGCTAATTGTAAAGGATGATTCGTATGAAGTAATTGTGGGGTTTTTATGCGTGGGAAGTTTGTACGCAGCACGTAACGTTTAACCCTGCACTCCGTAATCCCGTATTGTTCACACATTAGCAAACAGATAGACCCTGATCAAACAGGTCCTATAGAAGCACGTTCAGAACACTGTTCTCTTTGCTTACATGTTACAGATCTGATTCTCGTCTGCTACGGAGATACATTTCACTAGTTTATAACTTTAATGCATATTTAATTACTTGTTATTTAAAATAGGCGTAGTATGACATGGATACTCAGGAAATAAGCGATAAAGGTGACAATACCAGGGGTGATTGATAAATCCGTGGCCTGGGGTAGAAACAGACGACTTGTAAACATATCATTTGATGTCCGTGTAGAAAAGGTGTTATAATCGCTCTGCAGAGACAGAGGGATTTTTCTCTCTCTGTTGTTTGCCAGAATTTGATTCTCAAAGCTACTTACTTTACTCGTAAATATATATATCCTCAAACGTCAAATGTTAAATACCTTCCAGCTGGTTTGTGGTAGGTCTGTGCACGAAACAATGCAATATGTTCCGTGTACGAATTAATCTTTGGGTTCTTCCCCCACCTGCAATTAGCTGGGCGTTGCGATATAACAGCGGCGTACAAGCCTGATACAAAGAAGTTAAAGTGTGAACAACTTGGAACCGATATTAAAATTACACAACATAAACTTCCTACAATGTATTGGTTACCAAAACTACATAAAAACATATAAAGCGCGTTTCATTGCAAATTCTAGTTCATGTACAACTACTAAATTGTCTATACGTTTGACTTCTTGTTTAACGAAGGTAAAGGAACATGTAAGGTTCTACTGTGATAAGACTTATGAAAATTCTGGAATAAATATCTTCTGGTCTATTAAGAACTCTTCAGAAGTCTTAAACAAACTTAAGAACAAAAGGTATCTTGCATCCACTGTAAGCACGTACGATTTTTCTACTCTGTACACAACTCTCTCTCATATTTTAATTAAGGATAAGCTTACTAACTTAATCCAGAAAGTATTTGCCCGGGAAAAAACATCATTAGTGGCATTTAATGCTGAAAAATCTTTCTTTACTGGCGAGCAAATGAAATATTACACCAATTGGACTTGCTCAGAAGTTTGCGAATCACTAACCTTTCTTTTGGATAACATATTTGTACGTTATGGGAATGCTATATACCGTCAGGTAATTGGTATTCCCATGGGTACGAATTGTGCACCACTTGTCGCAGATTTGTTTTTGTACTTCTATGAGAGAGATTTCATGTTGCGTTTGAATCCTCAATCACAAGAAGATGTTATAAAAGCCTTCAATGAAACTTGTCGATATTTGGATGATATTTTTAACTTAGATAACCCTTTCTTTGATGCTCTTATTCCTACAATTTATCCTAAAGAACTCAAATTGAATAACGCTAACCCGTCTGACAATTATGCAGCGTTTCTTGATCTCGACCTTAAAATTGATAATGGAATGATCTCTTCTAAAATATATGACAAAAGAGATGATTTTGATTTTAATATTGTTAATTTTCCTCATCTTGACGGGGATGTTCCCTGTGCTCCATCTTACGGGGTTTATATATCTCAACTTATTCGTTTTGCTAGAGCTTGTTCATCTATTGGCGATTTTAACAGTCGAAATCTCATTTTAACTGAAAAACTGCTTAAGCAAGGATATAGATACCATAAACTAAGAAAAACTTTTTCTAAATTTTACTATCGAAATCTCTCGCTTATTGGCAAGTACCAATCTAATCTCAAGGAGCTTCTGCGACACGGTGTTTCACATCCTGAATTTTATGGTGATGTAATTTACAAACTTCGTAAAATTATTGGATATACCCATTTTCTCACTTTGTTCATCAAATATGTTAAACAATTCATTTTCTACAGTTACTCTGTTTGCAGCTCAATCTAGCGATAGGTGGATACAGTATGTTCACTTAAATGTTTTCGTTATACATGCACTTTACCACTGTATTTGCCGTCGCGGTTGTTGTAGATTAGTCGGAGAGGGGATACGTTTATTTACACTGTTTGTCTTTTAGGGTGGGGATGAAATAAGTGTGAGGTTGGGCGCCCATAAACCGGTTTAACCCCCCCCCCCAGTGACATTGTCACTGACCGTTCCAAGGCGGTGCTTCCATCTTCCCCCTATTGTGTGTTTGTTTTGTCTTTGTGTGTCTCTTGTTGTTTTTATAGTTATGTACATTTGCTGTTTCCTTGTGTTGCTGTTCGGGCGACTGTTTGTTCTGTATGTGGTGTTTCCTGCATGACTCATTTTTGTACTTTTAACTCTATAGTCCCAGTTTCCATAAACAGGAACACATGCGAACCGTGTAGACATAGCCCAGAGGGTATGTACTGTTTGCCTCTCTAATCGTAATGAACACCGTACCTTAGTATTACGCATGTCCAGCAGAAAGAACCTTTCATATCCATATTTGCTTTTTAACCCTTTACTCCATAAATACACACGTGAAGTATGGAATGTAAAAATTAAATGTTCAAAAGTTATGGCTAAGAATAAAGTTTCTGACAGACTAACAAACATACATTCCAAAACAATATGACACAGACCTCTCACATAAGTTCATACGATTACAAGTGATCAATTCCTGACATCACATCATTCTAAAGGTAGGAGATCTTCGAAAGCAACAGCAGCAAACCAAAGAGTGATTGCAGACTCGTTTTTGGTGAGGCTGTAAGGGTTAAATCTGTTAATAGTCAATACACAAAACGGTCAGAAAACAAACACACACAGTAATTGAAATTCGTATTAAAGCAGAACCTGTCTTAAGCGGCCAACAAAAAGGTCCAATTATGGGTCTGTAAGGCAGGTGGTAGCTTAATAAAGGTCAAATGTAATGCAGAAAGACCATATAGAAGATTTCTACATTGTTTTTGTCATGCATTAAGCAACCATCTGCTTTTTAAGACTCGTGTGTTTAATAAATGAATGACCGCTTATGACAGGTTTTACTGTATATCTTTTGTAAACTTTTACTTTTGATCATTATCAAGACGTCATCTTCAGTGAAATTGGCGTTGCATCACAAAGTCAGCCATGTCGAAATGATGACGTCATTCCTAAGGGGACCTGAATGCCGCCTGATACATCAAATATCATATATTAAGAAGCGCTTTATCAGCCTTAATAGTCGGCGAAGTATGATAATACACAAAGTTCTGCTGGGGATTAGCTTCTGTTAGGTAGCCAGATTACAATCTTTCCTCAAGAGAAATAAAGATGTCATCAGAACTGTATTCTCATAATTCAAATGATATTGATCAATACTCAAGTCTATTGAATAGCTATTGTGTATTTCACTCACTTTTTTGTCATTCGATTCGAATCGATATTGTTTTTATTTCAGGGCATATTGAACGTATATCTACCATACTCGATCAGATCATTTTATAGGAATTCTCATTAATGTGAAGAACAAAAGTTCTACTCAAATTCGTATCTAGTGAAATTTAGGCTACAGTAGAACATGTCTTAAGCTGTCATTCAATTATTGAAATAAGAGTCTTAACCCTTCTCTTGCTGAATTTTAAAATACACATCTCCTTCTTTACCCATGCCCTGTTGTATTATTACATATATCTTCACTGTGTACAAGTATTTCGTTGTGAAATCACTGCTGTGGAGTGTACTGGTTGCACAATCAATTTGTAAATAGTGGAGACCCTGATGAGACAGCTCCTGCAGGAGCTGTCTCATCTGGGTCTTCACTATTTACAGGTAGGTATATTGACGTGAATAGCAAGCGAAGGGTTAAGAAGCAGGAGGATGCTTAATGTAGGGCAAAATATAAGAGTTTTCTGCATTACTTTTGACCTGCATTAAGCCACCACCTGCCTCACATGCCCATAATTTTTTTATGGCTGCTTAAGACAGGTTCTACTGTATTTTGGATTCGACCACGCTTTTAGAATGTATCGCACGAGTGTCCACCAACCTGTATCGAGTATCCATGCTTACAAAACTTTTAGTTGAGTCTGAGTTCGTTCTCAAGTTTTTGATTGGTCAGAATCTGACCAAACAAAAGCTTTAGAACGAACTCAGACTCAACTAAAAAGCTGTTTTTTATAAGCATGGATCCTGATGAGACGTCGAGCTGCTCAACATTTTCTTTGGGATCAAGCTGTCTGCTAATGCGTGTCAAAGTCGCCTATTGTAACGTGGAATAGTAACTTATTTCGCATTACTACAAACTTAGACATATTTATTTATTACATATAATTAGATCAGCTAACGAAAACATGACAGTCAGGTCTGTAGATATATCGAAACATAATTTATTTCTTCAAATAACTTCCTGGTTTCTGACTGACGAAATTAAGAAGTGCCAGTCATATAATTTGCAATCAAACAGATGTATATTTGGTAAAAATATTCCTGATGTTTCTGTTATAATGTAGAACAGGAGTAGATAATGACACCAGGCAGCAGAACCTACGGAAAAGCATGGTAATACACCATAATGAGTATTAGTCTAAACTATACACTACTCATGCGAATAATGGGTTATCATTTATGAACATGATGTTGCTTGGCTTTATTTTACAAGTTGAACGACTTTATTCATTGATTTGATTGACGTCAGGTTTTCGGTATATGTGCTTTTGATGTCAAACACGAAACTATGGCAGAGTTTGTGTTTGTAAAAATGTTGTTCGGATTATATTAATCTGTATATTTTATTTCTATGGGTAGAAATGGTGTTGGGTATGCTACAACCAGAGACCAAGATAAGATCAGATTCTAAAGAGTAGTCCAAACGTAAGCTATGAAGGAGATATTCCGATTTAAGTACATGTATTTGAACTTACCCGACCTCTGATAACTCGTTGGTGAAATCCGTGTGTGTGATTGGTTGCATTCGGTCACGTGATCGAAGAGTAAAACTTATACTCGGTCACTAGAAATTCAATACACAGTCAGTAGAAATTCAATACATGGTCAATAACTAGGTTAACCCCCCCCCCCCCCCCCCCCCCCCCCCCCCCCCCCCCCTGCCAGCCCAAACTTGAGGTAATGCCTGCACGGTCAGAAAATGACTACTGAGTAAATTAAATTTTATAAGTTAAATGCATAACGGATTTTTGTATTAGATTTGTTTCCCGTTATAATATTGGTTAGCTCGATTAAGACTGGGCCAAATTGACACGGTACAGTTACAGTAAGAGTTTACAAATATTGCGAAACGCTTTGCTTCCTTAGACGCAGACGAGCTTGAGAAAAAGAAGTAACTGAGCACTGATAGAATATAGACTGGTCATCGGTGGGGTAAATTCGGTACATAGTCATGTAGTGACATGTACGAAATGATACCTGGTTAGTTAATGTTATACCCAGCTCAGCTTCTCCTCGCCGGGTATAACATTTACTAACCAGGTACCATCCCGTACCCTGTCACTACATGATTATGTAACTAATAATGCTCTTTTATATATTGTTCTGTACAATTCTTCAATTTTGATGAACTGGGTCGTTGATATGCGCAGTAAAGCTGTTTGATAACAAATGAATGAAAATTGGTACACTATAATATATGTACATTTGATAGTTGACGAAAACTATTTATAATTTATTCAATAATGTATACGTGTTCCACATTGAAAGGACATCCAACGCTTTGCTAGAATGTATTATTGATTTATGCTAGGTAGTTGCTCATTTTCTCATCTGATAAATTCTATATATTTACTTAATTCATGTTGTGTTATTTTAACATTATTGCATATATTTCACAATAAAGCACGCGGATTTTAGGTCGTCACACCGTCCTCGTTGGTGTATTATTGGGAGATTTGAGGACCCAGCTGCCCGGCAAGGGGCCATGAGTGAATGCTATCCCAAATATGTGATGCTCTTCAGACTTTGCACTAACATATTCTTAAAGTCAGTCTGGAATGCCTGCCCAATATGACACCCATGCTATATTGCCGCATAACATCTAGCCGATACATTAATGATACGGCATATGCATCAGCAATCTAGAAGCTAAGAACCATATTAAACGTGTCGTCGGCCTAGACAGTAGCATTTTACACTTATTAATAAAACAGGAATAATATGAATAATACGGAAAAAACAATATGGCCGGTAACCGAACTCGTCTGTATACCAGCAAAGTGCATCGAAATGTGTAAATAGCACGAAACCCACAAAAACATGGTGCAAACAAAGTAGTTCGTGCAATGAAAGATAATAATTTTAACAACTGTGACGATGGTACACTCGAGTAGACCAAAGTATTTAAGGCGTCAAAAGTGTGAATTTATGACACCATCATCCCACTCACCATGGTAAAAGTACAAAAATGAGTCATGCAGGAAACACCACATACAGAACAAACACTCGCCCGAACAGCAACACAAGGAAACAGCAAATGTACATAACTAGAAAAAACAACAAGAGACGCACAAAGGCAAAACAAACATACAATAGGAGGAAGATGGAAATACCGCCTTGGAACGGTCAGTGACAAAAGTCACTAGGGGGGTAAACCGGTTTATGGGCGCCCAACCTCACACTTATTCCATCCCCACCCTAAAAGACAAACAGTGTAAATAAACGTATCCCCTCTCCGACTAATCTACAACAACCGCGACGGCAAATACAATGGTAAAGTGCATGTATAACGAAAAAACATTTAATTGAACATACTGTATCCACCTATCGCTAGTGTACTCAATGATTGAGCTGCAAACGGAGTAAATGTAGAAAAGTAATAAAGGGTACGACAAAAATGAAATAGTACAGATATCCGACGTTCTCCTTCCATTTCTGGATTTAAGAGGTCGCCTTCATAGAGTACTAAACCTTTCTTGTCGGCGTACATGCAAAGAGGCCAGCGTGATTGCCAACTGGAAAAGGGTTCACAACCAAACATGCAGTATGTTGTAGTACTACAGGATCATATCCCTTTTTAATGAATTGTTTAACACATTTGATGAACAAAGTGAGAAAATGGGTATGTCCAATAATTTTACGAAGTTTGTAAATCACATCACCATAAAATTCAGGATGTGAAATACCGTGTCACAGAAGCACCTTGAGATTACATTGGTACTTGCCAAGTTGCAAATCAGAAGACAACGGAACAAAGGAACTCGGGCGGTCTTTGAGTCTATTCCGCTTCTATCAATGACAATTTGGTATGCAGTATGTCGCTTCAATCACATACAAAATAAACAAATACGAAGATCTCAAACTCCAATAACAAACGATTATTGTTGCACAATAATCGCATTTATTTATTAGCATTTATTTACTAGTGTACACTCATGTTTAACCCTTTGGGCGCCACATGTCTAATTGTCGTCTGCAATCCAATTGTGTTAAATCGTTCGGTAAAATGAGGAAATAAGATAAATAAATGCAAATTTCAAAGGAATAAAGCACATTACGAAATAGAGTTTGAGACAAAAAGTGAAACCCTGATAAGACGCCGACTTGAAAAGGTGACGCCTGATCTGGGAATGCACTATTTGTCGATCTGCATTTTTGCGACACTGGCAGTGAAAGGGTTAAGTAAGTGTGTCAGAAAGGATTGACACTATGCATTGTATCCATTTAACAGTGACTTGATCTGGTGTAATCAAGTTTTGAGGAACAATTGGTAAAGTGTCATGACACAAGTTTTTGGCAAATTATTCACCATGTGTCAAACAGCTTAGATTCTGATGTCATGCCGAGTTACTCGGGTTTCATTTTGATTCAAGCTGTTTGTACATGCGAATAGAGTTGTTGTTAGCCGTTATGGGTTAGATATTAGTTTAACCCTTTACCTAATTAATATTCATGTAGGAATTAATGTCGTCGTAAATAGAAACCAGCTGGATTTTGATACTGAATTTTGATATGAGCGCTGGACAACGGCAGGAATTGTAGTGCCAAACCTATATTATTACATAACGAAACAGACTAAATACTGATCAGACAGCATCATCAGTAGACAGTAGACGTAGGATCTGGGTTTACTCGGCTAGCAAATGCGTAAAAGCCTTTGTATGTGATAAAAGTGTTACAATACATACATCGGCACTTTATTGGAGTGCTAATAATATTGGTTTGCGTAATGATCACCTCTAGGCAAATATCTCACAACTGATTCCTATATCTTATCTTATACACGATTAGTCACTGTAATGAACGAATTATCTCTCAACCTATATTCTCCAATATTGCTACCGATTAACTCAACAAATCTAACATGTGGACCATGCCCCTGTTTCGTTTAGCCTTTTACTCCACCAACACGCCGTTCTACATCTTTGCAAACAGAGTAGACCCAGATCAGACGGCTCCTATAGGAGCCGTCTGATCAGGGTCTGACCCGTTTGCTAATGATATAACATAGATCTGATTATATAGTTTCTGCAATGACAAAAATTTCCGTGTTCATGAACTATTATAACAATTAATCTTAATATATATTCATGGCGTCATTATTCCTTACATGAATTGTCATGGAGTAAAGGGATAAATCCCTCAACAAAGGATATACGTATTATGTTTGCAAAACATTCGATAGGCACCTGCGTTACCGTCAACAGCTCACCATCCGACCAGATAGCATCTTCAGTCAGCGAAAACTTCACTTTCAAAGCAGGTTGTGTCAGGTGTTATCCTCAGTCGTATGACATACGACTTTATAGAGTGTACTGGTGACCCCTGTGGTTATTGCCCAACAAGTGAGGGGAGTGTTCGGAATAGTTGTTAGAGTCAGGGCTATGTGAGTAGGTGTAGATTAGTCCATCTTACCCCGCAATCCGCGATCTCAATCGCCTTTGCACAATCGCATTTGCAAACAGCTTGAGTCCAGGTGAAAAGCCGTCTCATCAGGATCCAAACCGTGTAAAACTCTGTCAATACATGTCCAAACATAAGATGACACGTAGTAAAACCTGGCATCAACTTTGAATGATCACAACCTTCCAGTCACATGCTCTACAAGAGGCGAGGGTTGTGAATACAGCGAATAGGTTCATTAACCCTTTCCGCCATGAATATTCATGAAAGAAATGATGACATCAAGAATATTAGTTAGATTAATTTTTAAAATGGCAAATTAACACATGAAATGTTTGCCAAAGTAGAAACTATAGAATCAGATCTATATTACCTCATAAGTAAGCAGAGCAGAGCCGGATCAGACGGCTCCTATTATGGGTCTACTCTGTTTGCAAAGGCGTAGAAAAGCGTATTTATGGTGTAAAGGGTTCAAACCTTTTTTATATGTACTCGACCTGTGTATCCCAAACCATCCACGTAAGCTGGCTTCAAATATCACGAGGATGAACATTGAGCAAGCAACTAAGGCCTAGGGTCATAGAACTTCTGAGGTTGAGTCTTGGATCACTGTCACGTATCTGATTGGCCAGATTCTCAGCAAGCTCAGATTCTGACCAACCAGTTGCTTGAGAATGATCTCAGACTCAAGCAAAATATTTTATAACCTCGGGACCAAGACGCACGTTTGAAGTACTTTATGCAATAAAGTAGAGATATAATATCAGTAATTGTCATCTAGATATTCAAAAGTTGCGTGTTAAATAGAAATTAGAACACGCCACAGAAGAAAATTGCATTACAACACGTCGTCTGCAGGCGAGAAGAAAATTTGTCCGTATTATATACAAAGAATGGAACGATAACTTAACATGAATTGTTACATTTTGTGTTTATTACATGACACCTCCGGTAATCCAATTAAAGAAAGTCATAACGCATTATTTGCTAACGATGGCTGTGTCCCACTTGAGCAATGGAGCACATATGAAATGAGTAGGAAATGGCTCATGTGCCGTGAATGTCGAGGTAAACATGTGATATTTTGACAGCGTTATCAGTGTTTGAATACATGCGATATAACAAGTACACAGATACCCAGGTAAGACGCGTAAATTGAAAAAAATATATATATATTTTAGAATAATTACTTTTTCTCTCCTCTAAACCCTGTGGTGTGACCACTCTTTAGAATCATTCCGAAGAGATTATTCTAAATACTGGTACCAGCATAGGGATTGATAGCAACTATTGATGTGAGTATTAGGATACGCACATTTATTAGTCATTATTCATATATACGTGCATTAGACATTCATTTAATGTATAGGCACATTTATTAATCATATATAAAATAATTAACTACTTATTTAATATGTACGCTTTTAATGCCTTGTCAAACAGAGTATATTAAGCTCAGACAGCCCCTGTAGAAGCCGTCTTATAAAAAACTGTTTTATTTTCTTATGAAATAAATATGAATATAATTCTACGTTTTCTGCTGTGGCCAAATATTAATTAATGTGTTCGTTGCCAGTATTAAAAAGTTAAGCGGTAATGAGTTAAATATATTATCCCCGGTGCCTTGTTTTATACTACAAATACAGTACCACACTCCTGTTTCTGTTATAGCTGGTGTTATCATTAGCAACTTCAGTGCTCGCCACAAGTCTTCTTTTTTCAGCGGCTAACTGTCTATTTTCATTCTTCTTCTAGGTTTCCACCAATTAGAAACTATGTTACATTGTAATTTGCATATGACCCGCTAGTATTTAGTTTTAAACTGTATTTTCATTATATAATACCTAGACTGGCATACAGCATTTTTATTATGCTTCTACACATGGTCAAACTAGATATAAAATCCAGATATGCAGTCTGCTAAGGTGATGAACCTCCTAGGGTCATTCTTACGACCTAGTAGTTATTTCAAAACACAATGTTTATGATAATTAGCTGTTTTAGCTTCCAAGTTGAAATTAATGCAATCAGTCCATATTAACCTAACCACACCAAATGTAAGGCATGTTGTTATACAGACAATGTCTATAAACGTCTTAGAGTTCAGTTAAAACGCCATATAATACAGAAAGTCATTATTTACGCAGATATTTAGCATGGAAGACTTCGAAAGTTATGTTTTTAAAATAGATGTTACGAGGAAAGCCCATATAATCAAAGTACTGATGTACTGATGATGATGTCAAAGCGAAAATTGTATTAAATTGGGATTGAAAGAATTTAGACAAACAAAATTGTTATACATGTAATAGTGAATATTTAACAATTGTTGTTAATAATAACTGGTGCTAATATAACTAGAAGCACTAAACTTCAACTGTATGGAATATGAGTATAATGTAGTAAGAAACAATTAATATGCAGACAAAATATAAACAACAGGATCAGTATTAATTTTCTACAAATATAGATTTATAAATTTATTTGTCTGAATGTTGTAAACATATTTGTTTATTAAAAAAAATATCCATTAATATAAGCTGAAGCAGCATGTTAGACATATTTATGTTGGCAAACAGAATTGACCCTAAGCAGACAGAAGTCTGATCTTGGTCAGCTTTGTTAACCGAATCTCTGGGGTTTGAATTTTAGATTCATTGCTCTTGTGTGAAAATGACCTCTATGAATATTTACGATGTTATATGTTTTTACAAGAAAAAAATGCGGTTACCGTGTAAATATTTATTTTGAATTTCGCTACCAGTAGATTGATTATATAATGACGTATTTTTTCTCTGAACTTTGGCAGGAAAACATTGCATTGTAGAAAGAACTAGAAAGTCACTCATTCAAAGTCTCTAAACCACATAGAAAGGAAAGAATGATTACTTATGACTTTGTTTGAACGCAAATGTGTAAAAGATGAGTTTTTGGGGGAAGGGGGTGGGGAACGAAACAGAAATGATGTATCCAACTTTGTACTATGAATAGAATGTCTAATTACACAATGTCAATGTACATTTTTATAATAGGTAAAATGAAGAACTAACTTCAGATATTTAAAACAAATTACTTCGATATTGTACAATTTAGTAGTGATTTCCTATAAAAGTAACTTGATTTTTTTAAATAATTGCTTCTTCTACTCCACGCTCACTTATTCTTTTCAAACATTATAATCGCCTAGAAAACACAATATGCAGACAGACCAACGTTCCTACTCATTGCAGTATATTTAACCAGCATTCAGCCCACCGAAATCACTAACAAAAAGACACAACCATAAAGTATATTGAATGACATAGTAGATCTGCCAATTGTTTGAATCATTTCCATTGCACGCCTCTCTGCAAGTATAATAACAAGCAACCCTTCATAGATCTAGTTCCCGGTACTAATAGAATCACCAAACATTGAATTTAATATTACATATAATTAATACCATTATTGTTTTGTACATTATGTAAATATTTGAATGCCGCTGAATATCTTTTTTAAAGACATTTCCTGTTTGTCTTGTCACATTATTCTATAGCTGAAAACAATGTGGTCAAGCCAGTGCCGTATTTAAAATTTCAACAACAATAAAACAGCCTTGATGTGTTGCTGATATCTTCATGTATGGAGGACAGGTAAATAAAACAACATAAGTCAGTAATTGCATTCAACGCAACAAGTGTACCATTGGTAGAATTATTAACTGTGCAAACAGCAAATTTTAATTTGCCATGTGAACTTTTTCACCAAACATTCCTTGTATTTCAGAATGTACTATACAGCAGAACCTGTCATAGCGGTCATTCATATACTGAATACAGAGGTCTTAACATGCAGGCAGCTGCTTAACCCATTACCTCATAGGCTATGTTTAGATACAACCTCTTTGAATAAATCTACCGAAAAGGAGCATTAACTAGAGAAAAGGAAAATTTTAGAATTGTGTAGTTTGAAACCATTGTGATAAATAGAGCATTTGCTCCTATAGGAGCAAATGCTCTATTTATCACAATGGTTTCATAAAGTGAAGTTTACAGAGTCGTCAAACGTCGTCAATATGCGGGAAAGGGTTAATGCAATCAAAGGTAGTGCAAAAAGCTCCTATAGAAGCTTTCGGCATTAGTTTGACCTGCATTCAGCTGCCACCTGCCTTACAAACCCATTATTAGACCTCGTTTTTGAAGGTCGTTTAAACTGTGTTCTACCGCACAGTAAAAACCCTCTAAATTTAAATACAGAAGAATTTAGGTCTACTTGGATAGATGGCTATCTAATGCAGGCTGAAATTCCTTGTAGCTTTCACATTGCATTAAGTCGCAACCTGTTTTAAAGACCAGCACTGATACTAAATTCCACATCCTGTTTATAAGGGGTTTACTTATTGGTTGAATAGGTATGTCATCTGTCGGCATAAGTAGAACATGTCGTAACCATTTCCCTGTTCTATGTTTATTTCAATTTTTAATACCTACTGAATATTCATGGACAAAATAGTTATAATGAAATATGGAAGGTAGAATACTGTGGCCATTTTAGAAAGTAAAGAAACAGATATCCATAAGCAAACAGAGCAGACCCTGATCAGACGGCTCCTCTAGGAGCCGTCTGATCTGCGTCTACTCTGTTTGCAAATGCGTGAATACACGTTTCTATGAGGGAAAGGGTTAAATGATCATCAAAAAGAGGACTTATTATGGGTCAGTAGTGCAGGTGGTAGCTTAATGCAGGTCAAACATGATGCACAAAAAAAACTATTTTATTCACTTTCTGCATCACGTTTGCCCTGCATTAAGCAACCATCTGCTTATTTAAGATTTCTGCGTTCAATCAATTCAAAGTGGCTTAAGACATTTTCTACTGTAGTTTACTTCTTCAAGGACTATGTGTGTGCATAGATCCCACGCGTGCTCTCTATGTGGATTGAACTCTCTATGTGGTCTTACAGGAACTTCTTTGATGTTAATTGCTGTACTCTGTCCCTATTGAATATTGAGTAGCTTTTGATGTGTATCAAGCCACTGAGTTTCCTGATTGCTGTCTAAATATTCAAGAGTCGCGTGTGAAAAGAAGATAAGATATCAGAGAACTCATCAAAGAAGAAAAGATTCATATGACTCCGTCTGCAAGTAAAGGACCTTGCTGAATGAATCGTTAAACATTTTCTGAAGAGTCTGGCTTTGACACGAAAGGCAACCATCATGTAATGTAAGATAGTTCCAGTCTATATACACATTGTCATATATCTAACTACTGACATTACATGTAGCGGGTTCATATAGCGAGTGGGTTCGATTGAAACAATCACTCGTATCTTCAATCTGTAAGAGCTAATGCTTACATATACAGTTACGACTCCCTAAAACAACCATTCAAAAGAAGTACAATTCTTGACTTTTAAAACAGATGGTAGCTAAATACAGGACAAACATTATGCAGAAAGCTCCTATAGGAGTCTAATCCTTTGGTACTCAAGACATGACCGTCTGAGGCAAGGAACAGTATTCCTCATTTGACAATAGTAAAAAGTAACCTTATCTGAGAATAAGAATTTAATGTAAATTTTAAGCAGTATTGTTTGTGTGCCCATGTACAGTAAAAGCCCCGCTAAATCGGACGTTTTTAGTATACCTGAGAGGCAGGTGGCAGCTTAATTCAGGATGAAGTCATGCAGAAAGCTCTTTTACCTTTCTACATGAAGTTCACCCTGCATTAAGTAGACACCTGCCTGAAAGTATCTAAATTCTTCTCTACTTGAATTCCGATTGAGAGGGGTTTACTGTATCACAATCCGTTGTAACTCGTAAGATAACTGGCTTTCTGCATATATTGCTAAAATATAACATATATGATTTCCCTGAAAACCATTAAATGCTCCGTTTCAAATTTTAGGAATATTTCTTAGGTGACAGGTTCCTTAAATCACCAAGCTGTGGTTACCTAAAAAGACAAGATCCCTAAGAGCGGGGTAAACCTTTAATATATCTAAGGGTAAATGCCAGCATATCCGCTATGTCATTATAAAGTACTAGTACACTGAACTAATAACTTAAATGCTTCAAATACGTCATACACAACTGAGGTCAAATTGCACATCGTTAAACATCCCTCTGCTTAAGAAAAGTATTGTTGTTTCTCCCCTATGTCTTTATTGGGTAAATTTGAGTTTGGCGAGGATTTCCAATCAACCATCAAGCCGGATATTTGAAAACTATGCCCGATTTAATTGTTAAGAGTTCGAGATTTGGCGAGACTTTCATTCTTAATTCACATAGACTACCGAACCCTTATGTTCTTCTAATCTGTGTCCGATGCCAAGCCCCACGAATCCGTCCGTTGCAAATGATAAGCCCAATAGGTCTTCCAATGTTTGGTGACCCACCACTTGATACATCAACTAACAATGTTATTTTCAAACGCGACAGCTTAATTAAGTTACTACAAGTTCACCGAGGAGATGTCCTTTCTTCATTTCTGGCCCCGAGGTTTTAAAACATTTTGGTCTAGTCTGAGATCACCCTCAAGCATCAGACTCAGAAATTTTATAACCTTGGGCCTGATCCCCATCTGAACAACCATTATCTCCAGTCCTCAATATTCTTTTTCCCTTTATGTCTTTCTTGGCTTGTACTTGGCATATTTCGGGACACTAACTACAGTCCTGATACATCTGTACAAGATCTGTATATGTGACTACTCTTTAGAATCCTCTCAACATTTAGTATTTGTGTACGCACCTTTGCTCTGTTTGCTTGAGAAATGATAAATATATTATCCTACAGTTTATTCCATGGCCATAATTTCCTCTGTCCATGTGGTATTATAACAATTAATCTAATTAATATTTATAGTATCATTATTTCTGACAGGAATACCAATGGAGTAAGGGGTTAAACACCGCAGCCAAATAGCCAGGTTCCTGACAAGTATCATTTAACCGTTTCACCGCCAATGTCGCATAAATGCACTTGGTGCAGTCCTAGATCAGACGCCGCCTTTTCAAACGGCGTCTGATCAAGGACTTCACTTTTTGTCTCAATCTCTATTTCTATAAATCTGCTTTCTTCCTTAGACATTTGCATGTATTTATCTCCTTTCCTTATCGTACCGAGTGATTTAATAAAACATGGATTGCAGACGACAGTTAGAAATTTGGCGCCGAAATGGTTGAAATGCTGATACAGGAAATGTTGACAATGTCCGAAGCTGTAGAATTATATCTATATAACATAATAAGCAAAGAGAGCAGATTCTGATCAGACGGACCCTACGGGAGCCGCCTGATCTGGGTCTACTTTGTTTGCAAATGCGTAGAAAGGCATACTTATGGAGTAAATGGTTTACGTGGGTGAACATTAACTGGAAAACTCCTATAGGAGTAACGTAATAAGTTACTACCCGTTTTAAGTATTCCGAATTGTTCGAGGCCTCCGTGGCCGAGTGGTTATGGTCTTCGGCTGACAATCGTTTAGTCCCCCAACACTGTGGTTCGAATCCCGGTGTGGGTGTTTTGGATTTTTCATGAGAGGAAGCCTTCAAACTGGTTTGCTGTAGCTTGGTGGTTCTACCCGGATGTTCCTCTGTGCACGAAACAATGCAATTTGTTCCGTGCACAGAACCTTATGGGTCTTCCGCCACCTGTAATTAGCTGGACGTCGTGATATACCTGATATACTGTTAAAGCGACGTAAATTCCGAAACCCGTAAAAACCAAAACATGAACCAGAATTGTTCTTCGTTGCAGTGGTCGTATTAACCCTTTCCTCCGTGAATATACATGCAAGAAATAATGACGTCATTAACCCTTTCGCTGCCAAACTCTGTCGTCTGCTAACTTTGTCGTCTGCTACAAATTTTCATTTTTTTTTATTTTCTTCATTTTTGTTTCAAAAACATAGTAACAGTAACAAACAGTTTGGATCCTGATGAGACGCCGAGTTACTCGGCGTCTCATCTGGATCCAAACTGTTTGCATAGGTAATCACATATCCGGCATTGGCAGCGAAAGGGTTAATATTCATTAGATTGATTTGCTATAAATAGTTGATGGATACAAGAAATTTGGCCATGGCAGAAACTGTAGATTCATATCTCTGTTGTATCAGAAGCAAGCATACCAGACCCTGATCAGACGGCTCCTAAAGGACATACTCCGTGTGCAAAGGCGTAACAAGGCGTGCCCGTGGAATGAATGGTTACCGATACTTTCTTTAGCAAACGTTGACACATTTGATTTAGACCAAAGTTCTGGTTGTATCTCAGACCATGTCAGAAAAGTTAAATTGCTGATATATCTAACAGCACGGTATACCATCATTATTTCTCTTTCTAACACCATTTGTATTTGAAAGGCCGTGGCATCTATATTAGTCGAAAAAGTCTGGTCAGATCAATTCAGTCGCGACAGGATTGTTAATCATTCTTGTAAATGTGAGCTTGGCACAATTCCATTTACATGCATTAGTCGTGGTATAACCTTCTATAAATAACAAGGAGCGTCGATTCTAACGAAGGATAACCAACCCATGGATTACATAGACACATATCAATAAAATTGACGAATCAGCAGATCATATTTATAAGGGAATCAGAGACAGAGACAGAGACAGAGACAGACAGACAGACAGACAGACAGACAGACAGAGACAGACAGAGACAGAGACAGAGACAGAGAGACAGAGAGACAGATACAGACAGAGACAGAGACAGAGAGACAGAGAGAGGGAGAGAGACAGAGAGAGAGACAGACAGATAGACAGATAGACAGAGACAGAGAGAGAGAGACAGACAGACACAGAGAGAGAGACAGAGAGAGACAGAGAGAGAGAGAGAAAGAGAGAGAGGGAGAGAGAGACAGAGAGAGAGAGAGACAGACAGACAGACAGACAGACAGACAGACAGACAGACAGACAGACAGACAGACAGACATAGAGACAGACATACACAGACAGACAGAGAGAGACAGAGACAGAGACAGAGAGACAGAGAGACAGAGACAGAGACAGAGAGAGAGATAGTAAGACAGACAGACATAGACATAGACAGAGACAGAGATAGACAGACCGATTCAGAGACAGACAGACACAGAGAGAGACAGAGAGAGACGGAGAGAGACACATACACACAGATACAGAAACAGAGACAGAAAGACAGAGGCAGTTATAGACAGACAGACAGAGTGAGAGGGAGAGAGACTTTGTTCTAAACCAAACATTTCAACATTTACTAAAGTAAAATCGCTTTGCCATAATTAGCATCGCTTAGTGTACGAATTATACTGTTTCTTGTCTTATTTGTACATTCTGCAACATAAATCTAAGTGCTGAACATTGTTAATTGTTGATACAAACTTCCAACACCGATTTCCTCTCATTTGTTCCGGCTGTTGTTTGCTAACCGGGTGCTTCTATCAAGAAGTTAACATTATTGAACTTACACTTATATCGTCTTCCGTGACTGTGATAAACCCTTTTGCTATCTAATGCAGATTTCGACGACAACATTAGTGTTTACAAAAACACCAGTGTCCAGAAGTTAACATCATAAAGCTCACACCGACGTCGTCCTCTGTGACTGTGATGACAAATTTTGCTATCTAAGGCAGGTTTCGACGACAACGAACAATATCTCTGGCAATGTTCGCAAATCGTGAAACCCGGAAAAATAGCTACGAATTCTCGAGGACATATGCTGCATTTCGTCTACGTGTTGATGATCCAGGTCCATGTGTTGTCGTTTTCCTCCGACAGTGCCTTCCTTTTATACGTGAGTCCCGGGATTATATTGTCAGTAATAGGCTCAATCAAAAATGGTATAACCTCGGTACCTGGTATGGGAACATCAATTCCTCTTCTCTGGTTTGTGCTCTATTTGGTCTGAGTACAGCATGTACAAATCCCTTTATTCACATGTACCCTATATTCTCTTGGTGCAGTTGTCCATAACTCCAATCCTTTAGTCAACAGATACATCTTTTAACGCATTTGCCTGCGTGTTTGCGTGTATATGTGCGTGCGTGAGCGTGTGCTGTGTAAATTCTGGTTGCAACTAGAATGAACATTGGTAGGTGATCATGATCCTCTATGATGCAATTGTAGCACGTGAGATTAGCCGAACTCATTGTCCTGGTATCATCCTCATCAATCATCAACTCATAACTCCCTGACACTAATTCATTAGTCTTGTAGTTCCCATAACTACAACTCACTTACTCACTAACTAACCAACCCACTCACTCACTTCCTCACTCACTCACTCTTTCACTCGCTAACTCACTCAAAGCTTCACTCTCACTCACATACATTCATACTTACTCGCATGTTTATCTCACACAATACTCATTCACTCACCCACTCACTATACCTTTTAATGCCAGATACACTTGTAGTCCATCGTCACTTGTCCAGTATGCCACGTCGTTATCAAAGCGTGTCCGGGCTGGTAACTGCAAACAACTTCATCCATATGAGACGCCGGGTTACTCGGCGTCTCTTCCAGACTGAAGCTATTTGCCAATCGCCCAATAATTTGTCGAACATCTGAATGATTGGGAAGAAGGTATAAATCTCGCAAGAGATAGAAGTAAAAACAGACAACAAGTCTACAACAAGTGACGGATTAAACTGTTTGCAAAGGTCCGGTATGTTGTGATTATGGGAATAAGGGTGAACTCTTTCGCTGCTAAATGTTGTCGCCTGTAAACGTTGTTGTCTACTGAAATTGTCTTGTTTAGCCCTTTCCTTCATATAAACGTGTTTTCGCGCATCTGCAATGAGAGTAGACCCGAATCAGACGGCTGCTATAGGAGCAATATGATCAGGGTCTGTTCTGTTTGCTAATGGAATTTGAAATATATGTAGCGTTAATTTCTAAAATGGCTACGATGTTCCACCTTCTATATTTACTTATAACATTTTTTTGTTCCTGAATATTCAGTAGGTATTGCAATTTGAAATAAAGATAGAAAAGGGAAAGGGTTAAATACATTTTCCTGATTTGTTCATAAATATTGTAACAGTACTAGGCAGTAAGACCTTGTTGACACGCCGATTATTTGGCGTGCTATCTGGACCCAATAAAGTTGCAAAGGTAATCACATAGTCGCCATTGTCAGTGGCAGAGTAAATTGAACTATTGAATACAACTATTCAACCCTATTACTGCCTTGTGACAGTATCAATATCACCACGCCCCATCCCTAACTTCACTGTAAAAATAATGGCGGCCCAAATGTGATGTACAGTAAAACCTCTCTATACCGGACGTTAAATTTTGTATTAATATCAGTCTTGGAGACATGTGGCAGCTCAATCCAGGGCTAAATTAATGCAGAAAGCTCATAGAGGAGCTTGTCATCCTGCATTAAGCAGCCACCTGCCTACAAGTATCTAAGTTCTTGTCTACTAGAATTCTAATTTAGAGGGGGTTTACTTTAGTGCGATTTTCAGTCATTTCAATTCAAACAATCTTATGGGAAACTATTTGCGGAGTGTCAAACAGCTTAGATCTTGATGAAAGGCCAAGATACTCGGCGTCTATTCTGGATCCTAGCTTTTTGCTAATTAGAGTCAGGTTGCAGTTTACGGGAGAAGAGTTAATAGATTAAAACATGAGTCATTTACACACAACGGAAACATTTTCTGGCTATATACACAAATAGCGGATGTGCCCAGAGGCTGATCAATATTCATTTTTGACAAGCGCTCTATATCATCCAACTAAATGTAACAATAGCACGATAATATAACAGTGGCTAATTGGAAACGTTTAGCTAGTAATTTACCTATAGAAATCTGTGCAATGTTTTGTCGATATACAATACTTTACTCTTAGTCAGAGTATGAAGCAAACTGCCTTCTTACCTCCAAGACAAAATCATGATTTCAAACTGATGTGACGATGAGTTACTGATTGTCTCATTTGAATCCAAACTGTTTGTAAACCTAAGCAAGGTTAGGCCCACAAATTGGTTAGGTAACCGTCACTTCATATGGACGCCTTTTCACGCCTTTGCAAACAGAGAAGACACAGATCAGATCGCTCAATACAGGAGCCGTCTGATCACGGGCTGCTCTAGTCCCGGTTTGTCGAAAAAGCTTAAGTCACTTATTCGGCTCAAATCCTTGATATTAACCTGACAGGAACAGATTACATGTCTTAGCAAACAGCGTAGAAGCCGTGTGGCCAGGGTCTGCTCTGTTTGTTTATGGATTTATATTGGACCGGTTCTACAGTGTCTGCCATGGCCGAACAATCCTGTAGTAATACACCATTACTAAATATCAGCTGATAAATATTCATAATGGCATTAGTTCTTACATAATTATTCATGTGGGAAAGAGTTAATCTCTAAGATAACCAGACTAAATTTATCCCATCAATGGTAAGAACAAACTAATAATATTGGTTTTGTTCTATTTTAGTCAGTTTTAAATTGCAAAGATAATCAAACCAAGGAAAACAAAAATAGCCTTTATATACACATTAATCCATTTCTTTATATTGGCGCTTTTTGACGCCTCTGTGAACGTCATTTTTGAAACAATTGTGGTACATAGAGCATTTGCTCCATAGGAGCAAATGCTCTATGTATCACAATGGTTTCTAAACTATAGAATTCTAAAAGTTCCCTTTAAATGCTCCTTTTCGGTAGATTTATTCTCAAAGCGACTGGGACTAAAAGCAGCCTATCAGGGAATGGGTTAAACCGTGTCTTGGTAAGTATTCATCCGCACAGGTTACCATTATTAGTATATTTGTTTTAGCCCTATTTGTGTAAGACAGGGGCAGTCTGATCAGGGTCTGGTCCGCTCGCTTATTGAATTATATAAATCTGATCATATAAGTTTTATCAAAAGCAACACAATTGAAAAGTCTATAGTAAACACATTAATTTAATAAACGTTCACGATGTAACCAATTGACACAAATATTCACAATAGAAAGGGTTAAGTGGTTGTTTTAGAGTACTTCTACTATATACAGTAAAACCCTTCTAAACCGGACGTTCAATTTAGTATAAATATCGGTCTTGGCGACAGGTGACAGATTAATGCAGACTGAATGTCATGCAGAAAGCTCCTCTAGGAGCTTTCTGCATGACGTTCACCCTGCATTAAGCAGCCACCTGCCTAAAGTACCTAAATTCTTAAATATAATTCCGGGTTAGAAGGGTTTCACTGTACTCAATTCAAGTATAATAGTAATAAGTCAGAAGAGAAACATTTGCAAACTAGTCAACGAATGTATGCACACTTGCACATGCTTTGTAAATCAGTGCTCTACACAGAGATCCCATTTAAATACATAACCTGATTCAGTTCCAGATACGTTACATCCACAAAGTAAATACCAATTTCCCGGAAAGACTGACAGGACAGATTCTAGCAAATCCCTACAGAATGACAGGCAAGCTTTAAAATTGAATATAATATCCCTGAGTGAGTGAAATAACATTCCTGTGATGCTGTTCTGACAATTATTTGATTCAAACAGCAACCATTTTACATTTACATTTGATATATAAGGTTTTAATACAAAATGGAATACAGTTACACTGTCTACACTGGAATTCTAGCAGACACTACTTTAGATACTTTTAGGCAGGTGGCTGCTTAGTTCAGGGTGACAGCCATGCAAAATAACTCTTAGAGGACTTTATACTTTCACCCTGCATTAAGCTGCCACCTGTCTCCAATACCAATAATTACATGTATACCGAATTTAACGCTGGGTTTAAAGAGATTTTACTGTAGATTTATAAGAGATATATGGATGTGCTATTCGTTTTAGGAAATGTCGGCTCGTTTACGAACATAATAAAATGTGTAACTTTTATTTGGGACTGTAGAGCCTGTCCCAAGCGACAATTCACTTGCTGAACACGAGAGTCTTAGAAAAGCAGGTGGTTGTTTAATGCAGGCCAAAGGTAATGCAGAAAGTTCCTATATGAGATTTTTGCGTTACATTTGATCTGCACTAAGCTAACACCTGTCTTACAGACCCGTAATTAGGTCTCTTGTTGATGTCCGCTTAAGACACGTTCCACTGTATTTTAGATAACACTAGTTACCAAATGTACAGAGATAACATATTACTTTCGTCACTTATCGATTATTAGCAAGTTGTGTTTGTAGATTGAAATAGTACGCTTTTTAAAACTGCACAGTAAAACTTCTCTAAACCGGAATTCCAGTACAGAATATTTTAGATAGTTTTAGGCAGGTGGCCGCTTAACCCATTCCCTGATATTGACGACTTTTGACGACTCTGTAAAAGTCACTTTGCTCTATTTATCACAATGTTCTTTTTTCAAACTATATAATTCTAAATGTTTCCTTTTCTCTAGTTAATGCTCCATTTCGGTAGATTTATTCAAAGAGGTTGTATTTAAAAATAGCCTATGCGGGAATGGGTTAATGCAGGATGAAAGCCATGACTTTCACCGTGCACAAAGCTGCCATCTGTCTAATATACCGATATTTGTACTAAATTTAACGTTCGGTTCAGAGAGGTTATACTGTACATTGAAACTTAAAATTAGTAGATGGAAATGTATTTGTCGGCGAAACGATTATATATTAACGCCTGGCTACACCGAACATTTAGTAAAGAAGTACAGGGACATTCTAGACAGGGACTGCTTAATGCAGAATTACAGTGCTCCCTCTCTACAACGACACCCTTTGGGATACGAAGATTGTATGTGTTGTTCAGAGGGAGTTGTTATAGGGAGGGAAAATCAAACATAATTAGCTTGTTTGCAGATACCCAGATAAGGTGTATTTCGAGAACCATTATGCCTCTATCAAACCGTATGTTGTGACCACTCTTTAGAATCGTCACAAAGTGACGATTCTAAAGAGTGGTCACAACATAGGGTTTGATTGAGGCATAAAGAAAATACGATCGAAAACAGTTGTTTCTGGAGCCTTGTTGTTTCGGAAACAGTGACATGCGTCGTTGTAAGGAGGGAATCGTTATTGAGAGGGCCGTTGTAGGGAGGGAGCACTGTAACGTCAAGAGGAGCAGGTGTTATTTCTATACGATTTACACACTGCATTAAACTGTCAACTGTCTTAAAGACCGACAGTGAGTGGTCGTTTTAACGAGGTTTTACAATTTCTGTTTTAAAACTATTTTGGTATGTAAACAATTTTCTGCAAGAGTATTAATGTCAGAAATAATTACTATGAATATTCATTAGCTGTTGTTTTAGTACTATAAGATCACGGACAACGGATTTTTACCATGGCAGAAATAGGTCAAATATTCTGCATTATAAACAAGCAGAGCAGACCCTGATCAGACGACTCCTACAGGAGCCGTCTGTTCTGAATTTACTCTGTTTGAAAATGTGTCAAATGTGTCTCTAGATATGAAAGAGTTAACCCTTTGCTTGCTATTCGCGTCAATATACCTACCTGTAAATAGTGAAGACCGAGATGAGACAGCTCCTGCAGGAGCTGTCTCATC
Organism: Azorinus chamasolen; assembly: GCA_963576725.1. NCBI lineage: Eukaryota > Metazoa > Mollusca > Bivalvia > Cardiida > Solecurtidae > Azorinus > Azorinus chamasolen. The sequence goes on from OY755242.1 coordinate 5,963,035, forward strand.
AGGGTCTGTACTATTTACAAGTTGATTGTGCAACCCGTGCACCCCTCAGCAGTGATTGCACACGAGAGTGATTTCACAGCGAAATACTTGTACACAGTGAAGATATATGTAACTATACAACAGGGCATGGGTAAAGAATGAGAAATGTTTTTTTTAAAATTCAGCAAGAGAAGGGATACAGTTGCATTACCTATGATATAACAAGGCTTCTCTCTGTCTATCTGGAGGAACGGTTGGCCACGGTGTCGCAATGCTTCTCTCTGTCTATCTGGAGGAACGGTTGGCCATGGTGTCGCAATGCTTCTCTCTGTCTATCTGGAGGAACGGTTGGCCACGGTGTCGCAATGCTTCTCTCTGTCTATCTGGAGGAACGGTTGGCCACGGTGTCGCAATGCTTCTCGCTGTCTATCTGGAGGAACGGTCGCAAGGCTTCTCTCTGTCTATCTGGAGGAACGGTTGGCCACGGTGTCGCAAGGCGTCTCTCTGTCTATCTGGAGGAACGGTTGGCCACGGTGTCGCATAAGTATGCGTTTCTGTAACGATAAAGTAAATGATCTTAGCAACCCGTCCTTGAACCCATCGCCCGCTTAGTCAGGACTTCCAAAGCCATCAGTGATAAGGTTGATTAACCCTTTACTCCATGAATGATCATGGAAGAACTAATAACATCATGAATATAAATTAGGAAAGTGGTTATAATTATAGCAGATGGACATGGGATTTGTTGAGCGTACGGCAAAAACTGAAGAATCATATCTATATAACATCACGAGTAAACAGAGCAGACTCTGATCAGACGGTTCCTATAGGAGTCGTCTGATCTGGGTCTTCCCTGTTTACAAATGCGAAGAAAGGCATAATCATGGAGTAGTTTTTATTGACTAAATGAAATTTTGGTTTGAAATGAAATATTGTGGAGTCTGATAACACGCCGTGATTGCCAGGAACGTGTCAGCTTGATAGCCGTATTCAAATATTAATCTGCCAAAATAACCACAGATAAATGTATTTTCGACTTTCACTCAAATAAATTTAATAAACTGATGATTTGTTTCCATGTTCTTTGTTTAACTTCAAACTTAATATATCCTTTAATAAATGATGAATTTGTTATGTCTTGAGTTATCCCATATTAACGTTTATGGTCCTAATTAGTGAGTGAAACAATTACCAGGAAAAGTATAAATACCTTCAAAGCACTTGTGTTATCAAAATGGAATTAATAATAATATAATTCAGAGCACCAGATAAACGTGCGTACTCAAATTATGCTAAAATCGTCACTTCTCCACCAAAACCTAGGTAGTAACTGGTATTTAGAATTGTCTCTTCGAGTCAATTCTAAAGAATGGTCACAACATATGGTTTGGTGGAATAATAAAGGAGTTATTCTTGAAACAGTTTTAAATTACGCATCTTATCTTGACTTCTCTACTATATTGTCGTGCTTTATATTTCGCTTTTATTACAGGTTCTTTTCGGAAGAAGGTATTGACGTCATATCCCGGAAATGTCGTTCACAGCAGGACCTTTATAGAAACTCTATTTATGTTTTATGGCTTTATTTGGGATTAGAAAGAAGCATACTATCTTGAAAGATTTCACTTCATTTCAAATTGTAATGGTTTCTTATCATCGGAGATTACCACTCCAGATGGTCATTTTCGAATGTTTGCTTTTGTCTTTGGATATCGGATTCATCACAACCATTATTGCTTGACTTTGAATTCATTCTAAGGTATCTCACTGATCTGATGTTGATGCTGCTAATCAGGATCCAAACTGTTTGTTACTGTAATTGCCTTTTGGAAATAAAAATGAAGAAAAAACTTAAAAAAACGAAAATTGTATGAGACGAAAAGGCTTGAAGACGACAGACGATGACAGCGAAAGAGTTTGTCGTACGAGGTTAGCCGTTGTCCTAACTGTGTGAGACACGAGCCACTAATGTCTTTTGCAAACAGTGTAGACCCAGATGAGAGGACTCTTGAAGGAGTCATCTCATCAGGATCCGTACTGCATGTCATGTTACAGCTTTATTAAGAAAAAATCCCTAAATATTCACCGTAAGCTTGACCTGTTTGAATTTTAGAAGAGTCCATTTAACAATTCAGCATTGCAAGGGTTAATCCTGGCACACATGAATGTGCGATAAATACGGCTATGCGAGTAGAATCGACTGTCGTATATAAGAATTTACGTTAATTCTGGTCGTACTCTAATAAAAAGGGTTCCGAGTTTATAAAACTTGCTTGAATCTACGTTGATACTGAAGCACCGCAATGGTCATTATTTGAGTAGTACCATCTATGCATTACTGGTCCCGAAGTATAATCAAAGTACTGAAAGTACTGAAAGTGAGCGTTTTTTGAATGGGTCAGAAAGTAGTAGATGTACATGTACACGAAGTTTATTAACAACATAATTAATATCTCTTGATGGGAGAAAGAATATCAATATTTTCAAACAATCCTTTTTACTATTTCTCTATCAAATACTAGATCTACATTGTGACTATTCATTACATAGTCTGATGAGAAGGCACACAGTAGGAATTGGTTGAGAAATAAGCAATTGGAGAAGAGATAATCCCTGAAGTTAAGAGCCCTGATAATATGTTCCTTGTAAGGAACAAAAGGGATACATGGCATTGAAACAGTGTAGACCTAGTACATGTGTATCACATTTTTATTGATCAGACTCAAGAAAGAGTTTGAGAAATTTAACATGCCTTTTCTGTATTAACTATTTGCAAACAGAGTAGACCTGATCAGATGACACCTATAGTCGTCTGATCAATGGCTGTTCTGTTTGCTTATGGTAGAGTACATGTAAAGATATGATTCTATAGTTTCTGCCTGAGCAAAAACATCCTGTCTACATACACCATCATAAAATTCAGTTAATAAATATTCATGATGGCATTACTTCTTACAGAAGTATAGAATAGAGAAAGAGTTAAGGTGCCAAGAGTAAACAAGTTCATATTTTATATTTGATTTGTCTTCATAGATTGGCAATACAATGCTACAATTGTAATATGCAATTACAACTGTAATATGATGACACCGAACCTAACCCTAACAATGCCACAACTGAGATTCAATGTCATTTGCAAACAGTGTAAACCAAGATGAGATGGCTCTAGAATCCCTCTCATAAGGGTCTGATGTGTTTGTCATAAATTATTTTGATAAAAAAAAAACACCCAAAAAATTGCCAATACAAACTCATCATTTTTAGTAAATAATAAAAGATTCCAAATGGAAATTCAGTATTGAAAGTGTAAATTTTACCTGTTACAAATGTACATGTTAAAAGACTGCATGCTCCTGTCATCTGTGATAACCCTTTACTCCATTAATAAGAGGTTAAAATATGGCCTAGGTGTGCCTTCTGGTCATAATGGCACACCTGGTGCTATTGTGACACCAGGTGTGCCATTATGACCAGAAGGCACACACAGGCCATAATTTGACCTTTTTATTGAATATCTTACAATTTTTACTAGATCTATATCTATATGCCACCTATCATTTCAATACAATCTAGACCTAGATCCCAACAAACCACAGAAATAGATATAGATCTGTACTTTAAAATAGTGAGGAAGGAATAGTTATATGCCTTCATGGGGATTCGAATCCCCGCCGAAAAATATGTAGTCCGACATAATAACCACTAACACTAACGATTAACCTTTATATTGTTTTAACTTATAAAAATTTGTTTGAGAACTTCCGATGGATGACGTGAAATTATGACGTTACAACTGTCATTTTTGAATAACATAAACACAGTTAGGTAGTACCGATCGATACAAACAAAGCAATTGATTTTAATAGAATTTTACGATTGTAGATCTATACTATAAACTTTACAGATTTCCAGATCTAGAATACGATTTTACAACGACGTCAAACACCTTTCTCCGGCCATGTTTGAATAGGTCTAGATCTAGAGCTATGTTGCTAACATCAACGCATTGCATGTGAAAAAGATCGTGGGCCGATTATGGATAATCGGCCCACCGGGCCATTATGGATCGGTCACATGACTCCGTAATGACAGTTTTCTACGGCAATTTTGTTACTATTTATAGTAAGGGTATTCAATAATACTTTTTTTAACACATTTTCAAACCATAGACCCAGATAAGACAGCTTCTATAGGAACCGTCTGGTCTGGGTATGCTCGCTTTACTTGTAAAATGATAATTATAGACCTGATTCTAGTCATTCTACAATCGTAAAGTTCTTGTGTTAATGTAAATTTCATATCGAAGAAGAAATGTGTCCATTGGACACTCATGCCCCAACTTCAGATTTTTTTTGTCACAGAGAGTAAGTGCCATAATAATAATAAAATTGATTATATATGGTTATAAACATGTAAAGTATGCAATGACTGAAGCGATTTACATGGCTATCGAACTTGACCAAGATATAATGGCCACAAACATGTGTGAATTTTGGTGAGGATTGGACAAATACTTTCCAAGAAAAAGTCCGGACAAGATATTTTCAAAGTCATCTTTTGAAGAAAAAAAGGGCCGTAATTCCTAAACGACTACAGCGATTTACACTGCTATAAAATCTGACCAAGATATAATGGCCATAAACATGTAAAGTTTGGTGTAGACGGGACAAATACTTTCCAAGAAAGAGTCCGGACAAAATATTTTTAAAATCATTTTTGCAAATAAAGGGTCGCAACTCCTAAATGACTGAAGCGATTTACATGGTTATCAACCATGACCAAGACATAATGGCAACAGACATGTGTGTAAAGTTTGATGAGAATTGGACAAATACTTTCAAGAAAGAGTCTGGACAAGATATTTAATAATTTTAAAGTCATTCTTGCAAATAAAGGGTTGCAACTCATAAACCACTGAAGCAATTTACATGGCTATAGAACTTGACCAAGACATAATGGTCACAAACATGTGTGTAAAGTTTAGTGTGGATTTGACAAATACTTTCCAAGAAAGAGCCCCGACAAATTCTTCAAGATGTGCATACGGAACAACAGACAGACAAGAGCAAACCCTATATGCCACCACACTGTGGCGGCATAATAAATAATAGTGATGTCATTATTTCTTACATGAATATTCATGGAGAAAAGGGTTAAACTTATCTATCATTCATAAATAATATTTATTCATACATTGTATAATATACAGTATCCAAACACTTTCAGTCAAATCAATTCTAGTATACCAGAGGAAAAAAATATAAGTAGTGTTTTGGGTAACAAGAGGTGTTCACAGAACACATGTGTCATCTGCCAATGAGGCTGACCTAAACTCTGAACCTTGCAATTTGTGACGGGTAGACAGACTGACAGACAGACGATGGAAAAATCATCCCTATCTGGCAAACTGCTTCTCAGCAGATGACACAAAAACCAATAGGAAATTATTTATGTAGATACTATATTCATTTGAGGTAAATGTATTAAATGACAATTAGGAATAGTTCATTTGATCTAAAACGTCCAATTACCTTAGACCAGGTGCATGTACCCAATTTGTTTTGTTTGATGCTAAATTACTTTTGAAAGTGAGAATTACTCGAACTATAGTTCTTATCTGCTCCTCTTGTACACTGTACAACATAAAACAGTCAAGTCAACAACAACTAATTGACAGCTTAACCCTTTCCCTGTTCTATATTTATTCCAAATTTCAATACCTATTGAATATTCATGGCCGATACAGTTGTAATGAAATATGGAAGGTTGAACATCACAGCCATTTAGAAACTGAAGAAACAGATCTGTCAAATTTCATTAGCAAACAGAGTAGACCCTGATCAGACGGCTCCTATACGTCTGATCTCGGTCTATTCTGTTTGCAAATGCGAGAAAACATGCATATGAAGGAAAGGGTTAAAGTATGTGAGACATGAACACACTGTGAAAATTTGCTTCATCAAATCCTGCATATTTAAATTCATGATTTGCTCCAGGTGGAAGTCTATTCATTGACTTATTCCATCAATGTGTACACTGGCTTTGGAAATGTTCACATCTTTCTTTTTAAGGTCACTTGTTATATTGAATCCACATACAGCTATTACAGTCTGACCTGTCCATACATGAAAAATTCACCCTGTAAAGTTTTGTGCTTGACAAAAGATCTGCCTCCCCACGATTTGGATGCATAACTAACGGCCAGTGTCATAGTATTTATAATTGGATTTTTTCCATGGGTCCAACTTAGATGCTCATGGAACCATTCAAGTTCTGTGCGGTCAATCACAGAAAGTACTGGACTGCTGGATTTTACATAATCATGATCAGTTGTTTGGCAAACTACATCTATAATTTGTAGTGTCCGCTGCACTTTGGGTAAACCAGGTTGATCACTTGAATCGGACTCCTTTCTTTTGTTGGGTTGTGATAGAGTCTCAGGCATTACAACTGGAAAAAAACAACAGTGGCTTTAACATAATGCTATGTGCCAAAGATAAAAGCTGAGAACCTTGTAGATTCAGAGGAGAAGATTTAAGGTTTAAATTATTGACAACTGACCACACACGATGCACGCAGACAGACATCAGGCGAACACAAAAGCTCACTCCGAGCACTTTGTGGTTTGGTGAGCTAAAAATATAAAAGCCTTTTAAACAACGTGCATAAAACACTTGAAAATGAAGTATAAGTGTATTTCACTTCTAGTTTGTAAGTTCTGGCACCAATGTAGCAATTCCTCATTTCGGAGAGCTCTGTCATGTCTGTTGTCTACACTAGCTGTTTACAAAATAACAAACAAAAGAATTTTCCTGGAAGATCTCTGCAATGTTATACCTATTAGGATCAGTCACATTGGTTTAACATTTTGAGTTTTTAAGGATAAGATTCCAGTTTACCTAGGAACCTGCTAATATTATACTATGGGAGGTAGTGGTCTGAGAATCAACATTAACCCTTTCTCTCAATCAGTTTATAAACGTGTTTTCACACATTTGCAAACAGAGTAGACCCAGATCAGATGGCTCCTATAGGAGCTGTCTGATCAGGGTCTGGTCTGTTTGCAAATGGAAATTGATAGATCTTTATTTCTTTACTTTCTGAAAAACATGTAGCTACAGTGTTGCACCTTCCATATTCAATTATAACTACAAGTATTTTGTCCATGAATATTCAGCAGGAAATGAAATTTGGACTAAATATAGAACAGGGAAAGAGATTAACTGGTTTTTAAAATATCAATTTGATTTTTTACAATTTTGATATTTATAGGGTTATTTGGCGACTATTCCTACCAAATGTCATTCAAATTGGTTCACCGGTTTTGGAGAGAAAAAATGTTTAAATATTTTTCTTTCGGTAGCCATATATGATAGCACGAAGTAAATACAGATTTACTTCGTGATGATAGTAACCCATTCTACATCATCATGGATACAGATTCTTTTAGAAATTTGATATCTAGCATGATAAAACCATTTCTGTAGCAAAGAAATCATTTGTTGATATGCCATTTTAAAAATTACCCATAATCAAATAAAATTAATATTCATGATATCATAATTTTTTACATAAATATTCATGAGGTAAAGGGTAACACAAACGTTTTTGTATTTCTCCTCCTAACATATAAATACTTGCCATTTGAGATTTTCTTGGTGCTGTTCCCTGGGAAGATATTTGGTACACAGGCTTCACTGAGGACTGCTTGATCTAGATCCTGAAATTTACAGAATTAAGTACTCAGATGATAAACTAGACAAAACGTATGCACATGTATCTCAGTAAATTAGGAACCAATTTAGATGTGTCACAGTGTGTCGGTTTATCATCACTTGTACGGCCTTCCGCGTACAAGTGCGCTTTTATGGCCACATGCTGGAGTGTATGACTGCGAACCTGGCGACCTGGGTTCAATCCAGGGTCTGAGCGGGTATGTTTCTTTATAGGAACACCCTGTTACATTTGGCACCCAACGTGGGCTGTGACTGTATGAGCTCCGAGTTTGATTCCCAATTGTTCTCATACACATAGCTTGGAATCATAGGAGAACTGATAAATATGGGGGTATAGACATAATGATACCAAATCAGTACCGAAATTGTTAACTTTAACACTTTACTCCATAGATTCTTATCCCTTTGTAAACAGAGTAGATCCAGATCAGATTCATGTAGTTCATGTCGTTCATGTAGATTCGAGAGCAGATGCACCAGTGTTGCATAAGCTTTGCAGCTTCTTCGGCCCATTTGTATTTGTTCTCTTCAGTTGAATTTTTATACATCGGTTCCAGTATTGTTCTTTATGGGTCACTTCACTTGCATGAATACCGTTATATAGTTCATTTTATGTTAAAAAAAAACAACTACACTGTCAGTTCACTAGGAGTGAACGTTGATTTTCACTTTCATTTCATATACACACATACTAGTCACAGTTCTATACAGTTCTATACTGCTTTACTGTCTTTTGTCAATGTCGACACGTACTTCAATTATATGGGTAACAGCACTTGGCATCAAACTTGTTAGCTTTATTAGTGACCCCCAGTGCCCATTCAGCTTTGTTTTAAATGCATTTAGTGTGGGTACCTGAACTACACTGTTAGGGAGAGAGTTCCAGAGGTCTATTACTCTATGGCTAAAATAGATGCGATATCGTAGCTGTAAGACTGATAATGACTAGCTCTATTTAGGAATAGAGCTACGTTATCCTATCTATGGCTAAAAGTACCCTTTCTCTGTTCAGTTCTAGCCCTTGGCTTACAGAGTTTCATATTGTTACCCCTTGTTCTACAGTCATCTTTTAAATTACTATTAGCAGAGTGGCAGATGTGTTGTCCAAACCTTTTAGAATATGACTGATCATGCTTTGTTTTCTTTTGGCCTGGTGTACAAAAGCATTTTCAAAAACAATAAAATTGTACATGTTTTCTCCAAGGAATCAATTCACAGGAGAAAAGAAAAAAATATTTTTCTATCTTATTCTATCAACAATTCTGAAGATAATTTCTGTCCTACAAAACCATTTTCAAAAACAATAAAATTGTACATGTTTTCTCTACGGAATCAATTCACAGGAGAAAAGAAAACAATATTTTTTCTATCTATCAACAATTCTGAAGATAATTTCTGTCCCTTCTCTTTATGTTTCATTTGCAAATTTCATTTATATGCTATTGATCACACTAGTAATTTGCGCTTGATCTGGATCTTGTATCATCAATGAGATGATTAGATATCAAAACCGAAAGTAGCTTTTAAGAATACTATTTAAGAATGCATGCATGGACTGGATATAACTCAATATCCTTATTGAATCCTGCTTAGTATCACTATGCATAAATTGCATAAATGTCACGTACGAAATTAAATGTAGTTTATTTACAACGTTGCGCATAGTTTAAGGTATATTAAAACCTTAAAAAATTACCCCACCCAAGTTTCATGATTGGTGGAGTTTCGGTCTCCAGGACCACACTGTTATAAAACGCTCTGAAATCATAACTTATCAACTTACCTTAATCCAGTTTATTTTCAATGCTCTCTTGATAGCCACCATTTACTCAAATAGCATTTCCAATCATAACAAATTCAACATGTAGGGTGGCCTAGTTTCGTACTTCATATAAGAGAGGGTATCTGTGGTCAACTCGTCACCTTGCCATTTCGTAACCATTTCGTAACCGGAAAAATTGTTAGTAAAACTGTAAATTCAGTGAAATTTTAAAAGAGTCTCTGGTAAAAATGAAGCCAGTAATTTGTCGATTCGTATTGCAATTGATTTATTGTTCGTCGACAATGACCGCATGTATACCGGAATTATCACTCGCAAAGCCCGATAGTCCAGATTTATGAATGGACCCGTGACGTCATAAGACTGCGTATGCGTTTATCATCGGTGAACAGGGTTTTTTTCGCCGACCAAACCTTGTTTTTTGCATGCGTTTTATACGGAATCGAACCTCAAATTGATGATTATATAACGCTGAAATTGTAGTACGTTTATCAAAAATGTATTCCGTTTTTCATTTGCAAAAATCTGAACCGGGTTTCAGGTCCGCTGACGATGCACTACATCTCTGCAGTGGATGATTACTAGGAATCCTTAGGTAACAACATCCGAACGAAATCCCTCTGAAATGCGGTTTGGTAAATATAGTGAGCGTTCGACGAACGCTCACTAAAAACGTTTTGCTTAAGTCTGAGATCATTCTCAAGCATCTGATTGGTCCAGATTCTGGCCTTGGTGCATAGGCAGTTGGTCAAATAGTTCTATCAGGACCTGTCTGATCTTGATCTGTTTAAAATGACGTTAAAGGCGCATCTATGAAGTAAATCATTAATTAGTATAACTCATAGCTCAATGGAAAACATGCAGGAGATAGAGGATGTATAATGTACGAAGAACGTCAACGAGGTTATTAATACAGTAAAACTTGTCTATAACGACCACTAAATTACATCAAGTATTTTGTGTTAAAGGCAGGTGGCTGCTTAAAGCAATGTGGAAGTAAAACAGAACGCTCTTATAGGAGCGTTCTGTTTTACTTTCACAATGCTTTAAGAAGTCACCTGCCCTAGATATCAACTAATTACCAGAATTTAGTGGCCGTTATATAGAGGTTTTACTGTAATAGGTTTTAAATACGTATCAACTATTCTTAACACGAGTTGCAGATTGCTTCATCGCTAAAGAACTTATTTATTGATTAAAGACACACGCCCGTTAATCCTGTTCTACAACTGACGACATGTGTCATGACTTCCAGCCCGAGAAAATGAGAAAGCCATTTTCAGATTCATCAGGCGTTCTCTTTACATTGTTATACACATTGAACGTGGCTTGTGAACCGGTCGTGATATATGGTTACTGTTCTCTTTTATGGGGCTCTGCTGATGTCTTTTTTCTATGAGGCACTTAATCATCCGAAATGCTTGACTCATGTATTGATTCCACAGGCTGTTCATTCAAATTTAGTCGCGCCGTGGTTCATCTCTCTTACAAAAAAACGCCACAAGTTATTGGCAGATACGCTGGTTCAGTTTATCGGACATGTCAAAATCAAAAGCGTTACCCTTATCACGCTATTCTCGACTTCACGCGCATGTGCAAACAGCCTGGAGTCAGATGAGACGCCCAGTAACATGACGTCACATAAGAGTCCAAGCAGTTTGACACTTGGTAAATAGTGTCTGAAAGACTTGACGGAATGGAAACTAGATCTAGTCAAACTTACATCAGATACATATTTGTGCAGGTTTTATTTAACAACGGGGTAAAACCAAAATAAAGCTTATACTCTGTAAATCGGAAATCTAGTGCCATGGAAATGAGTTTCTGTAATAGATTTCATTTGATTTGATAGACAGGCACTTTAGTAGATTTTCCCAATCTTTTATTTGTCAATATGAGAAATACATATAATTACAGTAAAACCCCTTTAATGCAACCACCAAATGTGGACACAATTCTGGATGACAGAGGCGTGTGGCTGCTTAATGCAGGACGAACGTTATGCAGAAAGTTCCTGTACGAGCAGGTGACTGCTTAATACAGGACGAAAGTTATGCAGAAAGCTCCTACAGGAGTCACCTGCTTACAAAGACCGACCCATTTATTCATTAATTGGTCGCATTAGAGGGGTTCTACATGTACTCATTTGATTTTAGGGAAGCTTAAGAAAGTTGACACTGTTGTTAAGATGATATTCATAAAACATTGTTGCGGAATAAGAATATCGAATATGAAAATGGTTAGCATACAGCATCATCTAAATTTTCAGATCCCAAGTATCAACTTTACACTCAGAATGTTTGTGAATAGTGGCTCTGCTACCGAGCTTATAAAACTTCTGAGTATATATCTGGATATGTTCGTAAAACTCAAAATTTGACCAATCTTATGCACGCGAATGATTCAGAGTCGAGCGAAAAGTTCCCAAAGCTATATTTGTTTTTCCTGAGCTTTCGATTATTCTCAAGCATCTGACTGGCCCGATTTTGAGCAAGCTTAATTCATTCCCTCCTAGACTATATTTAGACCCAAGCTTTGATTTAATCTACCGAAAAGGGGCATTTATTAGGGAAAAGGAAAACTTTAGAATTGTGTAGTTTCTAAATGTGACTTTTACAGAGACGCCAAAATGCGTCACTAGGAGGGAATGTGTTAAATTCGGACCAATCATGCACATTAAAATGAAATCAGGTTCACGCAAAACGGTTTAAAACATCGGGGTCTGGTGCCGTGGTTATGAAACGCTTTGTGTGAGAATTTGAATGATCTCAAGCATTTGGTTAGTAAGATTCTGAGCTCGCTCTCACTCTGATCAATCAGAAACTTGAGAAAGGTCACAGGCTGAGAAGTTTTATAACATTGGACCCTGGTCTTAAATGAAATGTTTGTCATAACGTAATATGCTATCTCATTCAATTGATGACATTGGAAATATAATCATGTAGTAATTTAGAAAATAGCCATTTCTTTTTAAAAACCCTTATCCTGCTATCCGTCACCTCGCTCGCATTTGCAAACAGCATGGATCCAGATTTGACACCTAGTAACTCGGTGCCTCATCAGGATCCATATAATTTGACACTCGACCAGTAGTTTCTCTAAAGCTTTACTGAATCGGAAGTAATCGCAATTGTACAAGATCCTCGGTTTAGCGGATAATTATGATTTTCGGGATAAGTGTTAATATGTCATATCATAACTTAGATAGTTTCACATAAAATAAGTCAAATTGCCATATACAGTACAACCGCTCTTAACTGGGCGTCAAGTTTAATATAAATATCTGTATTGGGAGACAGGTGGCTGCTTAATGCAGGGTGAAAATAATACAGAAATCTCCCCTGTGAGCTCTCTGTATAACGTTCATCATGCATTTACCAGCCACCTCCTTAAAAGTATCTAACTTCTTCTCTGATAGAATAACGATTTAGAGAGGTTTTACTGTATAGTAAAACTTATGTAAATTGACACCTGTATTAATAAACATGACAGGTGGTTGCTTAATGCAGGACAAAAGTAATGCAGACTGCTTCTATGTGAGAATTCTTCATAACTGTCACCCTTTATAAAGCAATAACTTGCCTTTCAGACTCATAATATAATCTATTTCGCGTGTCGCTATAGTGATGTGCTATTGTATTCCAATAATACACGATATCAGATTTTATAGATGTAGCAATACGATACTTATTAGAGTAGTTTTATTGTCCGCAAACAATAGCAGAACATAATGATATTTTGAAATTATTATAAACCTGCATATGATACATTGGCCATACAAAACAACACTAAAACTGATTGCTTTTAATATTAATTCACACACTACTGCATAGATATTCCTTCTGACACCCTTACAAACAAAGTAGACCCAGCTCAGACTGTTTCTGTAAGAGCCGTCTGGTCAGAATCTGCTCTGGTTGGGTGAAACAATATTTTAGATCTGAGTCTATACTATTTGCCATGGCATTGTATTCACTTGTTTTATATACAAATGCGGCGCTAGTTTTATATACCAATGCGGAACGTTTATCTAAGAAATAATGACATCATGAACATCAGTTCAAATATTTTGTTAATTTCTAATGAACATGGGAATGTTTGATCATAGTATAAACTGTACAATCATATCTATAGTATTTAATAAGCAAACAGGGATGATCCTGATAAATATTACGGTGCATACAGGAGCCATCAGTCCCAGAGACAAGTGGCAGCTTAATGCAGGATGAAAGTCATACATAAAGCTCCTCTGGGAGCTTTCTGCATGACTTTCAGCTTTCTGCATGACTTTCAGCCTGCATAAAGCAGCAACCTGCCTAAACGTATCTAAATTCTTCTAGAATTCCGGTTTAGAGGGTTTTACTGTACCAGATAATGTGTCGAAAAGTAGTATAATAAAAAGCAATACGAGAAAGAAGTCGACTCTGGAGACCAATATGAATATCAATATTACTCTTCGTCATCCCTTAAGGGGCCGTCACACCATGCCGTTCTGTCAACGTTCTCTGAACATTTCAATCGTTCAATTTTTGAGCGTTCTAGAGTGAGGATGACACATCTGGCGTGTGATAAACGTGTACCTAACGCATGACTAGCGTGTGTCTTACGCATGAGAAGCGTGTAACAGCGACCAAGTAAGATACTCCTGAAAATTATTAGCTTGTGCTAACGTGCTACTGGCGCACAGCGAACGATTTGCGAACGTTAGACGAGCGTGTTGAGCGTGTGACTAACGTGTGAATAACGACAGAATAGCGTTTTGACGTTCGTTTGACTTTAGTCACATGCTGCGTGCGTTAGGGGACCGTTCAGCGGTCGTTGACAGGTCGCCAGTGAGTCGTTCACTGCAAAGCAAACGATTAGTTACAACCAAGTAACGCTAGAGTAACGACTGACTAACGATATCCGAACGCGTGCAACGCTCATCGAACGTTAGTCAAACGTTCCATTAACGCTCTTAAACGTTTTTCAGCGTTTAAAATCAAACGTTGAAGAACGCTGGTCTCCGTGAGAACTTTTGTGCATGTTCAAAACTTTTTTTTCCGGACCAGCGTTCTCCGCCGATTCCCGGCGATCACCGACGTTCACTAGCGTTAACAAGCGTTCACAAGCGTTCACACAACGCTCTTCTGGCGCTATCCCAGCGACCATGGGCGACTACCAACGTTTACTCAAACGCTAGAGAACGCTGACCAGAACGTCATGGTGTGACGGGCCCATTAATAAGTATCTGAATGCTCTCTCAGTTGTAACCACCAAGCGAATCTATATACCAATCAATGGTTGGCAGAAACTATAATATACAATAACTTACTATTTATAACTAGCCAATCATTATCAAAATATAGTAAATGTCAGAAACCACAGATATCAACATATTAACGTAATAAATGCACAAGTTGCTATTTAGAGTAGATAAATGTCCTCAGTGGTCATTCATTTATTGAAAATAGGAGTCTTAAATAGCAGGTGGTTGCTTAATTCAGCGCAAAATCATTACTTTTTACCTGCATTAAGCTACCACCTGCCTTACAGACCAACAATTGTTTTGATGGCCGTTTAAACCTTTCCTTCATAAAAACGCATGTTCACGCATTGGCAAACAGAGTAGAACCAGATCAGCCGGCTGCTATAGGAACCGTCTGATCAGGGTATGCATTGTTTGCTAATTTAATTTGATATATCTGTGTGCGTACTTTCTAAAATAGCTACAATGTCCCACCTTCAATATTTCATTGTAAATAATTTGGCCATGAATATTCAGTAGGTATTGATTATCAATATAGAACAGATTATGTGTCAAGACAAGTTAAACAGAACTTTCATAAATAAAACATATGCCTAGTATGTAAAGCCGGTGGGGGACTCCCCAACTAAACCTACCTGTTACAGAGAGAACAGGGGTATAAACGAGCATCGGTTGTTGTCCAAAACACAAAACATGCTGGTAATGTGGTAGACACGCTGCATGTAATTCATGTGCTCCACCATTGTATTTGAAATTGTGTTGTGAGTTGTTTATTAGCGAAGACCTTTGAAAACAAACAACACCCAATCTGTAAAAAACAAATTATCGTGCTTCATCTTACTTCCAGAGTCTCGCTAATGCGACCGCATAATTGATTGATATGTCTGTCTGTAAAAACACGTAGTTGCTAAATGCAGGGCGAAAGTAAACTCATGACGGAGCTTTCTGCATAACATTTGTTCTGCATTCAGCTACCACATTGTTTAATTATCCAGAATTAGTATTCTCATAAGTGGTTGTAGTAGCGAGCGTTTTCTATATATCTACCCAATGTCCGTAGTGGCTGTCACAGATCAGCGTCTCTTCCATTAGTCTTCTCATAAGTGGTTGTAGTAGCGAGAGTTTTCTATATATCTACCCAGTGTCCGTAGTGGCTGTCACAGATAAGCGTCTCTTCCATTAGTCTTCTCATAAGTGGTTGTAGTAGCGAGAGTTTTCTATATATCTACCCAATGTCCGTAGTGGCTGTCACAGATAAGCGTCTCTTCCATTAGTCTTCTCATAAGTGGTTGTAGTAGCGAGAGTTTTCTATATATCTACCCAATGTCCGTAGTGGCTGTCACAGATAAGCGTCTCTTCCATTTTGAAATCTGCAAATCCGAATCAATGCGCAGTTGCAACGAGGTAATTCTTAGCAATATTCAAATATCATATCACTGATCACGTGATGTCGGCCATCTGTAGTCCTTACCTGCAGCTGTTAGGAATTCACTATCAATCAAATTGCACTGATTATTAAACGACTGTCATATTCATCATTCCGTTTGCTGCAGGGTAGATGATTTCATGGCTGATGAGGGAGCCATTTTGTTCAATTTATGTATGATATTACTTCCTGGGGCTAAATATGATAACCCTTAATGGACGGGAACCGAGTATGTACGACATATGCAAACAGTGTAGACACAGATCGATCAACTCCGGGGGCTCCTTTTGATCAGGGTCTATCCGTTTTGTCATATGATAATTGTATTCAGTGATAAGCTTTGATACAACGGTTTTTTAAATTTATATTCAGGAAAACAGTAACCAGTTTTAATTATTCAGGAGATAAAGAGTTAATTAACTCCAATGTATCCTAATAAGACCATGCACAGTTGCCGTTATGATAGCTCTCGAAATATCAACAGTACCATGAACAGTTGCCGTAACGATAGCTCTCGAAATATCAAGAGCCGGTCTGCGGTCCATTCCAAAACATACAATGTAGTATATCTTGCCTGAAGACGTATATTGTCATATATCCCCTAAAGGCCTCGCGGATAAAATCTTTTTCATATATTTTGAAATATTTTCCAGACATTTTAACTGAAAAGGGAACCCATCCTGCTTTGCTATAATGGCCCGCTTTTGTTTGGTTTTGAATATCGTGTTATACCTTTAATAGGCTGATAATTCGCCATATGTTTTAAAGATATGGTGAAGTTTTGCCTTATGTAGGCCTGCTGACACTATTCCAGGAAATGGTTTACTGTACATTGGTATGTCTGATGAATATTCCTGTTGCCGTTTACCCTTAACCTCATGAATTATTATGCAAGAAATATTTTGTTTATGAATATTCATTATATGTGTTTTCAAGATGGTGCCTAAGCAGAAGAATTTAAGGCACGAAACAAATAACTCTATATAGTTCTATAAGCAAGCAGAGTAACTCCTGAATTAGGTCTACTCTGTTTGTAAAATAGTTAAAAAGTGTTTCTATGAGGTAACGGGTTAAAGGAATATTTTTAATTGGACGTTATAATATGAAAAGTAATAAATAAGATTTAAGGCGTTTACGCACATTAATAAAGAATCTGTCAGACTGAATGCCGTGTTTAACCCTTTCCGTCAACATAAAAAGCGACCAACATTTATGGGTCTTACGGTCTGGTGGTAGCTGAATGAAGTAATAAAGTTTTGAGGAAAGCTCCAACACAATCTTTATTCGTTACATCCGTGATGCCTTAAGCAGCCAAATATAAAAATACCTATTTACTCGCAAATTACTTAAGTGGTAACATTTTAGAAGGGTTTTGCTGTATTCGGTTTTCAAGTCCACGTTTTATATCGTAACGTATAATGCCCGGTAGAATACAGTAATGTGCAGAGCAGAGTAGACCCAGATCATACGGCTCCTGTATAAGATCCGTCTGATCTTTGTCAACATATTCATCTAAATGATATTAATGGTGTCATAATTTTGTTTGATGAATATAGGGTTAGAATTACAACCGGTACTAATTACGTAAGTCAATCCATTGTTGCTTTAATCAGAGTAACGGATAAATGTGCGTACTCAAGTACTAAAATCGTCATTTCTCCACCAAACCCTATGTTGTGACCATTATTTAGAATGGTCACAACATAGGGTTTGTTGATAAAAAATAAAGGAGTTATTATTGACAAATGTTTTAAATTACGCATCTTATGTGGAGCTCTGTATAATTAAATATTACATCAAAGTCCCGCTGATACGACCACTTAACCGAATACTTAATTCTTGCTTTTTAAAACAGGTGGTAGTTTAATGCAGGGAAAAAGTGATACAGAAAGATCACATTGCAGTTTTCTGTATATGTGTGCTATGTTTTAAACAAGCGCCTATGTTATAGTATCCTATGTTAATAAATCATGTGTTGGTTTCAGCAAGACTCTCTGGTATCATTAATACACTGTTTGAATAGGTCAATGTCCTCATTTCTGAGAGTGTTTAGTATTAGATCAAAATCTCTGAACATATTTTAAAGACATTAACCCTTTTCAAGCTTATGGTGGCCAGAATAGCATTAGCTTATAAATCGCGATGAGGCGCCGAGTAACCAAGCACCTCGTAACGATCGAATCTGTTTGACATTTGGTCAACACTTTCTTAAAAAGCTTGGACGAATCTAATGAAAGTAAAAACGTAACTGATCGGAGATTTAGCAGACTATATTGTTTCCTGCATGAGAAAGGTTCTAAGATTTAATTTCTTTGATGCACTAATGGAGGCAGATAGCGCTAATTTTCCTGTCAGTATTTCAATTTCTCTGATCGTTTGGTAGAATACAATACAGTTCAGTGTCCTGAGTCTCACTATTTTGCTAAAATAACGGAACGAATAATGCTATCTAATCGAATTTCTATTTCTCTGATGCAATAATGGAATTTAACGAAGTTCGGTTTTCACATTCATATTCTAATTTATTCCGTAATCGAACTATATGGACCTGGACCTCTAGTTCTTTCCAGCTCGGTGTCCAAATCTTATTACTGTGGAGCAATAATGGGTTAACCCTTTCCCCCATATAAACGCCTTTTCATGCATTTGCAGAGGAGACCAAGATGAGATGGCTTTCATAGGAACCGTCTGATTGGGGGCATGCTCTGTATGCTTTTGACACAATACAGATCTGATTCTACAGTTTTTGTCAGAGCAAAAAGGTCCCTTGAAAAGTTTACGTTATAATAATTCTGCTTATAAATACTCATGGGGACATGTTTCTTACATGAATACAGAAAAGGGGAAGGGTTAAGAACTGTTCAATTACGTTCCAGGAGCTAATGCATTAGCTGTATTGATTAGAGTCAGAGTTAAATTTCAATGATGCAATGGTACAAGCCATGTTTAATTATTTATTCAATCATGGACACAACTGATGTCTATATTATATTTTCATTCACCTGATACAATGATAGACGCCATCTATGTTAATTCTCAATATTGTCTTTTCAATGATACAATGGTGGAACGAATGGCATTGTTTTCCATGGAATTGTTGTCAATGTGACCGTCTTACTGAAATTATCTATCATACGACGATCTTAACTTCCGTTGTGATCGTAGTATAGTGCTCCCTCTCTACAACGACACCCTTTGGGATACCAAGAGTGTATGTGTTGTTCAGAGGGAGTTTTTATAGGGAGGGAAAATCAAACATAATTAGCTTGTTTGCAGATCCCCAGATAAGGTGTATTTCGAGACCTAAAACCGTTATGCCTCTATCAAACCCTATGTTGTGACCACTCTTTAGAATCGTCACTTTGTGACGATTCTAAAGAGTGGTCACAACTTAGGGTTTGATGGAGGCATAAAGAAAATACGATGGAAAAAGTTGTTTCTGGAGGCTTGTTGTTTCGGAAACAGTGACATGCGTTGTTGTAAGGAGGGAATCGTTATTGAGAGGGTCGTTGTAGGGAGGGAGCGCTGTATAGTAAGAGCGTACGAGGATATCTGCCTATATTGTCATATGCTAGCTGTGATAAGTTCTGCCATGTGAGTATCAATCATTATGTATCTATCTGCGACAATTTGCACTCGGTCAAGACGTCGAATAACTCGATGTCTCGTCGGCATCCAGGCTGTTTGACACTCGGTTAATACTTCTCAAGGAGCGCTACCGATACAGACGTACTTTGTACAGACAGTATTTTCTACAGCGGGGTAATGGTTGACGACCATAATAAACTAGGATCACTGATAGTACGACCAATCATTAGACAGGATCATTGATAGTACGACCAATCATTAGACAATTGATAGTACGACCAATCATTAGACAATGCCATTGATAGTACGACAAATCATTAGACAGGACCATTGATAGTACGACCAATCGTTAGACACGATAATTGATAGCACGACCAATCATTAGACAGGATCCATATTCGAATTGTTGATGCAATGATGCTAGCAAGTGAGGTTTAGTGTTCCCATTTCCATTTTCCTTATACAAGATTGAAAAGCACATTATTAGCAAAACAATCTGGCCAAGTACTCTGCGTTTATCTTCCATCATGGGCATGCTTTAGAATGAAACTGATATGAAAAATGGAAAAGCGTAAAAGTATTAATTTCAATAGCTTTGTCATACATTGAGGCCATCAAATGCCTTACTGGAATCATGTTACAACCGCTAGTAACATCTCGATTATTCGGACACTAAAATACGTTTTATTATCGGTCTTTAAGACAGGTGGCAGCTAAATGCATGGTGAATGTCATACAGAAAGCTCCCCTAGGAACTGTCTGCATGAATTTCATCATGCATTAAGCAGCCATCTGCCTAAAATGATCTAAATTCTTCTATGCAGAAAATTCGAATACTAGAGATTTTACTGTATTACGACACATGATACGTTCCTACAACATCAATATTTGAAATGTAATGCCTTCCTATAACATCAGAACTGATAGCATCATAATTTCCAGGAATGATGAAGAGCTAGAAATCCGAATTGAACTATAGAATTAATGAGTTTGTCAATTATATAGAATACAGCCAAATTGTCTCCATCTAGAATACGTTTCATCGGCAGTATGAAATATGATGTAATTTGAAATATGACAACTGATGTTCAATCACGAAAAGTGCAAAATATGAAATTACGTTATAATTGAGGTCCATCCAAACTGAACTATTGCCGGCATACACATTGCCCACTTCAGGAACAAGGTATTCCTTAGTAATTGCTGTTTGTAATACGGGCGACTGACAAGCTTAACCCTTCTCTTGCTATTCACGTCAATATACCTACCTGTAAATAGTGAAGACCCAGATGAGACAGCTCCTGCAGGAGCTGTCTCATCAGGGTCTGCACTATTTACAAGTTGATTGTGCAACAAATCCACTCCACAGCAGTGATTTCACAGCGATATACTTGTGCACAATGAAGATGTATGTAATTATACAACAGGGCATGGGTAAAGAAGGAGAAATGTGTTTTAAAATTCAGCAAGCGAAGGGTTAATCGAATTTACACATAATGTCTGTGAAATGGTACAAGTATACAATCCTTAACGTTTTCGTTGCCACAGTATGTTGCCTGCATACCTTCTCTGCTTCAAGTTTCATCTTCCAGTGTTTTTCATTTGTGTTTTACATAGGGTACATGTAACACACTGTTTGGATCCTGATGAGACACCAAGTTACTCAGTGTTTCATCTGGATCCAAACTGTTTGTAATTTCGAGTCAGGTCGCGGTTAATTGGATGAGAATTGTCATTTAGTACAATACGTTTTCTAAAGTAGAACCTATTTTAAGTTTTAAAACGACCAAACAGAGATCTAATTATAGATCTGTAAGGCAAGTAGTAGCAGTAGCTTAATGCATGTCAGAAGTAATGCAGAAAGCTTCTGTAGGAGAGTTCTGTATTACCTTTGCCCTACCTTAACTCTTTCGCTGCCAAACTCTGTCGTCTGCTAACTTTGTCGTCTGCTACAAATTTTCATGTCTTTATTTTCTTCATTTTTATTTCAAAAACATAGTAACAGTAACAAACAGTTTAGATCCTGATGAGACGCCGAGTTACTCATCTGGATCCAAACTGTTTGCATAGGTAATCACAGATCCCGCATTGGCATCGAAAGGGCTAAGCCGATTATTGATTGTAATAGTTGGTGCATTTAAATTCTGAAGGGTGGTGATCCCCCGAAAGCAAAAATTGCAACACAAAAAGAGAAAATTGCAGACTCGGTTTTATTGAGTCTGTTCATGAGCAGTAATTGAAAGTGCAACACTGCTCACGACCCCTAGCACCGGCTTAAGCGGTATTCAATTTTCAGAACAAGAAGTACTGAAACTGACATAATATATTGTGAAAGCGTAATTTGGCCATATTAGCTAAATTAAACATTTGTGATACGTTTTTAATGTATATGGCTCCGCAATATGGATAAAATGCATTTTCCAATTTAATGAGTGGTTTTAATATTTTTTACGCTAATCACATAGGGGTAAAACTAATACATATTTTGAAAGGTTCACATATTAAAACCTTTGGAAATGAATTTTCAAAATTGAATGTAGACTCAATTTAGTACGATAGAGTTAATTTCGCTGAATTTGTTTGAATGGCAAATGGCGCAGCACCTATTTGTTTGCTAACAGTGTGAACAAATATCCAGTATGTGAATATTGGTTTACCAACATTCGGCAATAGTCACATGCAGTAAAGACTTGATACTTCGAAAGTTTAGTAATGAAGAATGCATGCCTTTTTAGCAGGTAGATTTTTAATGCAGGAGCTTTTACCCATCACTAAGCTGCCACCTGTATAAAGACCGAAAATGATACTTGTTTTAGTGTTCCAATAATCGAGAGTTTTACAGTAATTGCCTAGCCTTGAGAAGTGGAAATGTTTCAGGCAAAATGATAATTGCAAGTTATATACTTTTGAAGTAACAAGGCAATTAATTATTTAGGAATAACGACGTGTTGTGTTGAACTTTAATTGTTTTCGGTGCAACAACCTTTAACTATTTGCACGGTGCGTAATTTTCGTCTGCAAGTAATAGCCGTAATTTTCGTCTACAAATAATAGCCGCCTGTTGTAATCCTTAACCCTTTCAGTGCCAAATTTCTAGTTGTCATCTTCAACCCAATTTTGTTAAAAAATCATTTTTACGACGAAGAAGTGTGATAAACAGATGAGAATGTAAAGAGAATAAACCGCAGACAAGGAACAAGAGATTAAGGCAAACAGCGACTTTTGATCTGGGGCTGCACTGGCGACATCGGCAGTTAACTCTTTTGGCGCCAAATCTAAAAGTGTCATATGCAAAAATAAGTTCATATTAAATATAATTCTAAACTAAATAATAAAGGCATATTAGTAAAACATTTGTTTTTCAAAACCTGTATACTTGGGCTAAAATAATATAGAAAACAGTGCAGTCCCTGGCCAGATGCCGCCTTGAAAAGACGGCATCTGACCTGGGACTGCACTGTTTCAATGGTGCCAACAGGCCACATTGGCGCCGAAAGAGTTAAGGTTATTTTCCGATGCGACATTGGCAGCACCGAATTACTCGGCGACTCATCTAGATCCAAGATATTTACAAATACGAGTCAGATCGCACGCCATATGAGGGAAAATATGGCGAATATAGTTCCTAAAGCAGGAACAGCCTAGAAGAACATAGGGTTGTGTTTTATTCCGTTCATAACACTGTTAAGTATGGAACTATCCTTTTCCATATAAATACAATAGTAAGACGTTATAACTGCATCTATGGGGTATTAAATGATTTTTGCGTATGAAACAACAGTTTTGCTGTGAAAATGTGTAAACAAATTTGTCACTTCACTTTAGCAAACAGAGCAGAGCCGATCCTGATCAAACAGTTTCTATATGAGTTTTGTGATCTGGGTCTACTTTGGTATCAAACCCGTACTTGAGCGGGATTATAAAATATAGGAACAGCAAGCATTATCACGGATGGCAGTAAATCATATCCCACTGAACATTGCTGCTTTCCATAATCAGGAAATATGAAGCCTTTTTGACATAAAAATCGCGTGACTAACAGACTTTAAACTTCACCCTAATCTGCACATAATCTGTCCTGGTAGAAGCGTTTGGGGCATTCTCATTTGTAGAAATATGGAGGATGACTATTCGGTGAAATCATGGCATTATTGGTTAATGATCAGACACAGTTCACCATTTAACAGTTTGCCTGATGAATATGCATGCAAGAAATTAAATCTACATATAGTTAGTATAGCATGCGAGTACAGGATACCCTGACCATCACAGACACTTTAGAATTAGATCCATATCATTTTATAATCAATCCGAATAGACCATGTACAGACAGCTAATATAGAATCATGGTATACTCTGTTAGTAAAGGCGTGAACATGCATTATCTATATGGTTAAGTGTTGATGACAAATGCATTATCTATATGGTTAAGTGTTGATGACAATCAGCACGATTTTTTTTATTAAACAAGTTCGCAATGTGTTCATTTGTGTGAAATTCAATAGAGAAACTACTCCAAAAGCGTCAATCAACGCAATAGAAAATTAACCCTTACAGTGCGGGACACGATTCGCTAATGTCCTTGGCAGACAGTGTAGACCCAGATAATATGGCTCCTAGAGGAGACCTCTCATCAGGGTACGTACTGTGAGACATGTTACGTTTTGGAAAAGCCCATTTAAAAGTCCAGTGTTATAGGGGTAACCTTTTACCTGCTGTAACTGATCTGTTGTTATTTAATTGCCCCCTATACGTTTGTGCTATTGAGAAACTGCATCGTTCGAGTATCAAAACAGCTCGTGCACCGGGTTACTCGGTGTCTCATCTGGATCAAAGCTATTTGGGAATACTAGTCAGTTCTCGATCAGCGGGAGAATGGTAAAGGATACAAAT
This sequence comes from Azorinus chamasolen, assembly GCA_963576725.1. Classification (NCBI taxonomy): domain Eukaryota; kingdom Metazoa; phylum Mollusca; class Bivalvia; order Cardiida; family Solecurtidae; genus Azorinus; species Azorinus chamasolen. The sequence continues at coordinate 5,987,685 of OY755242.1, forward strand.
GTAATTATCATTCTATAGAAAACCACCGTCTAGAATTACATAAACAAGCAGTGAAATCGGAAACATTCTAAAATGAAATTAAAATGCATTGTGTTTGAACGAGAAAGTATAAATAATGCAAATTGAAACCATACAACATTTTGTTACTTTTTGTAAAAGTGATATATGAATTAATCCATTCTGTAGATAAGACGCGTACTGATCCATCAACGTCTCTTATATCTGCGCCAAACCCTATCTTACAACTACTCATTAGAATCGCCTCGGAGAGGCACACAGGACAGACCCTCCGAGAGGCACACAGGACAGACCCTCGGAGAGGCACACAGGACAGACCCTCGGAGAGGTACACAGGACAGACCCTCGGAGAGGTACACAGGACAGACCCTCGGAGAGGCACACAGGACAGACCCTCGGAGAGGTACACAGGACAGACCCTCGGAGAGGCACACAGGACAGACCCTCGGAGAGGCACACAGGACAGGCCCTCGAAGATGCGATTCTAATGAGTAGCAGCAAGATAGGGTTTGGTGGAGAAATATGAAAACATCTCCACCACCTAAGCGTGCTAAGTGCGACCTAACTGACAACTACAAGCAGCTTGGATCCAGATGAGACACCAAGTAACTCGGCGGCTCATCAAGATCCAAGCTGTTTGAAATTAGGTCAGAAGCTTCTCAAATGTTTTAACGAATTAAAAGTAATTAGAAACTGTAGCAGATCAGAGATTGAGTAGACATCATTTTATTTCGGCAGTCTAAGTGCTAATAAGATTTTCCCAATACGCCTGTCCTATTTACAACCCTGTATTTATTAACCCTTGCAGTGCTATAATGCCGGCTCAATGGTTTACGGTACCGTAAAATTCACTGAGTGTGAACTAGTTTGGATTCTCTTAAAAAGGGTATTATTCTGTTACATATTTCGCTTATGTCCAATGTGTTAATACAGCAGAATCTATATTCATGGGCCATCAAAAAGCTAAGTATGGATCAATAAGGCATGTGGTAGCTTAATACAGTCACAAAAATGAAGACATCTCCTATTGGAGCTTTTTACAGAGCCTTTGTCCTGCATTAAGCAATCACATGCTTCGTAAGACTCCTATGTTCTATAAATGAATGGTCGCTTAGGACAGGTTCTAGTATACTAGATGTTTGATTTAACCCTTCGCTTGCTGTTCACGTCAATATACCTACCTGTAAATAGTGAATACCCAGATGAGACAGCTCCTGTAGGAGCTGTCTCATCAGGGTCTGTACTATTTACAAGTTGATTGTGCCACCAGTGCACTCAACAGCAGTGATTCACAGCGAAATACTTGTACACAGTGAAGATATATGTAATTATACAACAGGGCATAGGTAAAGAAGGAGAAATGTATTTTAAAATTCAGCAAAAGAAGGGTTAAAATTTAACTCTTATTCCGCTGTACGTAACAAAAACGATGTTTGCTTACATTTGAAGCTGGTTAAAAAATTTTCCCTTCTAATTCGAATAAGCTTTTGAGATATTAGTTGAACTCAGCATCTCATCTGGATCAAGTGTTTTGCAAATACATGTTAGGTCGCAGTGCAAGATAAGGATTAAAAAGACCACATGTACTAGTGTATGCAAATCTAATGCTAAGAATTTCGTTATTTTCTAATAAACGCTAAAGCGATTCAATACTATCAACAAGCAGCGGTGTGTTTTTCGAATATTGGATAACTATGCACAGTCTAAATCGTAGCGTACAAAGTCAATAGATTAGACTGTCATTCATGTTTTCCGAGTTGTGTATCGTGTGGAACAAATATCGACCTTGAATCTGTCGTTTCAGTTTCGTATTGAAGTAGGCGCATGTATGGATGGCGAAATAAGGGTTAAAATAAATTCGTGTTGATTAAGCCTTTATCTCATATATATTTATGTAAGAAATAATTACTCAATTTTATAATGTTATATGAACGCAGTATTGTGTTCGTATGGCAGGAAATGAAGAATCACATCTATATACAGTCATGTAATCACGTACGAAAATAGTGTACTAGCTGCGCGTCTCATTACAATCTAATCTGTTTGACACTCTGTTAATATTTTCTTATAAAGACATTGAAGAAGCAACCATTCGTAACATTTAAGCAGACGCAGATGTGTCCAGCAGACTATAATGCTGGCACTGCAAGGGTTGAACGCAGGAACAACTACAGTAAAACCCCTCCAATGCGACCACTTGATTAATAAACATACATGTTTTGTTGAGCAGGTGGTTGCTTAATGCAGGACAAAAGTAATGCAGAAAGCTCCTCTACTTTTTTCCTGCATTAAGCTACCACTTGCATCTAGCACCCATACTTATACATCTTTTAGGTGGTCGCATTAGCGGGGTTTTACTGTACTATAATATGTGTTACTGGCTCGTTTTATTGTGCAGGCGATACTTTTCCAAGCGTATTAAACCATTAATCCATGGATATTCATGACAGACTCCCTCCATTATGAATATTGATTAACTAAGTATTCCATACCACTATACAAAACAAGTGACTATATACTATGCCAGATGCCGTAAAAATATCTAAGACATTCTGTAAGCACACAGAGCACACCCTCCTCAGACGCCTCCTTAAGGAGCCGTCTGATCAGGGTCTACTCTGTTTGCAAATTTGTCAAAAGGCATATCTATGGAGTAACGTGTTAAAGGTTGAACGCCGATACAAGCTCCGGGCCATGTATATCAGAGTTTCGTTTTCATTGCGGGAAATATCGACCCCTTCTTTGTTAGCAGAATTGATGAGGTCACACGATACCCTAATAGCAATTAATGTTCGCTAATCGAATGGAAATCTCCGTTGCCATGGTAAATACGAGCCACCGTCCCATTGTAGCTGATAAAAGTTTTAGATAAGACACACGTCGGAATAAAAACGAATCGCAGTCTCTTATAGATGGGGTCTTATCCAGATATTGCTGTCACCAAGGTCAGGAGAAACTGACTATGCATGGAGATCGAAGAAAATGCATACAATTTAGAAAAATGGCAGTGCAGTAAAACCTCTATAAACCGGCATTTTAGTAGAGAAGGATTAATCAACTGGCTGCTTAATGAAAACGAATGTACGTCATGCGCAAAGCTCCTAACCAATTGTAAATATTATACCGTACATAAGTTGTACGGGAAGAATAATAGTTCATGATCCATTTTGTAGAAACAGGAGTTGCTAAATTATTTTAACTGGTTTGGTTCTACATGATGTGCCCAGTCATGAGAAACTAAAAGCAAAGAAAATACAGAGAACGTTTTAGGCATGTGGTTGCTTCATGCAGGGTGAAAGTAAAGCAGCCATCATCAGTTATTCTTTACTTTTGCTGTACATATGAGACTATTCCGAGAATATTGTATCCCTTATACGATACCTGAGACCGTTGAAAGCATTGATCCAATAAAATACGGTAAAAACCCTCTAAGGCGAATATAAACAAATAGATATACTTTGGGTCTTAAAGGCAGGTTTTAGCGTAACGCAAGACGAAAGTTATGCAAGACGTTCATGCAGGAGCCTTCTGCATTGTTCTCTTCCTGCATTAAGTAACCACCTGTTTTTAAGGCGTCTATGTTAATTCATACAGCGGTCGCTTTAGAGGGGAGTTACTGTAGTCTCCTAAACGTAGTGCAAGATAAATCAAACAACATCCATTCTATTTTCTTACTTTCTATATTTGGTGAATGTGAAACCTTACTCCATAACTCACAATGTATTGTCTCCATTTATCCGCTATAACGGCACCATTTATATCAGTGGTAATTGAGAGGATATAATCAGCTTTTGAGACAACATCAGACGGGGTTTGAAAAGACATAAGTAAACCCTTATAGTGCGGGGAAAATATTCACTAATGTCATTCGCAAACAGTGAATGCCCAGATGAGAGGACTCCTAAAGGAGCCCTCTCATCTGGGTATGCACTGTTTGTCGTATTATAAGTTTCGTTTAAAAAAAAAAGGAATCCCAGAATATTCACGGTGACTTGGCCTGTTTCAGTTTTGAAATTGTCCATTTAAAAAGTTACCATTGAAAGGGTTAATGCAGTAGGACCCCTAAAACGCGGACACATACTGGTCATGGCTAATCGTTAGGTGTTCTTGGGCTGGCACCATCAGGGACATTCGTAAATCTGAAAGCAGTGATTGCAATGTACAGCACCCTCTGTGGTTTGTGCATTATACTGTTTGCATCATAGTTGATGTCTCCGTTCATCGAAATGGAGGATGCTCTCAGAACACCCACAAAGGTGAAATTAACATGCGCTAAAATATAATTTGCATCGTAATCACGAACTATAACAATGCCCATGACATACAGACGGTTACTAATGGTATTATGCTCTATAACAAGGGCAGTACATGTAATAGTGCAGTGAAAGACATCTAAACCGGATTTTCAGCATATTAGATAGTTTTGGACACGTGGCTGCTTAATCCAGGATGAGAGTCATGTAGAAAGCTTCCTTTGAAACAGGTCTGAATGGGGTCACTACTGGGCATTGTTCAGAGAATAAAATAATTTGACTTTGCAGTGGCAGTGTCTATGGTCTCACATGTGTGCACTTGTAAATAATTCTTATCTATTTTGTTCCTTTAAATCATGCTCACCATGAGAGTTCAATAAATTTAGATTTTGCACTAAAATTTAAGGCATTATTTCCATTCTATGGGGACAATTCTGTTTAACCCTTTCCCTCATATAAACGTGTTTTCACGCATTTGCAAACAGAGTAGACCCAGATCAGACGGCTCCTATAGGAGCCGTCTGATCAGGGTCTACTCTGTTTGCTAAGGGAATTTGATAGATCTGTTTCTTTACTTTCTAAAATGGCTACAATATTACATCTTACAATATTACACTATTGTGTCCATGAATATTCAGTAGGTATTGAAATTTGGAATGAACATAGAACAGGGAAAGGGTTAATATATAAATATGGACACATAAATGACCATTATCTATCTAATCGCAACATGACTCGCACTTGCAAACAGACTGGAGTCAGATGAGACGCCTAGTTACTCGGCGTCCAACAGGATCCAAGCTGTTTGACGCTCGGTCGATAGTTTCTCGGAGGCATGGCAGAATCGAAAGTATTTAAACGATGCACCAGAGCCAAGAGAATGGGAGTACGTGTATTTACAATAACAATTTACCACCGTGCTACACAAGGTAGTCTCGCCCAACGTGCTGCCAGACCTCATTCATATTTCTAGTGTGGGGTGCCTGAAAGGAAATCACATGCTTGTGAAGTTGTACACCTTCTGAGTCTGAGTCTGAGATGATTCTCAAGAATCTGATATTTGGGCATGGACTCAGACTCAGAAGTTGTATAACCTTGGACCCTAGTGACGATTGGACGTGTATTTTATATCAAACAGTACATGCCATGCTTCCTGAACTGATCCAAGGGCTCTGATCTGGATCTAAAATGTGTCTCAAGTAAATCATCCCGGAAGAAAATCGGTAAACATTGTATAAAACAGACATGCATATGACCAGGATACCGTGACGGGACATACAGTTACATAATAACCTGTCTACAGTAACTATTAAAATATTATATAATTCCGAGTTTTTAAAACAGATGGTAGTTTAATGCAGGGCCACACGTACAGAAAGCTCCACTTAACGCTAGCCATACTCATCCAGTATGTGGTCAATATCGACAGGTTCTACTGTATCATGGACACTCTGGACTAACATCTGCAATGCACATGTGGCGGCCACTGCTTGTTGGTAACTGTTTCAGAGACGACAATACTAGAAATGCAATCGAACAGTAAAACCTCTCTTTAATGGCCACGAAATTACATCAAGGTTTTGTGTTATAGTCAGGTGACTGCTTAAAGCTAGGTGAAATTAAAACAGAACGCTCCTATAGGAACGTTCTGTTTTACTTTCACCTTGCTTTAAGCAGTCACCTGCCCTAAATAACTGTTAATTACCACAATTTAGTGGCCGTTATAGAGAGGTTTTACTGTGTTTCATTATTTAACTTCTATAATGAACATTGTAGGATATTTAAGTTCGCCGTTTTGTTGAGCCGTCGCGGCAAAAGACCTGCCCCGGTGCCTATAAAACTTTTGGAATGAACGTGAAATCGTGCTCAAGTTCCAGATTGATCCGAATTTGACGTAGCCAGACCAATCTGCTGCCTGGGTATGATTCCTGGCTATATATACTAATCTGTTTAAGCTTTAATAAACCTGTGACAGAGACAATGCTTTGGAATGAAGTCACACACAAATAACGTTATATATTTAAAAAGGCCCAATGCTATAAAACTTCTGAGTCTGAGTTTGAGATCATTCTCGAGTATCTAATTGGTCAGATTCTGAGCAAGCGCAGAATCTGACCAATCAGATGCTTGAGAATGATCTCAGACTCACGCAAGAAGTTTTATAAACTTGGGACCAGTTCCATACTGTATGAATATCATCAGTACCCAATTTCCCACAGCACAATTATAAAGGGTGGGGATTCGCCTAGAGTACGTCAATACCAACAGTTTGTGTAAACCATCATTATTTAATACCCTTCATCCTTAGATCGACCAACTTCTCAATCGTTTCCAATGACCTTTCTACATGTATATTATTTTGACCTACCTGGAACTTCATGTTGTCAAGCTCTGTCACGCCTTTTCAGCAGGGTCGAGATTTACATACAGGACCACATGGTTTGTCATCTTGTCCTGAAAAATAAACACATGTTTTCTGAATAGGGGTCGTGCGGGAAAATACAATATTTATTTCTATGAAATCTAAAGGTGTCCGAAGAATAATGTTAAACCCGAACATCGACATATTTCGGCATAGTCCGTAGTATGTAGTCCGAAAATTGCCGAAATTTACTAATGCAAGACTACAGAAATGCAGAAAGCTCCCATAGGACCGTGCTGCACAACCTCCTCCATGCCTATTGAAGCCGCCACCTTCCTTTAACTCTTTCCCTCATAGTGGCGCCTTTTGACGCCTACGTAAAAGTCACAATAGGAGCAAAATTTAATGCTCTATTTATCAAAAAGGCAATTCTAAAATATGCCTTTTCTCTAGCAAATGCTCCTTTTGGGTAAATTTGTTCAAAGAGGTAGGATCTACAATTAGCTCATAAGGTAATGGGTTAAGGCACAGAACAAGCCATCTTTTGGAATTCACGTTAAAGGTGTTTTACTGTATACAGGTTTTATTTCTTCGATTTATGTATAAATTGAGCTACGCCATAACAATACTTTGAGGAATCTATACAAAGTTAAATTGTCAGAATTGAATATAGTTCGAGTGACAAAATATTGAAAAGGATCAAAACTCGTTATATAGATCTAACAGTACCAGCGAAAATACAATTTCCAAACACATTTCATGCATACAAACACTGAGAGTCAATGATGCTTATATTAGTTTTGATCAGTTACTGAGCAAAAACTCCAATGGTTCCGCCTCGATTATTGTAATAAAAAAAGTAAATCGGATATTGGTTTTCAAAACTCGTCATACATATTTCTGTTCAGATAAACAGGGTGCAGTATGATTTTCCACACATCAAAAAGTCAGTTTGATACCGCTCTAAAGTAACGTTATAAATAACAAAAGACATAATATGACCACGCCCCCATGATGTTGACCGTTCAACCTATTTATGTCGCAAAGGTACCCAGACCAGAGGGGTCGTGAAGGGGCACTCTGATCTAGGTCTGCACTGTTTGCTGGTCCCATCGATGTCAATGACTTATACCAGTAACTATTTTGTTTGCTGTGCCCCCTCAAAATGAAAAGTGGATTGGTTCCTAAATAGGATCTGGACGGAACTTCTTTATATAATATGGGAATAACTGAGTTACTAAAACTATCTGCTGAGCGTGATCTGGCATGCATTGACCTCTTTCCCGTTGAATTTTCTTGTAAGATATAATGATATCAGGAATATCGGATTATTTCTAATAATGACGCATGAGCTGAGATTTGCTTCCCAAAGAAAAAACTGTGGAATCATATCTATAATACAACTGAAGCAAACAGATCAGACATTGATCAGAATGCTCCTATACGAGTCGTCGGATTTATGTCTACTCTCTTTGCAAATGTGTGATTTTCAGAAGCGTTCCTATGAAGGAAGGGGTTAATTAACAAGCACTTTGGATCAATAATTCAAATTATCTAATACCATGCAGTAGTTTCATACAAAAACAAATAACTTGAAAGGATCAGAAGTGAGTTGAAATTGAAAGAAATCGGAGCTTAAGCATACATTATACTGACAGCAAAATAACGATCAACCCTTTCCAGAGGTCCAGATAAGATGCGTAGATTAAACTATTTTTATTTCTCCACCAACCCATACGTTGTGACCCCTCTTCAGAATCGTCTCGAAGAGTCGATTCTAAAGATTGGTCACAACATAGGGGTTGGTGAAAAATGACGCTTTTTTTGTATTTGAGTACGCATCGTTATCTGTAGCTCTGTCTTTCACTGTCAGTTATTCATGTAACAAATAATAATATCGTGAATATGTATGAGATGATGTTTTTATAACGCCATGTGAATACATTAACTTTTGGAATTGATAGAAACCGTAGAATCTGATTTATTATAATGTCATAACCAAACAGACGAGATCCTGATCAGACGTTTCCTATAGGAGATGTCTGATATGGATTTTCCCGGTTTGCACATACGTAAACCTGAGCAAAATGTTCTCGACAAAATGTTCGGTCTTGGTTAATTTTTGTACGAGTGTGTGTGTGTGTGTGTGTGTGTGTGTGTGTGTGTGGGGGGGGGGGGGGTTAATGCCTTCACAAATTAACCAGAGTGTCAATCACTTTGGACCCGTATGCGACGTCGACTTATTCGGCGTCTAATATTGAACCAACCATTTTGAAAAGCGTAACTAATCCTCTCCCACTCTTCTTCAAGGTTAACTCTTATTCTGCCAAAATAATGCTTGCCAGATCCTGATTTGTTTCAATTACTATCACTTGAGATTCGCTCAAATTTTTTGCGAAACTAGTGTCCGAATGTAAAACAGTTTTGATCCTGATGAGATGCTGATTTACTCGGCCTCTCATCAGGATCCAAATTGTTTGCAGATGACATATCGTAATTAGCAGTGTGAGAATTAAACGAACAAAGTGTAAGTAGTGTTCGGTATTCTGACAAATCGTGTTAATGCCTAGACATGGCAGCCAGACAAGATTCGGTGTTTAATGAAAACATTCCCGACAACAGATCAATTCTGTAGTATAACGCTTTTAATGGCATTCGTTAGAAATGTCTGTGAAAATCGATACAGTTCCTATTTCAAGATCTTCAATCAACAAAACACTCAAGGAATCTAACAGAAATTTCTCCTCTGTGTACAGTACAAGCCCGCTAAAACGTCCACCAAAAATATGTCTTAAAGTGCTAATGGTAGCTTATTGCAGGACGAAATATATGCAGAAAGCTTCTACCAGGAACCTTCTGCATTACTTTCGCATTGCCTTAAACAACGACCTGTTTTCAAAGACATATGTTTACTCACAAAGTGATCGCTTTAGAGGGATTTTACCGTAGGTCGGTTTCCAGAAATGTAGCCAGAAATGGCTTTTAGTCACACAATGGTGCGATTTGTTTTAGCCTTTAACATGCCGTGACCGGGTTTATTATCAGCGGTGCAAGCAGATCGAATCCGAATGAACGTCACGTGACACGGTATCTCATCAGGATCCAAGCTGTTTACTATTTTTGAGCGGAGTTTCGAATAGTAATTGACAAAAAGTGGAACAGTAAAGTACTTGTATTCATGTAATTATTGTAATATATATTTAACTCGTAAACTTGTACTACGTAAGCCCAGTCTGATGTGCAGTTTTAAACAACTTGATTTTATATCAGGATCTAAACTGTTTGACAATTGGTCAGTACTGTTTCAAAAGATTGGGCGAAATAACTGCAACAGACTGGCGTTAGGTACAGGCTGAAACCTGCAACAGTTTACTGATAAGATATCTAAATGCAAGCGTAGATTAGCAGTACACCTTTGGCATTATAATATAGACATTTGGAGATAATTGGAGTAAACTAGTATACGCAAAACAATAGGACTTTACTCCATAAAACGCCTTTCTACGATTTTGCAAATGGAGTAGATCCAGCACAGACGGTTCCTATATGCACCGTCTGACCAGGGTTCGCCCTGTTTGCCTATGAACCTGCCATGGCTAAAATTCGATGTAATGTGCCATAATTAATAGTACGATGGCTCTATCTCTTACATGAATAGTCATGGGGTAAAGGGTAAGGGGGTCTGTGATATTCTATGTAACCAGTTTGGATCCAGATGAGACGCCGAGTAACTCAGAATCAGACTCCTGACTGTTTTATTCTTTGTATATCACTATACAAAGAAATTAAAGTAACACCAATTCTAAAACTTGAAGCAGACAAGGGTGTGTTCATCAGACGACAAAGCTGGCACTGAAAGCATTAATCGCAAGAGTCTGGTTAACATGTTTACAATGCCATGTACTTGTAGCGAGGAAAGCTTAGAGTGTCTGTCACTTGTATCATCTGTACACGTATGTAACTGATCCACTTAAGTCGTTGCTGTTGTAATTGTTGAACAGAAAACTGTAGAAACCGCCTGAAGAGGGTCTGGTCTGTTTTCGTTTGAAATAATAATAGATCTGGGTCCATGCTTATAAAACTTTTAGTTGAGTCTGAGTTCGTTCTCAAGTTTTTGATTGGTCAGATTTGAGCCTTTGGCTCAAATCTGACCAATCAAAAGCTTGAGAACTCAAATCTGACCAATCAAAAGCTTGAGAACAAACTCAGACTCAACTAAAACGCTTTATAAGCATGGACCCAGCTGATTTCACAGTTTCTGGCAATACCAAACATCCTGCGTACTTATGCCATTACAAAACAAATCAGGAAATAGAATTAATATCCAAAATTGCATTACCTCTTACATGTATATGGGTTAAACCTGATATGTTGCAATCTCTATATTGATCCAATTAATTTTAACATTTGGGAAAGTGTTGTTTGGGTGGCAAGCTGTTCCGTTCATGATGTAACGCTGAGTTACTCGACGTCTCGTTTAGACCCAACGTGTCTGCATACGACAGTCAGGTGGCACTTAGCAGGCGAGTAAGTTCATAAGCAAACAGAGAAGACCCTGATCAGATGACTCCCATAGGAGTCGTCTGATCAGGATATACTCTGTTTGCAAAGGCGTAGAAAGACGTATTATGGAGGAAATGTTTAAGAAACCTACGGCCTTCGAAATTATTTTGATCCAGCCGAAAAGTCGAGTAGCTCGGCATCTAATCCGGGTCAAAGTCGTTTTACACTTGGTCATTAGTGTCTCGGACAGCTTGAATGAATCAAACGTACATGAGGTACTTTGCAGACAGCAGAATAATGTTGAGATATGAAATAAAATTTAATGTCATGAACATAGCTAGAAGTGATACAGAGCTGAAGCTCGAGATGTTTATTTTAAGAAGTTCCATCATCAGATACACGTGATTAGATTAGATAATCGTGTTTCTAACAAACAAGACTAAATTTCTATGAAGAAAGCGTTTTTTAATATGTCTCATACGTGAAACCATTCCTAAAATAATATAAAGACTATTTTATGAAGATTTCCAAGAACAACTTATATCGTAATATGTATTTTTAGATCTATAATAACGGTTGAAATCGACACTCGTCTTTTCTTTTTCATAAAGAATATACAGTAAAACCTCTCTAAACCGGACTTCTATATGAGAAGAATTTGGATACTTTTAGGCAGGTGGCTGCCTAATGCAGGGTGAAAGTGATGCAGAAAGCTCCTATGGGAGCTTTCTGCATCAGTTTCACCCTGCATTAAGCTGCCACCTGTACCCAAGACCGATATCTATATTAAATTTAACATCCGGTTTAGAGAGGTTTTACTGTATATTATTGCGACATCACGACCACATACGGAACCAGTCGAAACAGAAACGAGTAGTCACGATTTAACCTAAAAACGAAACAGCAACGAGTAGTCACGATTTAACCTAAAAACAGAATGTTCATGGAGCTTTCTGCATAACGTGTGTCCGACATCAAGCTACTACCTGCATTAGCTATCCGAAATCTCACCCACTATTGGTAGTCGCTGGAGAGAGATGTTAACCCTTCGTGATTATTAATGTAAAAATAATGACGTCACGAATATTAATTAGGGTAACTGTTTTAATAACACACGTACACGGGAAGTTCTGGTATTGGTAGAAACTGTAGAATCATGGCTATATTATAGCATTAAGCAAACAACAGACCCTGATCAGACGGCTCATATAGGAGCCGTCTGATCTGGGTATACTCTGTTTGCAGAGGCGTGGAAAGGTTTTAATATATTAGGATGATGTAAATGAGTTTGGATGAACATCCCAGCACACACTAATGCTTTAGACGGGACAAGCTAAAGAGCCAGGGGATCCAAGCAGAGTCCTTCTGTATTCGAGAAACCAACCCACTATGGCGTCATTCGACACTGAATGGCAGAATGCGGATCCAGTTCAATTATGTACAGTATAACCTGGCTTAAGAGACCATTTACAAAATGTTTAAATATTGGTATTTTAGGCAGGTGGTGGCTTAATGCAAGTCGAAATAATGCAGTAAGCTCGTATTTGATCGCTCTGTGCTACTTTTGCCACGTATCAAGCAACCAGCTGAATTTTAAATACACTTTTGTTCCATAAATGAATGGTCGCTTAAGTGTCGCTTTAGTATCTTTTTATGGCTGTTTTGCAAGGAGTATTTTACCTACGTGACTTATGGCAAATGACTTGTGAAGCAAATAGTGTGGAGAAAGTATCCCTTAATGGTTCATCTGGTCTGTGTCTACGCTGCTTGCATGTGTTCCTAATAATGGATTCAAGGTAGGCGGGCGGCTGCTTAATGCAGGGTGAAAGTCATTAAGCTGTCACATATCTTAAAGATCGATAATGATACGCATTTGAGTGTTCGTATAATCGAGATTCTACTGTATATCATTCCACAAGCAAACAGAAGTCTCCTTATGAGTCTCTCACGTCTTTGTCTACTTTGTTTGCAAAGGCGACAAACAGAGAGTCTTTCTGGTTAAACAGACAGCAAATCATCTATTTCTGGGTTTTTGAAATGCCAGTGTCGACTGCATAACAGGAATTTGCCGTGAAATGAGGAGCTTTTCTATGACATTAGCGAGTTAGTGAATTATTTATCACAAATGCCATTTGTATCAGCGCATCATGATACTAGTGTGGTGGTACTTTGGCTTGAAGCCACTTAGAATCTCTCGTATCACTTTAGGCGTTCCATCATTCAAATAACCCTCTACAACAATGGTATACAGTAAAAACCTCTCTTAACCGGCAGTTACATTTAGTATGAATATCGGTCTTTGAGACAGGTGGCAGCTTAATGCAGGGTGAAAGTCATGCAGAAAGCTCCTAGAGGAGCTTTCTGCATGACTTTCACCCTGCATTAAGCAGCCACCTGCCTAAAAGTATCTAAATTATTATCTACTAGAATTCCGGTTAAGAGAGGTTATACTGTACTATCTACCGGCATGCCGCAGAACCTACCCATAGCGGTCATTCATTTATTGAGCATACAAGCGTCTTCAAACGTAGGTGATTGCTTAATGCAGGGCAAACAAAATACAGAAAGTATTACTTTTGACATGTATTAGCCACCACATGCGTTACAACCCCATAATCAGATCACTTTTTGTTGACCGCTTAAAACAGGGTTTACTGTACCGTGTAAACACTTATGACCAAGATTATGTTGTATGCCATATATGGCTAGTTTAGCCACTGATCTGATTGTTAATCTTGAACTTGCTGAGTGAAATTTCGTAAAAAAAAGAAAGTGTGCTAGTTTCGAGTTCAATACAGACTTCAGTTTCAAAGACGTACACGTGTCATACAGTCTGCACCCCTATGAGACGCGGTGTTACTCCATATTGTTTGTAATAGTAAATGCGTGAACCATGGATCAACTATTTAAACCCCTTGAGTCCCATTTTATCTAAAGCGAGATCATCCAAATTGACGGTGGCGGGATTTCACAAAGAAAGAACAGAGGTCCATATAAGTAGCGTGGATTTAAACATTTTCAGCAATAGCTCCTTTATTTCTCGAAAAGACGATTCTAAAGACTAGTCACAGTAGAGGGTTTGGTGTAGAAATGACGATTTTAGTAGTTGGGTACGCACCTCACAATCCACTGGCATCCATGTATTCAGGAGCCCTCTGGTCTGGGCCCAGATGGTTGCCTATGTCTCATAGATCTATGGAATCGCGGAAGTGAGCTCGTTACAGTAAACCCCGACTAAATCGGGCGTTAACTTTAGTATAAATATCGGTCTTTGAGTCAGGTGACATCTTAATGCAGGGTGAACGTCATGCAGAAAGCTCCTCTAGTAGCTTTCTGTGTGACTTTCACCCTGCATTAAGTAACCTAGAGGAGACATCTGCCTAAAAGTATCGAAAGTCTTCTCTACTAGAATTCCGGTTTAGAGTGTTATTACTGTACTCCGTGAAGACGCCTTTTGACGTCTTTGGAAACAGGGTAGATATAGGTCGGGTGGTTCCTGTAGGGGTTTTGCTTATAAAATAGTATAGATCTGCCATGACAATCATTGCTTGTGATCATACATCATCAAGTTAACTAAGTTAAGATCAAGTTAATATACATGATGTTATTATTTCTAATATGAATATTCATGAAGGAAATGTTTTAAAGGGTTAATCTTCACGACACCGAGCCGGTCTAGTTTTTCATCAGCTTTAGTCCTGAACTAGCCATAAATACAACAGTCATTTCAGTCAACAAGGAATTATTACTTTATACATGTAGTTAACCATTCTCGGACTATTAACCACCTGACCCGCATTTGCAAACAGTTTGGATCTAGATAACAAACAACGCGACGTCTGATTATGGTCCCAACTGTTTGACACTCTGTCAATAGTTTCCTAAAATCTTGATCACAAATTCAAGGTGACATTATTTTTCACGTTAGCCTAATCCTGTCGATCGAAACTTTACCGCCATTTGCAAACAGCTTGCATCCAGATTTAACACCGATTAACTCAGTGAATCCAATATGCCAAGGTGTCTGAGACTGTGTCAATTGTTTCTCAAAAAAGCTTAAACGAATCCCAAGTAAGTGAATTTTGTTTCATGTCAGAATTTGAGTAGAGATTAGTTTTTCGGCACGATAAGGGTTAAGCCAGTAGCTTAATGGATCGGCGAGACTGACATGGATTAAGTTAGTAGAACCCAGCTAATCGTGTATTTACTAACATTTTCAAACAGACTGGGCGGAGATGTGACGCCGCGTATGTTGGACTCTCACCAGGATCCAAACTATTTGACACACGTTTAGGATTCAGAAATTTATTGAAATCTTGAACGAATAAGAAGCAAACTATTGCAGCAAATCTGAGAAGATATTGTTTTACAGCATGATGAAAAAGTATTATCTTGAAAGAAATAATGGTTGTAATTCAGTGAAAGCTTTGATCGGACACCGAGTCTCGGGCATGTCGTCTGAACGACTAATTATGAACTGTTTGTATAACTCTTAGAAATTCTTTTTCTGGCTGGTAATATGTATATTTGTAATCTAAAAACAAACTTTGTCAATATTTATATTTCTGACTCCATAAGTCCTATTTTAGCGTAACATAATCATCATTCCATTATTCCACTATTCGAATATGGTTTATGTTCACGGATTCATGGGATGTAATTGGCAATATTATTGGGAAATTCTATTTATTATCCAACTCGATATGGCTACATTTCTGATCACTTAAATAACAAACATGTGTCTTATCGGGATCAAAACTATTTGAAATACACTTGTATGTTTTTAAAATAACTACAAATATAGATTATACTAGTATTTGATATAACAATACAGGCTGCATCAAATCCTTGTGAATGATGAATTTTCATCATGGATCCGTCCAAAGTGGAATGGTTATTGTTTGAAAAGTTGTTCATGTAGTATGAAAGGGTATACACTGAGAGACACATCTGCATTCCAAACAGTGCAGAACCTGATTTGGAGCTACACTGTTTGTAAATAACAACATACACGCGTCCCTCATTAAAAGGGTTATAGCGGTTGAAATCTGCTTAGCAGGTTAAAGCTTACGTGAAATCTACACAGAAGATTGCGAAATCACCAAATACGTAGCTATGTAATCCCAAAAGGAATATAACTCAAGTAAATAGACCAGACTGTCAGTCTGCATGGATCATTATGAAAAAGAATGAACCTTTATTGTCAATCAAGACAGCAATTTGGGCGCTGGATATTATCCAGAATCATATGGTAATGAAATATTGTATGGAATGGTTGTACGTGTGATATATCAGCTAATTAAATGAGCCACATCGGAAATCATATAAACCTGATTAAAGTTTTACTTCATAACGCTTTTTCAAACAGAGTAGACCCAGATCAGACAAATCGATGTAGGAGCTGTCTCGATAGGATTTGTTATGTTTTTTATGGAATTATCTAGATTTTATTCTACTATGTCTGCAGCTAACCAATTCTTGTATTCATGTGCCATGATAAAAGTGCACCTAGTTAATATTTATTCATGAGGAAAAGGGCTAACTCCGTTCTTACAAAGGATAATATTATTTACAGTTGCCGTTTTATTTTTAACTGTTTGAACACATTGAGAGCAATATCGGGTACCTTTAGATCCTTGATAAATCCCGCCTTTTTAACCCTTTCCTTCATATAAACGCGTTTTCACGCATTTGCATACAGAGTAGACCCAGATCAGACGGCTCCCAGAGGAGCCATCTGATCAGGGTTTGGTCTGTTTGCTAATATAATTCGATAGATCTGTTTCGTTACTTTCTTAAATGGCTACAATGTTCCACCTTTCATATTTCATTATAACCTTTTTGTTCGTGAATATTCAGTAGGTATTGACATTTGTAATAAGCATAGAACAGGGAAAGGGTTAAGCAGGACCGACTGTTAGAGCCGTTATATCAGAGTCTAAACTGTGTGCTTATATGCCACAGATATGGTCCTCTACCTTTTTCCATTTCAATACACTACAACCTTCTTGAGCGGCCATCACGATGAGATCTGCGTATGGGTCTGTTAGGCAGGTGGTAGTTTAATGTTCGTCAGAAGTAATGCAGAAATCTTCTATAGGAGCTTTCTGCATTACTTTTTCCTGCATTGAGCAACCATCAGCTTTTTAACATTCATAATTATGATCAATAAATGAATGGCTGCTTATGAAAGGTTCTGTTGAGATCTTATATATTTATGCAATGTTGGAAGTTCGTAATAAATGATAATGGAAACCCAGATAAGACGCGTACAAGAATATCCGCTTGTTCTCGTTAGTATCGTGGTAGGTGGTAATAATATGGGGTTTGGAGATCACAACATAGGGCGGAAGAATAACAATTATAGTATTTGACTACGCGCCATTATCTACTGTTCTGCATAATGGGCGGACTAAACACTTATAACTATCCTTTACTCCATAGATACGCATTTTACGCCTTTGAAAACAGGAGGAGGAGTCATCTGATCTGAGTCTGCTCTGTTTGCTTATGATATACTATAGATATGATTCTACAGTTTCTACCATGGGCAAATTGTCCTGTGTGTATATTCTATTAAAACAATTAATCTGCTTAACATTCATGATGTCATTATTTCTTACATGAATATTCATGAAGTAAATGGTTAATGCCCCGGCCTCATCCCGCTAACATCCACCTGATTGACATTGGCAAACAACATGGACCCAGCTAACACGCCGGAACCTTATCTCCTCATGATCCAAACGGAGAATCTTATCTCCTCATGGTCCAAACGGAGGACACTCGGTCAGCAAATTCTCAATAGCTTGTTCGAATCGGAAATAATTAAAGTCGAATTTAACAACACACGAATATGACATTTAACTTTTGTCCAGAACTACAAGGTTTTTAAATTATAAAATAACACTCTATCCTATATATACATCCTTTAACTCATTTGCGAAATGAGAAGACCCAGATCGTAGCATTCGCATAAGAGTCGTCCGATCAGGATTTTTTTTATGAAATCATATACAGTAAAACTCATCTCAACCGGACGTTCACATTTATATGAGTGCGGGCCTGTAAGACAGATGGCATCTAACTATATGACTGTCTTCCTGCATTAACCCATTATCTTATAGGCTTTTTTTAGATACAACCTCTTTGAATAAATCTACCGAAAAGGAGTATTAATTAGAGAAAAGGAAAATTTATAATTTCGTAGTTTGAAACCATTGTGATAAATAGAGCATTTGCTCCTATAGGAGCAAATGCTCTATTTACCACAATGGTTTCACAGAGTGACTTTTACAGAGTCTTCAAAAGTCGTCAGTATGAGGGAAAGGGTTAAGCAGCCATCGGCCGAAAAGTATCTGACGTCATTACTAAAATTCCCGTTTATTGGATTTAACTGTATATAATCATAAATTTTCATTTATGGTGAATTATTCCCTAGTTCATAATTCAGCTTATTAATATTCATACAGTGATGTTTTCTTACTAAATATTCTCGTGGTAAGTGGCCAAGCATTACATCAAATACAGATACATGTACACACTTTTTCATGTCTACTGAATACCATAAAGACTGATACGTCGTGTCAATCTCAGAAAATACATTGATTTTGTTTAACACAGATCTCAGACATTTCTTTTCCATCAGCCTGACACTAAAACGGAATTCCCTAGCGGCTCTATACACGTCTACTAAATAGATTGAGTTTACGCTAACGCGTATTAGCTTATACAGAATGAGAAAAAAATCCACCGGATTCCAGATTGTCGCGTCATTTGTTAGAAGTTTCAAAGAAACTCTCAGCCCTTTCACCGCTGAATTTAGTCAATCAATGTTTGTTGGTAGAATATGACAAATTCGAATGGCTAAAACACTTCGATAAGAGAAAAGCTCAGATATTGGCGACGCAAGCGTTTATGGTCAAACTCTCTAATAATGATATTTACTTGTGCAATTTCTAAAAAAATGTTTTATTGCCGTTACTTTGGTAATAACTCCACTTATCTATTACGGTATGAGTTCTGAATAAACATCAGTAGATATTAGATAGAGATATATATCATTAGCGAAACATTTCAACATGGGAGGGAAAATCCAAAAAATTACATAATTATCTTTTTTATGAATTGCTGTTTACAGATTTGACATTGTTCTGATTACTTTAACCCTTTCGCTGCCAAGTCCTGTCGTCTGCTAACTTTGTCGTCTGCTAACTTTGTCGCCTGCTACAATATTTCATTTTTTTATTTTCTTCATTTTTGTTTCAAAAACATAGTAACAGTAACAACCAGTTTGGATCCTGATGAGACTCGGCGTCTCATCTGGATCCAAACTGTTTGCATAGGTAATCACAGATCTGACATTGGCAGCGAAAGTGTTAATATCACTATTTTGACGAATTATGTCACGAATATCCAAGAGATATTTTTTACATTGTTACAATTAACTACATCATGTTATTTTTTATGGGGAAATAGGAATTAATGGCCATGACAGACCCGACAGAACCTGTAAAATTAGATGATATCATATCATACGCAAACCAAGCAGACGTTACACGTCTACTCTGCAAAAGGCGTTTAAATGCGTATCTATGGAGTAAATGGTTAAACTGTAGATTTAATAAGTATTCTGTAACTTACATCACAGTGTTTCATACACGACATAGAAACTTTTAATTTGGCAGTAAACCACTAAAGTAATTTGAACTAATATTTTTTACATTTAAGATAATTCAAAACTCACTTACCTTTCTTTCTTCGTTCATCGTACAATTCCGAAATCCTAAAAATGAGCCTCTCGTCGTGCGTACACATGTGATCATCGTTAAGTGTGTAAATTCGTGATTGTTTTATTTCTAACTATATTTGTAAATCATAGATATAACAGAGAATGCAGTTATAATAGGGAAAATCCAAGAGACATTCATCAACTGAGTCAAATGATGAAGAGCTTTCCACAGCACATACCAATAAGCACGTACATAGAATTACATTATAGAATCCCTACACAAGAATCTGTATTCCATTTACGGTCTAATCCTGCGACGATTCCGAACCGGCCTGCTGCAAGAATAATGGTCAGGCGACAGCAATTTACATTTATGGTACTATTGAAAAAGCCTGCACGTGACCAGTGACGTCATCAACATAGTCGTCGATAGCTGTAGTAGCGAAGCATCATTAAGAAAATGCCTAATTGGGCGGGCGATAAACGGAGTAAAAACCGACAGGGCGCTACATGCTAGTATTATAAATATGATGGCATTGATTTTTCAGCTTATCGCAAATAGTTATAGATTTTTGCCGGCCGGTCGCCATTGTTGAGCAGACGGAATGGAAATCCAAATGTGATTAGATGTAAACGATGCAAGGACATTTTACGGCTAGCATGGAGACGAACGATATACGAAGTACTTTGACCCGAGGCAATGGACATATTGAGAGTTGCATGAACAAGCCTTGCAGAAAAATCAATACCACTTTGAAATATTTCATCCTTATCTAATTTCGGATATCGGGATTTCCATCGAGTGTCGGCAGTGCGTTTGTCGGTCCTTATACGGGACTAATGAAGCAGTTTGACTGGCGAATATCGCGTGTATAACAATGAGTATGAAAGGGACCCAATAACAACGTATGGCATAGTTAGTAGGGAACAATAATTATATTTACAAGCTAATAGTCACCAGCATTATACGTGTTGCTGCGAAATTAATGGTCACGTGTTGTTATATTTAGATAAAATAATTACGTTTTTATTTCGTTCTCTTTTGTTTTTTCGATTCATTGATTAACCCTTCGCTTGCTATTCACGTCAATATACCTACATGTAAATAGTGAAGACCCAGATGAGACAGCTCCTGCAGGAGCTGTCTCATCTGGGTCTGCACTATTCATAAATTGATTGTGCAATCAGTGCACTCTACAGCAGTGATTGCACGGCAAAATACTTATACACAGTAAAGATATATGTAATTATACAACAGGGCATGGGTAAAGAAGGAGAAATGTATTTTAAAATTCAGCAAGCGAAGGGTTAATCCATTTAAAAAACGCAGCAGTATAACCAATTAGGCCTTTACTCAATGAATATTCACAAAAGAAATAATGATACCATGAATATGAGTGCAATTAGTTTTTTGTTTTATAATTGCACATGAACACAGAAATATTTGGCTATGACACGTACTGTAAAATCATATCTTTATTATCTCAAAAGCAAACAGACCTTGATCAGACGTCTCATACAAAGGCAGTCTGTCCTGGGTCTACTCTGTGTGCAGTATCTTCTGGGTCTACTCTGTGTGCAAAGTCTACGAGGGTTAAACCTTCTCTTGTTGAATTTTTAAAATACAGTTCTCCTTCTTTACCCATGCCCTGTTGTATAATTACATATATCTTCACTGTGTACAAGTATTTCACTGTGCAATCGTTGCTGTGGAGTGCACTAGTTGCACAATCAACTTGTCTTCACTATTTACAGGTAGGTATATTGACGTGAATAGCAAGCGAATAGTTAAGAAAATATGATCACTAATAAGTATCAATTCTTAGCTCGTTGTAAAATAATCATGTCTGCCAAGATTTAGATCTGGTACATTTTGCCTTTACATCTGTTTCGACCAGGCTTTTAACTCTTCCCTATTCTATGTTTATTCCATTTTTCAATACGTACGCATATACATGGAGAAAGTAGTTGCAATGACATATGGAAGATAGAACATTGTTGCAATTTTAGAAAGTAAAGCAATATCCATTTGCAAACAGAGCAGATCCTGATCAGATGGCTTAAATAGGGGCCGTCTGATCTGGGCCTATTCTTAACAGATTCTTGAAAACGCGTTTATATGTAGTAAATGGTTGAAAGCTACTTTATACATGTTGAGGCAAATAAAACCTTGCCTCGGTGTCCCTATTTGTAGAATGCCGGCTGTTCAAAAGTCAGTGGTCCATTTTATCAAACGATGTATTTAACACTTTCCCTCACTTTCGCGCATTTGCAAACAGAGAAGACCCAGACCCACAGAGAAGAACGACTCTTATAGGAGCTGTCTGATCAGGGTCTTCTCTGTTTGCCAATGTAATTTGAAAAATCTGGTTACATGTATTTACTTTCTGAAATGGTTACAATACTCTACCTTCCATATTTCATTATAACCTTTTTGTCTATGAATATTCAAAAGTTGAAATTTGAAATAAACATAGAACATGGAAAGGGTTAATACGTCCGCACAATTATGAATATTGATTTATAAAATGTCGAAGTGGAATAGCCCTTCAGTGTTTGAATACACAGTCCACTCAACATGTAAGGCTTAAATTTGCTAGAGGGTTGTGGATAACAGTGCAGACCCTGATCCGGGAACTCCTCAGCGAACCTCTGATCTGGATGTATACTGTTTGGAAATGACTATGCAGGCATGCCCCGGATCTAAAGTGTTAATATGTTAAACAATAAAATAAAGACATTTGAAAAAACAGCTTCTTTACAGAAAATCGATCTATAACCCTTTCCTCCATAACTACGCTTTTCTACGCCTCTGTAATAGTCACTTTTCCAAACCATTGTGATAAAACAGACGACTAGTTGTGAAAACGTGAATACGTAGAACACAAAGGTCCAGTTGATATGTGTAAATTAAAACATTTTCAAGTATAACTTCTTCATTTCTCCACCAAACCCTATGTTGTGACACTCGTTAGAATCGTCTCTTCGAGATGATTCTAAAAGAGTAGTAAGAACATAGGGTTTGGTGAGTTGGAGGAACTTTCTGCATTACGTTTGTCCTGCATTAATCAACCACCTGTTAATAAAGACACCTATGCTTATTCATTAAGTGGTCGCATTAGAGGGATTCTACTGCAGTTAATAAATCATAGACAATAACTCTTTGTTTGATACCAACACTGGTTTATACTACGATTATCGTTTGGATACTAAAATGGAAGAGAAGTAGTTAAAATAACAATTAAAGCACATGATATATTGTGCAGTCGTGACTATGTAGCAACTGAAGAGTTTATAAATAGACAGTGAAGCATTGTATTATAAGTACATCTGTTATTGTTCTCATAGACAAGTATCTATTTGGAGACCAGTTTAGCATCGTGTTTTATTGAATTGTTTTGAAATTGCTTTAGCCCTTACTGCGCTATTAATAAACAGCGTCTGCTCAATTTAGTCTCTGACATAAATTGGACTACTTAACATTCGATCGAGCTGTTGAGAAACTACTGCTCGCGTTTGCAGATAGTATGGATCCAGATGAGACACCGAGTTTATCGGCTTTTCATCTGGACCAAGCTGTTTGCCAATGCGAGTCAGGTGTTGCTTAACCGGATAAGGGTCAAGATAGGATTGTAAATGGTGTACTATACAGTAAATCCCTCTGAACCGGACGTTCAATTTAGTATAAGTATCGGTATTGCAGACAGGTGACAGCTTAATGCAGGGTGAGGGTCATATAGAAAGCTCCTATATTAAGCAGACACCTGCCTATAATAATCTGAATTCTTCTCTAATAGAATTCAGATTCAATGGGGTTTTACTTTATAATACGAAGATATATAAACGCTTAACCCTTTCGCTGCCAATGCCGGATCAGTGATTACCTATGCAAACAGTTTGGATCCAGATGAGACGCCGAGTAACTCGGCGTCTCATCAGGATCCAAACTGTTTGTTACTGTTACTATGTTTTTGAAACAAAAATGAAGAAAATCAAACGAATGAAAATTTGTAGCAGACGACAAAGTTAGCAGACGACAGAGTTTGGCAGCGAAAGGGTTAATGAATATTCATGTACACAGTTGGGTACAAACGATACACCTACCAACTAGGCGTCCTGTCCTGATACATTGGCACAGGGATGCTTTTTTAGGAAGGAAATAGTAGATAGCAGTTACAAATAGCTCAAAGAGATCTTGTTTTTCGTTTTTATTTCCTATTTCTAGACACACAGAAAACAAACTCGAACATGAAGGAAAAGCTATATAACTAGTTCAGATATGCTGGAATCGCTTGGAATCAAGATATTGACTTGGTTTGGATAGTCATTTGGCTTACAAATGTATGGATGCAAGAACCCAACACAGTAGAAACTGTCTAAAGTGGCCATCCAAAAGAGGTCTAATTATGGGCCTGTAAGGCAGGTGGTATCTTAATGCTGGTCAAAAGTAATGCAGTGACTTCTTGAAGGAGCTTTCCGCATTTGAGTTGCCATGTATTAAGCTTTTTAAGACTCCTACGTTTATTACACGAACGAACGCTTTGGTCAGGTTCTACAGCGTGTCATAAGATTTGTGATTAAAGAAAGTGGCCGAAACCTTAGCTCGCTGAAAAATATAAAGTCCGCTCAAATTTGGATATGGTGCAATCTTTGATTAATTAAGATTCAATCAATCTAACGGTCGAGTGTCAGACTGATTGGATTCTGATGACGCGTCGATCTACAGTATCAAATACGTTTGAACATGCGACGTAGGTGGCCAATAACGACATAGGGCTTAAACGAGGACTCACTCTCTGGCCATACCTGTATGAAAACAATTCAGTTGGATACGAACTCAGGCTTGCAGTACATCTATCATCAGATTAGCCTTACTCGAATCTGAAATTGTCAAATTGCTACAGAATCAGATTTTTTACTTTTCCATAGAGTTGCAAAATGTCTTCGGGATGGAGGAAAATCTAGGTCTATACTGGTTGATGTGTCCACTCAGAGACCTATATACATATAGGACTCTGGTGCCTACTACTTTATAAACAATATTTCTATTTAGTGGTCGATATGGAGAGGTTCTACTCTATAGTTTATTTTTGTTCGTATGTTTTGTTTGTTTGTTTGTTTGTTTATTAGAGACGGGGCACGTCGCTCTAACAGTATTTCAGTCGTATCGCGACCTTCAGCTAATTACACGTGGAGGAAGACCCCGGTGGACGAAGCAATCTGCATTGAACCATAGACCGACCGGAAGCCAGCTGGAAGGCTTCCTTATATGATAATTCCAAATGCCCAGACCAGGAATCGAGCCCCAGCGTTGAGGGGATAAGTGGTTGTCAGCCGAAGACCATGGCTAACACTGCCTTTATTCATATTTCAATATAACATCAATTACAGTCATAGGTACACTGTTTCTTACCTGAATAGTAATGGGGAAATACTTAATTATTTCACCGTCGTTGTCGTCAAAATGCACTTTGACATACAGTGACGTCAGGTCAGGTACTTCAATCTTTGTATTAACTCTTCATTCCATGAATATTCATGTCAGAAATAATGACATCATGAATATTAATTAGCTGAACCTTTGTAATGGCATATTGTACACAATCTATTATTGTATCGGTAGATGCTGTAGAGTCAGGTCTATTATAATTTCCTAAACAAACAGAGCAGACCCTGATCAGACAGCTCCTATATGAGATATCTGATCTGGGCCTACTCTGTTTGCAAAGGTGTAGAAAGGAGGGCATGGTTAATTTCTAGTTAGTTCCTTTCAAATCCTTTAGTTGCTTTACAATTTAACAATTAAGGTATATTTCTCATTTGTTCGAACAGAAACATTTTTCTACCACAATACAAATAAATGATTTTTTGACGTACTTATCATTAACGGTTACGACCACTTCCTTCTGTGTCATCCTCAGAACTGGCTAACTGCGGTAAGGTCATGGTCGATGATCCCATGATTTCCGCCAGTCTTCGTGACTTTGGTGAAAATTGGGGTGCAGACTCGGGCGGGTTGGTGGCCCCCCTCGTCTTTGTTCATGACCTGCTTGTTGATTCGTATTTGGATCGCTTCCTTGATCGTCCTGGTCTTGTAATCTCCCTCCAATAGTGATGCCTGTTATAGCACTTTTGTTCAGTTCAGTTTCAGACTGCTTTCTGATTGATCTCGTGAATGCCCCTTTGTTTTGCTGTTCTACGTCCTTGGCGTGTTTTTAGGGTTTCGGCTTTTGCCGAAATCCTTATAAAATGGATTGCGACTCAAACTATGGCGGAAAACCCTATTGCACGAGCGCTACCTAGCGGGAATCCCCCTAAGAGAATACGCGCATGTGCAGTGCTTGGCTTACAATCCGGTTCCGGAATCTTACAAAATATTTATAATGAACTATGGAAGGTGGATCCATTAGCAAACAGAGCAGACCCTGAATCTATGGGAGCGAGCTGTCTGATCTGGGTCGAATCTATTTGCAGGTGCATGAAAACAAGTTTATATGGGGAAATTAAGGGTTAAATGGACTTCTTCTGTTCTTTACGTTCTTTACAGTATAAAGGTTACTGCGCACTGGTGGTCAGTAGTGCAGGGCAACTGTTACATCATGCTAAAATCTCTAGAGGTCATACGCTTAACTCTTTGCACGCTAGCGGCGAAACTGTGATTACCTATGCAAACAGTTTGGATCCAGATGAGAGGCCACATAATTCTGCGTCTCATCAGGATCCAAACTGTTTGTCATCTTGATCATATTTTTGCATAAAATTAAAGAAAGTTTATTGAAGAATTGAAGCAGACGTCAATTGTTGCAAACGAAACATCACTCAGCATAATAAGGATTAAGCAAGCTGTAGAGATCTGTAATATCGTCTACTTCAGGTTTGTCATCATTTGAATTTCTAAAAGATCAGTTTTAGGCATTCTGACCTAAGGCAAAATTGTCACAAGTTGTAAACAGTTTAGATTTTGATCAGACAGTTACTTGGTATTAGATCTGAATCCAAACAGGGTGTCCCACTTTGCCAGCCTTTATTGTTTAAGTAGCTTGGATGGTAGTATTAACAATTACTATTAAAAGGAAACAAGGGTTTTTGTATCCTTTATATTATTAAAAAATCATTAAAATGAAAAAAAGGAGAAAGGCAAACAAAATGAGACAAAGCACTTTCTTATCTTTTAATTTATATACATTTCATCATTTATTGATTTACGTGTCAGGCTTATAGTATCTTATAGTGTCTTATAGTATCTTATAGTAATGTATGTAATTTATTTCTAATTCATATCATTTATTTCTATGACGCCGGTTACTGATCAGGGTCTGTAGTGTTTACTACAGCACTAACTGTAATTTGCATGTATGACTATAATTTATTTTTAATTATATCATTTATTGATATACTTGTTACATGTATGATGCTGCAAATAGCAAAGACCCTGGCCAGTTGTGGTAACTGCTCGGGGTATGTATTGTTTGCAGCACAGACTCACAAATTGACCCTGAACAGACTCACACTCGCAGTCTCCTCAGGAAGAAGTAAGAAAATACAACACAATCACACAAAAAGACAAGGTATAGGCATGGATAAACTATTAAGGGTCTTTTCTGTTTGCAAAAGCACAGAAAGGCTTATTTTGCTCAGACAAATTGTACCCGATATGGAACCCTGAAATCGTCTTCACTATATAATATAAAGTGAAACAATATTATGTGTCTAACAACCCATATACCAATGGGAGGTTTTAATTCAAATTTTCACCCATGATAAGCTGTCAACCTTAATGTGAAGATTTTCTTAAAGAATGTAATTATTGCTCTGACCATTTTACCAGAGTTATGGGATTCTGAAATTTTCTTCACTGTATAACACATAGTCAAAAGTGCTTGATATAGAGACACTATTGTTAGGGGGAGTGGTGCATCAGAAACAATTTTCTAGTTAATTTTATTTTCCCTGTTGTATCCTGCCATGCAAAGTTGAAATATATTTGTTACTTTATAATTTGTCATATTGTTAATATCACCCCACAGTATATTTGGCAATTATTGTGTAGGGTATTTAGAATCATAAGGAATATGTCTAAAATTGGTGGAAGTGTATATATGGATAAGTGAATGATGCTTGCTAATTACTGTTATGGTCCACCAGATAGTAGCAGAAGTATGACCCTTACTTTCAAATAATGCAGTGATGGCTCTATACTACATTAAACATCAATTTTGACTCTATTGGCACAAAGTGGCAAGTTGAGCTATTGGAATCGCACTGTGTGTGACATGTTCATAAAAAAATTCTTTAAATGTCTTCCAAACTACTGACATGATTTTCAGAAAAATACACAGCAAACAATCAATATAATAAATATATATTATGTCCGAAACCTTCAGTACTGTCAGTACTTTGATTTAAACCTGGTACTAAACGTTCTGCCGGTTTCGCCAAAGCCACGAAGTCTGGCGGAAACCATCGGGACCGTCGGCCGTTTACATTTATACACAAATTGATCACTTCTTGAATATTCATTAAATTAAGAAAACATGTTCAAGGACATTGTTGGCTTATACAAAACTGTAGGATCAGGTCAATACAATTACATAAGCAAATAGAGAAGACATCGACAAGACGGCTCCTACAGGAGTCGTCTCATCTTGGTCCACTCTGTTTGCAAAGGTGTTAATATGATGGAAAGGTTAATCTCTTATATGTAAACGTATTTTGGATATTTTCAAACTTTTGAAAAAAGGTCAATCGGTTTGGATCCTGATGAGAAGCCAAGTAAGTCCATGTGTCTTACCCGGATCCAAGGTTTTGCAGTTGGCACACATTGGGTTTTCTATGTAAATGCCATTGGATACAAAGCGGAGACCGCCACATGGGCGGGGTACTTTCAACAGGACGTCGTAAAAGCATGAATAGCGATTCAGAGCAACAGATAAAGGTGCACACTCAAGAACTAAAATCGCCATTTCGTCACTAAACCCTATGTTGTAAACACTCTTAAGAATCGCCTCAAAGAAACGATTCTTAAGAGTGGTCACACCATAAGCTTGTGTGGAGAAATAAAAGAGTTATTCTTGAAAATGTTTGAATTTACGCATCTTATCTGGAGCTCTGGTGATTTAACCCTTCGCTTGCTATTCACGTCAATATACGTACATGTAAATAGTGAAGACCCAGATGTAGGAGCTGTCTCATCAGGGTCTGCACTATTTAGAATTGGAAAAGTAGTAAAGTCAAGCAGGCAAAGCCACATACAAGACGCAACCACCACCAAAACACTGATAGACAGCATAACACACACACAACCACACACCCAAACACACACGAAATGAACACAGAAAACACCAAAAGACACACAAGAACCAGAGACAAACGTTTTACACATGAACAAAATCACAAGCACAAAGACGCAAGGCAAACAAAAGGAAGGGTGACAAAGAGAGTACCGCCTTGGCACGGTCAGTAGCAAAAACACCACTGGGGGTTTAAACCGGTTTACGGACGTCCTAACCTCACACTTCTCTCAAAGTCACCCTAGCTTTACAAATAGTGTA
Source organism: Azorinus chamasolen (assembly GCA_963576725.1). Classification (NCBI taxonomy): domain Eukaryota; kingdom Metazoa; phylum Mollusca; class Bivalvia; order Cardiida; family Solecurtidae; genus Azorinus; species Azorinus chamasolen. Next base: position 6,017,103 of record OY755242.1, read on the forward strand.
AATAAAGGTCTCCCCGCTGGACTTACCCACAACATAGACGACGGTGAACACAGGACAACATGTAAAACATAGCATAATAACTGTGACAATCCGTCAAATATGTACTCAATGACTTTGCTGAAGTCAGAGCACCTGCAGGTAAGCCGTTAAGGGCACGACAGGGAAAAAGTAATGCACTATTTACAAGTTGATTGTGCAATCAGTGCACTCCACAGCAGTGGTTGCACAACGAAATACTTGTACACAGTGAAGATATATGTAATTATACAACAGGGCATGGGTAAAGAAAAGGAGAAATGTATTTCAAAGTTCAGCAAGCGAAGGGTTAAATGTAAATTTGAGAAACCAATGTTAAATGACCGAAATGTTCGGAATTGTTTCCGCTTTAATCCAAAATAATAGGAAGCAAGACATGGCTAACTATGTATATGCCAACGAACAATGAGCACAAAGAATGTCCTCTATGCTATAGTCTTGTCATGTGACGGTATAGCCATACAAGTTGCCGTGCCAGAAGGCAAACATGTCACTGGGCGATGTTACCGTCATGTGGTACTGAATTCACAGACTGAAGGTTTGTATTTCTAACCGCGGAGAATACTTTAAAAGGATGTAAACTTAATTTGACCATTTGAGTCGATTCCTTTTAAAATAATACATACTACATATTGCATAGCGAACAACCCTCGTACCTTTCCGAGATTGTCGGAATCCACCTAGTAGTTAACGATTGTGCCAGTGTTAGACATCCCATTTCTGTGGCATTCATTAACCTTAATATGGTAAAATTCGAACGTTAAGGAAAGCCGACATACATACTGGTATTATTACAAGCAATGCCATTTTCAATTGCACACAAATACAGTTTGTAGTTTAAAATATTATCCACAAGTCAATTCATATTGTCAACCTGTCTACACATGATGTTTCTAAAGGTTTTGCACAAGACTGGTTCATTTCAAATTTCAACTTAAACCTCATGCGAGCCCTATCCATTCTTCGGGAAACATGTCATGCCTATTGAGCCTTCGGTCATAATAGCTGCCTTTACGTGGAAATCCTGTCCAGCAAAGAACTTCCCCACCACCCAGCCACGCTCCCCACCAAGCAAACGTACTACCACCTCCATATATTACCAACGGACTGATGGTAACATTATTCCATTTCAAGTTTTCACCACACCACTTCTTGTCATCACTCATTAAAAAAGTGCACACAAGTGTAATTCTTCCTATACCATTCCATGGCGTCTTTAAAGTAACGTATGGGTGCTGTTACATAACCATGTTTCTTTGAACCAGGGTCGAGAAAGTCTCCCCTTCGAACATGAACCCCAACCGTTGTCACAGTTACCTGAACTGAGTCTTGCATGAATTATTGACCTTATCCACAAATGTTTGTTTAAGTTTCACAACGTTTCTAATTACTGCTTCAGCACCTTTAAAATATTTTCAAAATGTATGAAACCGTTAAGTGTCCAGTTGTGTGCATGGTCAAACTTGGTAGCTTCTTCATCAAAATTTACTTTACTTGATTTCGAATATGTTCGAGCGTTTTCGTGTTTGAGAAGCAGAACATTTGGCAACTCGAACAATTTCGTAATGGAAAAGTAGTAAAGTCAAGCAGGCAAAGCCACATGCAAGACGCAACCACCACCAAAACACCGATAGACAGCATGACACACACACACACACAACCACACACCCAAACGCACACGCACACACACACGAAATCCTGGGTCGATTAGTGGTGTGTAGCCGTGGTATATTGACAATCCTATTAGCGTCGCCACCTGGAACATTTGGTTTCCAGTTCTTCCACCATTAAACACAAAATTCATGAAATGAGTGCACTCGAATCTATCCCCCGTGTTAGGCTTTCTTAAACATGAACTTGAATCAACCCTTCAAATGCATTGTAAAACCTCATTTGACTGGACACAACTGAACCTTTCGATTGGCATATATTCAGTTTTACAGCCTTTGTACTTGGGTATGTGCGGGTGTGTTTAAAACATGAGAGGTCACGTTTTCTGAAGTACCCTGATTCGAATAGGAAAGGAAACACAACATACACTGATAACCTACGACGCAACATGACCTCGACTACCGTACATCTTGAGATTTTTATGTTTCAGGCTGATGTCTATAATATTATATCTTTGTATGTGATGCACTTATCACACAGTCCAAACTTAAGTTGTATTCTGTAGTTAACAGGCAGCAGTCTTAATTGAGACGAATTTGTATTTAATTTGATACCATCACCTTATTCTGAAAGAGAAAAATAAATTGTTGCTACCATCATTGTATTCTGACAATCAAAAACACATTCTCTATTATCACCTTATTATGAAAATCAATACCATTGTCGCATTCTAAATACAACAATGGCAATACATTTGGCACCACTGCTGTAGTCTGAAGAAAATTATCCTGATAAAAGAAAAACAAACACAAATAATACTGAAAAAGAAAAAAATACCCACATCACTTTTGGTACAATCAATCTATCCTGAAAAAAGAAATGATACTTCTTTTTATAATCACAGTAATTTGAAATACAAACTCTATACCTGTACTACCGTCAATGTATTCTAAAAAACAAAAACAACAACACCGGTGCTACCATCACCTTATTCTGTAAAAGAAAACAAATAATCGAAATAACGGTAAACTCCCTATGTCAATTGCATGTGGTTTGTTATATCTGCATGTCGGTCATTCAATTATTTATTAATACCTATCTGTAAGACAGAAGACAGTCTGAATGCAGGGAGAAAGTCATACCGAAAGCTCCCAATGAACTTTCTGCACGACTTTCACCCTGTATTAAGAGGTCACCTGCGTACAATGTATATATTCTTCATTAATAAATTTGCGGTTTAGAAGGATTTGTTATATATTAAATATGTTCTGCACAGGTTGAAACACGTTGAAACATATTAAGGTTCACAGTCACGAATCGCGTTTTTAAAGACAGACAAAATAAATTGTGTACATGTTTCAGTGAAGTTCTACTGTATTAAGATCTGCTTTATAAACATATGTTAATAGCTCAGAGAGGCTATTCACTCAACACATTACACTCTACAAACTATTAATAATAATACAGGGTGTAATTCGTGCAGAAAGCTCATTGGGAGTTTTCGGTATGACTTTCTCCCTGCATTCAGACTGTCTTCCGTCTTACAGATAGGTATTAATAAATAATTGAATGACCGGCTTCGTATCTTGCATAAACCCTATATCCTACTATTCAGCACCATTGGACAATTCTTTGGGTTCAGAGGAGGAGCAATTCTGTTTTATACTAAGTAAATATACATCAAACCTTAATTCCGATAGTTTGGCCCTGTTTCGCAATTTCAAAGATTAATATGAATAAGAGAACTCTACATATATACGCATCCAAAATCATCTCAAATGACACATCTTATCACTCCGCCATTTTCATTTGTATGGCGTCAAGGGTTTAAATATATATTAATATTTTGTAGAGTGTAATGTGTTGAGTAAAGAGGCTCTCTGAACTATTAATATATTAATTAGAAAATGGTGATTATAAATGTATTGTATTAAAAACGACGTATCTTCCATTCCAGCCACCACCTATCATAACTCGTGACTTGCTATGCAATTAATTATCACTGGCCCAATGTTGGACTAACATTGGCAAACGTGTATTATCATCAAGCCAATGTTGGACCAACAGTGTGCCAACATTACCCAAATATTCACTTATCATTGGACCAATGTTTGGATAACATCGGCATATGTGTATTATCATCGAGCCAGGGTTGGGCCAATAGAGTACCAACCATTGCCCAGCTATTACTTGTGTTGGCACCAGTCTCCAATAAGGTTCGAAACCCGGTAGGGGTGAAGTCATGATGGCATTTAGCTGGGATGCAGAAGGTTGGCGGACTGTTAAATAGCCACATAAAATACTAGTATAAACAAACTAGTGTTTATTCCTTATCATGATTTAACAAGTCATTTGAAAAAGTTCTAAAAAGGTCAAGCGTCATGTACGGAAACCAGCTTTTCCAATTCCGCAGGTTATTCGTAGGGTAGATCTATCTGAGGAAATAAATATGCAAGTTCAGAATATTCCTTCATATTAACTTCTTGGAAAACTACATATGCTTGGTCCTATGCCCTAAAGTATGCAGAATGGTTTGCAATACAAATCAGTTCTATCGGTGCATCTACAATAATAATAATAAACATTTCCTCTCTAAAAAGGTCTTCTTGTAAACAATATATTAACAGGCTAGAACAAGATGTACTATCCTTAAAGATCGCATTACCGATACTTTTTATGGATTTAATGAAATACCGGATATTATAACAGCACATTGTGATAATACATCTGGTATGCAAATCAAGTGATAGATCTAGATGTTTAGATAATTCTGAATACATCGTCATTTGGTGTGTACTGGTATTACTGCATAGTCACTGGCTATGAATAATGTTTATTTATATTAGAAACTGTTTTTCATGATCTTATTATCCTACCAATTTGACCTGAGACTCATGCATATTCCGTGTATTATCGTCGGTAATATTCGAGTAAATTTCCGAAAGTATAAGAATGCGCTATAAAAAATACAGTAAAACTCCACTAATGAGACCAGCAAAAGGGGACATAATTCACAGTGGCAAAGGCCGGTGGTAGCTCAATACAGGACGAAAGTTATGCAGAAAGCTCCTGTAGGAGCTTTCTGCATAACTTTTGTCCTGCATTAAGCAACCACCTGCTTATAAAGACAGCCATGTTTATTTATTAAGTGGTCACATTAGAGGGGGGTTACTGTACAATCCTCGTGGAACATGATTATCCCGGCGTTTGGTTTGCTATGTTTGTCACAGAGTATTACGAACAATACCGATAAACATGCCGAAATTTAATCGAGTCTCAGGTCAACTTGGGAGGATAATAACTCTGTTGGATTATGATGTTTGCCTTTAAAACTCTACATTTCATGCAGAAGAAATCAATATATAAAATATACTCGCATGTTTTGTTGACGTTTGTGTGGTCTACTCTAGAACTGGATATGTACAAATTTACGGCTGAATGGTACGGTCTAATAAAACTATGGTCTCCTCTCGCACAATAGATCTAGATATTATTTTTTATTTGAAAATCTAAAAAATATTATTTTTTTGTAATACGCAAATTAAGTATTTTATAAGTTCATGAATGGGAAAATTGATATATTAAAAGCAGGTTCACTAAAAGGTACAGTTGTGAAATGTTCTCTGAAGACCGGTGGTAGCCTAATACAAATTAACTAAGAGATACAGCGTGATAGTATAAATATCGGTCATGGACAGAGATGGCTGCTTAATGAAGGGTGAAAGTAATGCTCTTCTATGAATTTTCTGCATGACTTTCACCTCGCATTAAGGAGCCACCAGCCAAAGGGATTTTACATTCTTCTCTACAAGAATTCCGGTTAAGAGGGGTTTCACTGTATGAAAACAGTATAATATTGTTTGTCCGTTTTCACTTTCTAATGATAATAAAGAGTCACTTACAAATGGCGAACAAATGTTAGCGTACACAATTAATGCGGAATGCATTAAAGAAATTAACTCATACAAATGCCAAAGATTGCCAAATATGTCTTCTGCATTTGCACATGCTGCTTGGCCTTGTTTAAACACCTGCTCACGTCTTTTCTAAAGGCTACTGGAGTCGTCTGAACTGGGTCATCTCTATGTGCTTATGAACTAACTCGTAGATCTGATAACACAGATTCTACCGATGCCACAAGACCCTGTGTACATTATTTACGTTCAGCAACTAAATATTCATTATATTATTTCTTTCATGAATATGCAACAGGAAATGGTTAATATCTTGATTCAAGAGTTTATGACTGTATTTACACTCCTGGTAACCATGGATACCACGAAGTATGTGCCATGTGTTGCAACCGTCCCAACATGATCTATCATTCAGCCAGCATTGATGTAGAACATAGGTATCATTTGTTTCATTTATTGTGTTTAGGAGCATGGGAGCACGAGTACATCACTAGAATAATGCAGTGCGACACAACTGTGTCCAAGACACATTGTAAAAGCAAACTACATGTACTTTGAAAAATACCAATTGTGACAGTGTAGATTCTGAACTTGGCGTTCGATTCGGTGATGCTATGAATAACGGAATGTAAATCTACAATAGTTTATGAAGGTGACATGTGTCCATGAATTAATTAAGTTTCAGGCATAATTAAACAAATCATGAGTTCACATGCTATTTTAAAAAAATAACTAATTAATATGCAAGCTATTATTAGCTGCATTAATATCCTGGGGTGAAGGGTTAAAAAGAGTACATAAATAGGACTATTAGAATAATGTAGGATATACCATAAATTGTTATTCTCAATGCTCGTGTAGAGACTGATGACACCAATTGCACCGGCAGCCCTGTCTTGCTTTGTTAGACCAGATTCGTAACCGATCACATTTGTAATAGATATGTTACGAATGTGATAACATTCGTAACAGTTACAATGTGAGTGTCCGACATCGTGATTGACATTAGAATCACATACATGTATGTAACAGGTTGAGTTCCTAGCTGGCAATGTTCAATTAGTTAATAATAATAGGATTATCATTGTATATTTGCATAATTATATTCCCTTGAGGATCATTTCTCAACTTTTCACTACCTTCGTAGCATAATTTAAAGATATAATGTACACTGCTTGTAACATGTGTTATGATTTTAGGATACCTTCAATTTTTCATAGAACTTGTCATATACATGCACCTATGCAATGTTGTTAATGTGTGCATATAACTAAATAAGTGTTACTTTTTAGTTCCTTTATTTGCTTGTAACTGAGTAATACACTATGCCAAATATTTTAGAAATTATAAAAATAATGATATACTCTAAGGAAAGACAACCGTAGTCATTTCTGTTGTTAATAAGTTTAATTTGTTGTTTGAATTTGAAATAAAAACGTGTAATTTGTATGATGAATAATGATGACGATGATGATGATGATGATGATGATGATTGATGATGTTGATGATGGTGATTGGATGGTCATGGTTTCATTCCGATACTAATAATGAGCTGACTTGAAATAACACACCATGTAATTGTTCACAACTTGTGACAAATGGCTTTCAGTTGTACACATGCACTGTTTTTCTTCCTTTTTTGTATGCCATTTGACGTGTTACAAATGCGATTGTATGTCACATAAAAATCAGCATCGATCACATTCGTCACAAAATGTGACGCTTGTTACGAAAGTGATCACATTCGTAACACGTGTTACGAATGTGATCCGTTACGAATGTGGTCGAACATGGCTTTCTCTTCATACACAGCAATCAATTATAAATCTTATGTGAACTTGTCAGTAACAAATTTAATCTTTCTGAACGTTTAAAACCACAGTTAACTTCTTATAACATTTAATCGACGATTCAACATCATTCTGCAAGCGTCCGTGGTTATTTGGTAACATACGAATGTTAGTACATGTATGAGAACCAATGGTCAGATAGGAGACCTATTAACACACCGTGTCAGTTGTTTAGATGTACATCATAAACATGAATACAGAAGAAATTGTCTACACCAATAATTCCAATTATATCTAATTCTGACTTTTTAAGACAGGTGGTAGCTTAGTGCAGCACAAACGTAATGCAGAAAGCTCCTTTAGCAAATTTCGGCATTATTTTCATCATGCATTAGCTCTTATGGAACTCCACATTAGATATATTAAACGGAGCTGCAGATAAGGGTGCGTACAAGGATTCGTACAAGGGTGCCTACTCAAATACTAAGCTCGTCATTTCTCCATCAAACCCTTAAATGTACGCATCTTATCTGGAGCTCTGTATTATATGTTCGCTATAGGCAACTTTCAGAATGTTTCTACTGTATTACAGCTTTGTCTGATATATCAGATCGTACCTTCCTGGTCAATCCACACCTCGCATGGTATTAATAGACCAGCTCATGTTATACGATCATGTAAACATTGTTGTAATAATATGTGTTCACGTACTTCTCACTTGGATTTGGAAAAGTACCGATTCAAGAAATTAGATGAAACTATGAAACCACAGTCATAAGAAAACGGCATATCGATCTGTCGTCACAGAACGGGTATAAAAGGCACGTACCAACCAAATATTTAATGACAAATGGGAGGAAACAAATATTGAATATCCTTGAAGTTTCGTGATAAGCAATATTTAAACATCGTTTGAATTCATATGCTCTGAACATTAGAAACAACTCAGCGGATTTGCAAACAGATTAGGCAGACAGATTTACCAGGGTCCAAACTGTGTGTTGCTTTGGTTATGTTATTGAGCAAAAATGTCTCAGAGCTACTGATAAAGGTACGTACCCAAATACTCAAATCATCATTTCTCCACCAAACACTATAAGAAGCGGTCACAGTATAAGCTTTGGTGGAGAAATAAAGGAGTTATTCTTGAACATGTTTAAATTTACGCATCTTATCTGGACCTCTGAAAAAATGGGTAACTCGACGTCTCATCATTATATAACTTGTTTGTCACTAGGTCAATAGTCTCTCCAAACCTTCATTGAATTTGAAGTTAACACAATAGGGTCCAAAGGCTCAAATCTGACCAATCAAAAACTTGAGAACGAACTCAGACTCAACTAAAAAGTTGTATAAGCATGGATACAGGCCGCAGACCAGAGTTTGAACATACATTTTGTAAATAAACCAGGCCGCATAGTAGTTTGAACATACAGTTTGTCTGAACCACAAGATGACTGAACCCTTTACTCCATGAATATTTATGTAAGGAATAATGACGCCATGAGTATTAATTAGATTAATTGTTATAATAGCACATGGACTCAGGAATATTTTATTATGGTAAAAATTGTAGAATCATCTCTATATCATAGCATAAATAAACAAAGCAGACCCTGTTCAGATGGTTCCTATAGGCGCCGTCTGATCTGGGTCTACTCTGTTTATAAATAGAAAGGCGTGTTTATGGAGTAAAGGGTTAAGCAAAAACCCCACTCTAGCCGATAGATTTTTGGATGAGATGGACATACATGTCTCTAAATCAAAAGGTGAGTAAAACCGTACCTAGGTGGCCGGTCGAAGTAGGGTGCAATAATGCAACAAGCTGCTCTGGGAGATTCCTGGCTATATTGTCTTGTATTATGTTACCACCTACTTTAAAAGCCAGTGTTTATAATAATGTGAAAGTCCTGTCTAGAGATGTGTTATGGTAGTTACGAATTTGGAGAAGTAGCTCGTATAAAAGCAGGCGGTTGCTTAATGCAGCATAAAAGTAATGCCGAAAGCCCCCACAGGAGCTTACTGCATACTGTTGTGTTTGTTTTAAAGAAAATCAGAATTAAACTTCCTTTGAGTGGTCGTATTAGCGAGACATAACTGTAACAACAAAAAACTTAGACAATACGTGTCGTATTAGCGAGACATAACCGTAACAACAACAAAACTTAGACAATACGTATCGTATAAGCGAGGCATAACTGTAACAACAAAACACTTAGACAATACGTATCGTTTCGATAATTAGATGTTTCACAATGTCTCATTAGTTTCTAAACATTACAATAAATCCATATTACTGATTATTTGACGCCATGTTTAATGTAGCCCGTCATTATGCCTCCGTAATGGCCCATATTTGTTTAACGTAGAAATCTCCGAGGTGTTCCGATATGCGTAATGCTATAAGTGGAACACTCAGACTACTGCAAAGCATCACAAAAAGCTAAACCAGAAACATATTTTGAAAAAGAAAATGAAAACGCATATAACATACGTATATTGCATTACTCTATTGTATTCGGCAATGAAATGTATTTGACTTACTTTTATATATGGGCAAACGCTGTGTTTTATGAAAATTGCAACGATTCAAATAAATCATGAAAAGGTAATCATTGTATTTATTATTCAGTTTATGAAATACCCTGGCTATAAATAGAATCGTTCAGTTGAATGATAACATAATGGTTGCCATGGAAATATTCATGAGAACATCAATTTCAAACACATACATGCAGACAATTAATTATTAATGCTTATCTGCAATGTGTATTGACTCTGAACAGCTCGCTGGAGTAGGCTCTTATTGACCATTCTCTCACCGTTTCCGGGAAAGTGTTCATTTAACCAGTTCCTTCATATAGACACGTTTTCACGCATCTGAAAACAGAGCAGACACAGACCAGACGACTCCTATGGGAGTTGTCTGGTCAGGGTCCGCTCTGTTTGTTAATGACATGATATAGATCTGTATCCATGCTTATAAAACATTTTAGTTGAGTCTGAGTTAGTTCTCACGTTTTTGATTGGTCATATTTGAGCCTTTGGCTCAAATCTGACCAATCAAAAGCTTGAGAACAAACCCAGACTCAACTAAAAAGCTTTATAAGCATGGACCCAGATTCTACCTGTTTTGTCAGTGCAGCAAATTCCCTTGCAGATGTTACATTATGGCAATTCAGCTATGACATATTCATGTTGTCATTATTTCTTACAAGAATAGTATACAGGGAAAGGGTCAACACTCTGCATGCGGTATTCACAATTAGTGTAGTCCCAGATCAGAGGGTTCATACAGGAGCCCTCTGATCCGGGTAGGCACTGTTTGTCATTCACAATCCTCTCGCAAATTATCTACGGTATTTAACTTTCATTCTTTATGAATATTTTCGTTCAACAATGATGCAGCATTCTATTTTGAACAGTCAGCAGGGGTAAACTGATTGTATAGTCGGGTTCTTCTGGTGTTACGTGCACCTTGTCATGGGGCATTTTGTACACATTGTAGACGTTGATCAATATATGTGTCTGCATTTATCACGCGGATCTAATATGGTATATATTAATTCGCCCAGAATACGATAAAATCTCGCTAATACCGTGGAAACTGTCTTAAGCGACCATAAACATATATATAATTATGGGCCTATAAGGCACATGGTAGCATAACGTATGTCAAAAGTAATGCAGAAAGCTCCTATATGAGCTATCCGCGTTACTTTTACCGACGTATAATGCTGGGGTTTTATACTAGCTGATCATCTAATGCAGATAAAAAGTGATAAAGACACCTCCCTATAGTATCATCTCTGTTGATTAATCATATGGTCGTTTAAGCGATACTTTACGGTATGTTATAAACATAGAGTCAGCATATAGCCAAAACACTACACTGACAAATTGCAGAGGTATCGGAATGAGGCAGCTGTCTGTTTGGGTGCCATGTATCTTGCATTAGTATATTAATACAATTGCTTGTCATATCGTGTTATAGATAGCAATTCGAGGGCTCAGTGCTGAGCTATCGCGCAGTAGAACTTGTTTTAAGCGGCCATTCATTTATTGAACATACGAGAATTAGATAGTAGATGGTACGGGGCAAATGTATTGCAGAAAACTCCTATAGGAGCTATCGCCTGCCTTACAGACCCACAATGAGACATTTAGACCTGGACAATACACTGACTGACTCGTGCAATAGGATCCAAACTATTTGTAAGTTTGACTGTTATATTTGAAAGATAATACTTTCCGAATATAAGACAAAGGTAAATCCGAACATACGTATCAACATTATGCTATAAGCCCTTGATGAAGCTGTCCACGGTATGACAGAATGTGTCAAGAGCAAAACACTTAAGCTCAACGCATTTAATCATTATAATTCCGATCACAACATGTCCTTGTCAGTTTCCTGTTTGTTTGACTCCTATCCAGTTATAAGGTCTGAGGATTATGGACATAAGGGGGAAGAACACGGACAGTAAACTACTTCAAATGGTCGGCTACATTGGGGTGGTGGCGTATTTGTGGTCAAAGAATAAAACAAGTACCTGGACCAAGCCTTCCTTACAGATGATTTAAATTATACAGTGCGCTTTCTATATAGAATGATCTAGTAATAAATTTCATTTAGGATATGGAACTTGAAAACCTTGGACATGGACTCTGTCAAACAACAGAAATAACTTTATTAACAGTCTTCACTTGTTTTGCAAAACATGGGCAACGGCATTATTGGATTGTAGTTCATTTATCTTAAAGGTGACTATAGTACAGACATCAGTTATAAATCCGTCGAAGATGAGGACCATCTTATGCAATCAAAATTTCAAGAAACCTTTTCACAGGAAATTATTGTTTCTACAAGGTTTCAAAAGCAAGATTGCATCACAAAACCCTTGAAAATTTGAACGTAGTAACAAAGGCTCTGTCGATTGCAGGTTGAAACCAGATATTCAAGCAGAGAAAAATACAATTCTTTATTGTTGTAACGTCATGTTTTTACTGCCTTTAATTCTCAGAATGAATCATGGCTCAGTGATTCATCCAAATTTCAAGGAATAAATTCGACACATAATGAATCATGATTCGCAGTTTCATTTTCAGTTAGAGTGTCTCACAAGAAGCATCATTAACCCATATTGTGCGCAAATCAAATATTTAGGACCTTTGCCAACAATGTCGACCCAGGTTATGCACTGTTTGCAGGTTACAGGTTATTGTAGTGAGGTTGGATCGAGATGAATTGGTCGCATGGCTAAGATTCTACCATCCATACTTTGCCATACGGATTTTGGCGCCAAATAATGTTGATCTGCTTTAAGTTTCAGAATGGACTCTCCTTCAATATCTTCTGTTAAACGAATGATTTGAGTAAAACGGATTAGATCCGAAACATACAACATGCTACTAAGCGTCTCACATAGGCCCAGATAAGATGCGTAAATCTAAACATTTTCAAGAATAGCTCCTTTATTTCCCTACCAAATCCTGTACTAATATGTGTCTCATCGGGATCCAAACTGTTTGTAAAGGTGGCCATAGACTTGACCATTGCAGCAAGCCCTATGAGTCGCTTTCCATGGACTTCGGCATTTAACCCTTCGCTTGCTGAATTTTAAAATACATTTCTCCTTCTTTACCCATGCCCTCTTATATAATTACATATATCGTCCCTGTGTACAAGTATTTCGCTGTGCAATCACTGCTGTGGAGTGCACTGGTTGCACAGTCAATTTGTAAATAGTGCAGACCCTGATGAGACAGCTAGGTATATTGACGCGAATAGCAAGTGAAGGGATAAAGAATGAATGGATGCTCAGATAGCAGGTGCGGCTGCATAATAATCCCCATTGGGTACACTCTTCCTGTGGTGTATCTTGTGTAGAGCACTGATACACTGTGATGATCCATACCTATTCACATTATTCTGACACTAGGTGAACCAGTCCTACTCTCACATTCATAAGCGATGTCATCACTAATCTCAGTTATTGAAGTCTTGTTATGAAGCGATCAGTGATCCAATCCGAGACCTCACGCTCCAAAAGCGCAAACTGTACCGACTGGGGTGGCATGGAGGATAAAGGTAATTTGGGCAAAGAACTTTGATTTAAACAGCAAACGGCGCCTTGAAAAGATGACAAGAAATGAGATTGCAATGCATGGCTTGATATGCCATTATGAAATACCGAGAGCATGCACGTGATGATGGATGGATGGATGGGCGGATAAATGACATATGAAATTATTTTACAATATTAATGTCAAATTGCTTCACTTATATATTTGAAAATTATAAACAACATTACCTAACGTTGTACGCTTATTTCGGTAGTAATGTGATATTGGATATACATTTTTCAGTTAATGTGTTTTGACATGTTGCAACATTTGTCATCAGAATGGTTACAACATTGGCCTTGAATGTTATTTTACGATAATGAAAATAAAATCGAATTATTATATTGTACTAGACTTGCTCAAAGTTGTTGCCGTGGGGAAAATATTGTTTCTGTGGTATTAAGTCAATACAATTTATAGCTAACTAGTAGCATTAAATCAATGCTATTTATGCGATATAAATCAAATTAAATGTAACGTCATATATGAAAGTGAACATAGATTTTAAACTATTTCTAGACAACACTTCGAACTAGTAAAAGTACATGTATGAGTCATACAGGAAACACCACCTACAAAACACAGAGCCGCCCGAACAGCACAACGACAACAACAATAAATGTATATGCATATCAACAGACACGAAGAGACGCACAAAGACATAACAAACAAACAGTATGGGTAGATGGAAGTACCGCCTTGGAACGGTCAGTGACAATTGTCCCAACCTCACACTTATTCACTAAAAATGATCAAATATAAACCAGACAAATGCTTTGAAAATATAAAAAACACTAACCTATATTAACCATCTAGTGACATTAGCCGCTATTCGCTGTTTGACTCCATACATCATATCTTTACATATCATGTATGAGCTGTCTGAGCTAGGTCTGCAACTGTAAACAAATATGATCCTACAGTTTTGTCGAAGCCAAACCTTCTCTTGACATTTTTGCATTATAACAAAAAATAATGAATATTCATGAAATAATCATTGTTTAAGGATCAGTCAGTATTATCTGGAAATGGCTAGTTTTGTTATAGGAATAAGAGAGGATACACAAGACACATTCTGCTACATTAAAGCCTCGCGAGCTAATACGACCACGCAACAGAAGTCTTATGTTTATGTTAACAGTTTCCTATGTTGATAAATCTTGCAGGAGCTTTATCGAGCCTCTACTGTACATATACATGTACAGTAGTATCAGGGTCTGGAAATTAAGTAATACAGTCTCCTACAGTGGACTTCTATATTATATGATCGAGTACAGCGACGTCTCATCAAGTTATTTGACACTTGGTCAATATTTTCTCAGCAGTTTGATGGAACCATAAGTAGTCAAAATTGATCCAGATCCAAATTTGAGTAGGCTATTTGTTACACAGCGGAATAAGGGTAAACAGACAAATCAAATGATAATGAACCATTATTCATTGTATACAGTAAAACCCCTCTAAACCGGGTGTTAATTGGGTATCATTTGGTATCTTGCAGAGAGATGGCAGCTTAACTTTTACTTTCAACCTGCATTAAGCAGCCACCTACCTAAAATAATCTAAATTCTTCTCTACAAGAATTCCGGTTTAGAGGGGTTTTATATGTACAAGTACACAAGTCCGAAGACCGGATTGATGCTACGTGCGTTGATGTTTTGTTGTGGTATTTTCCCTTTATGCCAATTTCATATGTTCTTAGCCCTTTACCCGAGGAATATTCATGTAACAAATAACGACCTTATAAATATAACAATTATAAGTCGTCGCCTATCTAATCCTTTCAATGCTGAATGGTAAGGACTATTCAAAAATTCAAACACATTGAGGTTATCAGGAATATTCATGGATTTTAACATGGATTTGTAACTTGACAAAAATGCAGACCCTGGTGAGATGATTCCTATAGGAATATTCTTATCTGGGTCAACACTGCTTGCAAAGGATATTAGTGGCTTCTTTACCGCACTGAAATGTTTAATATTGTCTGTTAAATATTATTTTCATATTTTGCATGGAACCTTCGAAAGCATCCAGGAAGAGCTATTATATTATTACTTCCCTTAGGAGGCCTCACAATCAGATACATATAATTAAGCTAATGTTTTATAGTTGAAAATATAACTATGAATAAGGGAAGGGTTGACCTTGGCAGAAACTGCAGAATCGACTCTGTATTACAATAAGCAAATAGATCAAACCCTGATGAGACAGTTCCTGTTGAAACTATCTGATCTGAATCTACTCTATGTGCAAATGCGTCAATAGGTACCTATATCAGGGTTAAACGGTTAAAGCAGACTAACTGCGGATCAAGATTATTATATGTCGAATATGAAATACGAGAAAAAAACAGGAATAAACGAATAAGGTCCGTGAACTACAATAGACAATTGGAGACGCAAGGTTACCTTGCAACAAAATCTAGACCCAAAATTGTGTGACACTTTATTTACCCTTTCCTTCATATAAACGTGTTTTCGTGCATTTGCAAACAGAGTAGACCCAGGTCAGACTGCTGCCATAGGAGCCGTCTGATCAGGGTCTGCTCTGTTTGCTAATGGAATCTGAAAGAGTTGTTTCTTTATTGTCCAAAATGGCTGCAGTGCCCCATCTTCCATATGTCATTATAACCATTTTGTCCATAAATATTCAATAGGTATTGAAAGTTGGAATAAGCACAGAACACGGAAAGCGTTCAACATATGTTTACTCGTACCCCACTGTGATAATAGAATTGTGTTTGCTCGATTTGGGAGCTGTTCAATGATGACTACCTTTGAGTAAATGTTGAACAAGCGTCAAGCAACTTGGATCCTAATGAAATGTCCAGTTATCCGGCGTCATCGGGATCCAAACTATTTGCACTTGTTAAACCAGGGCTTCAGGTACGATGCGTAAATGAAAAAAAAATCAAGAATAACTCCTTTATTTCTTCACCAAACCTTATACTGTGACCACTCTTTAAAATCTGTCTCTTCCAAACATGTCTTCGTATGTGGGTATGCAACCTTATCTGTAGCGCTGTTAAAGGTTATAAAACATGCCTGAAATCTGAGTAGAAGCCACACGTCAGTGAGCTAAATGCTAATTGCTCGTTAATGATCTCACTTGATGTTACACTCATTATATTGATGATGCTTTAATAATATAATTTCATTCATACGGTATATTATAACATTTTGTACGACAGACCCCCAGCAAAGCTATTGAAAAAGTGTCCTGATAACGGTTGTAAGTGGACACTTTTGTACGCACGTGATTCTTGTGGTTAAAACCTATCTACCTAGGATTTGAATTGGGTGAACCAAGGGGAAAACATTTTGTACTCATTTGTGAAATATTCATTTTTAATCAAAATTAAAAGTCTACAACGTACTGTCGTACAAGTAAGATACATGTACTCGTCTTACTACCAAAGTGTCTTATTACAACCGTTATCAGGACAGTTTGTTCGCATGACCTCAGACAAGTGTCCTCGGCTACGCCTCGGACACGTCTTCGGTCATGCGAACAAACTGTCCTGATAACGGTTGTAAGAAGACACTTTGGTAGTAAGACTCGTACTGTATCTATTACGTTTCATATTCTTCGAAATACTTACGATAGATTATAAGTGTAACTACATGTAAATGAATTGACTTCTTTGAACTAAGTATTTCATTTATCTATTCATTCATTCATTCATTTGTCAGCTCATTTATTCGTCGTTATTTACTGCAGACATTTCACTTTATTGCCGTCTGATACTGTGTCAACGCTTACCCCGCCGGGAAAACTGCATAAATGTGGATCTGGTGCATTTTGACTATAATGACCACTTCATTATGTTAACCCTTCTCTTGCTGAATTTTAAAATGCATGTCCCTTCTTTACCAATGCCCTGTTGTACAATTACATATATCTTCATTGTGTACACGTATTTTGCTGTGCAATCACTGCTGTTGAGTGCACTGGTTGCACAATCCATTTGTAAATAGTGCAGACCCTGATGAGACAGCTCCTGCAGGGGCTGTCTCATCTGGGTCTTCACTATTTACAGGTAGGTATATTGACGCGAATAGCAAGCGAAGGGTTAATTAGTTTAGAGAGAGGTTTTACTGTACTTACGATTAAAACAAGTTTTTAAGAAACTATTGCTTGAGTATCAAACTGTTTAGATCCTGGTGAGACGACGAGTGTTTGTGAATACGAGTCAGGCTGAGAGTAGCCGGATAAGGGTTAAGCATTATTTCACTGGAGTATTCATAGATGGCAATCATTAATTCCAAGGTTGGCTGGCTTTTGTTGGAAACGGTTTTCGATGATATTTACAAATGGTTACCATGGAAACATTCGCCGATAAATTAATCCCAAACATATTCACCTTTAATGATTGTATTTGTTCTATACATTTATCCTGATTAAATCCCATGGGGAAATCAGCATTGTCTGTTGATTGTAAACATTCATGCCACGGACGAGATTGTAAACGGTCATTAATTGAATTCCCCTCCAGTACAACACACAGCAACAATGAACTTTGAAGTGGTCACTTATTTGAAAGACTAGGGTCAGACAATCATTTGATTGTTTGTACAGTAAAACTCTCTAAACCGAACGTTAAATTTGGTATAAATATCGGTCTTTGAGACAGGTGGCAACTTTATGCAGAGTGAAAGTCACGCAGAAAGGTCCTATAGGAGGTTTCTGCATGACTTGCACCCTGCATTAAGCAGCAGCCTAAAAGTATCTAAACTATTCTCTACTAGAATCCTGGTTGGGACTGGTTTTACTGTATACGATATAATTTGATCCAGTTGGATACGGTCAGATTACTTTACGCTGTACAAAGACAGACCGTCAGCATAGCTCGTACGAGACACGGATACCGATTTTGAACTGACTGTCACATTTTCAAGGATACATGCTTTTAAACTTAATAATCATCCTTTCGACCTGACAGGGGCCGACTTACTCGGTGTCTCATCTGAATGCACAATGCTTTCAAATGCCGGTCAGGTCTTTCATATGGAATTGAGGGCTGCTAACTGTAAAGCCATACCAATATATATCATGAGTAAACAGAAGGCTCTGATCAGACGGCTTCTACTGAAGCTGTCTGATCTTGGTCTCATCTGTTTGCAAAGACGTAGAAAGTCCTGTTTATGGAGTAAATGGTTAAAGATGGGTCCTGTGCATAGTTCGCACATATTAACGTAAAAGGGGTTACTGTATTGATGAAATGAGACAAAATAGATGAAAACATGTCAGTCATCCACTGGAATCTGTAAGTTCTTCAGGTTCCATGCTTATTAAACATTTTTACTTGAGTCTGAGTTCGTTCTCAAGCTTTTGATTTGTCAGATTTGAGTTATCAAGCCTTTGATTGGTCAGATTTGAGCCAATGGCTCAAATCTGACCAATCAAAAACATGAGAACGAACTTAGACTCATCTAAAAGTTTTATAAGCATGGACCCAGATTTTCTATAATTTCTAGATTTGCCATTTCCAAAACATCCTGTATACATTCGTCATCTTAAATGTTCAGTTAATATTCATTAACAGACAATTATTCCTAAATTAATATTTATGGAGTAAAGGGTTAAAACAGTCAACTGTATTGCTTGCCAGAAATTGAATATTTCGATTTCAATTTTACATTTTCTGCAACAATGGGATTCTATGGATTCGATAGTCTAAGCCTTTTCTGGTTGAGAAACGAGTCTTTAACGTCATTTGCGAACAATGTATATCCATTATGAGAATACCATTACAGGAGTCCTCTCATCAGGATCTGCAATGTTTGTCATGAAATAAATTCCTTTTTTAAAACATTCCTAAATACTCACGGTAAGCATGACCTGCATTGATTTTGGAAATGTCCATTTGCCAATACAGTGCTCCCTCCCTACAACGGCCCTCTCAATAACGATTCCCTCCTTACGACAACGCTTGTCACTGTTTCCGATACAACAAGACTCCAGAAGCAATCTTTTTCCATCGTATTTTCTTTATTCCTCCATCAAACCCTATGTTGTGACCACTCTTTAAAATCGTCACTTTGTGACGATTCTAAAGAGTGGTCACAACATAGGGTTTCCTTGAGGCATAACGGTTTTAGTTCTCGAAATATGCCCTATATGGGGATCTGTAAACAAGCTAATTATGTTTGATTTTCCCTCCCTATAACAACTCCCTCTGAACAACACATACAATATTCGTATCCCAAAGGGTGTCGTTGTAGAGAGGGAGTACTGTACATCGTTGAAAGGATATGCGGTATGATGGCTGGGATTCATAATGTTCAAACGTCAATACTAGCAGGGTATTTACATTTCAATATGTTCAATTTATTGACTACAGTAAAATTCTCTAAACTGGAATTCTAGTGAATAATATTTTAGGTATTTTAGGCAGGTGGCTGCATAATGCAGAGTGAAAGTCATGCAGGAAGCTCACAGAAGAGCTTTCTGCATGACTTTCATCCTGCATTAAGCTGCCACCTCCCTCCAAGACTAATATTTATACCCAATTTAACGTTCGGTTTTTAGAGGTTTAATGATATAGATTTTTGGACTAAGGTAAAAACATCTCTATAGTGCAGAAGGAATAAACAGTTGGATATGGAAGCCCTGGAGGGACATTTGTAGTTTCTTATTAGCACTGATTAGTTATTACTTATTTATTATTAGTTATTTGTTATTACTTATTTGTTATGAATTAATGTGTGGTTCCACCATTTTGCAAAATGAACGACGATTTTCCAAACATGTAGACAACTGTGCGTGCTGCATTTGTGTAATGTCAAGCTACCGAGGGTGATACATTAGGTCGCCAACAACAACAAACAAGTAAATTTAACAAAATAAATCTTTACAAATTCACAAATATACAAAATACAGTCAAATAAAAAAAGTATTCCCTTAAATGTTCGTGGCCACTAGCTGAAACTGTCTCTTGCTGTCTTTAAGCTATATATTACGCACACAGGCGTGTTCACTAGGGTATATAATACACTACCCAGTCTATAATGAAGCACTCAATATAGAGCTACTTTTATCTCACATCTCAAATGCTTACGGAAGAAGAAATTTATCGCACATTACTCGGTTCAAATGCTTATCTCCAAGATACGTTTCGCAATAGTACCCAGTATAGGCAATTTCTAAACGACAGTTTTCAATATATCACTGTTATAATCGAGACATACAGAAGGAAAGGATACGGAAATCGTATTAACCGTTAATACAAAAATGTTAAGGGACAGCAGTAACAATAGCCTGCAACCCATGGCACATTAATTCAGTTAATACATCCCAGACCATATCTGTATACCGTTGTGTCTACCTTTGCATTCGTTCGGAAGGTCAGTCTACATGATGTTTCTGTTTTACATTCGAGGTAAATTGAAGTAATTCTATTACTTATCTTTCTGAAAATCTGTATATACATGTACGTTCTTTCTTTTTTTTCCTTTTTTCATGTTTATTTGTTCGTTTTTAATTGTGGATAGTTGCCTTCATTGCGTCTTAAGTCTTGCATTTCATTTCGGTAAGACTATGCGGCGAAATGTTGATGCTCAACTAAACTTGTCGTAGGTAGCCACTTAAAGTACAGGTCCCTAAAGCAGGACCGGTTATAATACAGGGTATTAATAAGACAGAGCTTATATCCGGTTCGAAGTCTAGTTTTATTCTCTATTTGGCAGCCACCCGTCATTTGAGACCTATCTGATAATTCAAAGAGTGGCCGCTCAACACAGTTTGAAGTGCATTATTATTACAGCCACGATAACGTATAGCTATACATGTATACTGATCTAACGTTTAGTTTTATCAAAATGTATATTGATTTCATTGATGTTTCACCGATGTTGCCTTGCAGTTCGTATTGGTAAGATCTCACTCTGGAACATGTAAATCACGTTAGTCTTCTATGTTTCCGTAAAATGCCGATAGCATTTTATTTGAATTTCCAGAAAGTTCAAACTTAGTTTGTATTCTGCTCTTGTCTTGCTTTTCGTTTCGGTAAGGCATTAGCATAAGCAAATCAACTTCAAGGAATGCTTAAACGAAACGGGGGATCTCCGATGAGAGTTTAGTGTGTGTCATATTCATTGTGGTGAATGGGTTTCATAGAGACAGTTTGTGATGAGCAAGATTCTTTTTATTACATAACTCTTAAATGTGCCATACAACATGAAACATGCTATATATAGCTGACGCTATATTAGCTAAGATTGGCTAATATTTAAATGACGTCACTAGCATCATGCATTGGATCTGGGTATTATCTTTAAGATTCATTAGTGTTCAGATTCACACTGCTCATTTGAACGGAAAATGCACTAATGCATTTCCACAGTTTACGGCACTCTGTTTTGGCACTCCCACACCGAAGTTTATGTGATAAAACGTGTTTTGTGATTGTATTGTAAATTGCATTGTTCTATTATTAATTTAATTGGTATAGTATGAATAATGATATGTATGTTTAATGTACCTGTGATTCAATTATGTGCACTGTGTAATCCTTAACAGGGAAATAAAGAGTATATATATAAACTATTATATCACGTCTCTGTGATCTCTTATCTCACGTCTAATATCAACACTCGGATCCCGGGTGGTCACCAACATCTATGCCACGAAAAACCCCGCAGAGTAGGAACACCAACGGGTATCAGTACATCCCTATGGCGTCTGCTGCGTACCTGCCTCTGGGTCTCAAGTAAGAACGGCTACAACAATATAACCAGTATAAGTGTTTTGCCTCAGCTATAACACTCATAAACACTGACAGCCTTATATTTTCCTCACGTAACTAAGTACAGCAAATCGACTATTCACAAGTCACATACATGCCCGTATGTCATATATAAACAGATCCATAACTGCATATAAAACCGCTATGCCAATTAAGTCTAACTCTAATTTTATCCTCCAATTTGACCTGAGACTCGATTAAATTTCGGCGTGTTTCTCGGGACTGTTCGTAATACTCTGTGACAAAAAATAGCAAACCAAAAGCCGGTAATAATCATGTTCCTCGAGGATTGTACAGTAAAACCCCTCCAATGCGACCACTTAATGAATAAACATAGCTGTCTTTTTAAGCAGGTGGTTGCTTAATGCAGGACAAAAGTTATGCAGAAAGCTCCTACAGGAGCTTTCTACATAACTTTGGTCCTGTACTAAGCTACCACCTGCCTTTGCCACTGTGAATTATGCCCCTTTTTGCTGGTCGCATTAGATGGGGTTTACTGTATTCTTATAGCGCATTCTTATACCTTTGGAAATTTATTCGAAGATTACCGACGATAATACACGGAATATGCATGAGTCTCAGGTCAAATTGGTAGGATAATAACAGCCATGTGCTACCTCGCCTATGTACACCAGTGTGGTCATACACAATGAAGTTCCACATACACCGTTGCCTACACGCGACAGTGATACAATTATTAAATACACGTGCTGCTTACAGCTATGTAAATATTATAAAATGCAAACAAAAATGAATTGCGAACCTAACAAAACCATGATTTACAATCAAACCCTGTTTCAAGCTGCCACTCAAGGGAAGTAATAAATACCCGTCACACAAGGGTAGGCAAGAAATATGACCGCTAAAGACGGTAGCCCTCCAAGGCAAGATTAACTCGTCGAAAGCACTAAATTGGTAAACCTTATAGTGGCTGCTTAATACAGATATACTCTATACACAAATTGCCTTTCAGCAATGATAAATAACAACTGCTTCCCTGCTCAAACTTTGCAACGTAACAAATTTAGCATACAGCCCAACTTCTCTGCAAAACCCTATTAGAGTAAACTGGCTACTTTAGAGTAAACTGGCTACTCTAAAGCCTTTCTCTACTAAATCTCAATGCCGATAACAGCGGAACCAAGCAGAAAAACAACCGTTCACGCTAAAGTAACAGGAAGGAAATAATCAACAATAACTATTAAAAACCTACCCAATTGCCGTGTATAATGGACACAAATTTTCCTAGTGCAACCCGTCAGTCATGGCGGTATCAGTGTGTGTGTCGATCTGTCCTTGACTACACGTCCAATTATACATAAACCTAGCCTGAATTCCACGTGCATAAAGTAAACAAGATTTAAAACGTCCAATCACTGAATTGTATATCTAAATCATCCGATAACTGACTTGTGCAAAATAGAAAAACTGAGGCCCGTCATGTCAAAAACCTATATTTAATATAATTCACAAAAATCTAAAATCTTCATTACTGCATCAATTTAAGTCAAATAAAGCATGTAAGTACACAGAATAACATATGCAAAAAAACCCTACATTAGACCCAACGCGTACGTGTACTTTTACTCAGTAACTCATTTTCAGAGTGTAAATCTAGATGGCTTATATAACGTTAGCTATCGACCTGCTAATCAAAAAGAGGCCTGGCAATCTGAGGCTAAATACAACAATACTTACAAAAATATAAAAATGCATCAGTTGACTTTTGACAATTTGAACGGACTGAAATATATGAAAAGCATGTTGTTCTTGTGTTTTATTACAAAATTACAGACATGCAAATTGGTTGAATTAAATTCTCTTGCTCAATAAGAATATTTAAGGTAAAATCACTGCCAAAAATGTGCGGACAATGTCAAATTTACAGCCATCCTCTCTCGGCAGAGAATAACAAGAAGCATTTCTCAAAAAACATACAAATACATTGCAAGACATGCACTCCAAGACAGTTCTGATTGACATTTGACAGTCAATGACATTTGTCTACAGGCAGACTGAAGCAGTATTGTTATATCTTATTTGTTGTTAGTTAACACTTAGTTTTTATTTGTTATTTGTTTATAGTTATTTGTTATTAGTTATCACTTTCCTTTCATCATTTTCTTCTGTCTCTTCTGTGACTTGATTTTTGGTTCTTTGACGTTGGTCCTTAAATATCAACAATACATTTTTCAAGCTAAAACTTTAAATATATCTGGAGAGAGATGCTTTTATAATAATTTACCCTTAGTTATGACACCAACAAGAACAGGGTCACAATAAGTGACAAATGTCCCCCAAAGTATGTTATTGATATTGAACTGCATTTTGTTGTTGTGGACAGACCTGTAAATATACGTATACATTACAGTTGGTATTCCTTATTGCGATTGTGAATGAGATAGATCTATAGGCTACTTCGGTCAAGCTTTTTCTATATTGGTTTGGTTTGGTTTTTTATCAGGTTTTACGTCGTTTTAACAATAGTTCAGTCATATCACGACGTTCAGCTAATTACAGGTGGGGGAGACCCCAGAGGTTCTCCTGTGCACGGAACAAATTGCATTGTATATAATATATATTAACTATAATGAATAAAATCTTGAACATGTTTGGGAAATTGTTCATTTTGCAAAAATAATGGTGGAACCGCACATCAGTTCATGAAAAATAAGTAATAACAAATAGCTAATAACAAATAAGTAATAACTAATAAGTGCTAATAAGTAACTAAAATGCCCCTCCAGGGCTTCCGTATTACGAGTTGGATCTATAAGAACATGTAGTGTATTTAACCTTTTACGTCATTCGACACTTGTGTTAACTAAGTATACCAAATGTCTGCTCTGTTTGTTATGGCATAATATAGATGTCATAACATAGTTTCTACCGTGGCCAAAATATGTGTTCACATCAAATATAAACATGTGCTCACATCAAATATAAAACATGTGTTCACATCAAATATTAAACATATGTTCACATCAAATATAAAACATATGTTCACATCAAATATATAACACATTTGATAAATGATATAATTACATCTTACACATTTAATGATGTAATTATTACATCTTATATAAGTATACATCAGGTAAAGTGTTGATGGTTATCTTACATTAATCAGAAGGTATATTATTGATGTAATTATTCATTATGATTATTAGTAGTAGTATACCACATTCATATGGCGGTCTTTTCACACAGTACATGTGCGTTCAAAAACGCTTTTCGTGAATAATTTACGCAAACAACTGAGTATATCAATGAATAGTTATGGAACATTTAAAACAAGGGAAACATGTTTAAGATATAGATATCGATGAAAAAATAAAAATGAAATTAATTGAAGAATCGTAGTTAAAGACCAAAGACATATGTTCACATCAAATATATAACACATTTGATAAATGTTGTAATTCCATCTTACAAATTTAATGATGTAATTATTACATCTTATATAAGTATACATCAGGTAAAATATTATTATTAGTAGTAGTAGTATACCACATTCATATGGCGGTCTTTTCACACAGTACATGTGCGTTCAAAAACACTTTTCGTGAATAATTTACGTTACAAAACTGAGTATATCAATGCATAGTTATGGAACATTTAAAACAAGGAAACCATATTTAAGATAAAGATATCGATGAAAAATTAAAAATGAAACTAATTAAAGAATCGATTTAAATACCAAATCACCATTTTCCGTAAGTTTATATGCCGGTAAATCAAGGGAGGTAGACGCTTACCCTGACTATATTGAATCAGCTCACTCACCTCACAAAATATATAATGTAACATTCGTGCCTCACATAGTTACGACCCAGAACTACCTGGCTGACGCACATCTAACATAAATATTCATTATGTAAAGGCTGCCGCACATCTAACATAATTATTCATTATGTAAAGGCTGACACACATCTAACATAAATATTCATTATGTAAAGACTGGTGCACATCTAATATAAATATTCATTATGTAAAGGCTGGCGCACATCTAACATAATTATTCATTATGTAAAGGCTGACGCACATCTAACATAAATCGTCCTTGTGTAAAGGGTTAACGCACATCTTGTTTGAAAAGTATTCTCCATGTAAAGTGTTGATGCACACCTTAAATAAGTATTATCAGGCAGGTAGAGGAGACATGAACATCTAACATAACTAATTCATTATATACAGGGTTGATGCACATCTAACATATATATGCATTATTTAAAAGATTGATGCACAGCTTACGAAAATATTTTTTTATGAGAAAGTTGATGCACATCGTACATAAATGTTCTTTTTTAAAGGGTCGATGTACATATTACATACATAATCATTAAGTAAAGGGATGATACACATCTTACATAAATAGTCATTCTGGAAATGATTTATGCATATCTTTGATAAACATCCATTATGTAAAGGTTTCTTCATGTTACATTAATGATTACTTATACATGTAGGGTTGATTCACATCTTACATTAATATTCATTATGTAAAGGGTTGGTGTGCACATCTCGCATACACGTTCACCAAGTGCCGGGTAGAGAACAATATTGTATAAGTATCAATCATGCAAAGGGTTCAGAAACATCTTGCAGAAATATTAATTAAATAGAGTTGATGGACACGTTTACATAGAAAAACAAACATGTTTTAAAGAGTTGGTGGGGAAGGGAAATAACACTGTAAGTTCATACAGGGACTCTGGTGAGCAACATTAAAATTCTGCCATACAGTAAGCAACAAACAAGAATGAACCAGTTTGAATGCGGTCTTTGTGACGAGGTATTACAGAACAGTAACATTTCTATAAACCGAATATTTGGTATAGAAGAAATCAAGTCTTCTTTGGTAGGTGGCTTCTGAATTCACAGTGAAATTCATGCAGAAAGCTCCTGAAAGCAGAAAGCTCCTTCGGGAGCTTTCTGCATAACTTTCATCATGCATAAAGCTGCCATCTGTCATATGGCCTGACACTGATACTTATGCTTGAGCGTTTGATTGAGATTATATTTACTGTATATGTTGTGATAAATTGATGCATCACAATAGTCGTTATCATAGCACGGGCGGACTGTAACGGTATGAGCTATTTACTATGCCCCTATATAGTTGTGATATACACATTAGTACGGTCCATCAGGGTCGTGTAATTATGATTGTGTCGTTAGATAATATTGTCGACTCTACGATCTTCAATTATCAGTGTATCATACAAATGAGATGAGCAAATTACTGGTCACGGACAGTTGTATTACTCTACAGTAAATCCTCTCTTAACCGGACTTTAAGTGTGGTAGAAATGTGGTAATTAACGCAGCTGATTATGGTCTGCAATGTTTGTGTATAAGATTATAATATGCATTACTCTACCAAGAACAAATAATATGAACCAGTGCTATTATAAACATTCAGCTAATAAATATTCATAACGTCATTTGTTTTACATTAATATTCAACAGGGAAATGGTTAAGCAATATGTTTAGAATATATTTACTGCATGACCGACGCAGTTGTGTTCACATTCAGCATAATAACTGTAATTATAGTATAAATGTAACCCATTCCCCCATGTCGACGCCTTTGACGCCTCTGTAAAAATCACTTTTAAAAGCATTGTGATAAATAGAGCATTTGCTCCATGTGAGAAAATGCTCTATTTATCACAGTAGTGTATATACAACACAATTCTAAAATTATTCCTCTAGTAAATGCTCCTTTTCGGCAGAACTATTCAAAGAGGTTGGAACTAAAAATAGCCTATGTGGGAATGGATTAATGACAACTAAGTGAATAAAGTTTTGAGGATTCAACACTGTACTTGATACTCCTGCATGTTTACACGGTTTAACCCATTCCCTCATATTGACGACTTTTGACGACTCTGTAAACGTCACTTTGTGAAACCATTGTGACAAATAGAGCATTTGCTCCTATAGGAGCAAATGCTCTATTTATCACAATGGTTTCAAACTACAAAATTCTAAAATTTACCTTTTCTCTAGTTAATTCTTCTTTTTGGTAGATTTATCCGAAGAGGTTGTATCTAAAAATAGCCTATGAGGTAATGGGTTAAATGCAGTAATCCAGGATCAGACAGCTCCAATAATATCTGCCTTACCTGGAACTACTATATTAATTTTGTCTATAGATATGATTCTGTATATTTTATTTCTGATAAGGTATATAAATTAATCAAAATTCACAATAGGTTTTGTGTTTGCATGAATATTAACAAAGTAAGATAGCCAGTTTATTTAGAACTAAGGTATTACAGACAGCTCTAATATAGCATGTCCTGTACATTAATAACTTTTTGAAGGTAGACAACGAATGTAATGCAATTTGCAAACAGGGTAGAGTAGTCTTCCGGTCACTGTCTGTTTTGTTTGTCATTCAAATTCCTCTCGCACATTTTATGCATTTTACTTTATGGCCTCATACTCATCCTTACCAATAAACACTGATGAACAACTCCAATGTCATTTAGTTTGTGCTTGGTGGTGCTTTTAACCCTTCCCCTGTTCTATATTTATAACACCTACTGAATATTCATGGTCAAAACAGTTATAATGAAATATGGAAAGTGGGACATTGTAGCCATTTTAGAAACTAAAGAAACAGATCTATCAAATTCCATTAGCACACATAGCAGACCCTGATCAGCCGACTGATCTGGATTTACTATGTTTGTCAATGCGTGAAAAGGCGTTTATATGAAGGAAAGGGTTAAAACTGGTTTACTGTACAATATGAGTTTGAACCCTGTAAAATGTTTGAATGCTACACACGAACATATTTAAATTAACTTTCATACAGGAAATTACGATCCATGGTGGGATTTAATTGATCGAGCCAATCTTTGAGTGAATCCCTATAGCGTTTGAACACATCCGGGCTTAAAAGAAAACGTATTCGATTATGAAAACGATTGTATCAACAGCGTTCTATTCATAATGGGACTTTTTGTTTCATCTAACAGTTGGATAACAGGCATACATACTCCTTTTGATCATGTACCTCATAAATATGCATGTAGGAGAAAATGAACCAACGATGTTTGGCCACGGTAGAACCTGTTACATCATGTCGATATAATTTTCTAGTTGGAATTCTGTGTATGGCTAAGATGCTCTAAACTGCAACTGCCACCCCTTGGTTTTTGAGAATTTCTGTCAAGTCTCTGTAAGCATCTGGGAATTTTCATCTGTCTCTTCATTGGTGTCCATTCTTTTCACATTATGTTTTCTAGAGTACTGTTCATAGTAATTTGACCGTTCATTGGCTTCTCTACTAATCTTATAGTTTCTCAAGATGCTTTCCTCCAGGGAGTTTTGATTTTCACTGGATTCTATATCGGTACTCTAAAATTTATCTTTTAATTGTATATTCTCAAATTCTAGCCCTTGAACTCTTTCTGTCAATATCTTTGTTTTGTTCTGGCATTTAACTCTATCCTGGATTTTAGACTCTATACTTGACATTAAGTGACGTGTCTATTAGATTCAGGGTAATTTTCTCTCTGCTTAGCAAGACTTTAATGGCGAGATGAGATGTTGAATAGCCCGGTCTCTCATAAGGATCCAATATGTTTGGTACTCAGTCAATAGCCCGGTCTCTCATAAGGATCCAGTATGTTTGGTACCCGGTCAATAGCCAGGTATCTCATAATGATCCAGTATGTTTGGTACTCAGTCAATAGCCCGGTCTCTCATAAGGATCAAGTATGTTTGGTACTCAGTCAATAGCCCGGTCTCTCATAAGGATCCAGTATGTTTGGTACTCAGTCAATAGCCCGGTCTCTCATAAGGATCCAGTATGTTTGATACTCAGTCAATATCCCGGTCTCTCATAAGGGTCCAGTATGTTTGGTACTCAGTCAATAGCCCGGTCTCTTATAAGGATCCAGTATGTTTGGTACTCAGTCAATAGTTTGTCAAAAGTTTGAATGAACCGAACAAAAATAATTGAATCAAGTTTGGGTTTGATCCAAATGCCAAAAGTTAAACGCGATTAGACTAGATTATGTAGAGAAACTCTGTTCTCTTGAATGAATGCCACCTATTCTATTCCAAGTTGCACAGCTTAACCCTTTTCCTAAAGGTATTTTTACGCATTTGCAAGCATAGTAAATCCATACCAGACGACTCTTATTGGAGCTGTTTTTTTAGGGTTTGCTCTGTTTGTTTTGACATGATATAGATATAATTCTACAGTTGAAACGTTTGCATTAGAAGAATTTAGCCAATGAATATTCTTGATGTCATTATTTCTTACATTTTTTTGTATTTGTTTTTCAAACAGTGTAAATATCTGGTAAATGATTATGTTGAATGTGAGCTATGCTATGGTTATAAACTTGACTGTTGTAATGAATATTTAACAGGCGAATGTACCTGTTGTTTAAACAAAATGCAGTCGAAATTTATATTAGAATACTACACCATCGAGTTAGTAACCACTGCATACATGCCTTAACTTCCTATACATAGGGGCGTAGCTAACGATACTCACGTGTCCACGTGCGTAACATCATTCTGAAAGATAAAAATACTATTATGGCCAAAATGGAACAAATATCAAAGGCTAACGGCGTAGATAACATTCGGTCTTGTCATGTATGTTTTAACCCATTCCCTCATATTGCCGCCTTTTGACGCCTCTCTAAAAGTCACTTTTTGAAACCATTGTGATAAATTCTACACTCTATTTATCACAATGGTTTCAAATCTATACAATGCTACATTTCCTATAATGGAGCATTCTCCCGGACACCCAACCCTTTATCTCATACGCATAATCATATCCGAGCCGCTCACTTCATGAATAGTCATTGCAATCAGTTTTATATTGATATATAAACAGGCAAATGTGTGACCATGAAAGAACATTTTACAATCAGTTCTATATAGGTCTATAGGACATCAGTTCTGGCCTTGTTCAAACGGCTCCTGCATATTGATATTGATAAACTATTGTCACCATTTAAAAATCACTTATTTGTGGCGTTCTTCATATTTTACAATCTGTATTCAAATACCTGTTTTAATATAGAGTTTGAACTATTTTAAAATAAAACCAAACATCTTAATTAATAAAACGTAAAAGTCAATATATATTATTGAGCGAACATGGTCTACTTGTGAGCACCATGATACAAAGGAAAATTATATCTGAAACGACAACACATCCTTCGTAGCATTACATTTGATCCTATTTTCTCATTTGGCTTTCAATCCATAGAATCAACATTATGCAAACCCTTATGATATTTACGCACAATATATACATATATATAAAAATAACTCATATTACTGTCTGGATAAATTCGATGACAAATGTGGAAGGAGAGCCCATCGTTTTTGAAATGAGGGTTTAGAAGAACGGTTTAAATGCATTAACCTATACATGATTGTTCAGAAGCATTCTTCCATTGATTAACAGAAACATTACTTATGATGGGAAATCGCAATAACTACCAGGCCATATGAAACCAGACTCTGAAACGAGCATTTAACTCATAATAAATCAAGAACTGACATTCTCCCGGGGGCCATTTGGATTCCACATAATTGCAATAAATGCCAATTGAATTGGCCCATTATTTGAATTATCCCCTGCAGTGATGTCTGAATAGTCATTGTGCAGAATAACGTCCGAATGGCCGACGTCACGAAACAAGATGACTCGGAAATGTGCAAATACATGTAATCTAGATCTGGAACAGGTGTCTATTTCGAACATAATCTCTGCGCACTGTTTGTGGCCGTAGTGCAGTAGAAATGCCTACTGCGAGCACGTAGTAAATAAACACATGTCTGTTTAAAAGCAGATGGTTGCTTAACCCTTTCCTTCATATAAACGTATTTTCACGCATTTCCAAACAGAGTAGACCCTGTTTGCTTCTGGAATTTCTTGGAATGCTCCTCCTTCCATATTTCGTTATAACTGTTTTGTCCATGAATATTCAGTAGGTATTGGAATTTGGAATACATATAGAACAGGGAAAGGGTTTCATGATGAATGAACTGCTTAGAGGTTATACGGTGGTGGTCACATCAGAGAACGTCACTGTTTGTTTTAACCATTCTCTTGCTGATTTTTAAAATACATTTCTCCTTCTTTACCCATGCACTGTTGTATATTTACATATATCTTCACTGTGTACAAGTATTTCGCTGTGAAATCACTGCTGTGGAGTGCACTGGTTGCACAATCAACTTGTAAATAGTGCAGACCCTGATGAGACAGCTCCTGCAGGACGTGAATAGCAAGCGAAGGGTTAATTAATTTCATGAATAAATAATTTGTCAAATCATACAATATCAAATAAACCTTATTATAATTATTTGCCGATTTTTCTGTCGCATTTGCGAAAACAGTTAAACTTTGATATCTCGAACTTCATGAGATTTTACAAATTAGTTCGAGATAACAGAAGTTCGAGTTATCCTATTTCTTATCTAGACAATTTATCAAGTTCACAGCTTAATGCAGGTCTAAAGTAATGCTGAAAGCTCCTGTAGGAGCTTTCATCATTGCTTTAGACATGCATGAAGCTGCCACACGTGTTTCTAGATATGCGTAGTGATACATTTTAATGCAATTCTGTATTGTAAGGTTTGGATTGGGTTCAGTCGAGAGATTGTGAAACACGTGATAAAATAGGAAGTAGTCAACGACACACTAGATTCAACTGTGAGCAGTCATTGTTTTACACCCCATGTATTAGGGTTGATATAATATGAAAACAGTTGTACTAAACCATTTACTCCATGTACGGTAGTTATAGTAAGATATAATAATATCATGAATATACAGTAAAAAACCTCTAGTGGGACCTCCAAGAAGGGTCACAATTCTAGGTGACAGAGGCAGGTGGTAGCTTAATGCAGGACAAAGTTATGCAGAGAGCTGTCTGCATAACTTTCGTCGTGCATTAAGCAACCACCTGCTTTTTAAGACAGTTATGGTTATTTTTAAGAGGTCGCATTAGAGGGGTTTTACTGAATATATCTTTTATAAATGCACATAGACACAGGAACGTTTGGCCATGGCAGAAACTGTAGAATCATATTTATATATATTATTTTATAAGCAAACAGATCAGCCCGCGACCAGGCTGTCCTACAGGACCGTCTGGGCTGGTCTACTCTATTTGCAAAGGCGTAGAAAGGCATATTTATGGAGTAAAGGATTAAAGTGAAATGGCATTGGCGATACTCCAGTGACCAGTCGTTACTTCACCTTCAATGAATCATTCATGTATGAGAACAGTAACAGAGACACTGTGATAAAATGAACACATTATGAGCATTCGACGGTGTTCTGAAAGTGAACATTAGATAAGAAAAACTTCTTTATTTTCCACCAAATCCTATGTTGTGACCACTTTATAGAATATTCTCTTCTAGACGATTCTAAAGAGCGGTCAAATCATTGGTGAAGAAATGAAGAGTTTAGTATTTGAAAACACACCTTTGTATGTTGTTGTGTGAGATATTACATCCTAATACCTAGTGAATAAGTCGTTAAACTATAATTACTATTAAACCCGTGTTAATACCATCAATGCAAAAATGTTCATTGTGGAATAGGCTACCAGTGTTTAACTATGTAGTCCACTCAGTCTGAAAGGCTTACACTAGCTTGAGGAATTCGAATGCAAAATAGAGCAGGCCTTGACTAGAGACCTCATCTAGGAGCCCCGTAAACTAGGTCTACAATGTTTGAAATTGACCGTGTATACGTTTCTCGCTTTTAACGTTAATATACAACTGTAGTGGTGTGTACTGTCAGTGAATATCTAACAAAGTCTATGTGCTATAGACAGTAATTTGAAGAACAGATGTTACGGCATATGTTCAATCATGATGGTATTTAAAAGGCTTATCACGGGTTTCGTGTGCTTCAATATTTGATTTTCTGCTACTTTAATGTGAAACCTGGACCATTGTATTATCATCATGATCAAAGCTGAAAAATGTCTGTTAAAAAGCTAAGTTTTAGCTTAACCAAATACGCATGAGCAACAACAAGAATAAGAAATGGTTTTAAACATCATTCGAAAATGAGTAATAATTACTTTGTTAGGGCATTTTAAATACCACTGGCGGGGTTCGATAGAAACATTCACAATCTGTTTGTCTGCGCATGGCTTATTGCTTTCAAAACATTTCCTTGCTGTCAATTTGTTAAGGACTGAATTACAGTCCATTAGGCAGCACAGCTTCTCCAAATATTTGACTAGCACTTATAACGTCCCTTGCAAAGCGATATAGGATAATAGTAACAAATAACAGATTTCATGCATTATGAGCCATACAGATGAAAGACCATATTTGACTTTAATCTTCAAACAGATATTTAAAGCAATTATTCTACAAACATTTCAAATATGTTGCACATGCAATTAAGTATAAAGAACAGTATTTGCATAAAAACATAGTTTTGCATTAATGCACACATATCATAATCAATATGTTTTAATCTGTATGCCTTTGGGAGCAGAACTGACAAACATTAGACAGCTCATGTAGGTGGCATCTGATCAGGTTCTGCTCTCTTTGCTTACGAAATAATGAAGTTCTGATTCAACAGTTTGGGACAAATTTGTTAAAATTCTCTTTTTCAGCTATGTAATTATGCATGGAGTGAAGTCTTATTTATATTAATGTGTTAAATGGTAAAACCCCTCCATACCGGACGTTCAGTGTACTACCATTATGGATCTTGGAGGCAGGTGACATCTTAATGCAGGCTGAAAGTCATGAAGAAAGTTCATATTGGAGTTTTCTGTATGTTTTCGTCCTTAATTAAGCAGCCACCTGCCTCAAAGAATCTAAAACGAATTCCGCTTTAGAGGGGTTCTGCTGAAGCATTACTTTCGACCTGCATTAAGCTGTCCCATGTGTTATTCGATATGCATAGTCATACATTTTAGAACAATTTTGTATTGAAGGTTTCTGAAGGACCGAACTTTTTCTCGAGTTATCTCGCAGTTCAACTTTCTGTACATACTGCATGCCAAGTTCGTTCATCATATCTTGAAATAAGCCTGACGTGTATGGGTATATACCATGGGTACAGATCTTACCCTCTGTTCGGTTTATGATACTAAATGAATTATGACAGTCTGGACCTTGTACGAGAAGTAATTTTATGTAACCTTTCACCTGGCATAGACTATTTGACGCAAACAGAGTAGGCCCAAAATCAGACGACTCCTATGCGAGTTGTCTTAGCAGGAGTCTGGTCTCTTTATTTGGCAAATACAGTTGAACGTTCGATATCTCGAACTCGGATAACTCAAACTACGGGATAACTCGTACTAAAATTTCGGTCCTTCCAAAATTTACAAAACAGAATTGTTCTGATATGTATCACTATGCATGTCTAGAAACACACATGACAATTTAATGCATGTGTAAAATAATTGTAAAAGATCCTATATGAGTTATCAGCATTACTTTAGACATGCATTAAGCTGTGAACGTAAGAAAGTGGCTAGATTAGAAGCTGGATGACTTGGACTTCTCGAAGTAATTGGTATGGTCTCTTGAAGTTCGAGATATCAAAGTTCAACTGTATATGTATCTTTTCGAAAGTTGTTACCATAACCAACTTTATTATTCATATATCAAATTATAAAAAAGAAATGCATTGTAACAAAACATAATGTCATTATGGTTTATGTGATATTAATCAGCTAAAGGATTAAGACTATACTTGACTTAGTTTATATCTAATACAATATGGTGTGCACCACCTCGGTACTACATGCCTTGCAACGAGGTGTTAATACCTGGCGGCAGCTATTTAAGTTTTGCAAATTTCATTAGGAAGCGTGCAACAATCAAATATTTGTTTTGCACTTATTGGATTGTGTTATCAGCAATTGGTGCCACTGAGAATGCTAACAAATAATAAAGAAAAACATTTATAGCCGTTGCATTGCTGGGAAGTAACTTCAGTGGGTGTTACAGACCTATTGATGAACAATTCAAAAGTACGCACGTTCATCTGTAGCTCTGTTGATACACGGTTTTGTTCAATTAAAATTCAGAAAGGGAGGAACCAGTTTTAACCCCTTACCTCATAGGCTATTTTTAGATAGAACCTTCTTGAATAAATCTACCGAAAAGGAGCACTAACTAGAGAAAAGGAAACATTTTAGAATTTTGTAGTTTGAAACCATTGTGATAAATAGAGCATTTGGTCCTATAGGAGAAAATGCTCTATTTATCACAATGGTTTCACAAAGGGACTTTTACAGAGTCGCTAAAAGTCGTCAATATGAGTGAATGAGTTAATAAATCAACATATTAATTTTAAATGAATTTCGATGCATCCCGATAACGTACTTAGCTTATAACAGAAATCAGTTGCTCAGCTGACCTCAAGGCAGATGGTTGTTTGATGCAGAAAGAAAGTTATGCCGAAAGCTCCTTCAGAAGCTTCTACAATATTTTATTATGTGTATTCACAACGGAGTTTGCTTAACCCTTTTACTATTTTTATTCGTCCAATATTTATTAAATTATATTTTCATAATGGCATATGAACACATGACACTTTTGCGCGGAAAGCGTTTGTAGAATCGGATCTACGTTATACTACAAGCAAACTGAGCAGACCCTGATCAGACGGCTCCTACAGGGACCGTCTGGTCTTCGTCTACTATCTTTGTAAATGCGTGAAAATGCATTTATGTGAAGGACAGAGTTAAAGTGTTAAATGTAAGTAATATATCATTTAAGTTATGACTATATACATGCAACGTAATATATGATGCTTACATTACTATAGCCCAATCCGGCTGACGGTAAGTCAAACCTATAGTTGCGTGCACTGATAAAGTCAGATAAACACAGCTCCTAATCACTACTGGAAACGTTTTAATTCTTTTTCAACATTAATGTAAACAAATTTGCTTCATTTTTTCCAATCTAAATTAGCAGATGTTAGCATGGGAATATACAGTAAAAACCCCATAAATCGGAATTCTAGTAAAGACGAATTTACATACATTTAAGCAGGTGGCTGCTTAATGCAAGATGAAACACACAGGAGCTGCCATTTGTCTTCAATGCCGATATTTATGTTGAATTTAACGTCCGATTTAGACGGGTTTACTGTAGTATCAAATATCCTAATCCCGATGTGTTCAAAATAAATAGTGTCTGCTAAATTTTGGATCTATAACCAACTGGAATACATCCGATTCAAACAAGCTTGGGTGAAGATATTAGATTAGACGAGTGTCATACAGCCTGGATACTGATGAGAATGTAGAGTTACTCGTCATCGCTTATGGATCCAAATGGTCTGCAAATGCGAATCCGGTCGGGAAGAATTTAGAAAGGATTGTGTTTCATCATTTCACCATTTCGAAACTTTGAACGTTTGTCTCATTAAACACAGGATATGCGTAGTTTGTTTATTTAATATAAAATACCGATCATGCCTTAACCTTTACTGCGCTGAGTTTTCAAATTCCGAAATTCAAACAGATCAAGCTTATAATGATTATTTAGGTATATTTAGAGTGTAACATGACAGACAGTGCAGCTCCTGATGAGAGGGCACCTCTAGGAACCCTCTCATCTGGGTATACACGGTTCGCAAAATACATTAGTGACTCTAGTCCCCCACAGTAATGGTTAACAGGAACGTATGGACAATGCTCAGTGTTATTCGTTAGTTATGTCCGACTTTCCGGTAAATTAGTTTGAACGGATTTCCCACTTTATCATTGTGTAAACAAGACCAGGTTTAGTCCTTCCACAATACGCAAATACGACGAAAGCTATTAAGGCATATTTGCTTAACCATTTGAATGTGGGAATCGAGTGTACTGACAATAGGAAACAGTGTAAAGCCAGTTCACTGGGTTCCTAGATGAGCCATCTGATCAGGAATTGTACTTCTAATCGTTAAAAACCCTCTTGCGCATTAAGCCTTTCTTACTGAATGGACTCTGTAGATAAATACTGGAAGGACGGTGCACTTTGACTATTCAACATTGAACTAGTTAAATGGTCATAGCAAATGGGGATTTTGAAAATACGTTGGCTATAATAGGATTGAAAAAGAAAAGCAGTAAAATATTAGTTTACAACGAGAACGTTCAAACTGTGTACCTGCTTTATATTCGGGCTTTGTTTATTATAGTATTGACACATTCTGCACAGTAGAATGTCTAACCCTTTACTCCATGAATATTTATGTAAATAATTATGGCAACCTGAACAATGGCATATGAACTCAGTACAGTTTGGCTCAGAAAATGTTTTTCCCAAGAGATTTTGTTAACTCTATACCTTATGAACATTCATATAAGCCAGAAAAAATACTGTGGGCACTAATTATTCTTATACTTACACTAGCAGGTTAATACATGAACATGTGGGCTTTTTACAAATACATTAAAACATATTTATATATGAGAACAAGGGAAACAAATGTCTGCTGAAACCCGCATTTGTTTCGGTCGCTGCTTTTTCCACATTCGTTCTAGGTTTTGTGAAATGAATAAGCGAATGACAATTAGGTAGGTGCCGGATGAAACGCCGAATTGTGATCCAGCTGTTTGAAAATGTCAGTGATGTCGCGTTAAGTATGATAAGGCGTGATATTTCAGCTTAATTACTCGGATAGATTCTATGACAAAGATCAGAGAACAAACGGAATCATTACTCTTTTTTAAATCTGATAAATCCTATCCCACGTGTACATTTTGTAACATAAGGATAAAGCATTCATGTCGGATAAAACGCAAATAGTGATACTGCAAACGACCAACCAGAGACATTATTGGTATTGTCGAACTTCAACATACTTCTACTGAGCTTCTATTTAATCGTTTGCATTCTAAGCTATTGTCATCTGCTGTAGTTGTGAAAACCATATTGCCTTTCATTTGTCTTAAAAATGCCTTTTCTCGTTGCCAGCGTGCAGACCTTCAAATATGCATTGGTTGCTTAGAAACAACCATTCAAGTATTTGTTATAATCCCAATTAGTATTAAAATGCCAATATGCAACTGAAGCAAACACATTTAAACCTCTTCCATATCAAAGGTTGACAACTAAAGCTATTCTGATGCAAATAATGAACGCTATAAACATTTTAGCGGACCGAATCTTCAGCTAAGTATAATTATCAGCCCCTTACAGACTAATTGAGTTACACTCGTTAATTCATTCATTTTAACCATAACCGGATGAAATGATGGAATGTTGAATATGTATTAGCGAATTTTTCACAATAGGTATAACTATAGGTGTCATTTTGCTATGGCAGAAACTGTTAAATCAGTCAAGCATAACCGATACTGATCAGACTGCTTCTAAAAACGCCTGGGTCCATGCTTATAAAACGTTTAGTTGAGTCTGAGTTCGTTCTCAAGTTTTTGATTGGTCAGATTTGAGCCTTTGGCTCACATCTGACCAATCAAAAGCTTGAGAACTCAAACCTGACCAATCAAATGCTTGAGAACGAAACTCAGACTCAACTAAAAGCTTTATAAGCATGGACCCTGATCTGCCTCTATAGTTTGCAGCTCCACCAATAACCTCATCTATAAAGTAAATAATTAAGACAGGTGGCACTTTAATGCAGAAATTCTGAGGTAAGTTTTCAATATATGGCCTTTTAAGATGTAATGCTTTACACTTTATGTTTCTGATAAGAATAGTGTAGTTGTCATTCGCTTATTCATTTCACAAAACCTAGAACGAATGTGGAAAAAGTAACGGCTGAAAGAAACCAGGGTTTCCTTCATATAAACGGTTTTTATTTCACGCTTTTGCAAACAGTGTAGACCCAGATGAGACGGCTTCTTATACATTAATACATCATTGTGAGGAGTTAAGGAGTTTATTACCTACTCGACAGTTTCGAAAAAACATGATGTTTCGGACAAAATAATCTAGCCGGATGATCAGAACTGTTGACAAGACGCATGCTGAATATCTCTTATGTCTCGGGCAAATAATGTCTTTAGAAAGTTGCCCTTAAATAAGACACAGCTATAATGTATATCCCCTGTTCTGGTAGTGCCACATATATGAGACACAATTAAATTCTGAAAGGTATGTTCCGAGAGTGTCTCTAATATGAAACACAATTCATTAGTGTATAGCCTGTTCGGCGAGTGTCCTTGACATTAGACACAATGAAGTAGTGTATAACTAGGTCAGTATTGTCAGCTATTTTTTCAAAGGTCGCTTCGACAATATGGTTCTTGTAAAATGTTTCGTTTGAATACACAATAATAATAACATAACGTGTTTATATTTGGACGACTCGAATGGATAGTTTAACCGGCTATATGCGACTTGACTAACATTTTCTAACAGCTTGAATCCAGATGAGACGCCGAGTAACCCGTCCTCTCATCTGGATTCAAGCTGTTTGACACTCAGTCAATAGTTTATCTAAACTGTCAAATCGGAAGCGGTCAAAATTGCACCAGATCCAAATTTGACCAGAATTTACCCTTTTCACTGCAGGGTAAGTTATACCATAATTTCTGTAAAACCTTTTGCTCATAATTTATCGTGCCCTACATTTAATGTTTATTAATGCTCATAATTTATCGTGCCCTACATTTAATGTTTGATATGGTTCATGGGATACAGCAAAGTCTCATTTATACGAATAAAGACGTACAATGACGTACAATTCGTGATTATTAACCCTTTCCCTGTTCTGTATTTCGGCAAAATTTCACTACCTACTGAATATTTATTAACAAAATAGTTATAAAGAAATATGGTAGATGGACCATTGTAGACATTTTAGAAAGTAAAGATGCAGATCTAGCAAATTCTATAAGCAAATAGAGTAGACCCTGATCAGACGGCTCCTCTAGGAGCCGTCTGATCTGGGTCTACTCAGTTTGCAAATGCATGAAAACACGTTTATATGAGGGAAATATTTAATACAGGTGGTAATTTAGTACAAGACAAGTCATGTAAAAGCTCATATACGATTTTTCTGTATTACTATTTTTGTCCAGCATTAAACAGCCACTTGCTTTAACAGACTGCCATGTTAATATTTTAATTATATGGTCGCCTTAGCGATACTTTGTCGTACTATAACTTTAATTCGTCTAAATATAATGGTTGTCGAACAAACACATTGGTTCCTTTGTTGAACTCGATCAAGAGGAACAAAGCTAATCAAATTACATGTTTCATTATGAAGCGATAAAGGTGCAGAATGGGGTTATTCAATGCAATGTCGGCACTGTCGAGCCTGCAAAAGTTTCCAGTCTGGCATTTCAAACCTTGAAATTAAATATCTCCATCCCCATGGTTACCTTTCGCTTTCTAAAATTGGTCGTTACATTGCGTACATCGATTGGTATTATATTAGTATTTCCACACAGCCTTAGGCGTCATATGAAATTTACTATTACACATGGGAATACCACGCTGCAAATGTAACATTTTGTAATTAAATTAAAAACAATATTGGCAGGCAGTACATCTCAGGTATTACGACGAATGCCACCGAATTGTGTCGGTACAACCCATTACTCCATAATAACGGCTTTCTACGCCTTTGCAAACAGAGTAAACCCCAATCAGACGGCCAACAGGAACCGTCTGATCAGGATCTGCCCGGTATGCTTATACAGACATATAGGTATGACCCCACGGTGACTGCAACAGCCAAACATTCCAGTGTTCATCTGTCATTATAAAGTTGAACTACTTAATAATCGTGTTGTAACTATTCCGTGTATGAATACTCATGGAGAAATGAGTTGAAATGGTATAGATGTTATATACAGTAAAACCTCTCTTAACCGGAATTCTAGTAGAGAAGAATTTATATATTTTAGGCAGGTGACTGCTTAATGCAGGGTGAAAGTCATGCAGAAAGCTCCTCTAGGAGCTTTCTGCATGACTTTCACCTTGCATTAAGCTGTCACCTGTCCCCAAGACCGATATTTATACTAAATTTAACTTCCGGTTAAGAGAGGGTTTACTGTATTTGGATATGTATGTTCTTAAACGTGGGATATATCTAATAGACAATACAAAGTTAGGACTAATTTCGTTAAGACTCGTTATATTGCGACTTGTAGATTCTAATTACTATGCGACACAATGTGGTAGGAGAGTTTTATTCGTCTTAAAAGCAGACATATAATTGTGTGGCAACAGTAATGCTTTAGCACGCTTAGCG
Organism: Azorinus chamasolen; assembly: GCA_963576725.1. Lineage (NCBI taxonomy): Eukaryota > Metazoa > Mollusca > Bivalvia > Cardiida > Solecurtidae > Azorinus > Azorinus chamasolen. Next base: position 6,059,545 of record OY755242.1, read on the forward strand.
TTTTGCGAATATCATTTATTCAGTAAAATTTAAACTCTGGTGTGTACCTTTAAGGTGTCAATCAGACAGAATCTACGGTAACCATAACACCAAACGCCGAACCTCGAAACTATACATGCGTTGGCGTAGGCAAAAGGACATGTTGTTGTTAAATATATATCTACTTAATTTCTTTCCAGAATATAAACGGATTCAGTTATATAATATAACAAGAGACGAGGAGAAAATTTGCACAATGGTACGTAATTTAGTTGAGTGCGTTGTATTAGACGGTATCCATAATAGCCCTAGAGAAAGTTCGTATTTATGTGAGACATTGCCTCGTCGAGATCATTGGCACAGAAAATGCAAGTAATTTCGAAGATATTTTCCCATCATGCTAAATGAAAATGGGCCATTGATCCGAAAGACAATGAAAGGTAATTGATTCTAAAACAGTTGGTGTCTAGTTAGAAATGTGGCAGCCTTGATAGGAGTAAACGACAACAGTCAATGTATGCCAAGTATGTTTTAATGACAGTTTAACCCGTTCCTTTACACGAACGCCCATTAAGGTCTTGGCAAACAGTGTAAACACATATCAGACGGATATTGTAGGATTATGCTGAAAATATTAAATACATTAAGATGTACTTTCAGATCTCTCAGTATACGGACAGACCATTGCAACATCTGCAACGGTGACACATTTTCGGATTGCAAGGATACGCTCTTAAAGAAATCAAACTGCTTCATCTATATTTAAATTAGTTTTAATTCATGAACTTTGGAGTATGGGATTAGAAATGTGCCGATATATATTTTTTCAAGTCTGCCTTATAAGTGGACCTATATGCAGGTATAGGTTACACTGTTTAACCCTTTACTCCATGTATACGCTTTTTAACATGCAGAGTATACAGCTCCTGAAGGCACCGCTGTCCGATCAGTGTCTACTCAATTTACTTATGACATAATGCATAACTGATTCTAGTTCCTTAAATCAAAGTTAACCATTTATCTCATTTTGCGTAGAATTGGTGTATGTTTCAGAAAACATGTTTTGTGCACATTTCCATTTGACATTGTTTAGCTGCTTGTATTTCAGGTTAGAAATGGTGTCCTAATGTATTACCATAGAATATCGCTAAAGCGGTCATGTCATATATTAACGTATCAACCTTAAGAGCAAGTAATTGCTAAATGCAGGGCAAACGTAATGCAGAAAGCTCTTATATGAGGTTTCTGTATAACGTCTCTTTCGCTGCCGAATTTTGTCGTCTGCAAACATAGTCGTCTGCTACAATTTTCATTTTTATTTGTTCTTCAGTTTTTTTAACATGTAATCACACTTACAAACAGTTTGGATCCCGAGTTACTCGGTGTCTCATCTGGATCCAAACTGTTAGCATAGGAAATTACAGATGTGACATCGACAGCCACAAAGTCAAAATACAACCTGTTTTAAAAATCAGAAAATATTGACTGGTGGTATTAGAAAGACTTCACTGTATTGTGAAAACATTTTTCCATTTCAACCCTTATAAACTATTCAAATGGAACAAAATGCCACCAACTCGTATCTGTCTCAGTGAAAATAACAGATGGCAAATATCGGATGTGCTTTTAAAACCACTTATAGCTAACACAGAGTAAAACAAATGACGCTATAAGTGTTTCCGACATCAATCTTAGCATGTTCTGATCACATTAATGTGAAATATAATATTACTGGGTATTATGAATCTACAAATTGGTGAGCACAGTCGATGCATCATTTTGACAGCTTACTAAACATTGTTAAGACACAGAGAGGTCTAACAAATTATTCATTTACGTCTTTTTTCAGTAGTTTTATGAAAAGAAGTGCATAGCACTCACACTATTAAGTATGTTCAGCAATTCACGAGGGCTGATTGGTAAGTTTTGAGCCTCATATGTAAGGGTTTGATTTTTGGCGGTAATATATGATATATGATAATCATATTCAAGGGTTTGATTGTATTGTTCTGTAAGTCTGTTAGATGTTTGGCGAGTCTGTTTTAGTTTTACAGACATGTCTCGCTGATACGACCTCTACATATAATTCCGGATATTAAAACAGATGGTAGCTAGACTAATTGGTATTTAAACTAGACTAATATGTATTTAGAAGGTTCATACAGTTAATACTGGAGATTTCTGTATTACTGCATCAAGCAACCATGTGCTTTACAACTTCCAATTAGCGATGCTTTACTGTATTCATACTACAAATGTGTCAGTTTGACATGATGCTTCAACTTCGTACTTTAAAATAAGCGTCCATTGTTTCGAATGCCATCTATATTCTTGCCGCGGCATCGGTACACCAGAGAGCACACGGTCCCTCCCATTTATTCTGTTTAATCATCATTTGAGGGGATACTGTGTTTCATCGTGATCTAACTGTTTAGTATTCTGCCCATATACAAATGATATGTTTATTTCAAGGCTCTCAAGTGTAAGCCGTTCTACTGAATGGGCTCCATAGTTACATACAGGTTGGGTCAATCCACGTTCAACACTCATGATTTAAAGGGATACATGAACAATTTAATGTATTGAAACTAACAGGTGTTTTTGCCGTTAAAAGATAAAACCGCTTATGCAAAAGACACTATCCGTGTTTGGTTAAGCGATATTAAATGACGTATATATTTGTATAATGTGTTAACTGTTTAAAATGTAGCTTACGTGTATTATTAATACTAATGCGGTTCATTTTTGCATTTCTCCATATTGTAAGTGCACTTTAAGCAAACTGATTTACTGACTAATGAAGTCAAAAGCATATTTGTTAACTTCATTTCTATTATTAATTCAATAAGTAAAAAAAAAGTTTACGAGATCTCTAGGAAACAACACAAGTACTGAAACAGAATGTTTTAAGATATTTTGTAATTGTATAAATCAATGACACAATTTGAATATGAATACCTTACGGCAGCGTAGGGGTTTATGGGCACAAGAGTGTCGTGTACATTAATTTAAACAGTTTGTTTAAAACTACAGTGAAAGTCAATACAACTCAATTCTAGTACAAAAAAATGTAAGTCTTTGTAGGCAGATAGCTGCTTAATGCAGAGCGAAAGTCATACAGAAAGTTCCTACAAGAACTTTCTGTAAGCCTTTCACCCTGAATTAAAGCCATCTGCGTTAAATATCAATAATGGTACGTATTTGATCGTTCGAATAATTGCGTTTTCACTGTATCCCGTTTTGAAACTAAGAGTTATGCTCAAATATGGATCTGATGCAATCTGACTGTTTCCGATTCCATAAAACTCTTTAGAAACAGCTGACTGCCGAGTGTCAAACATATTGGATCCCGATGTGACATCCAGTTACTCGGCATTTCATATGGATCGAAGGTGCTTGCAAATGCTAGCCAAGTTGTGGATAGACAGGTAGGGAGTAAATAACACTTTGTATTAACATTACATATTGCCCTGTTTTCTGACATGCCTCTAACCAGGAGAAATATGTAACCCAACAACATGTAGCAAGGTCTCGCTAATGCAACCACATAATGTATTAATACAGGCTTTTAGTTAATGCAGGGTAAAAGTGATACCGAAATCTCCTATTTGGAGTTTTCTGTATAATATTTACATATAGTTTGTTCCTATATTAAGCTACCACCTGTTTTAAAAATCCAGAATTATACAGTGAAACCCCGCTAATGCGACCACTTAATACACATCCACTGGTGTCGTCTATAGCAGGTGGTTGCTTAATGTAGGACGAAAGTTATGCAGAAAGCTCCTATAGGAGCTTTCTGCATAACTTTCGTCCTGCATTAAGCTACCACCTGCCTCTGCCACCCAGAATGTGGTCGCATTAGCGGGTTTTTACTGTACGAACTCCGTTGTTCAAATGCTGATGTACATGTCTGCAGCATTTACGTTAACACTTTCAGTGCTAGATACACAACAGTAATGCCTTTTTGAAACAAAGTAGATATAGACGAGAGGGCTCAGTGAGAACACCTCTCATCTGGGTCTGCATCCCTTGTAATATGACAGATTTTCTTAAAGAATATCTCTGAATAATTACAGTACGAATCCTTTTTGGAGTTTGGAATATTCCATATGAAAATTAGTATTGTAAGGGTTGATATTGCAGTTTAATTACTTCGGTAGATTCAACGATAAAAGCCATATCACAAAGGGTTTAATTACTTGTTTCGTATCTGATAAAATCCAAGCCATATATACAAACAATTTGTCATAAAAAGGAAAAAAAGAATGCGCTTGTTATGTGATAAAAGTGTGTGATGCAGCAATTAGTATATCCCTCTTGCTTTTCAATATCGACAGCTTTCTTTGACAAGATCCACAGGTTTTATTTAATCACACATTGTGATGGCTCTGAAAGTAGAGTTTGGTTATTTGATTCAATGCCATTGGGTATTAATTTGCATGTATAAAACATATACATTTCTATCTGTGATAATAAAAGAGTCCTCAAATGAGAACAATAAAGCCGAACCCACTTTAAAATTATGAAAACAGTAGAACCCCTCTACACCGGACATTAGATTTAGTATAAATAGCAGTCTTGGAGACAGGTGACAGATTAATGCAGGATGAAAGCCATACAAAAAGCTCCTATAGGAGCTTTTTGAATGACTTTATCTCTGCATTATGCAGTCACCTGCCTACAAGTATCTTAAGTCCTCTCTACAAAAAATATCCGGTTTAGATTAGGTTAACTGTACTTCCGATTCGATGTAGTCTTTGGGAAACCTTTGACCCAATATCAAATAGCCTGGATCCTGAGGTACTGGGCTGTCTCATCCGGGTCCAAGATGTTTAAATATACGTGTCAAGTTGTGATCAGCGGGAGAAAGGTTAAATGCAAGACGTTCCAAGATATACCACAACAATAAAACATGTAGAACATGATGAATATTTATACAGAGCAACAGATAAAGGTGCGTATTCAGAATATCATTTCTCCTCCAAAACCTATGTTGTGACCACTCATTGTCTTGGAACGGCTGCATGCATGTGAATATTGTTTTCACCTCAACTGCATATTACTTTTGCAAGTGAAACTCGTAAATTAAATGTCAATATGATTGTCTGTATGTATTTGATTTGGAGAGATACACACATACAGGCGCACACACATGCGCGCATACACATGCACCAACACACACACACAAATGTCCCTACTTACTGCATCTAAACGACTGAATTTACAGCGGTCATGTCGATACCAACATACAGTATTCTAGGAAATAACTAACGATGTTTGATTCAAAATGACATTCCATAACCAGGTTATTTAGGAGGCTAAGTTATTTCGTAGACAACAAAACATCCGGCAAATACGTCGCTAATTGGAATGTTAAAGTATAGCAACAGTATGATTCTGACCAACTACCCTTATAACTTACAGCTGAACTTCGATACCTCGAGCTTCAATGGACCATACAAATTACGTCAAGATAAAAGGTGTTCGAAACATCAATTTTCGTATCTGAATAATTTATCAAGTTTATATCGTAATGCAGGTCAAAGTAATGCAGAAAGCTCCTGTAGGAGCTTTCAACATTACCCATTTTCCTGTTTGGTATTTATTTCAAATTTCAATACCTACTGCATATTCACCAAATAGGAGCCGTCTGATATGGGTCTGCTCTGTTTGCAGATGCGTGAAGACGCGTTTATATGAAGACAATGGTTAAACAAATTGAATTCCAATGAGACGCCGAGTTACTCGGCCCATAGTTCAAGTCGTAAGTATTCTCATTCTGTTGGTTGAATTATTTTATAATTAAGGCAATGTGGGCAACGTTTTGTGGTGTAAATATATGTCTAAAACGGACATTGACACAATTAACATTTTATGAATATTTAATATTCAATCTGCTGCAAAATATATTTATTTATAATCGAATCCTTTAACTCTTTCAGTGCGGGAATGCGTTGCCTATGTCATTTGCAAACAGTGTAGACTTATATGAGAAGGCTTATAGAGGAACCCTCTCATCAGGGTCTGCACCGTTTGCTATGTTGCACACATATATATTATATCCAATTTAGATATAGTCCACATAATTATGTATCCATTCGTAACAAAGCAAGAGATAATATAGAGAGTGTATTCAAGTATGTCGTCAGCATTCATACACTTAGGTCTAATACTTCATTGTCCTAATGACATATTCCATTGTAGTTTTCGACTGCACCAGTCTGTTACAAATATTTGACCAGCACTCAATCGACGGATCATCTGGAGATAACCCGGTTGTTACAACGTGACTGGTATCATAGACTGTTTTATTTGTGTTTTTTGTGTTTTTACTTGAATTCGAAGTTGCCTCACGGTTTGCTTCACTTATACCAACGGGCAGTAACGTTAATCCAGTGGGAATGGTATTGTTTTGTTTTACTTGTCTCATCGGTAGTCTAGCTTGTTGACGCTCGGTCGATAGTTCCTGACAAAGCTGAATGATTCGACAGTCAGTAAAATTTGTAACAGACCAGGATTTCAGAAGACTTACTTTCTTTGTCTCAACATGGGAAGGTGTAGAACATAAGGCATCTGAAAAGAACCTAAATCACTGGTCACCTGTTTCGTTGAGTGGCCCCTTCAAACGAAAGTTGGAACAGATTACACTGGTCACCAACGTAAATCATTTAACATAATTTATTGTTCCGTCATTGATGCCATTGTGCCTGTTAAGTATCGCACTGGTGTACTTAACTCAATTCACTAATTTAAACAAAAAGAGAAAATGGGTTATTTATCATTACGTTTGATTTCGTTTGCAGTTGAATTATATTCACCACAATCAATACACTGTAAATATAAGCCATTACCACCTGGCATTGTCTTCAGTCCGTTTGATGAGTTAGAACGGAATTGTGTGAACATTGGTTTTATTAATGCCAATCCTAATTCATTCAGATGGATCAAATACCATCAAGCCAAACTTGCCAAAACACAATGTACAACACAATAGACCGATAGCAATACAAATGCTCTGTCCGATCACATCCTCCCTTACCCTACTGTGATGACAACAAAGGTCCGTGCAAAGGTTTTATCTATGTCAACCTTGACAGACTACCAATGCGATTAACCCATCGCTTGCTATTCATGTCAATATACATACCTGTAAATAGTGAAGACCCAGATGAGACAGCTCCTGTAGGAGCTGTCTCATCAGGGTATGCACTATTTACAAGTTGATTGTGCAACCAGTGCACTCACAGAAGTGATTTTGCACAGCGAAATACGTGTACACAGTGAAGATATATGTAATTATACAACAGGGCATGGGTGAAGAAATAGAAATTTATTTTGAAATTCAGCAAGCGAAGGGTTAAGTTCTTAAGAAACTAATGACAGTGTGTCCAACAGCTGGGAAGAGAACATAAGATTAAAAAAAGAACAGTGTTCCTTCCCGTCGATAACTCTTCCTTGTCCTTTCGCATGTTATTTTCGATACCCATAGTGTTGTCGAAACGGCAATGTCGTGTTAATACCATTATGCATATCGTATTGCTACGTCGCCGACCTTTTGTCTTACCAACAGTGGTCGCAGCGGGTCGAATAAACAATTGCATACAGAGTATTATGATGCGTGTACAGGTAACTCCAAACCAAACATTATTGCAAAGAAGTAATACAAAAGCATTGTGATATGAAAAAGTGAATGTATAAGTCATGTAGAAAACAGCACGTACAAAACACACAGTTGCCCGAGCAGCACATGACAAAAAACAAAAATGAATAAATGGTGCCCATCAAATAACAGGAAGAGACACACAAAGGCATAATAAACAACACATAGGGGGACGATGAAAGCACCGCCTTGGAACGGTCAGTGACAAGTGTGGTCAGTGCCAAGTGCCACTGGGGTTTAAACGGGTTTAGTGGCGTACAGTCTTACACTTATTCCAACCAACCCCAACATACACATAATGTAAATAAGCGCCTCCCATCTCCGACTAATCTACAACAACTGCGAGTGCAAATACAGTGGTAAAATGCATGGAAAACGAACACATCTCAGTGAAACAAACTGGATTCACACATCGCTAGTGTACTCAATGATTGAACTGCAATCGGAAGTCACCAGGGAGCCGACGTCCGCCTTCTGTTTCCGGAGTTTAGATCATATCTACGCATAATACCACGGCTTTCCCGTCAGTGTGCATGAAAAGAAGGCTGCATGATTGCCAACTGTAAGGAGTTTACAACCAGACATGCGGTATGTTGTAGCACTATAGGCTACCCAGTTTGTATACACTGCTGAACCGAGGCGTGTGCCATGGCTCGGTCATTTCATGTGCATGTACGACGGACGGATCGCTAAAAATCTCGTCTACGGAGAACTTATGCAGGGGAAACGACCTACACACAGGCTTGAGCTTCGAATCAAGGATGTGTGCAAAAGAGACATAAAAGCACTGGAAATCGATCAGACAATTTGAAAGCAACAGCCCTACACCAGTCAGCCTGGATACACATGGTGCAGAAAGGAAACTTCGAAGAAACATTTGCTCAGCAGCACAACGCAAAGAAAACGAGACGAAGTGCTACAGCCCAGGCAGTCAGATCAGCTTCAGGCTTCATCTGTGCTCTCTGCCACAGAGACTGTCACTGCCGCATCGCACTGTTCAGCCACAACCGACGCTGTACCAAAATAAACACCAAGAGTGAACTCCATAGTCGTCCGACACTGAAGGACGCCTACTATTATAGGATCATATTCCTTTTTAATGAATCGGAACATATTTGACGAAGGCAGTAAGATAATGGTTATGTCCAATACTTTTACGAAGTTTGTTAATTACATTTGTGATGACTTTGTGTCAAAAGCATTTTCAGCAAAACCTTAAATCTTAAAGTGCATTTTTAAATACGGTGTCTCTAATGCGACCACATAATATGTCAGCATATCAGTCTACAAGCGAAGTGATTGCTTAATGATGGGCAAAAGTCTCGTTTACTTTGCAGCCTTCTATGTGTGCAGATATCAATAATCCATGTGGTAATTAGAAATCATTGCATAGTTCATTGACATTGGAAGTAATTGGAAGTCAATGCAACAGAGAATAATTCAATGTGAGTTTGTATGCTTCACTGGTTACATACCATGGTCAGATAGCTATTTGACCGTTCGTGTGTATGCCTCTCTTCCAATATGTACATGCATGTAACTGTAGCTCTAACGTTTGAAGTGTTTAAGATAGATGCTACACATGTGTCTGGAATACGTATCTCATGCTTCAAAATACAATGTACTGCGTATGCAAGTCTTTGTTCAATATGAATTGTATAGTGTAAGCAGAACCCGTCTTAAGCGATCATAACAAGAGGTCTAACTACAGGTTTTGTTACATAAACAGATGTCATCTACCCTTCGGACCCAAGCATACACGCTGCCACACATTGTCACATTTCTGTACATGAAAACACAACTGGACAAAATGTGTGATAGACAAACAAACAACTCCAGCAAAAACATTTTATCATGTTTTCCCATAAATGCAATGCCATTCAAAAAGCATCAGTAGAACAGGAGATACTGAAAGCAATTCACAAAGAGCAATAACTCCAAACGTATTTATTATAATAAGCAAGAGTTATGACCATTGCACACGACACTTTCTCGCATTATGTTCTTTCCATGTACGAAATTTCAATCAAATGGCATGATATATATAGGAGTTACGGTCGGGACAAGAAAGTGTCAAAAATGTACAAGGGACAATAACTCCCAATATTTTGAGGCCAGAGTTATGGACCTTGTGCATGACACTTCTTCTCATCATGCTCTTTCCATAAATGAAATGCCATTCCAGTAGCATCGGTAGAACAGGAGTTATTGATCGGACAAAACATGCAACAAAGCGCAATAACTCCAAAAGTATTGAAGCCAGAGTTAAAGACTTTGTGTGTGTCATTGTCTGTCGCCATGCTCTTTCTATGCCCGAAATTTCAATCCAATGCCATTATCCATATAGGAGTTATAAGATTGACAAGAAGGTGAGAAAAATGTACAAGTGGCAATAACTCTTATAGTATTGATGCCAGATTTATGGACCTTGTGTATGACACTTTCCCTCATTGTGCTCTTTCCATATATGAAGTTTCAACCAACTGGCATCAGGCATATAGGAGTTATCGTCCGGACAAGAAAGTGTGACGGACAGACAGAATGACAGATGGACAGACGGACGGACGGATGGGCGGCCAGACAGACAAACAGACAACTCAAAACAAGCATGTCTCCCCCATAGAAATATGGGGAAAGACATGAATATGGATTTGTAGGACAGGTAGTATCTTAATACAGGCCAAAGATAATGCAAAAAACCGTGTAAGACTCCCCTGTTCAGTAATAAATAAACGATCGCTTAAGACAAGTTCTACTGTAATTTGTTGTTTGTTTTGCTAATATCCGGCCAGATATCTTATTTAGATGGAATTACAAGAAACTTGATATGATATACAAACATGCAATGACGTGAACGTGCGCATAAAATTAGCTGATAAGGAAACCCGGCGTGAACACATAATTTCTATTTTTAAACTTCATACTACCAGTTTCTATGCACAACGACACATGTCGTTCTCTGAATCTTTAGCATAGGACGGACGTATATTGACCACGGATGAATCACTTACATATAGTTTGACAGAGTTAGTTGATAAAATATGTATTGTACATACAACATGCTGATTTCGACGAACTGTGTAATAATATATTACACACTAGACCATGCGATATTAACGATTGGTGCATTACATATTAAAGTGATCGTTGTATACCATCTTTACTCATATTTGTTTTCGGCATCTCTTTCCTTCTGTGTTTAGCTTCTACCTGTTGTTAAGACCCATAATAAGACTCCGTTAAGATGGTCGCTTTCGAGGGATTTTTCTGTTTATCTATCTTGCTGAAATCGCTTGTCTGATAATACAATAGTAGCATCGACAATAGTACTAAGTCTATAGTGTTTGGTACATCATTCGCCTTGTCCAAATCAATATTTAATTCCGACGTAGGAAGGGTAAGTAAAGAATACAGGAACATGGTTCTACTGAATCTGACTGATCCCACCCAACCCGATACAACCACAAGTACTAGACGAAAACACATATACTTTAAAATTCATTTGATACCAACTTTTTGAGTTCAAACATCATCGTCTACTTTACGTTCCCTTCAATTTGAAAAGGTCGATGATCAAACAATTTGAATCCTGATGTGATACTAGGTTACTCGCTATTTCGTCTGGATCTACACTATTTACAATGGTAACAGCATAGATGCCCTTTGAAGTAAGTCGTATTACTCGTTTTTGCTTTCTAGTGACCGCCGCGGTGATTCATCTGATTTCTATTTGAGTTTTAAGATAAGCGCATAATGCATTGAAAGTGGTTACAATATAGGGTTCCCAACGCATTTTGTCAGACAAAGCCATATTTGTGTACATACATGCGATAAATTAATATATCGACATATTTATCGATAACTACACGAGAACAAACAGTTGCATTGCATTATTGAATATGATAGGACTAGGCAGGAGTGGTGATTGAACATATTGAGGAGGGACAGGTGGTCGGGATTGGATAAATGCTATAGGAAGATATTGCATTCAAATGTCCTTTTGTGTGAAACATTCCACATATGTTTGATTTATTTGTACGACGTTGCAGTATAAGGCTTTGGCAACGTTAATGGCACAAAAATAAGTACATATAAGACCAATCAGTACACACTTCCATGGAACATCAAGTTACGCCTGTAGTTCAACACTGAATGTGTTGAATAGTTAAAACTAGCACCACCTTTTTCTGCAAATGTTACCGCAGAAGGAACTGATTTGTGACAACCAGTACATACCCTGATCAAAGGACTCCCTCGGTTGCCATTTGATCTGGGTGTGCAGTGCTTGCAAATGTCTTACATACATATATCAACGGTAAACACCACCACATGCACAAAGTCGGCATTCCACAATCTTTTAACTTTCGCCCCACTGTGAAAAGATATTGTCTTCTAAAATGCAATTGTACTTCTGACTCAAACAAGCTTCTGAATTTTTATTGACTGAGTGTCAATCAGCTTACTTACTCGGCGTCTCATCTGGATCTAGGCTGTTTACAAAAGCCAGCCAAATTGCACATAACACATAAGGGTTGACATTTGTACAAACATTGGACTAAACAAATGCTATTTAATCTTAACATATGCACATCTCTTGTACCTGGTCAACAGATTAGTTGTTAGGTCTAGGAATAATAGACATGTAACAGAATATGTCCTTCTCCTCCGAATTACTACAGACAATGATTCATTATGTCTAGTCTGTACGCACATCCCAGAAGCCACATCGAACACTTGATTGGTCACAAATTTGCAATTACGACTTGTTCAGTTACTTTATATATGTATGGTCCTACAGATAGACTGACACTAGGCAGGATGTCTGGCCATCAAAATAGAATGAACAAGAGTGTGCACAATTTAGATTTGAAATTTGGTATGATGCCATACGATCATTATAAACCCTTTACTCCATAATTATGCATTTCTCCGCCTTTGCAAACATAGTAGATCCAGATCGGACGGCTTCTATATGAGCCGCCTGACCAGGGTCTGTTCTGTTTGCTGATGCTATAATAAAGATATGATTCTGCAGTTTCTGCAGTGGTCTATGCGCTATTTTAAAACTTGAATAAATTGATAATCATGACGTCATTATTTCTTAAATAAGTATTCATGGAGTAAAGGTTATATAGTCATGTCTAACTAAATGTCGTACGATCAAGACTGTCGCTAGACCTACTATACGACCGACACTACTACTATAGTGCGCAGTCATTATAACGTCTGATAACCGAGCTTATCGCCCATTATAGTGCGCATCCATTATAACGTCTGATAACCGAGCGTATCGCCCATTATGGTGCGCATCCATTATAACGTCTAATAACCGAGCTTATCGCCCATTATAGTGCACATCCATTATAACGTCTGATAACCGAGATTATCGCCTATTATGGTGCGCATCCATTATAACGTCTAATAACCGGGCTTATCGCCCATTATAGTGCGCAGCCATTATAACGTCTGATGACCGAGGTTATCGCACATTATAGTGCGCAGTCAGTATAACGTCTGATAACCGATCCTATCGCCCATTACAGTGCGCATCCATTAATATTTCATAGGACAGAACGTATCGTACGTTCTGACAAACGACAGTTGCTACTTCAGGATAATTTCAGTTTTAGGTAGACGACTCTCGGTAGATTATAGCCATAATCACCGCAATCATTTAAGGACAAATCCAGTTTTATCATAAGTTTAATTGAGTTTAATCATACAAATTGCATTCAATGATTGAATGATTGAATCATAAACTAGTTAATAAAACGTGTTGAAAATACAAGAGTGCAAAATGAGAAAAATAGTAAAATATAATTCGTCCTTATACATCTGATTAACAGCTATTGTAAAACCTCGAATAATTGAGTATTTAACAAACGAAAAGATAGGTTGAGGCAGGTGGCTGCTTAATGCAGAGGTAGTGTCGCACAGAAAGTTCTCACCCTGCATTAAGCTGTCACCTGTCTTACAAAACACTTATGTGAGTTTTCACGATGCTGTATTGTATACAGAGGTCCAGATGAGATGCGTAAATTAAAATATTTTCAAGAGTATCTTATTTATGTCTTCACCAAATCCTATATTGTGGCCACTCTTTAGAATCGTCTCGAAGACAATTTGAGTACGGCAGTTATCTGTAGCTCTGTATACTACTAATTTATGTCATTCGAATAAACATAATGTAGAATTAGTTCTTATAGCGCAATCAAACACTTTTTTGGATCTAGATGAGACGCCGAGTAACTCCTTAGGATCTATTTTATTTGATACTGGGTCAATAGTTTCATAAAAGCTGGATCGATTCAGACATACATGTAGTTTACATTGCACCAGGGCCCATGCTTGTAAAGCTTTTAGTTGAGTCCGAGTTTCGTTCTCAAGCTTTTGATTGGTCAGATTTGAGTTCTCAAGCTTTTGATTGGTCAGATTTGAGCCAAAGGCTCAAATCTGACCAATCAAAAGCTTGAGAACGAACTCAGACTCAACTAAACGTTTTATAAGCATGGACCCAGATCTAATGTTCAGTAGGCATTATATTATTGTCAAAGCATAAGCATCATTTCAGACCATGTCAAAAAGTGTGAACAATTTGGAACCGATATTAAAATTACACAACATAAACTTCCTACTATGTATTGGTTACCAAAACTACATAAAAAACCATATAAAGCGCGTTTCATTGCAAATTCTAGTTCATGTACAACTACTAAATTGTCTGTACTTTTGACTTCTTGTTTAACGAAGGTAAAGGAACATGTAAAATTTTACTGTGATAAGACTTATGAAAATTCTGGAATAAATCTCTTCTGGTCTATTAAGAACTCTTCAGAAGTCTTAAACAAACTTAAGAACAAAAGGTATCTTGCATCCACTGTAAGCACGTACGATTTTTCTACTCTGTACACAACTCTTCCTCATATTTTAATTAAGGATAAGCTTACTAACTTGATCCAGAAAGTATTTGCCCGAGAAAGAACATCATTCTTGGCATGTAATGCTGAAAAAGCTTTCTTTACTGACGAGCAAATGAAATATTACACCAATTGGACTTGCTCAGAAGTTTGCGAAGCACTAACCTTTCTTTTGGATAACATATTTGTACGTTATGGGAATGCTATATACCGTCAGGTAATTGGTATTCCCATGGGTACGAATTGTGCACCACTTGTCGCAGATTTGTTTTTGTACTGCTATGAGAGAGATTTCATGTTGAGTTTGAATCCTCAAACACAAGAAGATGTTATAAAAGCCTTCAATGAAACTTGTCGATATTTGGATGATATTTTTAACTTAGATAACCCTTTCTTTGATGCTCTGATTCCTACAATTTATCCTAAAGAACTCAAATTGAATAAAGCTAACCCGTCCGACAATTATGCAGCGTTTCTTGACCTAGACCTTAAAATTAATAATGGAATGATTTCTTCTAAAATATATGACAAAAGAGATGATTTTGATTTTAATATTGTAAATTTTCCTCATCTTGACGGGGATGTTCCCCGTGCTCCATCTTACGGGGTTTATATATCTCAACTTATGCGTTTTGCTAGAGCTTGTTCATCTATTGACGATTTTAACAGTCGAAATCTCATTTTAACTGATAAACTGCTTAAACAAGGATATAGATACCATAAACTAAGAAAAACTTTCTCTAAATTTTACTATCGAAATCTCTCGCTTATTGGCAAGTACAAATGTAATCTCAAGGTACTTTTGCGACACGGTATTTCACATCCGGAATTTTATGGTGATGTGATTTACAAACTTCGTAAAATTATTGGACATACCCATTTTCTCACTTTGTTCATCAAATATATAAAACAATTCATTAAAAAGGGATATGATCCTGTATTACTACAACATACTGCATGTTTGGTTGTGAACCCTTTTACAGTTGGCAATCACGCTGGCCTCTTTGCATGTACGCCGACAAGAAAGGTTTAGTACTCTATGAAGGCGACCTCTTAAATCCAGAAATGGAAGGAGAACGTCGGATATCTGTACTATTTCATTTTTGTCGTACCCTTTATTACTTTTCTACAGTTACTCTGTTTGCAGCTCAATCATTGAGTACACTAGCGATAGGTGGATACAGTATGTTCAATTAAATGTTTTTTTTGTTATACATGCACTTTACCACTGTATTTGCTGTCGCGGTTGTTGTAGATTAGTCGGAGAGGGGATACGTTTATTTACACTGTTTGTCTTTTAGGGTGGGGATGGAATAAGGGTGAGGTTGGGCGCCCATAAACCGGTTTAAACCCCCGGTGACTTTTGTCACTGACCGTTCCAAGGCGGTACTTCCATCTTCCTCCTATTGTATGTTTGTTTTGTCTTTGTGCGTCTCTTGTTGTTTTTTCTACCTATGTACATTTGCTGTTTCCTTGTGTTGCTGTTCGGGCGAGTGTTTGTTCTGTATGTGGTGTTTCCTGCATGACTCATTTTTGTACTTACATGTAATTCTAATAAATGGTTTACTGCATTAACCCATTCCCTCACATGTTATATTTAGATCCAACTTCGTTGAGTTAATCTACCGAAAGGGAGCATTTACTAGGGAAAATGAAGTGTGTAGTTTTGAAACCATTGTGATAAAAAGAGTATTTGCTCCTATGGAGCAAATGCTCTATTGATCACAATGGTTTCAGAAAGTGACTTTCACAGAGGCGTCAAAATGCTTCAATAGGAGCGAATTGGTTAATATATCACATACTCACATATTCAAACGAGGGTGATGGTGTTGGA
This sequence comes from Azorinus chamasolen, assembly GCA_963576725.1. Taxonomy (NCBI): domain Eukaryota; kingdom Metazoa; phylum Mollusca; class Bivalvia; order Cardiida; family Solecurtidae; genus Azorinus; species Azorinus chamasolen. The sequence goes on from OY755242.1 coordinate 6,075,938, forward strand.
AAAAAGTCACTTTTCATATAGCTGTTCTTCTTTGCAATCAAGTTCCATATAGATCAGGAAACTGGCATTGTACATGTCACCTATAGATAGAAACAGTTATTTATAGCTATAACATATTCTTATTTAACAGAAAGCAACGCCCATCACACACTCGTAAATGCGAAACACTAGAAAGGTTTGAATGGGGATTGTTCAATTAAGCAGTGTTTTCAGACTATAAAACAACATAGAAGTGCTGCAACACAAACACTTAATTAATATTCAGGCTTTGTGGAATCATTATCTCTATGAAAACGGTGTACGAGCTGAATTTATGACGTGGTTTGAAGATGGGGTGCTGTTTTATAGTGAAATGCCATATTTCGTTCGTTACGTGCAAGAATGCAGTAATTACATCATTTAATCATTTAACTCTTTCGCTGCCTGTGTTGCATATGGGATTACATATACATACAGTTTGAATCCAGATGAGAAGCTTAGTTAGGGCCCAGTCCCACTGTGCCGTACGACCCCTTAATACCTGTTTACGATTACTAACGACCTCTGGTCGCCGATATCCGTACGAAAGCCGCACGACACGTCACAGATATAGCTCAACACTACTTGCTATTGCTAGTACACTCACATGCAAAGGGCTAACGCATATTGAATGCATTATCGAACTGATGATTGATCACAAATTGGTAATTACGAATAGACATGTCGTATTTTCTTACAGATGGATTGACACTAAGCAGGATATATGGCTATCACGATATACGAAACTAGAATGTAGTTGTTTCTGTAGAACTCGGCATGTGGAAGCATAGTTTTACCCTTGAGTGTTTTTATATGTATTTTGTCATCCAAGACATTATTCCATTTACGTTAAGTTTCAGATAGTCCGTAGAATACTTCATCATATATTGCTTATTAGATGATTCTCGAAACTTGGCGTTTGTCTTAGCTCAGCATGCTGTTGCATATGGTTCTCCGTTAACTGACAGTAGTGGTGTACACAAACACGATTTTCTCACAAGAATTGCAAGTAGCTTACGTCCAGATGATGCACCAAGTAATTATGCGTGTCGTTCATATCCAAACCGTTTGACATGCTGGTTCTATTATTTAATGTGGCTTAAGACATGACATTTACAATATCAGTTTGCGATATATTCGACTCAAAAACTGCCTGGTATTCCAAGGATGAAAGATTCCCTGTATTGTGACATGCTAATTGTATGCTAGGTGATACTGCAATCATGCTACAGGTGCGCTCTCTCTCACAACGAAAATACACGGAACCGTATACCCCATATTAAGCACTCCCTATTTGGTTTTGTCTCAATCTTTCAAGAGTTAACATATCTAAAGCACCATCCCAAATTACTTAAAACATTGTAACAGTGTATGAGAAATGTTTTAATTGTTCAGAAGCCAGTTCGATGAATTATGTGTGGGCTAAATATTTACAATAGTATAAAAACATGAGGCACGATGGCATTATATATTACACACGGGACTCTATTTTCAAAGTATGTATTTATTTCATATATCATATGCTGGTACAAACAATAAGAAAACTAGTCAATTGTATGTATGCAGCATATATATTATGCCAATGAATAAGTACATGTGAGGTTTGTTTGTTTTATATACAGTGAACTCCCTCTTAAAACGACAGTTGTATGAATAAACGTACATGTGCTTTGTAAACAAAAGTTGCTTATTGTAGAACGCAAATAAAGCAGACAAGTGCTGCATTAGCTTTCAGTATAACCTTCGTCCTGCTATAAGACACCATGAATTCGACCTCTTTCTTATTTTTTATGGAATTTTACTGATTATGTGTATATAAACAAAACGTAATATAGAAATTATCAAGTTGTCAGTTTTTCTTCCGTATATAGACGTCATCACATTATAGTGTTTATAATATCAGCATTGGATACATTAACCATAAAGCAGTGAATTCAACGCGTTGTAAATGAGAGTTTGAAACAAATACTCGATATTTAGTCTAATCGTTCTGTATATACCCTTAATATAACGCGCGGTCAATGCTAATATGTTGTTGTTTAATTTATCTTATTTGTTGACATACAGTCATATTATGGCTGTATGTTGAACTATTCTTATCCATGTAACTGCTTTTGTTTGGAGCCAGTTACAACTGCTAAGTGCGTTACCTGAGAGTGCAGGCGATCAGAAATATAATGTACATAACATAAGCGAACTCAACAGAGATCTATTTTGAACTATTGAAGAAATAATGCTGATAAATCTGTGCATAGGCAGCATTTACATAGACAGTTAAGTATGCTCCCAAACAAATACAATAACTTCAATATATAAAATAACTATTGTATTTGCAGGTATTTTTAAAAAGCAGTTGAACGAAATTAATAAACGGCACATTTTGAAACGGAATGCGCCGGTAGAGTGAACCTTTGTATATGCACATAAGAAATACAGATATGATAATATAGGGTTAATCCTACTGTAATTTGAAATTTGCGACGGTATATGAGGTTTTTAACGGTCGCAAATTATTTTAATGGCGACGCCGAAGGCGGAGCCGTTAAAATAATTTGCGACCGTTAAAAACCTCATATACCGTCGCAAATTTCAAATTACAGTAGGATTAACCCTATTCTAACGCAATTTTAACACGAAAAATGCCAAACTGTTGTTATATCCTATGCGCGCAGGTGATTGAATGAGTGATGAGGCGAGAAATAGTGCCCAGTTTCTCTCAGATTTCTTAAAATAACTGGATTTTTTCACCCTGGTTTACACAGTCAAAACACCGGCCCAGTTGTAAGTTCACTATTACATTTGTCATGAATCATTACGCGACAGCTATTTTACATTTCAATACACTTTCAATACACATGTCAGGAAACGTAACGTTATCTTAGTCTTTGGCGCCGTACGCAAAAACGTCGTCTGTAACAATGACGTCACGTTATAACGTTATGTTTGAATAGTATGATAAATAAGGTTGAATCTGAATCACAACGCTTTGAGTATATCAATAATTCTCCACATGACATATTAAAGACCGGTTAAGTCGTGACAAAAAGAATGGAAATTAATAACTTTCAAAACACTGGACTGAACTTGAATATATTATTAGTTATACAGATCATTGGCGGGGTATCTGACTTTTTGTTTCCTGCTGAGAAAAATCATGTTGCCCGAGCCGTTAGGCGAGGGCTACATGTATTTTCCTCAGCAGGAAATAAAAAGTCAGATATCCCGCCAATGATCTGTATAACGATTTTATTATACTGCAAAGTTTAATATTTGTAGCAGTTAATTAGCGTTGTTAATGTAGGCGTCGTTTTGCTTCCCCTCAGGGGCCTCTTACTGTAAGGTAAGGGCTTATATATCACTCTGCAACCCTAGACCATCGTGTATAATAACCAGTTCATTATATTTGTGGATAGAAAGGGATTTTCAAAGTGCATTAGTTTATCAAAGGATTGAAAGAATCAGACGTAAGTACAACTTTCAGCAGATGAGCGGTTAAGCAGACACTATTTAACTTAATTGAGGGAATTTTGGCGCAGTTCCGACGTCATTTGGATGACGTCAAAATGACGGTTTTATAATATTCAAACAATGGGCGTTGGAAGGAGCGGCTATACTGCTATTTACAGGTACGTGTACTGTGCATTTACATAAATAAAATCTGAATCGAATTGGGTGTGGGTTATCTTTGTAAAAGCGTTGTTTGGGGGCTAATCGGTACGTGCACAAGCACTTTGACAATATTTGCAGCATCAAAACAGAATAAGACCTTCGCCACATATAGGGTTCATTTACATTGTTATACAACAACTATAACAAAAATGTTTCTCAATGGATAACTCTTTTCCGCCCCAAACTCCTGTTATTTCGTTTGAGAGCGGTTGTTTGAATCGAATCGACGAAGTGAAGCTGGTCGGCCATTTTTATTTTGTTATATCAAGGAAGCGAGGCTCTCGGCGGGGGAAATTCCATTGTTGCTCATGACTCCGTATATACATCAGCATTTAGAGGGATACACGGCTTTTATACATGGCTAACTGACCAATCAAAATCGAGAATTTTACTTTGCGTTATAATAAGTCAGTGTATGCATGCGAATTTATCAGTAGATCTAAGTGTTTGATAAACAAAGCGCATTAATATATTTACAGGCTAATGCTGTTATTCGGCCGTTTTCGATTGGTTGAATTTGCGACATATAAAACACTTTTTATATGCCGCAAATTTGGTCACATGAGCCAATCAGATTGCAGGAAATTGACAGATTGCGTTAGAATTGACAATAATCTACAGTGGAACGTCGGTAGAACCTGTGCGGTCATTCATTTATTGAACATATGAATCTTATAAAGAATGTGGTTGCTTAATGCAGGACAACATTAATGTAGAAAGCTCCCATATAAGCTACCTGCATTACTTTTGACATGACTTAAGCTATCACCTACCTTACAAACCTAAATTCATTTTGATGGCCGCTTAAGACAGGTTCTACTGTACATTTATTCAAAAGAGTTTCGTTTACAAATGGTGCATACAGTTAGACAGCTTATATGAAACTCTATATTACCGTGTTCTGTATGCTTATGTATAATATTAATTAAACAAGTACCACCACTATACTTTTCAAATAATGCTTAATTGCACATAGTCTGTATCTTGTTTGATTAATTTCTTTCGACATATTCAGCGAGAAGGGACCCGTCTAACAAAATATCAATTCCGTATTGTAAAAGAAGGACCGAACATTTACTTCGAGTTATCCAGAAGTTCGATATATCCGAGTTCGAGATATCGAAGTTCAAATGTATATGGCTATTATAAACAGTACAGACCCAGATCAAAGGTCTCCCCTCAGGAACCCTTTGATCGATCAAGAGTCTGCACTATTTGTATTAAAACCATTTTCATCAGTGATAACGTTTGATACAACGTTTCTTTCTAATTGGTATTCAGAAATGTAGCAGCAGGTTTTGATTATCCATCATATTAAACGTTCATGTAAGAGATGATGTGTTGCTATTCGCTCCATCTGACACATAGTAAATCATTTCTAGTCTAGTATAAACAAATGATTGAAGCCATTTTGGAAAATCGGTATGGATAAGACATTTGCAAATAAATTTGTATTGTTGTTTTTTTCTACCACGTGCATTGTTGTTATTCTGAAATGATACGGGGGAATTATGCGAATTCTTGTAAAACCCCTCTAAACATGAATTCTAGAAGAAAAGAACTTAGGCAGCTGGCTGTTTAATGCAGGGTAAATGTCATGCAGAAAGCTCCTAGAATAGCTTTCTGCATGACTGTCATCTTGCACATAAGACCGATATTTTTGCTAAATTTATCATCCGGTTTAGAGAGGGTTTATTGTATTGGAGTTGTGGTTGCGGTAGTGATATATTATACATGTACTCTTTTGTGGTGATAACTATATTGGTATATGGCACATATTGATTTCCCCTGAGATGTATAGAAAGTGCATCTGATCATAAACCCTTCTCCGTTAACCGCGACTTTACTGATTCGCATTTGTCAACAGTTTGGATCCATGTGAGCCGCCGAGTAGCATGGAGTCTGATCAAGTTTCAAGCTGTTTTGGTATACAGTCAATAGTTTCTCAAAAGCAAGAATAAATTGAACCAGATCCATATTTGAGAAGATATTACTTTTGTAAAGCGGAGTAGGGCATAATATTTGTCAAGTATATATGCAATTGCCATTTTCTAAAAGTACACACGAAGTTTGTGATAACAGAATAGCCTATTCGTAGGATGCAAGAATGATTCGACACACAGTAAACTAGTTATATATTGCGTTTTGATATGCGATAAGGACACCAACTGACAGTATATTTCTGGACAAGTATGTACCGTTTCATTTAACTGTTTATCTGATATGGACGCCATTCTAGGGCCTACGCAAACAAAGCAGACACATGAGCCATTTCATCAGTATCTGAGCAGTTTGCCTCTTGTGGAGTAAATAAATGTAGAATAATATGGTTTTGTTTCTACAGTTTTGCCATATTGTAAATGTATTGCGTGTTCATGCCATAACAAACAACCAGCTTACACATATTAGTGACGTAATTATCTCTTGTATGAATATGTATGAGACAATGGTGAACATTACTTATCGTGTACTTAGTTCAGCAGGCAGGTCGGTCATGGTCGGACTTACAGCATTTACACAATATCTGAACACATTGAGTTGATAAAAACAATTTGAATTAAGTATACCATTTCCCTTTCCCTCGTACATATTCATAATCACATCATAAGTAAACATCGGAAAGTTTTATCATGATAGAAAATGCTGAGCAATATCATTATATGCAAAGACAGGATACCCTGATCTGGGTTGACTCTGTTGCTCATGTGACACAATTCGTGTTTGTGAGGTAAATGGTTAAAACACTCTTAGACAACACGGAACTGTCCTTGTTAGACAACTGGTATTTACCAGTTATAACAGGAAATTATAATAAGCTCTCATAGCTGGGTCTACCGTATTTGCAAATGCCAGCATGCCTGTTTCGTATCCAAAGGGTTAAATAAAATCAGTGGACTCTCTTCTGTAATTATGACCTTTAAAGATGAAGGCTTGTCTGCATCTTTCCACACGAATATGCATTATTACATAATATCCCACTGTACGAAATTCAACATTAACTCATTCCATCCTACTGGCGCACTTTGAGGCCTCTATAAAGGTCACCTTTTGAAATCATTGCAAATGCTCTATTTATTACAATGGTTTCAAAACCACACAGTTCTAAAATGTCCCTTTTCTCTAGTAAATGATCCTTTTCGATAGATTGATTCAAAGAGGTTGGGTCTAAAACTGGTCTAGAAGGGAATAGGTTAAAGTATGAACAATACTTACATCTTTCGAATTACTGCAGGCAGCATCCATCATCGAGTCGCATTGAAAGCAAAATAGACTTGTGTAATGTATTCCTACTCGTCGTATTTAATGATGACTTTTAATATAAATACAGTAAACCCCTCTAAACCGGAATTATAGCAGAGAAGAATCTAGATACTGTTAGGCAGGTGATTGCTTAATGCAGTGTGAAAGTCATGGAGAAAGTGTCTAGAGGAGCTTTCTGCATGACGTCCGACCTGTATTCACCTGTCACCTGTCTCCAAGACCGATATTTATACTAATTCGAACGTGCGGTTTAGATGGGTTTTAGTATTAATAGTTGTGCAGAAAAAAACCCTTCTCGGGAGAAATGCATTAGTGGATGCTGGGTATAATTGTTTTGCTATGTCTGGCACTCTGGTTGACTAGATTTAATAGAGGTTTCGCTGTTATCATTGTGTAAACTACATTAACCTTTCTCCTGCTAAATTATACAGAGCTCCAGAAAATTAAAACATTTTTCAAATATAACTTTTTTAATTCACCACCGAACCCTATGTTGTGACCACTCTTTAGAATCGTCTCTTCACAACATATGGTTTGGTGGAGAACTAATGAATTGAGTATTTTAGTATGTACCTGTATCTGTTGCTCAGGTTATATCTGCTTAATCTCTGAATTTATGAAATTCGATTCCTTTATTCGTTTGAGAAAATACTGACTGAGTGTCCAACAGCTGGGATCCTGATGAGATGTTGGGTGACTCATCGTCTCAATTGGATCAAAGTTCTTTGCAAATACCATCTAAGACGCACTTAGAACGAGATGGGTGAATTCCATTCTATCCATATAATGCAAAACACAACCAACGAAAGCCATTAAGAAATGTTTGCTTAAGAGAGGCACACATGTGTCAATTCTCAGATTATTTTTCATTATCAAATTGATGAACACATCTCGATTAAATGTTTTTTATCCTAGCATTCCTTTGTCGTTTAGGCCCGTTGCACAATTGCATTGTATATTATGAATTATGTTTGTTACATATGACGGAAATGCATGATGTTAACCCGTTACCTTATAAATAGTTAGTAAGACTTGCTGACTGTATGAATATTAATTAGCTGAATGGTTGTATTGACATTGTGAACCATGACAGAAACTGTACAATCAGATGTGTATCATGCCACAACCAAACAAAACACACTGATCTAAGTCGTATCCGTATACAAAAACGTTGAAAAGCGTATCCATAACGTAAGCGTTGTTAGACCACGTTTTGAATCACTTTTGTAACACGTGTTACAAATGTTATCCGGAAATGGAGCACATATGTAACACATTTTGAGACTAATGTGATCGATGCCGATTTTTGATGTGACATACTCCACATTTGTATTACGTCGATTGTTATACAGAAAAGGACGCTAACTTATTCAGCGGTTAGCTATTAACAGTTCAAAATACAATTTCTGTTTCAATTCACTACAACGTTTAACAGCTTCTGAAAATTCTGAGAATCGGGGCCCGGATTCGAACCTGGAGCTCATTGGTGAGAAGCGAGTGCGCTAAGCGCGGCGCCATCCATGAACGGAATATATCGATTAGTAATGATACCAATGGCAAATATGCAATGATAATCCTTTTACTATTAACTAATTTAAAGTTTTCAGCTAGGAACTCAACCTGTTACATATGTCATTCTTACTGCAACCCCCATGTTGTGTCCGTTACAAATGTGGTCTAACAAAGCGTTAACTGCAGGGGTAAGTGATCTAAACTGATCATAGATTTTCAATCAAAGACAAGGGTGTAGTTCAATATATGAGCATGTTTATTAGTTTCAAAGCAATCATAGACATAGGTACTCCGAATGTCCATTTCGAATCAAGAGGTCGCGGACTCATTCTTTATTCGGGTCATGCCTTACACGCCAACTCTTTGAATGTGGGATACAGAAGTTCTGCACTGTTTTCCGCTAAATCTCCTTTCACAAAGAACAACCTTTCATACTCAACGGACGCATCGTGAAACGTGGGTGAACCATTTAAACCTTTAAACCATATGCTATATTTAGACCCAACCTCTTTGAATAAATCTACCGAAAAGGAGCACTAACTAGAGAGAAGGAAATGTTTAAACTTTTGTAGTTTAAAACCATTGTGATAAATAGAGCATTTGCTCTATTTATCACAATGGTTTCATAAAGTGACTTTTACAGAGGCATAGAAAGGCGTATTAATGGAGGAAAGGGTTAAACATTGAATTTTCCGTATTCGAAGGATGATCACTTTACTGCTGGTTTATTTGGCGCACAGCGTCGTGTTAGAATTGATAGGCCTTGTCCGAGATTATAAACCTTTTGCTTGGGTCTGATATCCTTCTTAAGCATCTGTTTGGTCAGATTCTGAGCTTGCTGACTTAGACTCAGACATTTTATATCCTCAGGCCCAAGGGTCTGGATAATATGGCTGTATCTGAATTGACCGTCACCCAGTCGTGAACATTATAACATCTGCTTACATTTAGATCGGTTGCAATTATTGACTTCCGTTTCGATCAAGCATTTGAGAATGTCGAGCAGTTTGGATCCTTGTGTCTCATCAATATTCGAATTGCTTTTGCAAATGCCAAACAGGTCGCTGACCAAGAGCAGAAGACCTATGTCGAAGCCGTCTGATCAGGGACTGCTCTGTTTGCTTATAAAATATAGATCTGATTCCACGATTATTTCTTCCAAGGCCAAACAGTCTTTGATGATTAGACAGCACTACAAAGTTGGATGTTAATAAATGATTAATGGTATCATCATTTCTTAACCATTAACTCAATAAGTACGCCTTTCATTGCCTTTGCAAACAGGGTAGACCTAAACTTACTATGTTTGCTTATGATATAATACGGATTCTGCTGCTTCTGCTGCCATGGCAAAACTTATAACAGATTTATGCAATACATATCCATGACGTCATTGTTTCTTACATGAATATTCAAGAAGCAATGGGTTAAAAAAAAGTACAATACTCATCAGATGAAGGGTTAAAGACTCAGGACGCCTAATTACATCCCCCTCCTCCCCCTTTGTTAGAACGCCATATTCTGGGAGGCCTGTTATATCTTTATATTACGTCAACCAAATGACGCCGATATTTAAGACCGTGCGGATGTTCTATATGATGACATTCTGTACATGCACTTGATTGTGAGTATAAAAAAGAATCACCATTAGTCAATAAAAAGGATGGTTTGGTACATATGAATATATGGCGCAATTACTTTACAGTATGAATAAACATAGCTCAGCAACTTTGAAACATGTTTTATGATCTAATACCAAGTGTATTGTGTCGCAATAATACATCTATTTAATCACTTCGATATAGTTAGTGATTCGGGCTCTAAAACAATCAAAATGGATTGCTTTGATGAATCTGATTACACGAAGGACGACTAATTGTTTGATGCATTGATGAGAAAGAATTGACAGGTTTAAATTTAAAACTAAATGGATTGGGTGTTACCCTTGTACCGCTATTCCTGACCCTGACCTGACCCGCATATGCAAATAGCTTGGATACAGATGAGACGCCAGACGAGATTGGGATCTAATGAGGACCCGATCCGTTTGAAACTCGATAAAAAATTTGCCTTGTTATGTTTTGTTTGTTTTTTGTTTGCTTTCTTTTTCAAAAGCTCAGTCAAATTGGAAGAAGTATTCATAACTGCAACACGTCGAATATTGAACAGTCAACAGCATAATTGATCTCTTATTAATTCAATTAGAGTGAATTCTCAGAAGAGCTTTAACTCATTGCTCGATGAATACGCCTTTTATGCCTTTGTAAACAGAGTATACTGAGATCAGATGGTTCCTGTAGGAGCCGTCTAATCAGGATCCATTCTGTTGCTTGTAAAATAATATTAACCTGATTGCGCAATTACCTCGGTCAAAACCTCTCATGTTTATGTGCCATTTTAAAACACAGCTAATTAATATTCAAAATTGTATTAGTTGTTACCTTACTTTTCATGGAGTAAAGGTTGAAAAGTAGAAAATACATTAGGCAGGAACTTTGAAAGTGACACACGGCAATGCTAGAAGCACAAATTAAATACGCGCTCGCTCTCGACTATTCAGAACCTGCCCCTTGTCTGTTCCAACAACATCTGGGACACTGCGGGATTAAAAAGGCCACACACTGTCAATTGATGCAGAACATAAAGGAACTCTACAACGAAGAGCGCTCATACATACATCATACACATATAATCATACACGTAAAACTGTTCCCAGCATTTTCAACACCGATAACATAGCTGTGCCGTTAAACTAAAGCTAAGTTAAAAAATAATAGACAAGGTGTGACGTCATAACTTATGCAAGGGTATGACAAGACATAACATCACAAAAAGCCTTACTGAAGAGTTTATATCAAGTGGACTGATTCTAGAGCACTGCGAAACGTAAAAGTATATTTTGGAGTTGACGGGCACGCACTGCAACACTAAAATGAGCATGTACATGTACGGCCAAGGATGTGTAACCTGTAACTAAATTCTGGATGTAGGAAATCCTTCGGAAGCAAAAGCAGCAATGTAAAAAGAGAAAATTGCAGACTAGGCTTTATTGAGTCTGTTCATGAGCAGATATGAAATGTGCACCAACGTGTGCATATCAGACTGTCTATAAAGACTATACATATCGTTTCTAAATGTAGTTTAAATGTCTGCAATATCAACAGCATATCTTTAATAATACACAGAACATTCGATGCTTATGGTATTGTCGCAGAACTGTAAACGAAAGTTGATGCTTATGCACATGAAGATAATGACAATTTGGTTATTATCACTAGACAAAACATGTTCGAATTAAATGTTCTCACACCTTAAACCACATAAAATTATATGAAAATAGCTGACTGTTTGAGTATAACTTTATGGTGATGGTTGTAGCTGTGATATTGGGATATCTATTTATCCTCCCTCGTGTGCCATTATTTATGACAGTTTACGTTTCGTATAGAAATAATAGTCCTTTAATTGATACTTTGAACATCGTTGCACATTGCTAGGCTTTTACTGCTTTCATTTATTGAAACTGATTACTTCTATAGTAATTGTTCTTTACACCGCTGTGACAATGTAAATATATGGTCAGTTTTGGACATGTCCGTCATGCAATAAGCAGCAATCTGCGTTTAAAGTTTCTTATACAATTGTTTATTCAATTAGTGGTTATTTTGGAGAGATTCATTCTAGTGTATTTTATTATGGTTCTTAATTACCAGATCTTCATTGTTTTACAGGTATGTCTGTTTAGAAGGATAGTTGAAATATAGCGTTTCCATTTGCCAGGAGTTAATTACTTGTCTTGTGGCGAGCAGTGAAATTGTACTAGGTAAATCATGTTCCATGTTTTTCCATGTTTTGACAAACAGTGTAGACACAGATTAGACGGCTACTGTGTTTGATAATGAACTAAAATAGATCTAATATTCAGTTATAAAACTTAAGATGTTTGTTACCAATGATGCTTTTATTTCTTTCATGAATATTGTCCAGGCAATGAATAAAAGGTATTTAACCATCATACAATACACTACATTCCAAACATAGTGTTTGCAAATGTAGTACTCGACTGCTGCAATCTATTACAAATATTTGCGCAGCATTAAATCACCGGATTGTAAAGCGGTAACACGAAGATTGCGAATACCTGATATCATACTGCATGCATGTACTGTAGCTACTAAAATATTGATCCTAGTTGGTGCAATTAATCCTTAACTCATTCGCTCCAAGACTATTTCAGACCAAATCTCTCTGAATAAATCTACCGAAAAGGAGCATTTACTACGGAAAAGGAAAATCATGGGATTTTGTAGTTTTTAAACCATTGTGACAAATAGAGCATGTACTCCCATGGAGCACCTGCTCTATTTATCACAATGGTTTCAAAATAATTTTACAGAGGCGTCAAATGGCGTAAGTAGGACTGAATGGATCGATCTGCTAAGTTATTAAAACTCAAATTATTATGAGCAGTAATTATACAAAATGCTATATAGAAATATCACTGACCAAAATATTTTAGGTCAAACAGAACATGCCCGGGTCTCGTAGTTCCCTCGGGAACCCTTTGATCTTGTTCTACACTGTGTACAAATTTCTGATAAACTCAGTTCCAGCACAATAAAGACCAACCCTTCTCCCGCGATCTGTTTGGATCCAGATGAGACTCTAAAAAGCCTTAACTCTTACAGTGCAGGCCACGAGTCACAAATGTCCTTTGCAAACAGTGTAAACTCAGAAGAGAGAGTTCCTAGAGGAGCCCTCCCATCAGGGTCTGCACCGATGTCACGCTACACTTGTCTTTTGAAAATCCCTAAAATTTCACCATAACCTTGATCTGTTTGAAGATTGGAATAGTCCATGTGACATTTCAGAGTTGTAAATGCTGAGGAGTTTGAGCAGACATCATTTTAGTACACAGGGTTAATAGTCAAACCTGTTTTATCTTAAACATCGTTATATTAGAATACCTCGGGGTAATGCATGCAATCACCCTTTGTCTTCAGTATCCAGGTTTAAACAATTACGCATGAGTTGCTGTCATCCGATTACCTTCATAGTTATATGTTAATACTCTATTGTTTATATCATTTAACCCCTTCCCTGTTGTATATTCATAAACGAAATATTGACGTCATGAATATTAATAAGATTTTGTTTTATATAATGGCATATGAAAACAGGAAAGTTGGCTCAGGCAGAATAATGTAGAATTAGATCCATAAGCAAATAGGACAGACCCTGATCAGTCGGATCCTATGGAAGCCGTCTGATCTGGGTTTTCTCTGCTGTTTGCAGATGCGAAAAAATGTTCTTAAATAAGGAAAAGGAAAGGGTTAAATTATCATTATATATGAACACGTTTCACATATATGGATGTAATCCTTTTTTTATTGCAGTACACAGGTTGAACTCTTTCGATGTCAATGTCGCCATACTGTTTGTTACTATAGTAAAAGTACAAAAATGAGTCATGCAGGAAACACCACATACAGAACAAACACTCGCCCGAACAGCAACACAAGGAAACAGCAAATGTACATAGGTAGAAAAAACAACAAGAGACACACAAAGACAAAACAAACATACAATAGGAGGAAGATGGAAGTACCGCCTTGGAACGGTCAGTGACAAAAGTCACCGGGGGTTTAAACCGGTTTATGGGCTAAAAAGGTTGTTATTACGGAAACTGGAAATAATTAAACAACACGAACAGTGTAGCTGATGACAAATATTGCCAACGCCACTATTTGCAGATGCTAATTAACCAAATTGTTGCTTTTAAAACACTCGCACGAATGGCCTTTATGCTGGTACCTTCGTAGTTCAATAAAATATAACAATGGAATCTGACGTACATAATGCTTTGAAAATAGTCTGCTTTTGGCTCTTTAAGGTCGGTGGTAGCTTAATATAGGTAATCAGAACACCCCGGGAGTTTTCTATTGTATCTGTGTCCGGCGTTTAGCAAGCACATTTTGCACCAGGTAGGTTTCGTCTGCATATAATACTGCTACCTGGTTTTTCAGAATGAGTTTTCTTCAAATGTCTTCTGTCAACAGTAATGCTCTTGATGAGACTCCGGGTCACACCGCCTGCCATCTAGGGAACAATAATTGCATAGGTAATCATGCATTCACCATTGGCAGCAAACCCGATGAAATTCGCTGGTGAAAGAGCAAATTCACCAATAACTGATAATTCAGTGGTCATCTAAAGCATGTTTTATAACATGAAATCGTGTCTTGCAAAGACGAACTAATTTTAACACATACAACATTCTTGGTGTTTTCCAAAACCACTTTAAATATCACCTGACTACAATGCAATACGTATGTTATCACGTCAGACCACTATATTATTGAGCATTTAGATTCTAGACAATGCATCATTATTAGAGCACTCGTAACGGATCACATTTGTAACAGATATTTTACTAATGTGATCACATTCGCAACAGGTAAACTGTGTTACAAATGTGAGTGTATGACATGGGGGTTGACATTAGAATCACATATGCAACAGGTTGAGTTCCCGAATGACAATGTTCAATTATGAAATAGTAATAGGATTATCATTGTATATGTTGCTATATTTCCTTGAGGGTCATGTCTCAATTTTTCACAACCTAACAGCACATTTTAAAGATATAATGTACATGCTTGTACCTGTAATATGTTTTAGAATACCTGCCTAAAATATATTAAAGAGTTTCCATTATTCATAGAACGTGTCGTATACGTGTACATGCACCTAGGCAATGCTGTTAATGTGTGCCTGTGATTAAATAAATATTACTTCTTTGTTCCTTTATTTGCGTTTAATTGAGTAATTAATACTCTATGCCAATTTTTTCTAGCGACTATAAATCTAATGATATACCTTAAGGAAAGAAACCCTAATTCATTTATTTTGTTAATATTTAGTTTGTTGTTAAAATTTGAACACTGTTTCATTTTTGTGCGATTAGAGATGATGCACATGCACGTTTCAGCTTCCCTTTCTGTATGAAATTTGACGTGTTACAAATGTGATTGTATGTCACATCGAAAATCGGCATCGGCCACATTACTCACAAAATTTGTTATATATGTGCTCAATTTCCGGATCACATCTGTAAGACGTGTTACGAATGTGATCACATTCGTAACAAATGTTACGAATGTTATTTGTTACGAATGTGGTCTAACAGAGCACATTATTTGTCAGACATAAATAATTCTTTCACATGATTTATTTACTTTTAATGCAATGAACACGTTGATATTAAGATGTACACCGTTTTCATCGTTCTACAGTAGAACCCGTCTAGGCGGTTATTCATTTAATGAACACAGGAATCTTAAAAAGCAATTGGTTACTTAATGCAGGGCAAAATTAATTGAGACATCATTAGTATAGACCTGTATTAAATACAACCTGCCTTAAAGACCCATGATATGACACTTTTGAATGACCGTTTAATACAGGTTCTACTATGTATAGTGTGTACATTATTAGTTATACAGATCATTGGCGGGGTATCTGACTTTTTGTTTCCTGCTGAGAAAAATCATGTTGCCCGAGCCGTTAGGCGAGGGCTACATGTATTTTCCTCAGCAGGAAATAAAAAGTCAGATATCCCGCCAATGATCTGTATAACGATTTTATTATACTGCAAAGTTTAATATTTGTAGCAGTTAATTAGCGTTGTTAATGAATGCGTCGTTTTGCTTCCCCTCAGGGGCCTCTTACTGTAAGGTAAAGGCTTATATACCGGTATCACTCTGCAACCCTAGTTCATCGTTTATAATAACCAGTTCATTATATTTGTGGATAGAAAGGGATCTTCCAAGTGCATTAGTTTATCAAATGATTGAAAGAATCAGACGTTAGTGAAACAGTCAGCAGATCAGCGGTTAAGCAGACACTATTTAACGTAATTGAGGGAATTTTGGCGCAATGCCGACGTCATTTGGATGACGTCAAAATGACGGTTTTATAATATTCAAACAATAGGCGTTGGAAGGAGCGGCTATACTGCAATTTACAGGTACGTGCAGGTGCATGTACATAAATAAAATCTGAATCGAATTGGGTGTGGATTATCTTTGTAAAAGCGGGGTTTGGGAGCTAATCGGTACATACACAAGCACTTTGACAACATTTGCAGCATCAAAGCAGAATAAGACCTTCGCCACATATAGGGTTCATTTACATTGTTATGCAACAACTATAGCAAAAATGTTTCTAAATGGATAATTTTTCCCGCCCCAAGCTCTTGTTATTTCGTTTGAGAGCGGTTGTTTGAATCGAATCGACGAAGTGAAGCTGGTCGGCCATTTTTATTTTGTTATATCAAGGAAGCGAGGCCCTCGGCGGGAAAAATTCCATTGTTGCTCATGACTCCGTATATACATCAGAATTTAGAGGGATACACGGCTTTTATACATGGCTAACTGACCAATCAAATTCGAGGATTTTACTTTGCGTTATAATAATCATGGATATACTGTAAAACCCCTCCAGATACAATCATTAATAAAGAATGGGTAATATCGTTTTAGGCAGGTGGCTGCTTAATACATGGTGTAAGTAATACAGAACGCCCCTTCGTTTTCAAAACGTTTTGTTACGTTCTGTATAAAACTCATATTTATACTTATCCAGCTATTCGCGACCTTACTTGCATTTGCCAACCTATTGGATCCAGATATGATCCCGAGTAGCTAGGCGTCTCCTCAGAATCCGGACAGTTTGACACGTGGTCAATACTTAAACCCATTCCTTCTTAGACTATATTTAGCTATCTTTAGACCCAACCTCTTTGGACTAATCTACCGAAAATGAGCATAAATTTTAGAAAAGAAGAATTCTAGAATTGCGTAGTTTTGAAACCATTACGTTAAATAGAGCATTTGCTCCTATGGAGCAAATGCTCTATTTATCACAATGGTTTCAAATTATGACTTTTACAAAGGCGCCAAAATTCGTCACTAGGAGTGATTGTGTTAAAACAACTTAATCGAATCGGAAGAATACCAAATCTCACAAGGTCCAGATTGGAGCAGACGTTTAGCTCTTGTTACAATAGAAAGGGCAACTAAACGTCAAATGTGTTCGCCTGTTATTGTATTAACAACACTCTTTGTACGAGGGATATCCTGTTCGACAAAATGTCGTAGTGTCTGTCTTATTCGCTCTAGTGGGTTTGGACACAGTATCTAATATACGGATACAGTTGTGATACTGTTTGCAAATAGTTGTGATCCAGATCAGACACCAGTAACTCGGTATTTCGTCTGAATTCAGTTTGTTTGATACCCTGATCATGATGTGAAATAAAAGTAATTTATATTTACAGTATTGGTGCGAACGAAAACATTTGCTGACGTTAACAGTTATTGGTGCTTAAGGTAATTACATTATACTAGTACGAATCTTGAAAGAATATATTGTTCGTATGTAATAGACTCGCTGTGTATAAAGAATGACCTAATGTTGGAATCGCATGACAGGTTACGTTTGGGATCAAGCTCAATTAAATATATTCAATTGATTGGTTGTGAAGTTACTGAGTTCAGTATAACATGATCCAGCAAACATGAGTTTACTTTCAGAAACTCTACACAAGACTTTCTGTACATTTTAACACATTGCCTGTTCAATATCGATGTAAGACTTAATGACATCATGAAACATTTTATAAGCTGAATATTTATAATGTAAAATATTCCATTGATTTCTGTTGTGACTAAAACTATAGAATCAGGTCATGTCAGACGACTCATATAGCAGCAATCTGATCTGGATCAAAGGCGTGGGAACACGTGTATTGGAAGGAAAGTGTTGCTCGACCTGACGGATATTCATGTAAGAAATAATGACTACATTTTTATATTTTTTGCTGATATCATATACTGGTATTTAGAACGATTTACCATGGTAGAAACAAACTGGAGTTGGACTAAAGCTGTCTGATATGGATCTACTCTTTGAAATTGTGAAAGATAATCTCATATCAGTTACCTAGATAATGCGATATGCTGTGTCACGTAGCTTGTAAAATGTCTCAGACTGTCCTGTTGTTAACAGGATAATAATTATTATAGATGTAGAGTTTACTTTATCATGTTGTCACTATCATGTTGTCACGTAATTAAATGCATTAAAACGACATTGTTAGATAATGTCCACCGTGACTTACCTCCGAGCAAACTAAACATATCAAACATATCGATAGGGCCATACCAACAGAGTAGACTAAAATCAGACAGTTCTTGTATGTGATGTCGGATCAGGCGCTGCTCTGTTGGCTTGTGAAATGTTATTCACTTGAGTCTATCATTTCCACCATGTATAGGTTAGACCATGGTTGAGCGCGACTAAACGATATAGTTCGAGAGGTTTGAGCGCGACTAAACGATATAGGTTGAGGGGGCTATCGTTTAGTCGCGCTCAACCATTGGATGACCTATTTAGCACCGGTTTAGGCTCGAGGAAAATCACGAAATAAACGTCATCGAACGCGCGCTGATTTTCCCACCTTTCTCTTCGCGCAAGATTGAAAATAATTTTGCCTGAATCCATTACTATTTTGGAAAAAGGAGGAAAACAGAATGATGAAGCTGGGAATTTTAGGCAATATATTAAAACTGTGTTTAATTAAATATTCAATAATATTTTTTTTCAATATGTTGCAAATGAAATAAAAGTTGCTGTTGAATTTTGAATTAATTAAGCGCTCTAGATCTAGTTCTTTTTTGCAGTCAAATTTTGTTTAATTTGTGGATAAAGATTGTTCAACTTTTACTCATTCAAATTGAAAATTTGTGTAATTGCTTTTCTCAATGTCCTCAACAAACTTGATTATTCATTGTTTACGGTAAAATTGATGTAGAATTAGACCAATAAATGAATACACTGTATGGTGCCGCTTTTTAAAGGCAACATGTTTGCTTGAATGCGGGATAAAAGTAATACAGAAAGCTCAAAATAGAAGTTTTCTGCATAACTTTAGTACTGCATTACCTGTATATAAAACTGCAAATTCATTTCCCTTTAACTTGTCGTTTTACTTCAGTTTTACTGTAGTTCAGTGTAACCAGCTGATCAAGGCTACCATGCATTGGAAGAAATATCACGTAGGGTGTGACGTCAAAATTCCATTATGGTGATTGGTCGACAGGAACCATTGACTAAATAAACAGTTTGTTAGTTAGTCCATGTTTTATTTTTAAAAAAGCGTCGAACTAAACGATATAGTCGACACTTGTTGAGGCATCTGATTGGCCGAGAGCTCCAAGTAATGTGCTAAGCTCAACTATACACTTGTACATATTATATTGTCATTTTAAGTTTAAGCTGATCAGTAGTTATACAGTCACTACTATCCCGTTCCCTCTCGGAAATTTCAGAGACGCTTTTCCGTGTCTCCCACCCGCACCTCCTCTCTACAAAGGGGTTAAAATGGGTACCTGTGAGGGTCACTAGCCGGTACTGGGGCTGCATGATTGCGACATATGTTAGCACTATGCCCACTATTGTAGGCGAATGACTCAATGACCAGGGGAGTAAATGTACAGTCGGCTGAGCGGTCATTCGGACTGAAAGTAGACTATAACTAGGTACTTTACTTTTTTATTCTATAAATATTCATGAGAATTAAGGTGTTAGATGGGTATCTCTTCTACTGTATTTGCATACCACCTGTTCGATCTCTATATAATGAAATAAAACTGCATACTTGTTTCTCTCTCTGTTTTCTACAAACACTACTTACAATTTGATACATCATTTTAAGTCTTAAACACACTCTAGAAATATATACTTAATCGTAGATACGATGTAATGACTAGAGTCAGATGTATATTACCATATGCCGCTATTCATAACCTAACTCGTATTTGCAAACAGCTTGGAACCGGATGAGAATCCGAGGAAATTGGTATCTCAGGCAAGGTCCAAGCTTTTTGTCTCTCAATCAAAAGCTTGATAGAATAGTCAGTGGTAATATCTGCATCTGATCTTATTTGCAACCTTAATAGCATTTTCTAAACGAGAAGTGATTGCACAGCATGTTACAAAATAGAATAATCATATGTGACTTGTCTATCATATGTCAAAAGACGGTAATAAAGATATTTCAGGTCTGATACTTGAAGACATTGGACAACTATAGAAACAGTATAACTGCTTATTAAATATTGCTTACACGTCAATTATTTATTTTTGGTTCTTCTATTTCTATATGATTGGAAAATAATAGAATAATGACATGGAAATGCGTGTGCAGTCATAAATACAACAATACATTAAACCAGTCGGTTTCTTAAGGTAGGGATTATTAAAAAAGTAATTATAAAATACACGATTCACAATACAAAAAAAATGAACACTGATTACAAAACATGTGTTAGATGGTTAGAACGTTGGACATTAATTACAAAGCATGTGTTGGATGGTAAAAACATTGGACACTGATTACAAATCATGTGTTGGATGGTTAGAAAATTTAATACTGGTTACAAACCATGTGTTTGATGGTTATAACATTGAACACCGATTACAAACCATGTGCTGGACGGTTAGAACATGGAACACTGGTTACAAAGCATGCACTGGACGGTTAGAACATTGAACACTGATTACAAAACATTGGTGGATGTTAGAACATTGAACACTGAATACAAAGCATGTGCTTGATGATAATAAACATTGAACGCTGATTACAAACCATGTGTTGGATAGTTAGAAAATTGAACACATGTTTCAAATCATGTGCTTGGTTGTTAGAACATTGAACACTATTTACAAAGCATGTGTTTGATGAATAGAACATTGAACACTAATAACAAGCCTTATTATAACGCAAAGTAAAATCCTCGATTTTGATTGGTCAGTTAGCCATGTATAAAAGCCGTGTATCCCTCTAAATTCTAATGTATATACGGAGTCATGAGCAACAATGGAATTTCCCCCGCCGAGGGCCTCGCTCCCTTGATATAACAAAATAAAAATGGCCGACCAGCTTCACTTCGTCGATTCGATTCAAACAACCGTTCTCAAACGAAATATACAGAGTTTGGGGCGGAAAAAAGTTATCCATTTAGAAACATTTTTGTTATAGTTGTTGTATAACAATGTAAATGAACCCTATATGTGGCGAAGGTCTTATTCTGCTTTGATGCTGCAAATGTTGTCAAAGTGCTTGTGCACGTACTGATTAGCCCCAAACCCCGCGTTTACAAAGATATTCCACACCAAATTCGATTCAGATTTTATTTATGTACATGCACAGTACACGTACCTGTAAATTGCAGTATTATATAGCCGCTCCTTCCAACGCCCTTTGTTTGAATATTATAAAACCGTCATTTTGACGTCATCCAAATTGACGTCGGAACTGCGCCAAAATTCCTTCAATTAAGTTAAATAGTGTCTGCTTAACCGCTGATCTGCTGAAAGTTTTACTAACCTCTGATTCTTTCAATCCTTTGATAAACTAATGCACTTGGAAGATCCCTTTCTATCCATAAATATAATGAACTGGTTATTATACACGATGAACTAGGGTTGCAGAGTGATATATACTAGTAAGCCCTTACCTTACAGTAAGAGGCCCCTGAGGGGAAGCAAAACGACGCCTAAATTAACAACGCTAATTAACTGCTACAAATATTAAACTTTGCAGTATAATAAAATCGTTATACAGATCATTGGCGGGATATCTGACTTTTTATTTCCTGCTGAGGAAAATACATGTAGCCCTCGCCTAACGGCTCGGGCAACATGAATTTCCTCAGCAGGAAACAAAAAGTCAGATACCCCGCCAATGATCTGTATAACTAATAATATGTTAGATGGTTATAATATTGAACACTTATCACAAAGCATTGGTTGGAGAGTTAGAACAGTGAACACTGATTACAAAGCATGGGTTGGATAGTTAAAGCATTAAACACTGATTATAAAGCATGGGTTGGATAGTTAAAGCATTAAACACTGATTATAAGGCATGGGTTGGATGGTTAAAACATTCAATACTGATCACAAAACATGGGCCTATATGATTAGAACATTGAACACTAATCACAAACAATGTATTGAATGGTCAGAACATTGAACACTGATCAAAAAGCTTGGGTTGAATGGTTAGAACATTAAACACTTATCACAACCAATGTGTTG
Source organism: Azorinus chamasolen (assembly GCA_963576725.1). NCBI lineage: Eukaryota > Metazoa > Mollusca > Bivalvia > Cardiida > Solecurtidae > Azorinus > Azorinus chamasolen. The sequence goes on from OY755242.1 coordinate 6,098,564, forward strand.
GATGATTAGAACATTGAACACTGATTACAAAGCATGGGTTGGATGGTTCACACGATACAAGTTACAGTGTACAGTGAAAACATGATTACTGCATGTTGTTAAGACACTAACTCCTCTTCACATTATAATTGTATTGCAAATTAACCCTTAACTTGCTACGAAAATGACGTCTCCTCAAACTCTGACCTGCTACAGTTCTTACTTACTTTCGATTCGCTCCAACTTCTGAGAAACTATTAAGATATATAGCGTCAAACAGCGTGGATCATGATGAGACGCCGAGTAACTCGACGTCTCATCTTGATCCAAGCTGTTTGCCAATATCACTTAGTTCGCGCTAGGCAGACAAAGGATTAAGACTTTCCTAAAAGGAAGGCAAGTACAGAAATTATTCAACATGATTCACTTGTATGAGTGCAACAGAAACCGTGCAAAATGTTCGAACAATGGCACCACCAACGATATATACTTATTGACGTGTGTAAACAGTTTAGCTCCAGATGAAACCAGCGTCTCGTCAGGCGTCAAAATATTGACGCTCTGGTCACACTTTTCTTAAAGAAATGGACGATTTATGATTATATTTATATCAATGATACCAATATTGAACATGATCATGTTCAATGTTTAACAGATCTGGTCCAGACGAGAAACCGAGTAACTCGACGTATTATCGGGTTGGTTCCAAGCTGTCTGACTCTCGGTTAATTGTTTAACAAAAGTTCGGTTAGGAATTTGCTCAAAATTGCACCTGATCCAATTCTGAGCAGACAGCAGCTTTGCACAGCAGGCTATGGGTAAAGGGCTTTGTCGGCCTTTTTTGCAAACAGCTGAACCAAGATGAGAGGTCGAGCAACTCGGCGTCTCATCAAGATCCAAGCTGTTTGAAACTAGGTCAATGGTTGATCAAAATCTTAATCGAGTAAACAATTCAGCCGATCAGAGTTTGATAAGACCTCATTTTGTTCACGAGCTAAGGGTAAACGGCCCATTATAAAGTACGCTTCATTTTATTCATAAATTTAACCCTTTCCTTGTTTCATTTTCAGTCCAAATTTGACAAAATAGTTATAATGAAATATGGAAAGTGGAACATTGTAGCCATCTTAGAAAGTAAAGAAAGAGAAATATCAAATTCCATTATCAAACAGAGCAGACCCTGATCAGACGGCTCATACGAGGGATATTCCATTAATGATGTCAGTGTACAATTAGTTCGTGCCAAGCGGGCTTTACCTGATAAAAATCACCGCGTGTAGATCGAGTGATCCCTCAAGTGTAACACATGCGAATGTCGCGTTTATAACTTCACTGACCTTGCTACAGTAAGCATTTAAATATATCGTTTTCATTACACTGCATACATCATGACTGAGAAAAGAGCACACAACGTGCTTGAAATTAGGGCCTATATAAAAGGTAGGTCGCAGCTTGGCATAAAGCCTTTAGATATTCACCGTGAGGTGTGCGATATCTATGGGGATGATCAAATGTCTTATAGGACTATTTGCAGGTGGGTGGCTAAATTTAGGAGTGGGCTGCAGCAACTTGACAATACTGCTCGCCTTGACAAACCTGCAACAACAAAATATAGATAACATACGCAAAATACTCCATACCGATGCAAGATTCACCGTTAGACAACTAGCTAGGTTGACCAACTTGCCGTTAGCACGTGTTGATGGAATTCTGAAAAAGCATTTACAACTTAGAAAAATAAATGCAAGATGGATATCCCATTTGTTGATGGACGAGAAAAAGCGGAACTGTGTTAGAAACGCCGAAAGTCTTCTGCAAACGTACCCGAGCAATAACAAAAAGGCTTTCGACAACTAAGTCACTGGAGATGAGACCTGGGTATACCATTTTGAGCCCAGGCGAAAGTGTTCAAATCGAATTCGGGCCAACAAAAATGCATGACATCCGTGTATTGACAAACGAACACGGACGATCAAGAAAGTTTTGTATGTCATTTTCTTTGACAATAAGGGTCCAGTCTTGCAAATTCCTGTGCCAAAAGGTAGACCTGTGACAGCTTCGTTCTACTAAAACGTTGTACTGAGGAAACTAAAACTAAAAAATGTTACACCAGCCGCCGCCCCAAAACAGGCATTTGGCATCTCACAAAGCACGCATTGTGGCCGAGTTTTGGGGAGTCTTAGAAGGTTAAGTCCTCCCATATCCTCCATATTCTCTAGACCTCGCTCCCTGCGACTTCTAACCTTTTCCAAAACTGACAACATATCTGTCTGGAAAGAGATACAATTCCAGAACTGCTCTTGGATCTGATGTACATCAGTATATAATGGGTATTCCTCTTGAAGACTACGAGAAGTACTTCAAAAAGTGGTTTAGTCGTCTGAAACGGGGTATTCAGGTATAGGGAGAGTACTCTGAAGGGCTAAGTTATAAAACATAAAAGATAACACCCAAAGTAAAGGAGAATAATAGAATCAAGCATGGGTTTTGTTAAAGACGGGGGTTTCTATACCCGAGGTTGGTCTGTTCCAGTCGGAAACGAGCTTTAGCGAGTTTCCGATAGGAACAGACCAACCAAGGGTATAGAACCCCCGGCTTTAACAAAACCCATGCTTGCTTATATTTCTCGCTGATATACGCCCTAAAACAAAGTAAATTAACAAATTTTGTGAAGTACTACTTTACATTGCGTAATACAACTTCCATATCTAATAGCAAAAGACTGCAGCATAACTTTAGGCGTGACACCAAAATGACGTTATTTGTTATGACAACCACAAACGTTACGTTTTGGCGTAAAATATAAATGACTGAGTGACTACAAAACAACGTATTCGGTTAATTAAATAGGCTTTTAAAGTGTATATATGATTAAAAGAATTTCATATTCGTGCTAATTACTTATATTAATTTCAATTCATAAGGCTGTTGCCTATAGAAATGTTGGTATAATTATGTAAGGATTCCTTCCCTTGTATTGATTTTACCCAATCGCGCGTATGAATACACTAGTCACGGGGTGTTCCAGATAAGGATTTCTAGTACGGTTATTTTTAGTAACTCAGCTTATCTAGCACGGCTGAGAAGCGAGAAACAATGTTGATAACATTATGTTTGGAACACCCCTCGTATAGGAGCCGTCTGGTATGGGTCTACTTTGTCTTCAAATGCGTGAAAAGCGATACTATGAAGGGTAAACAGGTTTATTGAAACAATGAATTCGTTTACAGCAGTCTTTCATACCGCATGAAATACACGCTTAGATACGAAATACAGATATGTCTGCATGCACGCTGTGACTGTCTTACGTCGCCATGGTAATAATAATCCATAATGTGATGAGTATTTTTGGTGATGATTTTGATTGATGGTGACATTGCTAAATTAAATGTAATTGATGATAACAGGTGGTTTTGATTGGCGATGTTTTCAATGATGATATTCGTGAAAATACCACTACTATGAGTTCAGTGTACAGTGCTCCCTCTCTACAACGACACCCTTTGGGATACGAAGATTGTATGTGTTGTTCAGAGGGAGTTGTTATAGGGAGGGAAATCAAACATGTTTGCAGATCCCCAGATAAGGTGTATTTTGAGAACTAAAACCGTTATGCCTCAATCAAACCCTATGTTGTGACCACAAAGTGACGATTCTAAAGAGTGGTCACAACATAGGGTTTGATGGAGGCACAAAGAAAATACGATGGAAAAAAGTTGTGTCTGGAGCCTTGTTGTTTTGGAAACAGTGACATGCGTTGTTGTAAGGAGGGACTCGTTATTTAGAGGGCCGTTGTAGGGAGGGAGCACTGTATTTCTTACCAGGGGAATAACAGAGGTTTCCATACATTTGTAGAAGGTATAAGTTTAATAAAACAATGAACTTTTTACTAAAAAGATATTTCAATTTAACCATTATTTGAATGTGATACACATAATAATGCATGAAAATTGGCATAATGTCGGGTTGTTGGGTTTGAACTCCATTGGACGGGCTGGAGCAGGTGTTATGGTACAAAAGCGAAGTCATGGTTTCAGACATAAATTCCTTCGAAATTATTGACTCCCTCGAAATATATAATTCTACATTATTATAAAATATCGACAGGATTAATCCAGTTCGTCGACATATAAATAGCCACATTCATGTGAGTAAATTAAAAACTACACTTATAATGAGTCACCTTTCAAATCGTGTTCAATATAAAAACAAGTGATAATTATACAGAGGTCCGGATAAGGTGTGCACATTAAAATATTTTCAAGAACATTTTTTTTTATTTCAAGACAAACCCTACGTCGTGACCACTCTTTAGAATTTCGTCTAGAAATAATTGTCAAGCAACAAGGTTGATGGAGACATGAAGGCTGCATGATTTGAAGACTTCGAGACGAGTCCAAATAATGGTCACAACATAAGGTTTGGTGGAGAAATGACGACTGTAGTTATTTAATAGTTTGAATCAGAGTGGTCCCAGCATAGGGTTTAGTGGAGAAATGACGCTTGTGGTATTGCAATACTTCGGGACGAGTCTAAAGAATGGTCACACAATAGGGTTTAGTGGAGAAATCATTAGTAGTATTTTTGATACATCGAGTCTAGACTACAAAGTAGTCACAGTATAGGGTTTAGTGTAGAAGGTGACGATTGTAGTATTTTAATACCGCGAATAGCGTCTACAGAGTAGTAAAACATAGGGTGTAGTGGAAACGTGACGATTGTAGTATTCTAATAGTGAGAGTCGAGTCTAAAGAGTAGTCTAATATAAGGTTTAGTGGAGAAATAATAATTGTAGTATTTTGATACTTCGAGTCGAGTCTAAAGGGTACTCCCACATAGTGTTTGGTGGAGAAATGACGACTGCAGGATTTGAATACTCATCTTAATTTATTTCTCCGATAAGGTATTGGATTAGTTTTTGTTTTCTGTTGACATGAAAATTAAGGCATTTGAATGCCAGCTAGTGGCTTGAACTAGCTGTCAAGAGAGTTAGTCTGAGCGGAAGGAATTTTTATCATTGTGTAAACACCTGCAGGCTGTGGTCCATTCTTACAATGCAAATAAAACGGAAATATGTAAGTTCTGTTTGTTTGTAGGAAATAACAGACGGTTGCGATTATGCTTCGTTTTATTAACTATGGTAACCAATACGAGAATTGACTGCGAAACCGTTGTAAACTCAATCTATGGGGAGAAACAGAAATGCTATTTGCAATCAATATGGGATTCATTTGAGACACCGAATAACGTGATATCTCATCAGGATCCAAACCAGTTGACACATTGATCGTACTTCTGGAAGAATGCAAGAATAAAAGAAGAGGATCGTTTTGCAAATATTTAAATAGTTGAATTTAAAGACTTAGTTACAACAGTTTTGCGCTGAACCATTCAATATTGCTTACCATAACACGCTATATGCAACAAGACTGACATTTGCAAACAGCTGTATTACCCAACGTATTTGACACTTAGCAAATGCTTTTTGGAATCGAAAGATAACAAAGGTTCGAGTCATCCGAATTCTGAATTATTTATTCAAAGTACAAAAATGAGTCATGCAGGAAACACCACATACAGAATAAACATTCGCCCGAACAGCAACACAAGGAAACAGCAAATGTACATAACTATAAAACATCAAGAGACGCACAAAGACAAAACAAACATACAATAGGGGGAAGATGGAAGTACCGCCTTGGAACGGTCAGTGACAAAAGTCACGGGGGGGGGGGGGTAAACCGGTTTATGGGCGCCCAACCTCACACTTATTCCATCCCCACCCTAAAAGACAAACAGTGTAAATAAACGTATCCCCTCTCCGACTAATCTACAACAACAACCGTGATGACAAATACAGTGGTAAAGTGCATGTATAACGAAAACATTTAAGTGAACAAACTCTATCCACCTATTGCTAGTGTACTCAATGATTGAGCTGCAAACAGAGTAACTGTAGAAAAGTAATAAAGTGTACGACAAAAACGAAATAGTACAGATATCCGACGTTCTCCTTCCGTTTCTGGATTTAAGAGGTCGCCTTCATAGAGTACTAAACCTTTCTTGTCGGCGTACATGCAAAGAGGTCAGCGTGATTGCCAACTGTAAAAGGGTTGACAATCAAACATGCAGTATGTTGTAGTACTACGGGATCATATCCCTTTATAATGAATTTTTAACATATTTGATGAACAAAGTGAGAAAATGGGTATGTCCAATAATTTTACGAAGTTTGTAAATCACATCACCATAAAATTCAGGATGTGAAATACCGTGTCGCAGAAGCGCCTTGAGATTACATTGGTACTTGCCAATAAGCGAGAGATTTCGATAGTAAAATTTAGAGAAAGTTTTTCTTAGTTTATGGTATCTATATCTTTCCTTAAGCAGTTTTTCAGTTAAAATGAGATTTCGACTGTTATAATCGTCAATAGATGAACAAGCTCTAGCAAAACGAATACGTTGAGATATATAAACCCCGTAAGATGAAGCATGGGGAACACCCCCCGTCAAGATGAGGAAAATTTACAATATTAAAATCAAAATCATTTCTTTTGTCATATATTTTAGAAGAAATCATTCCATTATCAATTTTAAGGTCTAGATCAAGAAACGCTGCATAGTTGTCGGACGGGTTAGGTTTATTCAATTTGAGTTATTTAGGATAAATTGTAGGAATCAGAGCATCAAAGAAAGGGTTTATAATCTTCACAACAGCAGGTGTTAAGTGCTTGTGTGGCGGCCGTAAAACGTCGCCCCGTACTTCATTCTCAGTGTTGTTTTACCTTCTGGTCCTTCGAGATCATGAATTTCAGTACTTCTTGTTCTGGAAATTGAATACCGCTAAGCCGGTGCTAGGGGGCGTGAGCAGTGTTGCACTTTCAATTACTGTTCATGAACAGACTCAATAAAACCGAGTCTGCAATTTTCTCTTTTTGTGTTGCAATTTATGCTCTCGTTGGATCACCTCCTTTCAAAATTTATTATCTAAGTTAAAAATATCATCCAAATACCGACACATTTCATTGAAGGCTTTTATAACACCTTCTTGTGATTGAGGATTCAAACGCAACATGAAATCTCTCTCATAGCAGTACAAAACAAATCTACGACAAGTGGTGCACAATTCGTACCCATAGGAATACCAATTACCTGACAGTATATAGCATTCCCATAACGTACAAATATGTTATCCAAAAGAAAGGTTAATTATTCGCAAACTTATTATCACAACAGTGTTGCTTGTGCCGTGTGGTGGCCGTAAAAAGTCTCCCCGTACACGTAATCGATGTTGTTATCATTCTCTTGCAAAGGATATGCAAGTAACATACACAACTCTCATTCGCCTCTTACATCATCATAAGTATGTCATGCACCTCGTGGTAGGTGTTGTGTTCACCAACAATTTGATGCACTTGGTAGCTACACTAATGTAATTGGCGTGTTGATGAACACAATTCAGGTGCCCCTCTATCACTTTCCAATATGAATAAAGTTAAAATACCTCGAATAGAACTAAAAGCTTTAAATATGCAATCTGTGTCGTCTGTACAAGTACCCAGAAATATTTCTAATTTCTCTTCCCTTCAACCTTTTGTTCGTTTAAAACAACTTAATCTTCAGTCGGCATCATCTTTTCACATACCATCTCTTTCTATTAATAAATGTTTTTTCAATGGACCAAGAGTTGTACTTTCACCTTTAAAATCTGTTATCCAAAATGTTTCTTCTATTCGTAAACGGTCCTTATGCAGGCGACACAGAGTGTATCCAATTATCCAAAAGTGCTTTGCTAAGAGGTGCATATGTTGTAGTAACATTTCTTGTAATTCCACTATAAAATCTACAGTTAATGGTAGAACATTTAATGTCAAGATAAACTCAGACGTTGATTGTACTACTACTAACGTTATTTATGTTTTAACTTGAAACGCGCCTAGTTGCGGTATACAGTACGTAGGACAAACAGGACGTGCTTTGAAAACTCGATTTCGTGAGCATGCATATCAGTGTCGAAATCGTAAACTAAACAATTTTTTATACCAACACTTTCGGAAATCTGGCCATTCTTTTAAAGATGTTTTAGTACAAATTGTTGAGCATATAACATAATATGATAAGGAGGCGACTAGTAGCTTTAAATCGAAAGCTAGATTTATATCTGAATTAAATTGGATCACACCTTTTCCTTTAGGACTGAATGATAATATTTACCAGACTGGAAATATTTCAAAAGAACCAGATATAGATATTTTTTCATTTTTTTCTATTAGAAAACGCAAATCTCGATCGCACGGCATTCGCAAAAATGGTAATATTAAACGAAAATCTCGTTTGAAAATGACTCTTCTTGATCTACATACTTTACGGCTTACTTCGGGTAAACATGCCATGCTTTCTAGACTTTCCTCCTTATCTATATGTTCATTAAAAGAAATTGACGAGCAAGCCGATAAAATTATTTTTCGATCAGATCCTCTCATAGGAACGGCTAGTTTGATACAAAGCTTTACTCTACATGTTCTCAGACCGCACATCGACAAATTATCTGAACACCAAAGATTCTTCTTGAAAATTCCTTTTATTAATAAAGGTATTGATTTTATTGACCTCCAAAGTATTTTTAGAGACAAAAATGTAATTGACACTATTCCTAAATACTTTAAAAATACAGAACCACCTATCATCTGCTACAAATATAACAAACCCATCAGAAATACAATTTTCAACTATAATAAAATTGTGGCCGACCTTAATATTAATGATAATATTCCTGATAATTGAGATTGCGCCACCTCAAAATTTTGCTATTCTCCGGCTGGTCATGTGATTACTGGTAATTTTGAGATAATTAAAGATAAACGTCTACGATCTCTTTTGAATAAAGGTCCCAAATATAGAATACCATCCTTGATAGATTTTAACTCTTGTCGAGTTCAGATTGCGGAGGCTTTACAAAATTTTAGTATTAAATGGTGTCGAAGAGAACATGTTGAGTCTAATGCCCTTTCTTGTTGGAAAAAACTAATTTTTGATATAATTGATAAACGCATTTCCTTTTACAGCTCTAATAAACACCTTCTTCCACCTAAACCTAGAACTTCATTTAGACATCTTAAAAAGGGTTTACAGGATTTTCATTCAAAATACGTTTTTGTTCCTGCTGATAAGGCATCAAATAATGTGATTATTATTTGACGATTACATTATTTCGATGTCTTGAAGCAGGAAATTATTAATACCAAGTCATACATTTCAGTTACCACTGACGAAAAGACCATCATTTCAGACCATGTCAAAAAGTTTGAACAATTTGGAACCGATATTAAAATTACACAACATAAACTTCCTATGTATTGGTTACCAAAACTACATAAAAAACCATATAAAGCGCATTTCATTGCAAATTCTAGTTCATGTACAACTACTAAATTGTCTATACGTTTGACTTCTTGTTTAACGAAGGTAAAGGAACATGTAAAATTTTACTGTGATAAGACCTATGAAAATTCTGGAATAAATCTCTTCTGGTCTATTAAGAACTCTTCAGAAGTCTTAAACAAACTTAAGAACAAAAGGTATCTTGCATCCACTGTAAGCACGTACGATTTTTCTACTCTGTACACAACTCTTCCTCATATTTTAATTAAGGATAAGCTTACTAACTTGATCCAGAAAGTATTTGCCCGAGAAAAAACATCATTCTTGGCATGTAATGCTGAAAAAGCTTTCTTTACTGACGAGCAAATGAAATATTACACCAATTGGACTTGCTCAGAAGTTTGCGAAGCACTAACCTTTCTTTTGGATAACATATTTGTACGTTATGGGAATGCTATATACCGTCAGGTAATTGGTATTCCCATGGGTACGAATTGTGCACCACTTGTCGCAGATTTGTTTTTGTACTGCTATTAGAGAGATTTCATGTTGAGTTTGAATCCTCAATCACAAGAAGATGTTATAAAAGCCTTCAATGAAACTTGTCGATATTTGGATGATATTTTTAACTTAGATAACCCTTTCTTTGATGCTCTGATTCCTACAATTTAACTTGTTCGTTTTGCTAGAGCTTGTTCATCTATTGACGATTTTAACAGTCGAAATCTCATTTTAACTGAAAAACTGCTTAAACAAGGATATAGATACCATAAACTAAGAAAAACTTTCTCTAAATTTTACTATCGAAATCTCTCGCTTATTGGCAAGTACAAATGTAATCTCAAGGTACTTTTGCGACACGGTATTTCACATCCTGAATTTTATGGTGGTGTGATTTACAAACTTCGTAAAATTATTGGACATACCCATTTTCTCACTTTGTTCATCAAATATATAAAACAATTCATTAAAAAGGGATATGATCCTGTATTACTACAACATACTGCATGTTTGGTTGTGAACCCTTTTACAGTTGGCAATCACGCTGGCCTCTTTGCATGTACGCCGACAAGAAAGGTTTAGTACTCTATGAAGGCGACCTCTTAAATCCAGAAATGGAAGGAGAACGTCGGATATCTGTACTATTTCATTTTTGTCGTACACTTTATTACTTTTCTACAGTTACTCTGTTTGCAGCTCAATCATTGAGTACACTAGCGATAGGTGGATACAGTATGTTCAATTAAATGTTTTTTTGTTATACATACACTTTACCACTGTATTTGCTGTCGCAGTTGTTGTAGATTAGTCGGAGAGGGGATACGTTTATTTACACTGTTTGTCTTTTAGGATGGGGATGGAATAAGGGTGAGGTTGGGCGCCCATAAACCGGTTTAAACCCCCGGTGACTTTTGTCACTGACCGTTCCAAGGCGGTACTTCCATCTTCCTCCTATTGTATGTTTGTTTTGTCTTTGTGCGTCTCTTGTTGTTTTTTCTACCTATGTACATTTGCTGTTTCCTTGTGTTGCTGTTCGGGCGAGTGTTTGTTCTGTATGTGGTGTTTCCTGCATGACTCATTTTTGTACTTTTATGAGCACGTCCAATTAGTGTAATATTTCATCGTCATTTCTCGTCAGTAAAGAAAGCTTTTTCAGGATTACATGGCAGGAATGATGTTTTTCCCGGGCAAATACTTTCTGGATTAAGTTAGTAAGCTTATCCTTAATTAAAATATGAGGAAAAGTTGTGCACAGAGTAGAAAAATCGTACGTGCTTACAGTGGATGCAAGATACCTTTTGTTCTTAAGTTTGTTTAAGACTTCTGAAGAGTTCTTAATAGACCAAAAGAGATTTATTCCAGAATTTGTATAAGTCTTATCACAGTAGCATTTTACATGTTCCTTTACCTTCGTTAAACAAGAAGTCAAAAGTATAGACAATTTAGTAGTTGTACATGAACTAGAATTTGCAATGAAGCGCGCTTTATATGGTTTTTTATGTAGTTTTGGTAACCAATACATTGTAGGAAGTTTATGTTGTGTAATTTTAATATCGGTTCCAAGTTGTTCACACTTTTTATACGCCCACCTAATAAAGGTGGTCGTATATTGTCGTGGCCCTGTCCGTCCGTCCGTTCGTTCGTTCGTTCGTTCGTTTCGTTCGTTCGTTCGTACGTTCGTTCGTTCGTTCGTTCGTTCGTTCGTTCGTTCGTCCGTCAACATTTTGTTTGTCCGCTGTTTTCTGGGAAAACAATTTGACAGATATTAATGAAACTTCACACAAATGTTTAATGCATCAAGATCTGAAGCTGAGTTGATTCTGAGGTTCATTTGATTTTTCATTTCAGAGTTATGGCCCTTGTCCTTAAAAAATGCAAATAGTTTGTCCGCTGTTTTCTGGGAAAACTATTTGAGAGATATTAATGAAACTTCATACAAATGTTTAATGCATCAAGATCTGAAGCTGAGTCGATTCTGAGGTTCATTTGATTTTTCGTTTCAGAGTTATGGCCCTTGTCCTTAAAAAATAATGCAAATAGTTTGTCCGCTGTTTTCTGGGGAAACTATTTGACAGATATTAATGAAACTTCACAAAATTGTTCAATGCATCAAGATCTGATGCTGAGTCGATTTTGAGGTTTATTTGATTTTTCGTTTCAGAGTTATGGCCCTTTTATTAAAAAATAATGCAATTGCATATAGTTTGTCCGCTGTTTTCTGGGAAAACTATTTGACAGATATTAATGAAACTTCACACAAATGTTTAATGCATCAAGATCTGAAGCTGAGTTGATTCTGAGGTTCATTTGATTTTTCATTTCAGAGTTATGGCCCTTGTCCTTAAAAAATATGCAAATAGTTTGTCCGCAGTTTTCTAGGAAAACTATTTGAGAGATATTAATGAAACTTCACACAAATGTTTAATGCATCAAGATCTGATGCTGAGTCGACTTTGAGGTTTATTTGATTTTTAGTTTCAGAGTTATTGCCCTTTTACTTAAAAAATAATGCAAATATATGCATATAGTTTGTCCGCTGTTTTCTGGCAAAACTGTTTGACAGATATTAATGAAACTTCATACACATGTTTAATGCATCAAGACCTGAAGCTAAGTCGATTCTGAGGATCATTTGATTTGTTGTTTCGGAGTTATGGCCCTTGCACTTAAAAAAATAATGCAAATCTTTGCAAATATGAGGATGGCCATAACTTTTTCATTTGAAATGATATTTACTTCAATTTTTTTATATGGTTAAACCTTAATGTGAATTTTCACATATATTGCGGGGGTTTTGATATGTCATTTTATTCTAAAGTTATGGTCCTTGAACTTCCTGTGTTCGTTGCTTTGTTAGTCGGTCAACTTTTAGTTTGTCTGTTGTTTTCTGGGAAAACTATTAAAATGATATAAATGAAACTTAAAACAAATGTTTTAAGCAACAAAATTTGAAGCTGAGTTTATTTTGAGGTTCATTCAGTTTGTCTTTACAGAGTTATGGCCGTTGCACTGCAAAAATGAGGATTAGCTGTAACTTTTTTATTTAATAAAAATATTCACTTCATTTTTTTAAATATCTTAATATGGAAATCAAGATCTGAAGCACATATTAGAAAATGTCAGCACTTATAAGGCATGTTGAATCAGAGAAAGTTTGCAAGTGGGCGTATTATGTACCGTATGCGGTACTCTTGTTGAATGCTCTAAAACGATGGTCTTTTCGTCAGTAATAACTGAAATGTATGACTTGGTATTAATACGTTCCTGCTTTAAGACATCGATATAATGTAATCGTCAAATAATAATCACATTAGTCGATGCCTTATCAGCAGGAACAAAAACGTATTTTGAATGGAAATCCTGTAAACCCTTTTTAAGATGTCTTAAAGATATTCTAGGTTTAGGCGCAAGAAGGTGTTTATTAGAGCTATAACAGGAAATGCGTTTGTCAATTATATCAAAAATTATTTTATTTCAAAATAGAAAGAGCATTAGACTCAACATGTTCTCTTCGACACCACTTAATACTAAAATTATGTAAAGCCTCCGCAATCTGAACTCGACAAGTGTTAAAATCTATCAATGATGGTATTCTATATTTGGGACCTTTATTCAAAAGAGATCATAGACGTTTATCTTTAATTATCTCAAAATTACCAGTAATCATATGACCAGCCGGAGAATAGCAAAATTTTGAGGTGGCGCAATCTCAATTATCAGGAATATTATCATTAATATTAAGGTCGGCCACAATTTCATTATAGTTGAAAATTGTATTTCTGATAGGTTTGTTATATTTGTAGCAGATGGTAGGTGGTTCTGTATTTTTAAAGTATTTAGGAATAGTGTCAATTACATTTTTGTCTCTAAAAATACTTTGGAGGTCAATAAAATCAATACCTTTATTAATAAAAGGAATTTTCAAGAAGAATCTTTGGTGCTCAGATAATTTGTCAATGTGCGGTCTGAGAACATGTAGAGTAAAGCTTTGTATCAAACTAGCCGTTCCTATGGGAGGATCTGATCTAAAAATAATTTAATCGACTTGCACGTCAATTTCTTTTAATGACGATATTGATAAGGAGGAAAGTCTAGAAAGCATGGTATGTTTACGTAAAGTATGTAAATCAAGAATAGTCATTTTCAAACGAGATTTTCGTTTAATATTACCATTTTTGCGAATGCCATGTGATCGAGATTTGCGTTTTCTTTTAGAAAAAAAAATGAAAAAGTATCTATATCAGGTTCTTTTGAAATATTTCCAGTCTGGTAAATATTATCATTTAATCCTAAAGGAAAAGGTGTTTGCAATTTGTTGATCCAATTTAATTCAGATATAAATATTGAAAAAAAGTCAAACAGGGAGAGCCACACACGAAATGACACCGCACCAAACACCATCAAACAAGATACGGTATAGCCACAAGACAAAACATAACAGGACGCATATCAAGACGAAAAACATTAAACATGAAGCATATTAAACAACAAAATTGACCATAGGCTGAAAGCAGGAGTACCGCCTTGAAACGGTCAGTAACCAACATAAGCTACTGGGGGACTTACAACCTGATTTACGGGTACCCAACCTCGTCTTTATCCCACTTCACCAAAGTCAAAATGTAAATAAAATTCCCCCTCCAGACAACTTCACAACATGACTAACGATGTCTGCCAAAATGAAATTACTTTAAAATAAACTTTAGAGGTAAACAAGCGACGTCATCATTTAAATGACGTCATAATTTAAAAGTACGGGAAAACTATATGAAACACTTCTACACCGACATTTTATCAAAATAAATCGCAAGAAGATACAAATACTAGTGGATATTAAGTATGTACAACGTTTAAAAAGAATAAACTTGAAATCGTAGACATGTACTCGATGACTATTCAGAGGTCAGAGCAGCATTGGAGAAGTCATTTGGGATACGACAGAACTGGAAAAATACAGGTATCTAATTTCCTCCCTCCGTAAACGGGTTTAAGAGGGAATCTTCATAGAGTATTAAGTCTTTTCCGTCGGCGCACAAGCAAAGAGGAAAGCATAATGACCGACTGTAAAGGGGTCGACCACCAAGCATGTAGTGTGCTGCAATATAGAGGGGTCATATCCCTTTTTAATGAATTGTTTTATACGTTTGACAAACAAAGTATCAAAATATGTGTGTCCAATAATTTTTCGAAGCTTGTAAATGACATCACCGTAAAACTCCGGATGTGAAATACCTAACTTTAGAAAAGTACGTAAATCACAATTGTATTTGCTGATGAGTAGAACATTACGGTGGTAAAATTTTGAAAATGTTTTACGAAGTTTGTCATATCTGTAGTCACCCAGTGATAATAAAGTTACGATTGTTAAAATCATTAAAGCAGAACAAGCTCTAGCAAAACGAATAAGCTGAGAAATTTATACACCGTAACATGTAGCACAGGGAACATCCTCATCCAAATGAGGATAGTTAACTATTTTAAAATTAAAGTCATCCCTTTTGTCATAAATTCCAGAATAGATTGTTCCATTGTTTATAGATAAATTTAAATCTAAAAAGGCTGCAGATATGTCAGAAATATTTGCTTTATTAAGCTTGAGCTCTCTAGGGTAAATTGAGGTTATCATAGAATCAAAGTATGGGTTATCAATATTAAATATGTCGTCTAAATAACGTGCTGTATTGTTAAAAGCATTGATGAAATCCGCCTGTGAATCGGTTTTAAGGTTAAGCATACAATCTAGCTTTCGATTTAAAGCTACTAGTAGCATCCTTATCATATGTTATATGCTCAACAATTTGTACTAAAACATCTTTAAAAGAATGGCCAGATCTCCGAAAGTGTTGGTATAAAAAGTGTTTAGTTTACGATTTCGACACTGATATGCATGCTCACGAAATCGAGTCTTCAAAGCACGTCATGTTTGTCCTACATACTGTATACCGCAACTAGGCGCGTTTCAAGTTAAAACATAAATAACGTTAGTAGTAGTACACTCAACGTCTGAGTTTATCTTGACATTAAATGTTCTACCAGTAACAGTAGATTTTATAGTGGAATTACAAGAAATGTTACTACAACATATGCACCTCTTAGCAAAGTACTTTTGGATAATTGGATACACTCTGTGTCGCTTGTATAAGGACCGTTTACGAATAGAAGAAATATTTTGGATAACATATTTTAAAGGTGAAAGTACAACTCTTGGTCCATTGAAAAAACATTTATTAATAGAAAGAGATGGTATGTGAAAAGATGATGCCGACTGAAGATTAAGTTGTTTTAAACGAACATAAGGTTGAAGGGAAGAGAAATTAGAAATAATTCTGGGTACTTGTACAGACGACAGAGATTGCATATTTAAAGAGACAATGTGTTTTTCTCAACAGAGTATGCATTAACTTTATCGCTTTACTGTTAGTACAGTAGCGGGCATTCATTTACTGAACATAAGAGTCTTTAAACATGTAATTGCTTAATGCAGGGCGAAAGTAATGCAGAAAGCTCATATAGGAGCTTTATGTATTATTTTTAACTTGCATCAAACTACCCCCTGTCTTTCATACCCATAAATATACCTCTTTTCATGACCGCTTAAGACAGGTTCTACTGTACATGTACGTGAATTATTGCCTGAAACTAAAGACTCCAGATATACCGATATTACAAAAGAATAAACTCCAAATTTTATGAAATGTTTTCACAGATGGGGAATAATGTCTTAAAATCGAATTATGTGCCACTTGAAGAAATGATTCAACGAACACAATTTCTTTGAATCTAATAAATGGAAATTTCTAAACAATTTCTAGACATGTCTGTTTCTCATTAATGTACACACATGATATACACACCATAAGTGACGTCATGAATATTGATGCTACGGCAGAGTCTCGCTCATAAAACCACCGTATCTATTAACACAGGCGTTTTCTGCATAACTTTTGTCCTACCACCGGTTTTACAAATTCATAATTACAGTAAAATCCCTCTAATGCGACCACCAAAATGATGTATAACTCTGGGTCTTAAATGCAGGAGATTTCTGCATAACTTTCGACCTGCATTAAGCAACCACCTGCTTTTATAGACATTTTTTTTCATTCATAGAGTGGTCGCATTAGAGGAGTTTTACTGAAAACGAGTGCTCATGTTGGTGAGATTTTACTTAACTAACAAACTGCACGTTTTTTATTTGCGTTTATTACATATTCTGCAACGTGCTTTGCAAAGGTCTGTAGTTGTAGTGTGCTTTGAATATCCATAGTTAGACATCATTTGATCGCAGATTGATGCGAGCAGGCAAACTCAATTAACCAACAATAACGCATGATCATGCACTGTTTATTAGATAAATATTCAAGCAAGAAATATTGATTAAAATGTCGTTTAAAACATATTACCAAACATATCAGGCCTATATCAAACATCTCATGCTGGGCCTGTGTGAGGTATTTTCTATTGTGCGGGACACATATTGGACATCCCCTGCATGATCTCTTGGCTGGGTCTACTCTGTTTATACTTGAGGTACAGTAAAACCTCTCTAATCCGGATTTCTAGTAGAGAAGAAATTATATATTTATAGGCAGGTGGCTGCTTAATGCAGGGTGAAAGTCATGCAGAAAGCTCCTCTAGGAGCTTTCTGCATGACTTTCATCCTGCATTAAGCTGTCACCTGTCTTAAAGATTGATGTTTATACTAAATTTAACGTCCGGTTTAGAGGGGTTTTACTGTATCGGGTTTATGAAATAAAGCGTTCAGAACAAGGCGTTTTAAAATTTCAGTAACAAATTCAAAGTTAACAACTTGCGGAAAATGTTGCCCTTGTTTCTTTAAATACCATAGGAGGATCCTTAAATACAATTGTTCGCGTTACAACATGCAAGTGCATTGTGGTGAAAAACAAGTTTTACGTTTTATAAAAATGCTGTTGCCGACGACATATTTGTCATTAAACCATACTTCTCTTATCACTGGTAACCACGGGGTAACCTTTGCATGAGTTTAGAAGCGTCTGTCACGTATAATAGATCGGCGTATCATCTATATAGCAATTAATATTTCCCTGTTTAATGTTCATGTAAGGAAAAGTTACATTATGAATAGTTATTGGCTAATTTTTAAAATCGCTAATATACACATAATGTTTTGCTAAAGCAGAAACTATAGAGTCAGATCTATATTATACCATAAGTAAATAGAGAACACCCTAACCAGACGGCTCCTATTGGAGCCGTCTGATCTGGATCAAGTCTGTTTGCAAATGCATGAAAAGACGTCTGCATCAGAACAAAACAGATGCGACTTTGTTTCAGAATATTGGCAAGTTTTAAACCATTTCCTTCATGAAATGCCTTTTCACGTTTTTGCTAACAGAGACAAGACCCAGATCAGTCGACCCATGTATGGTACACTCCTTTAGCTTATGACATCATAATACATATTGACAGTTTCGGTCAATACCAACCATTCATCAAACACACGGAAAGGATACATGCCAGTTTTGCTTCCAAGGTATCTAATTTGTTTTCATAGTCGTCGATGGCAACTCTTCTTAATGATCTTGTACGCCTGCTACAGATCATCCATGGTTCTATTCATTCGTCTATCACCACACCAGTCTATCACAGTCAGTTATACTACTTCTGTCTATACGGGAAGTGGCTAATAATCCTGTTTATCTGAAAACATTAAATCTGTGTTCTTCTTATTTGGCTGGACCCAGCCTAATATAAATCAGTGACTTAGGAGATATAGCGACATTTCGTCTCATCTAGAATCACACTATTTGAAAATGTGAGCCAGACCGAGACAAGTGGGATAAGGGTTAATATCTATACAAATTTGTCATTTCTCAAAACAGCGTTTTCTTCCATTGTTTTCCAAATTCACAATAAGAGTGACAAACACAATCATATTATTGTCATGAGAGGCCGTGTTAACCATTCGCTTGCTATTCACGTCAATATATCTACCTGTAAATAGTGAAGACTCAGATGAGACAGCTCCTGCAGGAGCTGTCTCATCAGGGTCTGCACTATTTACAAATAGATTGTACAACCAGTGCACTCCACAGCAGTGATTGCACAGCGACATACTTATACACAGTGAAGATATATGTAATTATACAACAGGGCATGGGTAAAGATGGAGAAATGTATTTTAAAATTCAGCAAGAGAAGGGTTAATCTGCATCTCATCTAGATCTAAAACCCTCTGCAAATGTCATTTCTGTTTCACTCAATAGATTGTAGTTACGGAAAGGTTTCCTTGTGTTTTTCAAGGTAAGACTGACTATGTGTGTGTTGAAATAACCTCAGCATATATGTCCTTCCGATTTTAAGCAAATGACGCCGAGTGGTAAAATGTCTCTCAGAATTATTTTCTGATGTATTTTCTGTCGTATGAAGCTGTTTTAAATGTATAAACAGGTATAAACGACATTCCATTCCTTTGCAAATACAGTAGACCCAACGTCAGAATATATCAATCTAAAATTAAGGCCCAAATACTGTAACTTTAATTCCATATTATAAATTCTGAAAGTGGGAGATTCTTCGAAAGTATCAACGCAAAGAGAAACTTGCAGACTCGGTTTTAATGAGTCTGTTTATGAGTAGTAATTAAAAGTGCAACATTACTCACCCACCACAGCACCTGTGAAGCGGTATTCAATTTACATACTAAAACACTGAAACTGGTGATCTCAAAGGCTCTATGTTTAGAATCATATCCATTTGGTAACAGCTGGAATAGAGATGAGTAAGCTATTGTAGCTGAGTTTCAGCAGACAGCATGTACACAACAGTCTAATAATTAATTGTTCTACGGACATGCTATAGAGGTCCAAAACCGATGCGTACATTTCTCAAGAATGGCTCTTTTTTTTCTCCATAAACTCCCTATACTATGGCCACTCTTTCCACATTTTAGTATTTTGGTAAATAATTTTACTCGTATCTGTATGTTTGAGATATATTTATTAAGATGTACGAGTCGATCACCTTTTATTCAGACGTAATTTGATTCACAGTAACGTCACATACATGCCATTATATAGGTTATTAACACATGCAAGCAGTTGCTTAATGCAGGACAAAGGTAAAGTAATACAGACAGCTGTTATAGGAGCTTTCTGTATGTTTTTGTCCTGCATTAAGCCAATACCTGTTTAAAAATCAAATATTGTAATTAGTACGAGTGGTCGTATTAGCAACGCCTTACTGTAATAGCAATGCTGCATGTCATGAGATCATGAACACCAATTAGATACATACAATTATGAGCAGACACGTCTGGGCCTCTTGATTGAACGACCGTCTGCATATTTGCAATATATACAGTAGAACCTGTCTTAAGCAACCACGAATAAGAAGTCTAAGTGTGGTTCTCTAAGGCATGTGGTAGCTTAATACAGGTCAAAAGTAACTCAGAAAGCTGCTATAGGACCTTTCTGCGTTCCCTTTGCTCTGTATTAAGCAACAACCTGCTATTTAACACTCATGTGTCCAATTAGTATAAGGTTGCTTAAAACTTGTTCTACTGGATCAGCAATACCATTATTACTGGAGCAGTATCGACTCAATATTACCGTGTACGGTCCATATATGTATTCATAATGCTCCAAAGGAGAAAGATAAAGTCATCCCTAAGTTCGTTCAAATGTTCATAAAACTCATAGAATCCAAACTTGTATAATTCATTAATTACTAAATATCATCAACATAAATATGAAGTCACAGATCGCAAATTTTACTCACTAGTTTGCTTTCAGATCTATACAAATTGTTTCTTCTTAAGTAGTAATAACATTCTAATATTCCTACACTAATTTGACTACATAACTAGATACATCACTTGTCCTAACGTTCAAATATTTCTCAGGTGATTTATGAATATAGTTCCATTTTATCATGGTTCAATTTCAAATTTGAGGTAAGTTCTAAGTATTGAGTTTGTTCAAACGAATCTAGTAAAATACGATAAACAACTTTAAGAACAGTGTGGCATTTCTAGGGCTAAGCACAACACTGCTGTAACTTGTAATAACGTTTGCAAACAGTTTTGATCCAGATAAAACGATAAGTAAGGCGGCGTGTCACCAGTATACAAACTGTTTTACACTCTGATACCGTTGATCAAAGGAAATGAAATAAAACAACTATAAAACCATGTAAATGATAATAAATACGAATGAATGTTGGTACAGTAGTTTTGTGCTGATTAGTTGATGACAGCTGTCAAATATCTATCCTTGGATAATACAACCTGTTTTT
The DNA here is from genome assembly GCA_963576725.1 of Azorinus chamasolen. Classification (NCBI taxonomy): domain Eukaryota; kingdom Metazoa; phylum Mollusca; class Bivalvia; order Cardiida; family Solecurtidae; genus Azorinus; species Azorinus chamasolen. Next base: position 6,119,705 of record OY755242.1, read on the forward strand.
GAAAATGCAACGCAAAAATGCATACGGCATAATAATATCGAAACGAAATAATAGCATACTAATTTCTTGGTGTGGTGTTATTATTTCAGAATGAAAAAAACAACACACGAAATTCAATATCCCCAACGCAATTATAAGTACATATGAAATAATTAAATACAAATGTACACGTTTTATAATTACAGAGCACATGTTTCTGTGTGAAATAGAGAACATGTTACAAACCTTCTTGCAATTTAACAGATAAGAAACTGATGCATTGGTGACAAGTTACACCGTTCAATCTTGAATTGTCAGAATGGAAGATCGCATCATTGTTTAACAATAAGGTCAAAAAAGGCGATCCGAGGTGATCGTAAAGAGTGGTCACAGTATAGGGTTTGTTGGAGAAATAACAGTTTTAGTATTAGGGAACGCACCTTTATCTGTAGCTGTACATGTATACATGAGCGTATTGCCACTTGTCAACCAAACCGTATGTTGTGACCACTGTTTAGAATCGTCTCTCCCATACGATTCTAAAGAGTGGTCACAGTATAGGGTTTGGTGGAGAAATGATAGTTTTAGTATTAGGGAACGCACCTTTATCTGTAGCTGTACATGTATACATGAGCGTATTGCCACTTGTCAACCAAACCGTATGTTGTGACCACTGTTTAGAATCGTCTCTCCCATACGATTCTAAAGAGTGGTCACAGTATAGGGTTTGGTGGAGAAATGACGATTTTAGTATTTGGGTACGCACCTTTATCTGTTACCGCGTTATATAGTTTCAGTTGTAATGATGTATGCAATATTCAGTCTGCAAGTAATACCAAACTAAACATCAATCAACTATACGCAATTATGACTAGACACTTCTGATTACAGTTGTATGTTTTGTCTTGATGGATCGACTGTCTGTGGATAATTTGGTTTACATAAAGTGGACAAGAATATAGTTGTAGCTGCAGGATCGATATAAAACTTTAACATGTTGAGCAAATTATTTTAGCACATGTTTTCATGCACTACACTTTCAAAATTCAAGCTATAATCAGTTTGTCTACGAAAGAGTAATCAGGGTGTCAAACAGTTTTGATTTCGATAAAAGGCCTAGTTTGTCGGCGTCTCATCTAGATCGAAGTTAGTTGCAAATGTGAGTTAGGTCCTGATCAGAAGGATAATGTTTATATCGATCTTTGAGACAGATGGCAGCTTAATGTAGGGTGAAAGTCATACAGAAAGCTCCTCTAAGAACTTTCTGCATGACTTTCACCCTGCATTAAACAGCCACCTGCCTAAAACTATCAAAGTTCTTGTCTGCTAGAATTCCGGTTAGATGCGTGTTACTGTATATTGAAGAATAAAGGTACTTAATATGTGTCCAGCAACTCATCCGTCATTATATGTCTTAAAACGTCTGTTCAGATAGATAGATGAGTGGATGGGTTCGTATTTACCACTTTGCTACTGAATAAGTCATATAGTTCCGGTAATTGATACATGATGTTGATCATTGATTACAAGATTTTTATTTACCTTCTATTCGTTAGCTACTATGTCAAGGCAAAATATACCACTTACATTCAGCTGTTGTCAAACTTGAAAATGATTTCACCAGTAAAATGCACCCATCCAGCTCAGGCTGCAGTAACAAACTGACTGTGATGGAAATACAGTAGATCTCCTCTAATGCGACCACTTAATGAACAAACATGGATGTCTTTATAAGCAGGTGGTTGATTAATGCAGGACAAAAGTAATGCAGAAAGCTCGCATTACTTTTTGTCCTGCATTAAGCTACCACCTGCATCTAGCACCCATAATTATACCTATTTAAGTGGTCGCATTAGCGGGGTTTTACTGTAGATTGCAGTCTCTCTAATACGTATTGTAAAACATGTGTTTGTTTGATACAGGACAAATGCGATATAGAAAGCTCCTATAGAAGCTTTCGTAATAACGTGACCCTGCATGTTGCAGATACCTGCTTTTACAGTCTCCAATGTTAACCATTTAATTCATATAAACGCATTTACACGCATTTGTAAACGGAGTAGACCCAGATCAGATGGCTTCTATATGATCAGGGTCTGCTCTATTTGCTACTGAAATTTGATAGATATGTTTCTTGGCTGTCTAAAATGACTACAATGTTCCACCTTTCATATATTATTACAACTCTTTTGTCCATGAATATCCATTATGTATTGAAATGTGGAATAAACATAGAACAGGGAAAGGGTTAATAAAGCATGTGGTCACTTAAGCGAGGCGGTACTGTATAACACAAGCATATAAATCGTTGTTCCATCATACCTCTGGCCAGTCTAAGGCAATGCAAGTTTGGCAACATTGATATCGCCATAAATGTATTTCCTTCATATACATGTAAACGTGTTTTCGCGTATTTGCAAACAACGTAGACCCAGCGTCTGCTCTGTTGGCTAGTGGAACTAGAAAGATATGTTCCTTTACTTTATAACATGGCTACAATGTTCAACCTCCCATATTTTATTATAACTAGTTTGTCCATGAATATTACGTAGTATTGAAACATAGAACAGGGAAGAGTTAAAAAAAAATAACACATTAACGAGACAGGCGCTTGATCAATATGAATACATGTGCATATTTATGAACTGAACATGCTATCATCTTAAAACGTCATGATGGATTTTGATTAATATGAAAAATATGTACATATTAATCAAAATTTAACATGCTGTTATCTTTATAAAATGTCACGATGACTTTTAAACTATAACTATATTCGACCAATGTCAATGTAGTATATGTGTGTTCTGGTCTGACATCCACTTTCGGAAGATGTTAGATACCGATAAATAGTCATGGCTATCATAGTAGTTTCACTTCTCATTTGTTTCTAAAACGTTTGCATGCTGCAAATAGTGGACTAATACCACTCTGATATTTGAGCCTTACATTACATTAATACACTTAAAAGGCGACCTGAATCTGTACGTATTATGAGGAGTAATATTCACAATATGTGACGTCATAACAATTGTAAGAAACATCTTATAATAATTAAATTATTGCACATTCCCGAAATAGATCCGAACAACCTGTTACATTCTAAGTGACACAGAATACTACTGTAATGTATTGCTAATACGACCACTGTAAGGAGTTCCAAAACAGGTGTTAGCGTGCATTAACCCTTTCCCTGTTCAATATTAATGTAAAAAAATAATGACATCATGAATATGCATTTGCTGAATTTTTATCATGTAAACTTTTCATGGGAATTATTTGTTTTGACAAAACCAATCAGGTATGTAGCATATCAAAAGCAAACAGAGACGATCCTGGTCATATAGTAGCCGTCTGATATGGGTCTACTCTGTTTGCAAATGCGTGAATTACAGACCCTCTATGCTAAAACATTAGGTGGCTCGATTGGTGAAATATATCTGTATCTCGATCAGCATGTTTATCAATAGTGTCCGGTAAACACAACATTAAATGTCATCTTTAAGCACTCTAACCTCGCCTACAGGGATCTAATTGTTTTATCAATTTTCCATATATTATACACACACTGTAATTGCATCTCAAACCTTGTTTGAGGGGTAACCGCAAAATTAATATTTATTCAGATGAATTATTAACTTTTCTACCATTTGCATTTATGCCACGTGAAACTGGATAATACTGTAAGACTCTTCTAAAGCAACCAGCAAAGTCAAGTATAGTTATTGGCCATAAAGGAAGGCAGTAGCTTAATGCAGGACGAAGGTGATGCGGAAGATTTAAGCAGGGGGTGTCCGTATGAGTTCCATCCTGCATTAAGCCACCGCCTGCTTTTAAAGCAGCCCGTGTTCATCCATTAATGAGGTTCTAGTGTTCGAACGTTATTCGATACAATGTTTATTTGTGGTTGTATTTCCTCAATATTGAATGTCAATTGAAAAGAGCATTGTTTAAGTCCTTATCGCCATTATCACTGGAAAGTCAATAACAGGACATTGGCAAATTTATTTGTGATAACATTTTCAAACAATGTTGATGTCCGCTGTCTCATCAGAATCAAAACTGCCCTAATGTACTTAAAGGAAGAACAGAAGGGCAATGGGATTTTGATATTAAAAGCAGACTACGATGTTTGCAGACGAAATCGGCGCCAAAGTGCTGAAATATAGTATACGGTAATTATGTTAAGCCGTCTGGATGAATAATTTGAATTAAACGTCCGCTTTATTATTATAACACTATCCGGTTTAGGCGTACCATGTGTTCCAAATACAATAACGTCCATTACGCTGTAGTTTTACTAGAAACGATAAGGAATTGCCATGATCAGATTCCTTATGGCAACTACGTCTACAAAATAACACGGTACTTGCAAGACTAATGAAAGGCTGTTTTGATATATATCAAAAGAACCTCTCTAATGCGACCACATAGTAAATAGACATTGGTGTCATTATTAGCATGCTGTTGCTTAATGCATGACAAAAGTAGTGCAGAAAGATCCTCTTTCTGCATTACTTTTGTCCTGCTTTAAGCTACAACCTGTATCTAAAACCCAGAATTATACCTCCTTTAGGTGGTCGCATTAGCGGTTTGTTACTTTATGTTAATTTCAAATGTTCAAGTATCGTGTGTGTAACACGGTGGTAGTTTAACCCGTCATCTACAAGATGGGTTAGATACATTGATCGGTCGTTAAGCAAATACAAGTGTAGGTAGATAGAGACTTTATTCTGACATAAAATACAAGGTATTTTGTCAAACAAAACCATTACCATAAAAAAATATTCTAGGTCCCTTAAGTGTTACACTTTGAATGCGGATTTCTCTACCAAACTAATTGTTTAAGCCTACCATACTTAATGGATTCCATCTTAAGATGCCACGATATAGATTTCGGAAAATAAAAGAAAATATTATAGCGAAGTTTATACATAGAATATATTCATTTTTCCTCAGTTTGTTTAGTGTTTGTTTCTAATCAGTAGTTTTTGATGAAGTGCGTAACTTCCGTCGCCATGTTACGATCGTGTTCTGTATACAGAGGCTATTTGAAAGGAACTATAATCGATGACGCGAATAAGTGATGACATGCGTTTTAGATAAATTGAAACATTTTATGTAGTCAAATACCAAGTGTATTATATTGCATCATACGATGTTTGCCTGGAGTCAATACATTAATACCTCTGTTTAATTACTTCGACATATTACGTGATAAGGACTGAGAACAAACAGGTGCTTTGCTTTGGTGAACCCGATATCATCGATCTTTGTTTTATAGATAGCTATCGTATGACAGGTGATTCATGTCGTTGAGTGTGGCTATATGTGCTACATTGAGGTACTATTTTACAGTGATAGTTCATATAATTTCTTACCTGATGGGGACACATTTTGGCTCTGTGTGCATATGAAATACTTTAGATATGAAACCACAGTTTCTGCCATGGCCAAAACTTGCTATGTACGTATGCCTTTCAGTGACTGGTCACTATGTAAACAATGTAAACTAAGATGATGGGACTCCAAGAGGATGTATCTCACCAGGGTCTGTCCTGCTTCTTACATGAATATTCATGGAGTATAAGGTTAACATAATCCCTGAATAGTCACAGTATGATTGACCTGCACGTGTTTTGGAATAGTCCATTTGCCAATTCATCTTTAAAAGAGTTAATACTCATAACGTCATTAATTCGTACATGGATGTAAAGTTGTCTTTTAACCTTTCTCTTGCTGAATTTTAAAATGCATTTCTTCTTCTTTACCCATGCCCTGTGGTATAATTGCATATATCGTCACTGTCTACAATTATGTCTCTGTGCAATCACTGCTGTGGAGTGCACTGGTTGCACAATCAATTTGTAAATAGTGCAGACCCTGATGAGACAGCTCCTGCAGGAACTGTCTCATCTGGGTCTTCACTATTTACAGATAGGTATATTGACGTGAACAGCAAGCGAAGGTTTAAGCATTGTAATAAAAACAGAGGGCATTCTATTAACTATTGTGTGATGCTTTGCATTGCTGTCATACCCAATCTAGCATTATAAACGTTTAACCCTTAAATTATTTCCAGTAGAATATGTCTTTTACTTCAGAATTCAAATTTGATTTATCTTGCATTTCTTCACAAACCAAACACACGATCAGAGTTCCAACGAGTTTGGATTCTGATCAGATACCAAGGTACGCGTCATTTGAGTTCCATCCCCTCTCTTCTGGTAAAAAAGCAATACTGATACACAAACGTTTACGATTAAGCCATTATTTCATGAATATTCATTTAAGAAATAATAGAATTATACCAAACATATAAATTATCAATATAAGTTATGAACACATGACTGCTTGAACATGGCAGAAACTGTACACTCAGATCTTTGTTATACCATGATTTCAGGCCACTAAGGTGTGGAACAGCCTCCCAAACCACCTAAGACAAGACGATAACTACAGAGAGTTTGTGAGGCTGATCCGGACCTGGTGCGGCCCAATTTGTACGTGTAATGTGTGCAAATGAGTTTCCTGTCACAGCTTCATTTTAAAATGTATACTTTCATCATCATCATCATCATCATCATCATCATCATCATCATCATTATCATCATTATCATCATCAGCATCATCATCATCATCAATTTTACCTACAAAATTCATCTACTGATGTATAGAAACCTTCCAAACTGAACACTTGAATGTGAAATGTTATCATTAGTGGCACACTAACATAGAGCTGACATCGAATCGTAAATGGATATGGATGCTCCCACATATATTTGTGGTTCTCTGCCAGCAGCCCCTAGAAAGTAATAGCCACTAATGAGACTATGCACATAACCATCTGTCACTTACCCTATGTTTGTATGTTTTGTATGTTAGGACAGTCATACACACTTGGTTTCCGGCCTATTTATTTACAATGTCCAACCTGGGTGGTCTGGGTGCGGTTTGTCCCCACTTTGTGGGTATAGAGGATCCGCGTAGGGTCGCAAATCTCAACTACCTATGTTGGACGTTTCGACTTGATCAGATCATCTTATCTTTTAACTGACCGTTTAACAAGAACGTTATTCACCAAATTCCCCAAAAATGCGTTTATTTCTGAACTTTTAGTGTACATAATGCATTGTATATTTTAAATGATATTAAATGTTTAAAAGATGTACATGACATCTGCTAATTTAATATTTTTACAAATATAAATTCGAAAACAAAAATTGTTTTAATAGAATTCTATTATATTAGCATTTTATTAACAAACATGTATCTGACTCAATATTGTCAGTAAAATTAAACTGTTTCCTCTTAATACATTTTATTCATAACAGGATCAAATCTATTTTAACAGAATGTGCGGTTAGCAGTTGCCATATGCATTTTAACACTTACTTGTATGATATCATTTTATTAAAGAGATAATGTGATATCATCTTATTAATGTGAAACGATATTTTTAAAACTTATAACGATATAATAATTTACTTAATTCATCAGATTTTATTTGTCAGTGACATAGATGCATTTTTAGGATATTAATGCATGTGTGTCATTGTTAAGTGGGTCTGGCACTTTTCTCTTGCAGGGTTTTTGTTTTCATCATGTTATATGCTTTATTATTGCTTTGTTTTTGTCGGAAAATAGCTTTCAGCTAATGTTACATTGTTTATTGTAACCGACGTAAAATAAAGTTTCTTGTATATTGTATCTTGTAACAAGCTGAGTGGCCTCTATGCATACACCTCCTACATGAGTCATATGATATTGGTCTACTATTTGCAAATCTGTGAAAGATGTCTCTATCGGGTAGCCGGGTAAAGTGTACACATTTGTAGTTTTAACATTACAGTAGAACGTGTTTTAGACTCGACGCATGTGTCTCGAACTTTAGATATTTCGAAACTACATTTGTATATTGTTTATGATTGATAAGGCTCGTGCATGCAGCACTTGACAATTGCAATCACCTAAATATCCACTTGACACGGTATAATATAAATATGTTATTGAATTAACAATGATGTTACGAGTATATTGGAAATACTGTAGCAAAATTTGTCAGCAGACAATTTGTCTTAGCAAAATATAAGTGAATGTATTGGAAACGTAACTAAAATGTGATCACTGTCAATATTTAATTCAATATTTTTTTCTGCGCGCAGAAATAATAATTCTCTCAACTATTAACCGCTGTAAAAAACGTTATGCCCAAATTTGGATGTATTGCATTTTCACTACTTCCGAATCGAACTAGATTTTAAGAATCTATTGGCAAATTATCATACGACGCCGCCGAGTTACTCGGCATCTTATAAATATCAAATCTATTTGCATGTCGCGGTTACGGACTTACCCTTTGTACGCTGAATTATTATATACGACTTCTCCGTCTTTGACTATTTATACAGTAATACCCTCTAAACTAGACGTTTAATTAAGTATAAATATCGGACAGGTGGCAGCTTAATGCAAGATGAAAGTCATGCAGAATGCTCCTGGAGGAGCGTTCTGCATGACTTTCACTCTGCATTAATCAGTCACATGCCTAAAAGTATCTAAATTCTGCTCCACTAGAATTCCGGTTTAGATGGGGTTTACAGTATTACATTAGGCAAGACATCATGAGAACACATTTTTCTTGCAGACCTTGGCAAGAGCACTCTGGTCGATTCGGATCTACACTGTTTGCAAATGACTGGCACATCTGTTTCCCGCATACAAAGGGTCATATGTTAATAACAATGTACAAGTCCTTACATTGCGCCATTGTTTCTGAATGCATTCATGTAGTGCCATTGAATAAACTTTGGTTTTGGATTTTACACTTTGGCTGTCTTTATAAATGACAATTGACTAATCATTGGCAGGCATACATCTCATACATCTCATACTAATGCTGGAATTGTATTTTTTGCAATGGGTTGTTGCTTTACAACATGATGTATTAATACAGGAGGAAACTGTCATAACAAGTGGTTGCTTAATTAATGCAGGTGGTTGCAATATCACTTTTGTCCTGCATGAAGCTACCGGCTGTTTAAAATCCAGACTTACAACTCTTTTGAGTGACTTTACCAGTAAAGTCTCTCTAATATGTCCACGCAACAGAAGTCTTAATTTGAATTTCCGAAACAGGCAGTAGCTTAATGCAGGACAGCAATTATGTCAACAGTTCCTGTATGAGCTGTCTGCATTCCTTTTGCCCTGATCAGATGGGTCATGTGATTTGAGTGTACTCTATACTCTGTTCACACGGACTCGTTTAAGGGTGCCTGTATGATGTAAGGGGAAATGCATAAATACAGGAGTCTTCAAAGCAAGTGAATTACTTCAAAACGAACGTTATGTAGAAAAAAAAAACACTCCTATTTTGGTTGTCTGAATTACCCTAGACCAGTCGAATATACGCCGAACAAGACAAAACTTCCATGTGTTTGATATCGAAAGACCCGCTGTTTTCGCTGATCTATTAGTATGTATTCAAATTTATTGTGTTTTAGTATAGTAACTGCAAGAAATAAGCCTGTGTTTTGTTGTACATTACAACATATTAGTATAAACGAAAGTGGTTAATTTTGTATCACATGAGCGTTTATCTATATCAGTTCAAATTGACAATAATCATAATAATACGTAGTTGAACAAAACCAAGACCATGTTGTACGATTTTATAGAAATTGCGCGTTTATTACAGAGACACTCACATTAATAGGTGTCTGTTGTTGTACAAATATACGCCAGTAGGTCTGTTTAAATCATTTTTATCTACTTTAAAATATGATAAAATAGTTCTAAATTACACTCTAATTTTGAGGTTTGGGACTTCCGTCATTTTTTTTAAATTGATATTGCGTATGATATTAGAACAGTTGCTTCCTTTAAAAATTGCATTGGCCAGAACATTCGGAATTAAAGTGTAATTTAGAATTTTTTAACTATATTATGCATTCCCGTAGGATGACTTAATGCAGTATAATTTATTTCATTTTCTACCAGTACCCTTTGGTACGCTTCAGAGCAAGTATGTAATTACCGTTGAAAACAGTTTTGATCTTGATGAGACACTGAGGTACATCATGTTTCATCTCTTTGACAGTCAGATGTTTTTTTTGTGGTGACATTTTCCATCTATATGATTATTTACTGAGCAGGCTGAAAGGTTGAGTACTAAACCCTTTACTCCATGTATACGCCTTTCTACACATTTGAAAACAGAATAGACCCAGATCAGACGGCTCCTATTGGAGGCGTCTTGTCAGAGTCCTCTCTGTTTGCTTATGATGTAACATAGATATGATTCTACAGTTTCTGCCATGACCAACAATTCCCGCGTCCGTAGTGCAGTTATGACAATTAATCTTATCAATATTCATGACGTCATTATTTCTAACATGAATATTGGTGGAGTAAAGAGTTAACGCTTTCACCACAACGGTCGCCAGACAACCACAGGGCTTGCCGCGATAGACGAATCTCTGATTAAATTTTCAAACAGTTTGGATTCAGATGAGACGCCGAGTAATTCAGGTTTTCATCAAGATCCAAATTATTCCAAAATCATTTGTAATTTTAAGAAATAAAGCGGAAAGTCCACTGAAATGTTTAAGCAGACACCATTTGCAGACGAAATATATTTGACGCCAAAAAGAGATATCGTCGTCATAAGCACATATTACTGTCGGAGTATTCTTCATACAGTAGAACCTGTGTTAAGCGGCCATTCATTTACTTAAGACATGTGTCTTAAATGGCATTTGGTTGCTTAATGCAGTGCTAAAATAATGCAGAAAGTTCCTAAAAGAGCTCTCTGCATTACATTTGACCTGCATTTAGGTACCAACTGTTTTAAAGAGGAAGTCCCTACAATGAACGCATATTTCAATAATATCATAAAACTTGGTATTTGTTATGCTCAGTCAGTATTATGAAGAATGACATTTTGAACTTATTTCGAAAATTGAACCTGTGATACAAAATAAACCGATTTCATCAATACTTATAATTTTTGTTCTACAACAAAGTATCGGTCTTTTCCGTTCAAATCTTCCGCGTTTTGCCGTTGATCACCCGGTCCCTAATTGTTTACGTAACAGATTTCCTCGGAAGTGGGCAGTGAGACGCGAATAGTGTGAACTGATACGAAGCTAAAACCTACCCGAATAAAACTGAAACATCGGAGAATAAAACCGGGATCGTCTATATCAAACGCATGGGTATATTGCCATTTTCAACCTTTATTGGATGGGTTTTCTTGCAATCTACTACTTTTCAGCATATAAACATGTCTTTTGTATATTTGAAGTATTTTTGAAACGCGTCTAATGTAAGGACTTTACCTTTAAAGAGGAAGTTCCTACAATTAACGCATATTTTCAATAATATCATAAAACTTGGTATTTGTTATGCTCAATCATTATTATGAAGATTGTCAATTTGAACTTATATGGAAAAATGCCCCTGTGATACAAAATAAACCGATTTATCAATACCTATAATTTTTGTCTACAACAAAGTATTATCGGCCTTTTCCGTTCAAATTTTCCGCGTATTGCCGATGATTACCCGATCCCTCCATTGTTTACGTAACAGCTTTTCTCGGAAGTGGTCGGAGAGACTCTAAAAGCGCGAACTAAACTAAAACCCAACCCTAATAAAACTGAAACATCGGCTAAACAATCGGGATCGTCGATATCAAATACATGGATGTTTTGCTATTTTCAACGTTTATTCGATAGCTTTTCTTGCGATATACTACTTTTCAGCATATAAACAAATGAATTTTGTATATCTAAGGGTTTTTTAAAACGCTTCTAATGTAGGGACATCCCCTTTAAAGACCCATAGTCAGACCCCTTTTTGATGGCCGCTTAAGACAGATTATACTGTATTCTCTTCCGAGATGCAGTCAGAGTGTCATACAGCTTGACACCTGATGACATGTCGAGTTACTTGGCGTCTAAACGGGGTCCAAGGTTATAAAACGTTTTGAATGAGGCTGAGATCATTCTCAAGCAGCTGACCAATCGGATACTTGATAATTATCTCAAACTCAGACTCAGAAAAAGGTTTTATAACCTTTGGCCCGGGCTCCCTACTATTTACAAAAGTATTCGTCCTAGCGTACTGCGAGCTAAATATGACATTGCTATGTTTTATACTTGATATTGGTTTCAACACCATCGGCGCACATGTGATTGTATATACAAACAGTTTGTATATAGATGATATACCCAGTGTTTCCCAGAGATCCAAACTGTATGACAGACCCAAACTGTATGACATCTGACTGTTGCGTTGAAAACCACAGTAGGATCTGGCTTAAACGGTTTAAGATTAATTGTTATAATAACGCATTGGCTCAGGATCTGATTCTATTCTCTTTGCAAAGGCGTATTTATGGAGTAAAGGCTTAACCATTCGGCTGAGGACTATTCGTTTAAGAAAAGAAATACAAATGCATTATGGATTTTAATTAACTAATGTTTATAATGGTAAAATAACACATGATTTATTTGGCCGCGACCGCAACTGTAGAATCAGATCTATAGTATCCCATAAACAAACAGCGCAGAACAGACCCTGATCAAGGCAGTTCCTACAGGTGAGGTCTGATATGGGTCTAGCTATTTGCCAATTCGTGCATATGGAGTAAATGACTGAACAAAGCACATAGCTACACGGGAAGTACTCTACTTTAGTTGCTCGTTGTGAAATTTTATCTAGTATACCAACTCTTATCGGCCTCTCGTATAATTTACGTTTATTGGATATCTAAATTATTTGAATTGGCAGTGCCCTCATATCATCGTTCAAAGTGGTTATTTTTTGTGAATGATATCTGCCATTAAACCCTTACTCCACTAACCTGACTAGCATTGGCAAACAGCTTGGTTCTAGATGAGACGTGTAGTAAATCAGTGTCTCATCAGGATCCAGTATGTTGATACTCAGACAAATAATTTTCACAAAAAACAAACGCATCGGATGTAGACAATATTGCCCCAAATCAATAGAATTTAAAGAAAAAATATGTTTCATAGCGGTTGAAGGCTAATAGCTTAATTTGACATGAGTAAATACAGCTTGAAAAGGCCATAAAATACCTTCTTTTACCATTATTAACTTCGTTGAGGGAATGGAACAGATGTTTGCTACCTTATTGCTATGTCGAGTGTCATTGGCAGTCATATTTCATTGACAGAAGTCCAGATAAGATGCGCTCATTTATTAATTTTCCAGAATTACTCCTTTATTTCTTCACCAAACCCTACACTATGACCACTCTTTAGATCTCCACCAAATCCTACACTGTGACCACTCTTTAGAATCGTCTCTTCGAGATGATACTAAAGAGTGTTCACAGTGTAGGGTTTGGAGGAGAATTGACGATTTTAGTATACGGGTACGCACTTGTAGCTGTAGCTCAGTACCAACCCTCGTAAATAGGTAATGGCTGTTCAAATTTGGATATGGTGCACGTTTGGATCACTTTCGATTCGATCAAGCTTTCAGAAACTATTGATCAAATGTGAAATAGTTTAGATCCTGATGACACGCTGAATTATTCGGCATCTCATCTGGATCCAAACTGTTTGCAAGTGCAGTTCGAATCGCTATTTAGCGAGAGAAAGGTTTCAGGATCCAGCTATGTACTGCTACAGAAAGTGAATCAATATGCCTGCGAGCTAAATGTTTACTGGTTCCCGGCTTCAACCACAACTTTTCAAACATGTTTGGGAATTTTCTCGAGTTCTGGGGTATGAGAATAATTAAGTTCAGGATACATTAATAGCGTTAAGCCATAATACCTAATCACCAGATTGTAGCATGAACACGATGTTTGATTTCTAACCCTTTACCTGATAGAGAAACCTCTAGACGTCTTCAGACACCACCCTTGGTACCCTTTAAACGCGTTTGCAAACAAAGTAGACATTGACAAATGATTGTTAATAGATAAGACCGCACTGAACTGTGCAACGTTAAATATCATAGCTTGTTCAATATTGTGTTAGTAACCACATAGAGCCGTTCTTAACGCCTGTGACAACAGAGTAGTCTGACATCAGACGGATCCTGTAGTTCAACAGTAGTTTCATTTCCGTGTTAACGCATTCCTTCCTACTGACTCGTGTTGACGCCTCTATAAAAGCCATTTTTGAAACTATTTATCACAATGGTTTCAAAACTACATAATTCTAAAAGTTCACCTTTCTCTACCTTTTCGGTAGATTTATTTAAAGAGTTTGGGTCCAAAGTAGTCCAAAAGAGCATGAGTTAATACACATTTCTTAAGATAGTTTAAACATGTTTAAAATCCGTTTTATAGTTACACATGTGTATTCTTCAAAATCCTTACCTCTCTTGAACTGTACCTGCAGACAGCTTGAATCTAGATGAGACGCGGGCTGGCGCGGGGTCTCATCAGGATCCAAGCTGATTTATACGCTGTCGGCACTTTTTCAAAAGCTTGTTGAACACTTTCCTTCATATAAACGAGTGTTCACGCATTTGCAAACAGAGTAAACCAAGATCAGACGACTCCTATAGGAGCCTTCTGATCAGGGTCTGCTCCGTTTGCTTATGGAATTTGAAATATCTGTTTCTTTAGATTCTAAAATGTATACAGTGTTCCACTTTCCATATTTAATTATACCTATTTTGTTCGTGAATATTCATTAGGTATTGAAATTTGTAATAAATATAGAAAAGGGAAATGGTTAATCGAATCGGACGTAATCAAACTTGAACATGTCAAACTTTGAGCAGACCATAAATCCTTTTGATCCTTAAATAGCATGCTCTATGCATTTGCTTTTTCTGTTTGCTTGTTAAATGATATAGTTGTAAATTTGCATATTAAATGATGTAGTTGTAATTTGTACCATATTATAATATGATCCAATTTGTATTCATGATGTCGATATTTCTGACGTGAATATTTCTGGAGTAAATGGCTGAAGTTTAATAACCTAGTAAGGGTAGAGCGTTACTTCAACACGCCATGCTGTAAGGATCCTTGTATCAATATTTTGCGTTCGTGATTTATGGAGGAAGTAACCACACAAATCAATGCATTTTGTACAAACATTGAAGCATGCATAATATGCCCCATGCCATGCAGATAAAAATGACGTCAGCTCAAGTTATTATCTTTTGCAATGTGTACGTGCGACTGGCTAGTGAATCTATTGAGATAATATTGAATGCGTTTCAAACTGCGCGGATCTTGGTGAGACACTGGGTTACTGGTCATCTCATCTTGACACAGACTGTTTGTAAATGCAAGACAGGTCTCGGATAGCATGATAATAGTTAAACGTTATTTAAGAGCCCGAGTCTTCTCAGATATAATCAGTTATGAATAAATGATGAAAGGTAATCGACCGTCGTTCATATGAAATGCAGTCGCAGACAGGAAACCGTGTTCTGCAATGTTTTTGTCATGAATTCGTTGTAATTGAATCATTTAACTGTAATTTCGTTCTTGTCGATAGTGTAATAAATTACTCTAGCAATATTCAAAAAATAAGTTGCCCTTTTTTGTCGTGGTGATTTATGACTAATGTAAAATCGTTTAACGTTTTCAGTAGAATGTGGTTAACTTACTATCGGAGAGTCGCGCTAATGCCACCACATAATTAACCCTTTTCTTCATATAAACGTGTTTTCACGCGTTTGCAAATAGAGTAGACCCAGATCACACGGCTCCTATCGGAGCCGTATGATCAGGGTCTGATCTATTTGTAAATGAAATTTGAAATATCTGTTTCTTTACCTTCTAAAATGACTACAATATCCCACATTCCATATTTCAGTTTAACTATTTTGTCCATGTATATTTGGAAGGTATTGAAATTTGGAACAAACACAGAATAGAGAAAGGGTTAAGAAACGACCGAGTTTCACACATTTTAGTTCATGACAAAACGCCGAGTCATCTATATCCAAACTAGTTTCAAATCAAAACTAGGTCGCCGTTAGTATTGGAAGGATTGAATGTTATTGAATATTAGTTTAATTAAAGGTACTAGGAACAAAACTGCAAATACAGTAGAAACTGTCTTAAATGGCCATCAAAAATAGGTCTAATCAAGGGCCTGTAGGGCAAATGGTAGCGTAATACAGGTCAGAAGTAAGACAGAAAGCTTCTAAATGAGTTTTATGCGTTACTTTTGCCCTGTATTAAGCTACCACTTGCTCTTAAAGATTCATTTGTCCCATTAATATAAGGTCGCTTAACCCTTTCGCTGTCAATGCCGGATCTGTGTATTACCTATGCAAACAGTTTGGATCCAGATGTGACGTCGAGTAACTCGGCGTCTCATCAGGATCCAAACTGTTTGTTACTGTTACTATGTTTTCGAAACAAAAATGAAGAAAATCAAAAGAATGAAAATTTGTAGCAGACGACAAAATTAGCAGACGACAGAGTTTGGCAGCGAAAGGGTTAAGACAGGTCCCAATGTGCATGCATGTCTGGAGACAGTCCTTAACAAACCAGTCCTCATCCACATAAGACGTCGTGTGGTCGCCATGGTTATGGTTTTGGAACAAATAGTAATAGCACAGGAATTCAAAATTACAGCAGATGACAATGTTTACAAAGGACTAAACTTGTCAGCCAAAGACTTGATATATTAGAATGACTTCAGACATATTAGTCCTCTGTTTAACGTCTCTTCTATTTTGTAAATTTTGCAAGTGCCAGCCATAAACGATCCAATATTCAAGGGTAAACTCTTTCGCTGCAAATGTCGCGTCTGTAAATAACTATGCAAACAGTTTGGATCCAGATGAGACGCCGAGTCACTCGGCGTCTCATCAGGATCCAAACATTTTGTTACTATGACTGTTTTTTTGAACAAAAAATGAAGAAAAATAAAAATGAAAAACTGGTAGCAGACGACAAAGTTTGCAGACGTCAAAATTGGCAGCGAAAGAGTTAAACACACCTTACATTAACCGTTATTCTCCTATCCGCCACTAGTCTCACATTTGCAAACAGCTTGGACCCAGATCCGACATCGAGAAACTTGGCGTCCCAGCCGCTTGACTCTCGGCCAATAAATTATTAAACATTCATCGAATCGGAGGTAGTCAAACTTACGCCAGATCTAAAATGAACAGAAATTGCAAACAGTGCAGACTATGGTGTAACCCTAATGGGCCTATGAAAAGGGTCGACACTGTTTGCAATGGTCTGATATACTGAGCTCCTGCTCATTAACCCTTCTCTTGCTGAATTTAAAAAAAAAAATTCTCCTTCTTTACCCATGCCCTGTTTTATAATTACATATATCTTCACTGTGTACAAGTATTTCTCTGTGCAATCACTTGTAAATAGTACAGACCCTGATGAGACAGCTCCTGCAGTTGGTCTATGCTGTGATTAGAGGTGTGAAAAAAAGTGTCTATCAAGTGCTGAAAGGACGTAAAGATATAAGCTCATTCCTGCCTTATGTTCATATTGTATCAGAGACATATACATACATGTATGTATATGTCTCTGATTGTATCACGCTGTTGAGACAATTGCCATGCATACTTAGCAACATACTTCGTTCAATTGCTGCCATGGAGACGTTCACTGACTTTGACAAATCAATCTTAGACAGGTGGTTTTAGATTTAGTCAATAACCACTTGGATACACACAATCAATACGCCCATTTTACAGCCGTCATTAATCGCTTTGTTGTCAATGTTGCAGCTGTGATTATCTTTGCAAACAGCTTGGATCCAGATGAGACACCGACTAACTTGGCGTCTCATCAGGATTCAAAATGTTTGTTGATTAGAGTGTACATTTTTGAAGGAAAGAGGAAGAAAATAAAATAAAATAAATTTGAAGCAGATGACATTTTTTGCAATCGACAATACGTGGTAGCACAATAGAGTTGTATAACTTTACCGCAAGCGTGTCGTGTTTGGTAGCTGTTAGTGCACAGTGTATAACTTTACCGCAAGCGTGTCGTGTTTGGTAGCTGTTAGTGCACAGTGTATAACTTTACCGCAAGCGTGTCGTGTTGGGTAGCTGTTAGTGCACAGTGTATAACTTTACCGCAAGCGTGGCGTGTTGGGTAGCTGTTAGTGCACAGTGTATAACTTTACCGCAAGCGTGTCGTGTTGGGTAGCTGTTAGTGCACAGTGTATAACTTTACCGCAAGCGTGTCGTGTTGGGTAGCTGTTAGTGCACAGTGTATCATTGCATGGGTCTTGAAAAGAATGTGCATTGATAAATTATGTAACATTTCAGTATTCCGGATCCGGTGATCTTCGTTTTGTAATGGACCAATCTAGTATTTTATCCCTTCGTACATGTACAAGTATCATACAGGCAATGTCTACGCATGCAGTTTCCTTAAGGGGATATGAGTGCACCATATAGACCTAAATCAGAACTAGCATAAAGGTCTGAGCAGAAGGGTTACATCGACAAAATAATTATTGCAGCAACGTCCTTTTAACTAAAGATTGCATGTTCTCCAAGGCTACGTAGAGATGCTATATGTATATGACCGTTATGGTGATGTATAGCCTTTATAACTAACTCGGATATATCGGAGGATACGCTTTCGACGAGGGACATTGTACATTCGATATTCCGTAGGTTCATACGAAATACTTTAACCCTTCCCAGGTTGAACCTGTCTTAAGCGATCATTCATTTATTCAACACAGGAGCCTAAAGAGCATGTAACGTGGTTGCTTAATGCCGGACAAAAGTAATGCAGAAAGTTCCTATAGGAGCTCTACAGTAAAACCTCTATAAACCGGACGTTTAACTTAGTATTAATATCGGTCTGTAAGACGGGTGACAGCTTAATGCAGGGTGAATGTCGTGCAGAAAGCTCCTATAGGACTCATCCTGCATTAAGCAGTCAACTGCCTAAAATATCTAATTTCTTCTCTACTAGAATCCCGGTTTAAAAGGGGTTTACTGTATATATAAAATCTTGAAAACAGCCGAATTTACATTTGTTGTCATGTTTTATGATGTCGCAGTTTCTTAATCCTTTAATGGCTGATTTTTCAAAATGGACGTGTCCATCCTGGCTTACTTTGTAACACTAGAGTCCATTCAGTATAAAAGGGATACTGTATGAGCGGCATTTTAATGTCAAACCTGTCACACTCTGATCAGATGGATCCTCTACGAGCCCTCTGATCTGAATCTACACTTTTTTCAAATTGCAATGTACTCGCTACCTGCTTTCAAATTGTGAATGGATATTTCTTTGCCATTTGACCAATATCCTGTAAACAGTGACTTGTCTCACAGTTGCAAACAGCTTGGATTATAATGAGACGCCGGGCAACTAGGCGATTCATTATACAAGTAATTCAAGCTGTTTGACACTCGGTAATTAGTTTCGCAACCGTTTTACCTAATTGGAAGTAGGCCATTGAACACCAGGTACACACCTTAACCAATGGTTAATAAGACGTTCTCCCATAAAAGACTTATCTTTTAGTCTCTACCATTTTTGTATAACTTTTAACATCATTTATCATTTGCGTATGGTTTTCACTCGTCGTTGCATATGATTCCGTGGTAACAGTTGCAAACAGTTTGCACCCAGACGTTACGCAGCGTTTACCCAACATCTTATCATACATGTAGCAGATGGATTGTATGTGTAACCTCCAATGAAATGGAGAGAACTGATCTAAAATTACCCCCGTGTTCAACTTATACTAACAGTGCCGTTTTGAAACTTCAGTTTCAACAACACCCCAACGGTACAACGACAGGTTGTCTGTACGTTTATGTGCGTTTTTAACAATTAGCCTACTAAGAGTGAATTAGTGATTACCTATGCAAACAGTTGCGGACGCGAAATGGTTCGACATCTCATCATGATCCAGATGGTTTGAGACCCTGGGTGCTACCCTTTGTGCATTTTGGTAGATAATCTGAGTATAGGCTTAATTTTGAATGGGTAGCGGGTTCAACATGAGTAAAGTAATTGCATCATCATCTTAAATATTACAGTCTTAGACATCATAATTAAACTTGTTTGCCCATAATGCAGATTCAGATTCAAGATTCAAAAAGTTTTATTGTAACTTAAACATATAATGTTTCTCGTTACATACATCATATATACATAATATATACACAAACATGACAAGATATTTTTAGAATATACAACAATGTAACCGAATCACATAAACAGTTTTGTAATTCCACGATGTATTCATAGTTTGAACACATTTATGAGGTTGAACTCTGACGTAAGTGTACTATACTCATATATTTTAATTAAAATTCTAAATACAACACCTGTAACAGTTCATCAAAGATTTCATGAACACAATCATCAAATATTATGTATCATTGTAATATACCATTTTAACCCTTTGAAGGCTGAATAGATGCAGTCTGCTAAACCTTCCGTCCGCAGAGAATCAAACATTCAGTTGGCCTTAACATACACATCACCAAAACAACATCCAAGAGACAGAGGGTTTGGGTTCTGATCAGACTCCACGAATGTGGCGCCTGATCTGGATCCAAACTGTCTGTAAAGGTCTCCAATGTCCGTTTTCTCACATTCAAAGGGTTAAGTATCATTTTAACTTTCGTGTACATTTACTTTGGACTGACGTAAAATCAATGCATTGTATATAAACATACTTAATGCTCGTAATTCTCTATAATTACATGTTTGCATTAATGAAACAAATTTATACACACTTGGTCTATTGAAGAAATGTTTACGTATAAAACGTTTTCTTAAGTCATTGTATATAGGACAAATTAAAACGAAATGGTATTCATCTTCAATATCACGTGTGTTACACACGTTGCAGAAACGCTGAATACGTTCAATTCTATTACGACCATAACGTCCTGATTCTATTCTGAGCTGGTGGGAGGACAGTCTCAGTTTCGATAAAGCTATGCGACATTTACGTGGCAAACAATTAAGATATTCCTTGAAAACAAAACCTGTTTTAAAATGCTTGTACAAATACATACTATCAGATATAGAAATGGAATGGGTCCACTGCTGTACGAAAACATCAACCACCCTTTGTTTAAATAGCAAGTGAAATGATCCTAAGTCTACTGATTGGGGAAAATCCCAAACATAAGTAAACCCATGTCTATTTAATAACCCCTTCACATTATATACCCAATTTTTAACCCCATTAGCACACCCTTCAAGCAGCGATCTATACAAGGAAGTCACAATTAAATTATCACTGTTTTGTAGTTTACACCAATATTTTATTATGCGTACGTACCTATTAACATATAACGGATATCTTCCTAGTTCTCCGTAGATTGCCATATTAGAGGTTGATGTTTTAACACCTAATACGTATTTGCAAAATTTTAAATGGATACGTTCTATTTCTTTTGGTTTAGTAAATCCCCATATCTCTCCAGCATAATTTAAAGTTTATCCTACAAATGCATCGAACAACTGACTTAAAATCAAACTTTCGTGTATTTGATCGTAATGTATTCAGAGCTTTTAGACCTTTACCTGCAAGAGATTCCTGATTTAACACAAAACTCCCAGTATAATTGAATACAGTGCCAACGTAGTTAAAGTTATCAACCACTTCCAAAATGTCTTCCCCATACTTCCAAACTTCATTTTCTTTTACCGGACCCCTATTCCTGAAAACAACTATCTTACTTTTATCCGTATTCACCCCAAGCCCCCAAGTTTCACAATAACATTTCAATCTATCAAGACTTCTTTGCAGCTCTTTAGGATCAGTACCTAGTATCACCATATCATCCGCAAATAACATTAAAATAAAAACGATATCATCTATTGTTAATACACTTCTGACATCATCCTGTAGGAATAACTCTAGATCTTCAAGGAAAAAAGAAAATATAATCGGTGAGATTACGTCCCCTTGTTTTAAGCCAATTGCGCTTTCAAAATAATCTGAATAAGTTCTACACCCTCGTATACAGGACTTCACCTTTGTATACATGTCACGTACGATACGTAAAAATACAGACAATAAACACTTAATACCTCAACATGGATAACACATTCTTAGGGTTTACGGTTTATAATGACAGTTTATTCGTCTATGGCAACCAGGGTAGATCCGGATCATGGTATGTTATGTTTGATTATGGAATCATATAGCTCTACGATCTTATTGTACAGTTTCTGTCCTGGCCCCAAATCATGTGCTCATATGTTATTATTAAAATGCAGCTAATAATCATGATGGAATTGGATCAACGGTCATAAAATAGTCAAAGTATGAGTCTGTAAGGCAGGTGTGATAGCTTAATGCAGGTCAA
The DNA here is from genome assembly GCA_963576725.1 of Azorinus chamasolen. Classification (NCBI taxonomy): domain Eukaryota; kingdom Metazoa; phylum Mollusca; class Bivalvia; order Cardiida; family Solecurtidae; genus Azorinus; species Azorinus chamasolen. Next base: position 6,141,977 of record OY755242.1, read on the forward strand.
AAGTAAAACGGAAAACTCACATCGGTTGTTTCCCTGCATTAAGCAATCACCTAATACGCATACTTATTCCAGAAAGGTATGGCCGCTGGAGATAGGGTCTACTGTATATCCAGACTATTAATCATAAAGGAACCGTATAACTTACATGTACTACTTCCAACTGAATCAAGCATTTGAAAAACTATTGCATGAGTATCAAACAGTTTGGATCCTGATTATAAACCGAGTTACCAAGCTGTTTGCAAATTCTAGTCAGGTCTAGGACAGCGGAATAAGTTTTGAATCTGGTTTAATCGTGTGCGGATATTGCTGTAACAGTTTTGTCTCAGCCCATGTACGTAAAGTGTTCTTTTCTCGTACCCTCCAGTACAGAACAAGTTCGCAAATTTTCAAACTTCTAAGAAATGCGCCACTAAAGTCAAATAAACGAACCGCTGTTTGAGTATGTAAGTGAGGCGAGTAGATACAACGGTGAATGAACTGGCACGTGCAAACAACTTAGAGTCAGCTGCGACACCACATAAACGACGTCTAATACGAGTGGATGTAAATAAATTAGCATTAGCTATGAACCTAGCCATATGTATGTTGAAAGTATTATGTAAGTTTGGTAACTCACAAATGCACTGTCTTGACTCCAAATCTCGAAGCTTTCGACGGGATAAAGACACAGAAGATTGCAAATTCCATACTAAACACTGTAAATGAATTATAATGTATATAAATACCGTTAAGGTTTAAGAAATGTATCAATTCGGACAGTCCTTGTTAAGGGTACAGAGACAATTGATACCTAGTTTGACATTTTCCATGTATTTACTCGATTTGTTTTAATTACTAAATCATCTAGTCATGTGTTTGTCTTTCTATAAAGGAATTAACACGTTTAATTTACAAAAAACAGTTTGAATCCGAATTGATTCCTATAAATATGGCATGTATCATGTAAACAAGCTGTTTCACCCTCATATACAGTAAAACTTCTCTATAATCGCCACTAAATTGTGTTGATTAATTGGTATTTAGGGCAGGTGGCTTCTTAAAGCAAGGTGAAAGTAAAACAGAACGCTCATATAGGAGCGTTCTGTTTTACTTCCATCTTGCTTTAAAAGCCACCTGCATTTAACACAATATACTTGATGTCATTTAGTGGCCATTATAGAGAAGTTTTTCTGTACTTCCTAACTGAAATGACGTAGTTATGTATTAAAACAAATTCTCATAAGGCCTTACATTAACACGTACATGCATACCGTATATTTGAAAGAGTCAATACCAACTCATAGTTCATATTTAATTAGCCGTTTCTCCATTTGTCATTGTGAATTGTTTATGTTATTATATTTATGCTGATGCCTGTTCACTGCAGAACTTGTGTCTATTCGAAATAAACTGAAACCGATCCAAGTTCATTGAAAACCGATCAATAAGTCCTTACAGCCTTGAATGAATTAGCAGTATAGCTGCCGTAAATTAAACTTTAAACAGGCATCTGTTGTACAAGATATAGTTGTTTCTGACAGGATACATGTGCGGATACTCTCTTGCTCCTTTCTCCAGAAGACGTCCAAACGTTACTCTAATACAATAAAGTCTCGCTAAATAGACGACATGATTTATTAACATTTTAAAGGATTTTAAATGCAGGTTTTTGCTTAATGCAGGGAGAGCAAATAATGATACAAAAAGCTCCAATAGGAGTTTTCTGTAACACCTTTTTCCTGGAACCAGTCACCACCTGTCTTAAAAACCTAGACTGATACTTCTTTTGAATGTGGGTTTATTGTTTTTGAGTACGGCTTGCTTGAACCCTTTCCTCATATAGACGTGTTTTCACGCATTTGCAAACAGACTAGACCCAGATCAGACAGCTCCTAGAGCAGGATCTGCTCTGTTTGCTAAAATAATTTGAAATATATGTTTCTTTGCTTTCTAAAATGTCTAAACCGTTCCACCTTCCATATTTCATTATAAATATTTTGCAAATAAATATCCAGTAGGTATTAAAATTTGGCCAACATACAGAACAGGGAAAAGGGTTAAATGTTGGTCTTTTCTGTAGAAATGTTACAGTCATTCAACCATTATTAATAGTATGATACATTAAAACAAAGATTATTGTATTGTTAAACTGCGTTAATCCACCAGTATCATACAGTTCACTCAAATTAAAACAAAACCACTCTGATACAGGATTTTGAATGAGAAACAGTACATACCCTTATCAGCGGACTCCTTTGAAATCCTCTGATCTGGGTCTACCCTGTTTTTAAATGACAGTAGACTCGCTTCTCGCATTGAACGGGTTTACTAAACTGTTTACTAAAAGTATTCAATGAAATATGCAGTAACTCTTTAAACAGTAATTCATTTAAGTTGTAATTTCAGATAAGATCAAGTTTGAATGATTTATAAAATCTATCGAACTTCATGAAATGTATCGCATCCAGGACATTATACACTGCTATAAGTTTGTCATAAATGTTGGCAAACGTAATTACTTCACCCTTTCCCCATGTAAGCGCATTTTCACCCATCTGCAAATAGAGTAGACCCAGTTCAAAGAGCTCTAATATGCGCCGTCTGATCAGGGTCTGCTCTGTTTGCTTATGCTGTAATATATCCGATTCTACAGCTTCTGTTTGAGCCAAAATGGCACGTGTCTATATAATCTTATTAATATCCATGACGTCATTATTTCTTACATGAACATGCGACAGGGACTGGGTTAAGTATGGTTTCATTGTTGTAGCTAATACAATAGTTTATGGGAGAGGTAGTGGTAGGGTTAATATTGATTACTTTCCATTGTTTAAAGTTTAAGTTTAAACAACATGCAACGCATTCGCCGTATAATTATATTATACCGATTTAATAATGGTCAATAAATGAGTATTATAAAAACGGGACACGTTTTACTCTTGCAGAAACTGTGGAATCATATCTATTTTCTGCCATAAACAATCGGAATAGATCCTGATCGCATGGGCTCTACAGCAATGGTGTCAAAAGCCGTATAATTTGGGTCCATTCTGTTTGCGAAGATGTCAAACAGGCGTCTCACTCAGGTAGAGGATATTAATGTATAGGTAACTCTATCATAATGCAGTACAGCCTGTGGTAACCCATTCCCTCATATTGACGACTTTTGACGACTCTGTAAAAGTCACTTTGTGAAACCATTGTGATAAATAGAGCATTTGCTCATGTAGGAGCAAATGCTCTATTTATCACAATGGCTTCAAAGTACAAAATTCTAAAAGTTTCCTTTTCTCTAGTTAATGCTCCTTTTCGGTAGAATTATTAAAAGAGGTAGGATCTAAAAATAGCCTATGAGGTAATGGGTTAAGGTGTCTAACTATGGGTATGTACGGTAACTGGTACATTAATACATGTCAAGCAGTATTGCCCTGTATCAAGTAAACATTTGATTGTTAAGATGTCTGTGTCCAATCAATATAAGGTCGCTTACAACAGGTTCTACTGTAGTTACGAATGGATTCGGTCAACACAATACCTTATCAGTCTCTATATTGTTGGACAGATAAATTGAAATTCTGCAAATACTATCGGATCAGCAATGTTATTCGAGAATTGATTGCAAAATGCAATATACAGTAAAAAAAATACCCTCTCCGGCAACCATCAACATGAAGTCTGTTTCTGAGTAATATAATTATGCAAGACGAAATTTATGCATTAAGCACCCGTGGAGCTGCCTGCATTCATTTCGTCCTACTTTAAGCTACCACATCTTCTTTTAAAGCTACCCATGTATTGAGGAGTCGCTCTAGAGAGGCTCTATTGTATTTCAGATAGACTATAACTGAAAGTTTTTTCTGTAATGCAAGGGATGCAAGTCCAATTTGAAGCATGTTATTGTACATACACAGTTAAAAGAATGACCGCTCAGTCGACTGTACATTTACTCCCCTGGTCATTGAGTCATTGGCCTACAATATTGAGCACTGCTAACATATGGCGCAATCATGCAGCCGCAGTACCGGCGAGTGACCCTCACATGTACCCAGTTTAACCCCTGGGTGGAGAGGATGTGCGGGTGGGAGACACGGAAAAGCGTCTCTGAAATTTCCGGGTGGGACCGGGATTTGAACCCCGGACCTCCGGACTGATAGTCAAGCGCGTTACCACTAGACCACCGTCACCTGCAAAATACCTTACGTACCATAGTTAAACTGTTGAATGAGATCAACGCGCACCATACACTTAATGAGGAAGTAAAAAATGTGATTTTTTTTTAGAAAAAAGGAGTTTGTTGTTTAGTCTGAGAGGCTTATTAATGCACAGAAATTATTGAATTTAGGTTTAAGTTGTTCGTTGGAGTCCTTAGAACACATTTTTAGTATTTCCATAATATAAGTTTGTCCCATCTATGTTTTATTAAACGGTTTCCATGGTAACCCGAGGTAAATTCCAAAACATCCTTGGTTCAGAAAATGCGTAATAACTTTGCTTTTAGAGGTAATAGAAGGACAAAACAAGTACCAAAGTAAAGCAGAGACATATGGCTTGAATATGGTATATGATTTAATTAATATTCATAAATGCATTCTTATGAATATTCATGAGAATGTAAAAAAAATGCGTTTTTTAGAAAAAGGAGCTTGTTGTTTAGTCTGATAGGCTTATTAATGCACACAAATTATTGAATTTAGGTTTGAATTGTTTGTTTGGTTCATCAGAACACATTTTGAGCATTCCCCAAAGTAATTTTGTCCCATCTTTGTTTTATTGAACGGTTTCCATGGTAACGCGAGGAGGTAAATTTCGAAACATCATTGGTTCAGAAAATGCATAATAACTTTGCTTTTAGAGGCAATAGAAGGACAAAACAAAAACCAAAGTAAAGCAGAGACATATATCTTAATTATGATATATAATTTTAATAATATTCATATATGATTGCTTATGAATATTAATGAGGAAGTATAAAAATCCGCTTTTTTAGAAAAATGAGTTTTTTGTTTAGTCTTAGAGGCCTATTAATGCACAAAATTATTGAATTCAGGTTTAAATTGTTCGTTGGGGTCCGCAGAACACCACTTGAGCATTCCCCAAAATAATTGTGTCCAAGCTATGTTTTTAACGGTTTCCATGGTAGCCCGAGGTAAATTTTGAAACATCCATGGTTAAACAAATGCGTCATAACTTTGCTTTTAGAGGCGAAAGAAAGACAAAACAAGAACCTGAATATAGCAAAGACATGTAACTTGAATATGATATGTAATTTAACTAATTTTCATAAATGTATTCTTATGAATATTATTGAGGAAGTAAAACAATCCGATTTTTGTTTAGAAAAAAGGAGTTTATTGTTTAGTCTGAGATGCCTATTAATAAACAAGAGTTATTGAATTCATGTTTGAATGTTTTCATGTGTGAAGGAAAATAAACCATCTTTGTTTCAGGTAATATTTCTATAAAGCATGCGTATTTCAGCTTATTTGCATATAATGTACGTATATGAATAAGCAATTTTCTATGAGCATTGTATTTAGTATTATTTTGAGTATACGGTAAAATCTCGATTATTCGAATTTTCTTTATAGAAGCATTAAGACCCTTTTAGGCAGGTGACTACTTAATGCATGGTGAAGGTCATGCAGAAAGCTGCACTAGGAGCTTTCTGCATGACTTTCTAAATGCATTAAGCTGTCACCTGTCTTAAATATCGATAATAATACGTACGTCAATGATAATACGTCAATGTTTGAAGCGAATCCCATCTGTTGGATGCAACTGCCGGTGCTAAAGAAGTGAATGAGAGAGAGAGAGAGAGAGAGAGAGAGAGAGAGAGAGAGAGAGAGAGAGAGAGAGAGAGGAGAGGGAGAGGGAGGGAGGGAGGGAGGGCGAGAGAGAGAGAGAGAGAGAGAGAGAGAGAGAGAGAGAGAGAGAGAGAGAGAGAGAGAGAGGGCATAATGCCCGCCCCTGGGGCTGTCGGAATCAAGTGAGGGGATCTGATAAACCATCCCAGGTCGATTTTCATTTGAAACCGGAGGCCTAAGAGATACCCAGGGAACCCTTGTCCGTAAGAGTTTAGCGGACATGATCCACCCAGTTGCCGGGCTGGCACAAAAATCTTCGTCCAGGTCAGGCAAACGGGAAAGAAGTCCCGTGGAAGGAGAAAGAGACTATCTAGACTTAATTAGGTTAGGGAGGTCCACTTTTTCGACTGACACTAGCACGGAAGAGGATAGAGGACCCCTGTGAATAGGATTCGGGGGTCTAGGGCAGATAGAGGGTGGGATGATTCTAAAACAATCTTCACACGCATTCTCAATAGAAAATATTGATGTTCAGAATCATCTAAAGAAAAAGAGGACTAAGTCCCGTCTAAATCTGAGGGAGAGGCTTCCACAAAGTCTGATTCCCTTAAAAAATAGGACCATCCCTAGGAGCCATAATGGACAAAGTGTCTTCCTGCTCTCCCTCAAAATCCGCCCTGGTGAACGCCATGGATGGCAGCACCCGGGAAGAGTGGGACCCGCCACAGACATAGAAGTGTGGACTGTGGGTTCACGTGAGAGCTATTCTTCCTCTAGGTGAAGCTTGCTGGTTCCCAGAATGAGTGTCGGCTATCGAGAGCGACCAGCCGGCGAATCTGAGGAGGCAGAGCGATGTCTTCGCATAGAAGAGTGATGGTAAGACCTCGATCTGCGATGAGAGCGGTGCAAGTGCCGGTTCCCATTAGAAGAATAAGAAGGTTTTTACGCCTCCTACGGGGTGGGTGGGATGGGGGCTGGGGAGTCCGAGGTGTACTCAGAAGATGAAGAGTAATTGCAGTGTCTAGACGACCAAGAACGTCTAGACTTAGCCAGAGCAGCTTCCTGTTGACTTTTACCACTGTAATGCGGTGTAGAGACAGAATGCCCTGTAGAAAAGATTGGACTGGTAGATTTACCGGTCCACTTCGGTATCCTGGTCCAAAGGACCAGACCGGGCCAGCGGAGGACCGTTGGAGAGCAAACTTAGGACACCGGGCCAAAGAGTACACAGTGACATCTTTGGGCGGGGGCTCGGTAGACCGGTCTGCTGGTGATGTCATGAAACGGAAGCACTAACGCCAGGACACCGTGGACCGGTGACGGATAATTGGGCCTAGATTCAGCGGGACCAGGCAAAACTCTTCACACAACAAGCGGACCGGGAGACCTGGCAACAATAGTACCTGGGACCAGAACAAAGGGTACCATTCAAGTGGTAAACGGGGAACCCGCGCCCGGGCCAGCAGTTGGGTGCCGATCTGCAACTAACAACTGTGGAATCGACTGCACCACAGGGGCTGTTGACGAAAGTGATTTTAAAGAAGAAGCAGGCTTATTCTGAGCTTTAGAGGACAGTGATGTGTCTGTTACGAGGGAGTCGCTGACCAAAGAGAAGAATACTTCTTCCGTCGGGCAGCAAGCTCCCACGTCTCCCCTGTCCAGAGGGATGAAACTGGACAGGGAGCTGACGCGGAGCATCCGCAGCAGGCCAGACACACTTAATGAGTTGTCCAGCCTGTCGCGAAATGCTCGCAAGAAGCATTGCGTTGCTCTGGCATGCTGTGGTAAATAATCAAGCAAATGCATAAGACATCGCGAGTAAGTTAGAAGTCACGCAAGGCTAATATGGGTAAACATAAGCTGATGATTACAGTCGAGATGCTATATGTTTTCTATTGCATTGCAAAACACCCATAACAGTAATATTCTTCATAAGCCATGCATGAGGCTCAATTCCTCTGCTGTAATTTCTTACAAGAAATGTGTTGTTCACATACATGTATATTGCAATATAATAGAAAAACTTACTTTCCTACAACAGGTTACATTCTCATTAATATTCATGATTTTGAAATGATATTCATTATCTACATATTTATATACATGAACATCAATATCGCTGTTTCAGCCAGTATTAAGCTCTATACTGGTTAACTAAAATAATCTCAGATAAAAAGAACAGCTCATTCAAGTGTGTTTATTTTACATCTCATTAATATTCATAAATATGCATTAATATTCAAGAACCCAAAGTAACGACCCTCTGCTCTTGTCAATGTTTGTTGTTCTGGTATTTTACATAAAATAAATAATAGAAAAGATAGTACACTCGAAACAATGCTAAATATAGGGTTTATGTTAAATTGCTTATTCATTTACGCACGTTATATGCAAATTAGCTTAAATATACATGTTTTAGAAATATTACATGAACCAAATATGTTTTCCTTTATTTGTATGTTGATATTAAAACATTTAAATCTGAATTCAATAACTATTTGTATATTATTAGGCCTCTCAGACTAAAAACAAACTCGTCAAACTACAAACGCATTTTTTACTTCCCCATTAATATTCATAAGAATGCATTATAAGAATGCATTATATGTATTAATAGAATTACATATTGTATTCAATCTATATGTCTCTACTTTACGTTGGTTCTTGTTTTGTCCTTCTATTGTCTCTAAAAGCAAAGTTATGAAGCATTTTCTTAATCAAGATAGTTTCGAAATTTACCTCGGGTTACCACGGAAACCGTTTAATAAAACATAGCTGGGGCACAATTATTTTGGGAGAATGCTCAAAAGTGTTCTGATGACCCCAATGAACAATTTAAACTGAATTCAATATTTTTTGTGCATTAATAGGCCTCTAAGACTAAACAAAAAACTCATTTTTCTAAAAAAGCGGATTTTTATACTTCCTCATTAATATTCATAAACAATCATATATGAATATTATTAAAATTATATATCATAATCAAGATATATGTCTCTGCTTTACTTTGGTTTTTGTTTTGTCCTTCTATTGCCTCTAAAAGCAAAGTTATTATGCATTTTCTGAACCAATGATGTTTCGAAATTTACCTCCTCGCGCTACCATGGGAACCGTTCAATAAAACATAGATGGGACAAAATTACTTTGGGGGAATGCTCAAAATGTATTCTGATGACCCAAACAAACAATTGAAACCTAAATTCAATAATTTGTGTGCATTAATAAGCCTATCAGACTAAACAACAAGCTCCATTTTCTAAAAAACGCATTTGTTTTACATTCTCATGAATATTCATAGAATGCATTTATGAATATTAATTAAATCTATACCATATTCAAGCTATATGTCTCTGCTTTACTTTGGTACTTGTTATGTCCTTCTATTACCTCTAAAAGCAAAGTTATTACGCATTTTCTGAACCAAGGATGTTTCGGAATTTACCTTGGGTTACCATGGAAACCGTTTAATAAAACATAGATGGGACAAACTTATTTGGGGAAATACTCAAAATGTGTTTTGATGACTCCAACGAACAACTTAAGCCTAAATTCAATAATTTCTGTGCATTAATAAGCCTCTCAGACTAAACAACAAACTCCTTTTTTCTAAAAAAATCACATTTTTTACTTCCTCATTAATATTCATAAGAATGCATTTATGAATATTAATAAATGGAAAAGTAGTAAAGTCAAGCAGGCAAAGCCACATGCAAGACGCAACCACCACCAAAACACTGATAGACAGCATGACACACACACACACACAACCACACACCCAAACGCACACGCACACACACATACGAAATGAACACAGAAAACACCAAAAGACACACAAGAAACAGGGACAAACGTTCCACAACATGAACAAACCACAAGCAAAAAGACGCAAGGCAAACAAAAGGAAGGGTGACAAAGAGAGTACCGCCTTGGCACGGTCAGCAGCAAAAACACCACTGGGGGTTTAAACCGGTTTACGGACGTCCTAACCTCACACTTCTCTCAAAGTCACCCTAGCTTTACAAATATTGTAAATAAAGGTATCCCCGCCGGACTTACCCACAACATAGACGACGGTGAACACAGGACAACATGTAAAACATAGCATAATAACTGTGACAATCCGTCAAATATGTACTCAATGGCTTTGCTGAAGTCAGAGCACCTGCAGGTAAGCCGTTAAGGGCACGACAGGGAAAAATAATACATGAGTCTGGTAAGCTCCTCTTGTATCCAAGTTTAAGAGTATACCATCATAGAGTACTACCCTCGGCCTGTCATCGCGCAAGCAAAGATCATATATCATATTCAAGCTATATGTCTCTGCTTTACTTTGGTACTTGTTTTGTCCTTCTATTGCTTCTAAAAACAAAGTTATGGCGCATTTTCTGAACCAATGTAGTTTCGAAAATTACCTCGGGTTACCATGGCAACCGTTAAATAAAACATAGCTGGGACAAACTTATTTTTGGGGGCATGCTCAAAATGTGTTCTGAGGACCCCAACGAACAATTTGGTACCCATGAAAAAAAGTCTGGGGGGGATGCTACGGTAACCACTACTAGGACCCAGCCTATATAGTTTTAGGACAAAAACTGGCTGTGATATGGGCGAATTTGTAGGTAAGGGTCATCATTACGAAAACTGGGGGGGTTGCCATGGAAACGGTTAAAATACACATAGCCTAAAAGAATTCAAGTTGAGTACATTCGCGATTCTGATTCAGGACACTTTTCTGAACATTTGGGTACCCATGGAAAAAAAGTCTAGGGGGTGCACAGTAGGCACTACTGGCTCCCTGAGTATATCTCCATTTGACTACTCCTAGTTTGAAAGTCTTTTGGGAGTAACAAAATGCAAATCTATCAATTAAATATACACACAAATGCAACATAAATTTATGGACTGGTTAATATTATTAAAACCAAAATGCAAATATCTACTATATATGGAACACTCTTTCCGTTCCCTAATGGCAACTACTGAATATATGAAACTGGAGGAACACTCCCTCATTAGGACTTTAAGTGTCGGATATATTTTGTAAAAGTGGATATTCCCACAGTTTCCACCTTTCGTGTAAGTAATCATGTTTTCAATTATGTTATAATGCCCTGGTTAGCAATGGAATATTAGCAAGGAACAAACATACTCTCCATTGTTAAAGAACTTTTGTAACCTGATCAAGATTGGAAGAATATTTTTTCCGCAATGGCAAATACATGTACTAAATATTTGCATTTGAAGAAGCACACCCACCATTCGTTAGTTAAGAAATTGAGTGTCTGTTTTGTAAGAGAGAAACCACCATTGCCCTTCAAATATGTGTTGAATACATATGGTTTGGAGAAACGTTTCCCCTCCTTCCATTACCACAGTAACAAGCAGTTTGGATCCTGATGAGACGCCGAGTTATACGGCATATAGAGTAATCACAGATGCTGCACTGGCAGGGTAACAATTGAGTATTTTTGGAGACAGCCATAAATTGGTTAAGACTAATGCCAAACATTTCTTAGGGTTTAAGTTGTATATTAACCTTTAGCCTGCCGAGTAAATTATTTTCAAGATAAATTTTCACCTACTACATTTTCTCAATTCAAACTATAATCAAGGTGTCTATCACAATGCATTCAGAGTGTCAAACAGTTTTGATCCTGATGAGACGCCGATCCAAACTGTTTGCATAGGTATCCACTCATCCGCCCATAGCGGCTAAAGTAAAGCCATTGTTTTACATCTTACTCTTCGCAGACGACAGGATACGACGTTTGCAATACTTGCTCCGTATAAATGTCTATTGTCTTTACGGAGACACCATCGAAACATGACAGAAACAGGACATCAGTCCATTATGGAAATCAGTCCTACAGTGTCTAGGGAATCGATAGACACGAACGCCTCATGAATATGCAGATATTAAACATTCTACCGCTTTCGCATAACTGACTAGTTGTAGGAATTATTGGGTTCGTGATGTTCTAAGGCTTGCATGCAAATAGAGAAAATTAGTAAACATGTTAACCCATGCCCCCATATTGACGACTTTTGACGACTCCGTAAAATTCACTTTGTGAAACCATTGTGATAAATAGAGTATTTGCTACTATAGAAGCAAATGCTCTATTTATCACAATGGTTTCAACCCAAACAATTCTATTTTTTCCTTTTCTCTAGTCAATGCTCCTTTTCGGAAGATTTATTAAAAGAGATTGTATCTAAAAATAGCGGTAATGTGGTAATGGGTTAAACTCATAATCGGCCGAATAATTAAAACTGGCTACTCCTTTTCTGAATATTAGTTACAAAAAAGTTTGTATCAATACTATCACCGCGCAATACGACAAGTATGACAAACTGTGGAGATCCTGATCAAAAGGCTCCTTCGGGAGATCTTCGATCTGGGTCTACAGTGTTTGCAAATGTCTGATATTATATTCCCGCACATTAAGGTTTAGGGGCACGAGTTCAAACTTTGACCTGCTCAATATCCATGTAAGAAATTATGAAATCAGAAGAGCTTGATAATGGCATAGGGAAAACTGTTTGGCCATAGCAGCGATTGTAGAATCGGATCTATATTACTCCATGAGTAAACAGATCAGAGCCTGATCAAGAGTCGTCTGACCTCTGCACTCTGTTTTCAAAACAGTTTTTAGATTGGCGGAAGTCAGTCTTAAGTACCGCAACTCGGATTCAACAGTCGAACCGATACCACGTCCGATTTATCATGTTTGTGTATTAATGCACAATAGGCGGACCCATATGTCTAATCGCATATTTCCAATAGAGCAAAATACCACTTAAGTACTTTTTGAATATGAACCGTCGATCCGCCCCTGCATTGTGATCAGTAGACTTGTCGAGTTTCTAGAGGGTGATTCTTTACAATTGTGATGTGAAATACGGCATAAGGCTGATCCAGTTTTCAGTATTGCTCTATTATATTTAAAGACGTGTATTGTCTGTGAAACTCTGAAATCATTTTCATGTAAAGCGATATTGTTTTTAAAATCTTTCCCTCGGTTACAGATATTTACAGATAAATATAAGTACAGTAGAACCAGTCTTAAGCGACCCTCAAAAGGTGTAACCATGAACCTATAAGGCAGGTGATAGCTTACTGCAGTTCAACAGTAATGCAGAAAGCTCATATAGGATTTTTCAGAATTACCTTTGCCCTGCCTTAAGCTTTTTAAAACTCCTATGTTCAATAAAGTAATGGTGGCTTAAGACATGTACTACTGTAAGGACTTACTAGTAGCGTATGCGTTTACATTGCATACTCCTTTTTTCTGTACAATTGTATGGCAAAGTATGGGAGGAAATGCGTTGCAGTTGTCTTGCTGGTGTTAAATTTACAGTTGAATAGAAAAATGTATTTTCATTTTCTTATTATCATCTCAATTATCACCAATGTTTCCACGGGGGGCAGTCCGTCTATCCGTCTGTCCACCCGTTCGATCGTCGGCAATTGCTTTAAACGAGATCTCCTCTGAAACCGCATAGTATAATGTTACCAAACATCGGATATCAGAAAGTCTTAAATTTGCTAGCGAGAGTTTAACGACAACCATTCCTCTAGGAACACTCTGGTCTGGGTCTACACTGTATGCAAATATTAGTTCACTCGTTTTCCTCATTCAAAATGTGAAAGTTAACGTTGGTCTGTCGTATAAGCTGGTGTACCCTTTTCCTGCAAAACAAGCTTACACCTGAAAAATGCTTGCATCCAGATGAGACGCCTAGAAACTTCTCGTCCAATCTAAATGAAACTCGGTCAGTTGTTTCAGTTTTATGATAGAATACGGATTTATCCTTTACATCATGCATATTCATGTCAGAAATAATGACCCTATGAATATTTATTAGATTGATTTGATAATGATATTATCAACAAAGGGCATGTTTGACTTTGACAGAAACTGTAGAATCATAATTATATAGATTATATTCTGTAAGCAACCAGAACAGACCCAGATCCCATGGCTCCTACAGGCGCTATTTACTGTATGTTTGCTCTGCTAAAACATCGAAATGCATTTCTATTAGGAAGTAGGTTAAGTATCTATGCCAACCTGTGTAAAGATATATAATGTTAAAGAACATTACAAAGTCCAGTTTTGTGTGCAATTTATGTTTTTATAGTTATGTACATTTACTGTTTCCTTGTGTTGCTGTTCGGGCGACTGTTTGTTCTGTGTGTGGTGTTTCCTGCATGACTCATTTTTGTACTTTTGGTATATTTACACATATGACTAAACATAGTGTCTGATCAACAGTAAATATTGTCCATTACAAAGATATCTACTTCTGGATATGCAATGCCAGTGTTTGATTATTGCAGATTAAAGGTAAAGCAGAAAACCTTTGGAACAATCTGTATTACGAACAACCCGCAGTTAGCCACCATCTGCCTTTTAATTAGTTGTTTTTGTTTTGGAAATGTTATCTTAACACTTTCACCGCCGTACTCGCCAAAATGCACTACGACAAACAGTGCAGTCCCAGATCAGACAGGCATCTAATCAGGGACTTTACTGTTTCCCTGAACATCCATGTCTGCGGCATGAGCAGTTGGCTTATTTGTACAGTAAAATGCATTTTGTTCTTAAAACACAAAATCAAGATTGACATTATTTCTCATTAAAAATTGGGTGGAGAATAAAACACATCAACATGATCTATCTGTGCAAACCGGTTACAGTGCTTTGCTACCTTCGCAAAGAGATATAGTCTCAGGTCTTTATAAGTTGGACAATGACGGATAGCATGGGGTTCATCTTCAGTAACAGTCATACAGAATGGACACACATGTGACTCAACTCGGAGGTTCAGATATCGACTGGTTTCAATCTTAATGGAAGCAATACCACATCTAAATTTCACTAAAGCTGCGCTGTGTGATTGTGGCATTTTGTTTTGTTTTGTCTTGTGGCTGTACCGTTTCTTGTTGGATGGTGTTTGGTGCGGGGTCATTTCGTATGTGGCTCTCCCTGTTTGACTATTTTTCCATATGCTCTCGGTACAATAATCTTCAACGCCATAGAAACGTTTAAACAATCTATCAAATCTCGACTTTTTGCGACCAGTTCGACATGTACCAATTGTTTTATCAACACACGTTTGCCATTTATACATATGACGTATTGTTAAGTTACCAACAACCTGATCAGGTATATATATCTGATAGTATACACATGACCATTATTGTACAACATTGTCAAATCTATAGAGCAACACATATGCTAAATAGCGTAATACCAGATTTTACAAGATGTTGCACTTCGCAGACACCAAATTGAATATCTTACTAAGTGTTCAAAAGGTTAGAATCTCGTGATTTTACTACATGAATTCGCTATTCATAGCAATAGTCTATTGCAGTTGTTCCCCTCTATTCCCGTGTGCTAGTTGTTGTTTTACTTATTTCGTTATCCCGGAGCTGATTGAAAAGCTTGCCATCTGATTTCGAAACCGGTCAAGTAATGGTTTCAAAACAAAACACAACAAGTCAATATACAGGACGAAAATTTGTTCGTAATGATAGATTTCATTAACGAGCTTAATGTATAAAGACATATCTATAGGCTGTAATAGGGTGCGATCGACATTTAAACTAGTTCGTATTTATCCTCTCATATGACTAATACACCTGCCTTACCGACCCATAATTAGAGTTCATTGTGATGGTCGCTTAAGACAGGTTGTACTGTAGTACATTAAGTTATGTACAACGACATCCCTCTAAAGTAACTACCAAACAGGTATTGAATTCTGAGCCTGAAAGCAGTTGTCAGCTGTACCCTTTTCCTGTTCTATGTTTATTCAAATTCCCAATACGTACTGAATATGCATGGATAAAATAGGTATAACGAAATATAGAAGGTAGAAAATTGTAGCCATTTTAGAAACATATCTTTCAAATTCCATTAGCAAATATAGCAGACACTGATCAGACGGTTCCTAAAGGATGTACTCTGTTTGCAAATGCGCGTTTATATGGAGGAAAGGGTTAAGGCAACGCGAACGTTTTGCAGAAAGCTCCTGTCTTCAAAATAGTAAGCGACCATGTGCTTTCTAAGGACTCCTACGTGTCTGCTTTAGAGAGTTTGACTGTACTGTGTATCGACCCTTTACACCATGAATATTCATGAGATAAATAATAACATCATGAACATTAATTAGATGTGTCGGTATGACACACACACGCTGTAGATTCATACCTATTTCATTCCACAAGCTAACAGAGAAAACTCTGACCAGACTCCTACAGTTGTCGTCTGATCTGGGTCTACTCTGTTTACAAAGGCGTAGAAAGAGGCTAATCTAGGGAGTAAAGGGTTACATCCGAAAGGCGTATAATGTGACATTGTCATTTTAAACTATATATCCATTGTTTATCGATAATGTTTCCTCATTCGTTTTCACTTCATATATGGCTACACTGTTATTTACTTTGATTCATCTTTTACATTGATGATTTAGCCACGTGTACGTTGGTTTCGCCTTTTACCCTATCATATTTTCCGTTTCTAAATTACTTTGAAATACAAACAAACGGAAACAGTCATTAGTGTTTTCATGTTAAATTGACCATTGGTACAACCATTACTGATTACATTGTTTGAAACCTGAACTAATAGGGGAACTTGAAACTACTCATTAAAAGAAATATTCGACAAACATGGTAAGGTATACATCTTCTAAGCGTTTAAAGAGTAAAGATTTCAAAAAATAACGACACTAATTGTTGGAAAATTGCATGTTCCGAACCCGGGAGTGCGCTCATTTATTCATGATTCATGGATTCAACACCAAGTCAATCAATTTCCATATTCAACAGTGCCATAAAGAATCCCTACAATGGCTATTTAATGAACAAAATTGGGGTTGGCTATTTAATGCAGAATGAAGGTTAATGCCGAGTGTTATAGTAGAGATATTTCGGAACAAGTTTCGTTCTGCTCTCTTAGATACCTAATATTTTCAGTGAAGTGGACTGACCTTGACAGAAAAGATTTTCTGTAATAATTTTTTTATATATATATTTACACAAACTATAGTATGAATTCTAGGCCAGTGTCGTATATGGACATAGTTGATTTGGTGAGGAATTTGGACACAGTTTTGGCGCGTTGCAGCCAAACGTTTCCTGAAACGGTATCAAATACATGGTCCCATATACAGCACATGCTGTACCCGGCGTTACATTTAGTATGAATGTGATCTTAGATACAGGTGGCAGCTTAATGCATGGTGAAAGTCATGACTATATGGTTTTCACCCACATTAAGCAGCCATCTGCCTAAAAGTATTTAATATTCTCTACTAGAATTACGGATTAGATTATTGTATTTCATTAAAATATAATTATACCTGTTCGTTGTCTGATTGTTTCATTGATTTCCAAAACAAGGCTTCCGAATTACCGAAAACATGAAGCGAAAATGCTTTAAACTTCTTGTCCAACATTAGTCTGTAACAGACCATCTCCTTAACTTGTTTTGCCCGTCATGACTGTGGTAGGAATGCCAGTCTGGGTATGTTTGGATATTTCATGTGAGGCAACCTACAAGCTGACTTGCGGTAGGTCGATGGTTTTACCTGGGTGTTCTGTGCTCTAATGTGTCTCGTATGTTTTACTTGACAATCTTTATAGGAATAACTAAACAAACCTAACAAAATAGTTTGTGATTGATTAACCCAAAGTCCTTTAATTGCAGAGACATTTACTCTGAGAGACTTAAACAGAGTGTCACACATTTGTTATATTGATGGTTGTCCGATTAATTAGTCGACTCATTCAGGTTCAAATTGTTTCGAATGTTAAGTTGTACCTGTAAAGTAAGCTAATGTGATGTTTCTGAACACTTATTTATGTTATATTGCATTGGTATTATATTAACCTTAGTTTTCTCAGTAAGTGTAACCATTCCATTACACAAATACTAGCCTTCAAGTCGGTTTATACAGATTTACATGTCTTAAATTTTGTTTTCAAAAGTGTATCTTAACAGTGAATGGCACGTATGTTTCATACCATATTTAATAATAGCATTGGAAAGCGAAACAGGAAGATTAATAAAAAATAAAATTAAAAGAAGTCCTTGTATGTATTCTTGTATGTACACCATTGAGTTGTAATGTTATTGTTGTTGTTGTCTGATATAATGCCTATTAAATTTAATTTAGATTTTGTGTTCCTTCCACTTCATTTTACATCTACTATTATAACAATATAGATATCGTTTATTGCATTTAAACATTTGTTACTCATGTTAACTGGTGCAGTTGTATTCATTTCTAAATATACTCTGCACAGTTAGATTGTAATGAGTACAGTAAATACCAAAGCCATCATGAGGATGCTTTTCAAAAATCTTAGACAAAGCAACAGGGAGAACAGGGTCTAAGGTCGTAAAAAATCTGAGCCTGCGTTTATTCTAGTCAAATGTTTGAGAATAATATCACATCCGCGCAAAGGTTTCTATAACATCAGGCCTGGAATATGTGATTATTCATATCGTGGCTAAAACCAGCCCTGAACAATGGATTAATATTAATTGATTTCCATATATCTGTTACAGAATACTGCGTCTTGCTTAACTGGTTCACTTTAAACATATTTTGTGATAATTTCAGAACCGTTGGTCCTTGGTCATCAATAGAAAGGGTGTTATCTGATTCCACTGCACATGTGACTCGCCGTTTGAAGAGTATAATCCGTTTATATTAATACAATCCTAATTCTTTGTTGGATTTATGTATTGTTGTTTTCTAATCAATGCGAGAAAAAGGCTGAATTCTCATATACCCCTCCATTAGATACCTACGAAATCTGCTCGGCCTTGTTGAAAATGACGAGGATTTCTGACTGCACCATGGTGACAGTAAAATGAAATATTGTTGGGCGTCACTTTGTCTATTTGTTTAAGGCGCATGCTATTTTGCAAGCATTTGATGAGGAAATGCAATGTATACATATACACAAGCTTGATCTTGTAGGTCCGCTGATATTATCGCCTTTTAATGCATCTGCAAATAATGAAGACCCAGGCTGGAAAAGTATGCAGGCATTGTTTGACCAGTTGCTTCTATTCTCTACTGTCTGTCATGAAAAGTCCCTAATAATATAATGTTATATTTAGTACAACATTTTAATTAACGTGAATATTCATCAGATAAAACCTTTATTAAGGTGAAGGTTATTAACTATTCTAAATATCAGTCATAATGAATTATTGAAACCGAGAAAAATATTAAAACCTCTACCTCTACCGTAGTGAATAATTACATTTATGCAACTGTTTCCATGGTATCGATTGCTATCGATTATCCCCTACTCCACTAACCGCGACATAACGTCCATTTGCACAGAACTTGGGTCCAGATGAAACGACGAGTAACCGGACGTTACTTCCGGATCAAAGCCGTTTAAAACTCTTCAATAATTCCTCAAAAGCTTATTAGCCGAATCAAACGTTGTCAAAATTGATCACGTCCAAATTTGAATAGACATTATTTTTTACAGTGGCGCAAGGGTGTTCAGTCTCCATTACATCTAAACGGATGTTCAAACCACAACAACACCAAACAACGGCTCAATGTCACGCAATGAACAAATCATTATTCGTAATGGTTCGTTTTGTTATAAAATTACATAATATGTTTAGTTCACATGAACCAAACACTATTTAATTACAGTAAATTGCTCGACTTGTAAATTACTCGACTTGTACCACGTATATTTCAATCTTATCCTACTAAACACAGTAAGTTCTGAATATTCATGTACATGTAATATATACTTACATCAAGAATATTAATATTAAGATTAATTGCTGTAATAGCACACTGCAGTTTGGCCTTGTCAGAAACTGTGGAATCATAACTAAGTTCATTCTCAAGTATCTAATTGGTCAATTTTGTGCAAGCTAAAACTGCGAATGATCTTAGACTATTATAACTTATGATCTCGATTTTCTATACTTTCGATACATCCAAACCTTTTGGAAACTTACCGCCGTATCGTCTTGATTCACGCTAATTTATACGGTACAACCCCTATAAACCGGATGTCTAGTAGATAAGAATCTAGGTAATTTTAGGCAGAACTGGAGGAACTTTCTGCATGACCTTTATCCTGCATAACGTTGCAACCTTTCTCCAAGGCCGATACTTATTCTAAACTTAACGTCGGGTTTACAGAGGTTTTACCTCGAACATGGATCAGGTGACCTTTAACATTGTAAGGGTACACCTATACAAAATTCTACAACATAAGTGAACATTAATTTTAAGGACAATGGGCCCGTGACTTAGTCAAGCTGTCCGTAATTTATTGGAAGAATAACTGCACGACTGAATTAAATAAAATCTTCCAGATGTTCTTTCGAAATAATTTGCTGCATACTTCTTGGATACTTCCGTGCGTGTCTAGGCCGATCGATTTCGCACACAAACCATACAAACATTAAAAATAATAACTTTCCACCATTCTCATAAACGATTCGCTACTGGCAATATTGGACATAACCAATACTGGAAGTTTGCACGCAACGAGACGAAATTTATACCTGAGTTAAGTGCATCTGACAGCTTCAATTTGGGGAAATAAAACTATTCCATTATTTAACCCTTTACCTCATAGATATGCATTCGAATGCCTCTGCAACTAGAGTAGACTCATAGCATCGTGTAGGAGTTGTCTGATCAGAGTCTGCTATGTTATATCTATACTATACAGAATTCTGCAATGGGGAAAACTTTATGTGCTCGTATATCACCATAAAATGCCGCATTTACATATTCATTATGTTTGTTATATTTATATTATTGATATGAATATTCATCAGTTAAAGGATTAAGGCCGTGGAATATATATGCGGGTATTGTCCGACGGCAGTTACTAGTAGTTATATTTTTGTATGTGTCTTACTACTTCACCGAACTTAATACAAACGTATTTAAATCTCCATCCGGGTCTCCATCGATAAACCTTTTAACGACGGTGTAAACACATTATACGCAGATCTGACTGATCCTGTATGAGCCATCTGATCAGGATCCGTCCTGTTTGCTACTGACATTATGTATATTTGACAATACATGCCATTGTCAAACATGTCTTTGTCTATATGTGGTTATAAAGACCAGCTGTTCAATATTCATAATTACAATACTTCTTACATGAATATTCATACTACAGTGCTCCCTCCCTACAACAGCCCTCTCAATAACGATTCCCTCCTTACAACAACGCATGTCACTGTTTCCGTAACAACAAGGCTCCAGAAACAACTCTTTTCCATCTTATTTTCTTTACGCCTCCATCAAACCCTATGTTGTGACCACAGCATACGGTTTATTGGAGGCATAAAGGTTTTAGTTCTCGAAATACACCTTATCTGGGGATCTGCGAACAAGCTAATTATGTTTGATTTTCCCTCCCTATAACAACTCCCTCTGAACAACACAAACAATCTTCGTATCCCAAAGGGTGTCGTTGTAGAGAGGGAGCATTGTACAAATAAAGTGCTAATAACCAAAGGTGACATGAAATAAATCCGAACACTTACACATGCCCCCATATTCTATTACCACTTGACCAATTCAGAGGGCATGAGTAAATGGACCATATCGGAAAGGGGAGGGGTGATTGTTAAAGATTGAATGCGATGAGCGATAAGAGGTGCCCGAATAACGACAATGGTGAGATATGTACGGGGCAGTAATCGGGACTATTCACTTATGTCCGACAAACAATATCCACATCGTTCATATATAAATGTCCGCCTTAACAATTGCAGTAAAAACCCTCTAATGCGACCTTCAAATAGTGGTATAATTCGCGGTTTTAAATGCAGGTGGTAGCTTAATGCAGGACGAAAACTATGCAGAAAGCTCCTGCATAACTTTCGTCCAACACTGAATAACCACTTGCTTTTAAAGACATATTTGTATTCATAAAGTGGTCGCATAAGAGGGGTTTTACTGCATGTGCCTCGAAAGTGGCATCAATGCGGATATTCGTATCATCCTGGTGTAAGTTATGCTAACTGTGTCCGTAGCGGTTCCGGTTAAGGATTTAAATGTCGATAAATGCTACATTTTAAGCACCGCCTGTGTTCTGGTTGCTATATCTATTGCCGTATTGTTATTCCGGCGAACCGGATGTTAACATTTCTTGCATACCCTTCCACCAGACACATCCGACGTCTGGTAGTCTTGGATGTATTGGACGAGGAATCCGTCGGCTGAGCTCGCACGCTTATTAACCCCTTCCCTTATGTAATCGCATTTTGACGCATCTGCAAACAGAGTAAACCAAGATCAGAAGGCTCCTATAGGAGCCGTCTGATCAGGGTATACTCTCTTTGCTTTTGGTGTAATATAGATCTGACTCTACAGCTTCTGCCTGCCTGAGCCAAAATGTCCTGTGCTCATATGCCAATATAAAAATAATCTTATTAATTTTCATGACGTCATTCTTCCCTACATGAATATTCATCAGGGAAAGGGTTAAACCGCAGTATAATGATTGTTAACTAAACTCGCCATCCCTTTCGTTCTGGTTAGATATGACATGTTTTTAACAAGACATTAAAATGCAATGCATGGTAACCCGCTGTGAAACAATAATGTCAGCATAAATTTGGACTTAACGCAACTTGGGTTCTTAAGATATGATCAAACTTTTGCTTTGAGAATTTATTGACCAAGTGTCAAACAGTTTGTATCCTGGAGAAATGCCGAGTTACTCGGCGTCTCATATGGGTTCAAGCTGTTTGCAAAGAGCAAGTCAGGTCGCGGATAACGGGAAACCGGTTACGTTAATCATGCATTTCGGAGGATAAATGTTAAAACTAAAACTCAAATTTGGATTTTTATGATACATTATTTTTCTCAAACTCGCGCAAATATTTATAAATGCCATGGACTCATTATTTTCTTACATGAATATGTATGAAGTAATTATTAGGCTTAAGAACAAACTAGGCGGTTTACAGGCCAACTTACTCATCGATTACATAATACTAATGATAGAGGATAGCGTAGTATACACGCTCCTCCCTAATACCTATCCTACTAACGGCGACATGACTTGCATATCCAGTAAAACCTCACGAAACCGGAGTTCTACTAGAAAATAATTTAGATCTTTTAGGTAGGAGGCTACATAATGCAGGGTGAAAGCCATGCAGAAAGCTCCTAGAGGAGCATAGAACACTGCATTAAGCTGACGCCTGTCACCAAGACCGATATTTTCATTAAATTGAACGTCCGGTTTAGAGAGGTTCGTCTGTACAATAGCTTTGATTTACTTTCCGTGCCGCCGAGTCATTCGCTAGAACTATTTGACTACCGGGCAATAGTTGTTACAAGCTTAAAATATACCTTAGTGTAAGTAAAACTTAAATCAACTCGGAGTTCAACACTTTCTCTCATGTAAGAAATAATGATTTATAAATACTAAATGGATATGGCATCGTGAACAAGGGAACATTTACCATGACAGAAGCTGTAGAATGAGATCTATATTATTTTATAAGCAAACAGAGCAAACCAGAATCAGACGGCTCCTGAATAAGCCATCTGATCTGGGTCTACTAATAATTTCGGAAACATAGTGTCGCCCAATAGGCAGCAGCAGCAGCAGCGTACCACTGGTTGGATGGGCTATATCAACCGGTACACTGCTGTATACAATAATGTCTGCACGCATTGGGATCTGATGCATGTTTGACTACTTTGAGTAAATATTGACAGAGTGTCAAACAGCTTGGGTCCTGATAGGACACTGAGTTCCGCGACATCTCATCTGGATCTTAGTTGTTTGCAAGTTTATGCGAGTTTTGTTGCGGATAACGGGCTAAGCGTTAACCCTTTCGCTGCCAATGCCGGATCTGTGATTACCTATGTAAACAGTTTGGATCCAGATGAGACGCCGAGTAACTCGGCGTCTCATCAGCGTCTCATCAGGACCCAAACTGTTTGTTACTGTTACTATGTTTTTGAAACAAAAGTGAAGAAAATCAGAAGAATGAAAAATTGTAGCAGACGACAAAGTTGGCAGACGACAGAGTTTGGCAGCGAAAGGGTTAAAGTAATTACGTGTAGCTAATATTCTAAATGACCAATCTAATAAGGCCTGTAGAAATATTGATAAAGCTATAGAACAAACAGGTAAATAGCTTGGTCGAACGCGACAATGTATTAGGCAGATTTATAGACTGTTTGAGGAAGCCAAATGAAACAGATGGTATTGGATTCCGTTAATAGTCGTACACAAATAAGAGCTAATACCAATAAAACCAAATGAAAATTGTCATAAATCCTTATCACTCACGCTGACCGCTGCTTTGACCTTTAACCCGTTGCCGGCGAATCTATGATTACCATTGCAAACAGTAGAATCGAGACAAGACGGTCTGTAACGCAGCGTCCCATCAGGATCCAAGCTGTTTGACGCCCTGATTACATTTTGGAAGACGAACTGATTGTAGCTTGAATCTTGAACACTATAGGGCCAGACATATTAAACGAACATAACCTGATCAACGGCTAATACAGGAGCCGCCGGAACTGGTTCGAGGTAGAAAGTAATACAAAACGCTCATATTAAGCATTATTTAATACGTTTGCCTATTATTAAGCAACCAGCTGCTTTTAAAGACTTCTATGTTCAATTAAATAAACGGTAGCTTAAAAGAGGTTCCCCTGTACATGTAAATGTTGTACACACGTAGCTATACAATATGACATGCCAAACTGTTAACCTCATTAATTTACTTGTCATACCAGGACAGAATATACTGAGTTTACGACGAAACAGACGTCAAGTACGAATTATTTGAGTCCCACAGAAACGACAGAACTTCTACTTTAATAAAGTAACTTGACCTTATGAACTCGACTATTGTAAACCTTGCTTCAACCAAGCGTTACTAGAATTCAAACAATGTAGACAATAACGCGCCTCATACAGTAAAGTCTCGCTAATTTAACCCATTCCCTCATATTGACGACTTTTGGCGACTCTGTAAAATTCACTTTGTGAAACCATTGTGATAAATAGAGCATTTGCTCCTATAGGAGCAAATGCTCTATTTATCACAATGGTTTCAAACTACAAAATTCTAAAATTGTCCTTTTCTCTAGTTAATGCTCCTTTTCGGTAGATTTATTCAAAGAGGTTGTATAAAAAATAGCCTATGAGGGAAAGGGTTAATACGTCCACTCAAAAGAAGTATAATTATGTTATTAAATGGGTTGTAGCTTAATGTTGACCAAAAATTATTCAGAAAGCACCAATAGGAGCTTTCTCCATTACGTTTGTTCCATATTGGAAACCGCCTACTTTTATAATTTGCCAAAAATAGGCGTTTAACCAAGTGATTAAGTTTCAAGTTTCAAGTAGATACAGAGTCTAAAATGGTTTCTGTCATGGCTAAAACAAATGTACGTGCATACACCGATATAAAATGCAGCTACCTCGTACTGAAAATTATAAGTAGCCACCTGTTTACAAAGACATGAACTGCTTATTACCAAAAGTTCGTAGTATCGCATGTTTATCTCATTCACCAACTTATAAAACACATTACAAACATAATCATCTACAGCGCATTCTTATTGCAATAAATATGCAATACAATTTCTCTTTTATAGCACTTTAAGCAAACCTCAAACCCTGTTTGCCCCGATTTGGCTGGCGTTTAATAAAGTAATGTTGCCTCATACACTACACTTTTCAATGCTTTTCTCGTCTTGTCGTTTTTACTAGTGCCTTTGTTGCCATATTGCCGTCTCTTGCTTTCTCTAAGTCAAATGCAATTTGCTTAATTTACTAATTAGCTTACGCAAAGTTGACATAGACCTTCAGCTCATGAATATTCATGTAATAATAGTGACTTCGTGAACATCTATTAACTGAATGTTTACAATGGAATATGAACACATCGTGTTTTGGCCGTGGCAGAAACTATAAAATTAGACCTATAAAAACCCACAACAACAGAGAAGACACAGCAGGGCCGTCTGGTTTGAGTGTGTGTTATTTGCAAATATGTCACAAGCGTAGATATCAGGCAAATGCCTAATAATAATATGCAATAATACAACGTGTACTATAATGATAGTAGGGCAGCTCGGCGTCTCACCAGGATCCAAACTGTTTGATATCATGGTTGCATTTTGATAAGACAAATAATAGCTTGAATTTTGAAAATATAGTTGAAAAAAAAACCCTGTAAAATATCATTTTCCAGCAGGCTAAATGTTAAGACAGGTTCTACTCTAGGGAAAGTGCAACAGCAGAAAGCATGTTTACAGTAGAAAAGAGGTTAATCATTAACTATTCCCACTTTTCCATATCCGCTCATAAAATGCATTTACAAATATGCATTATGTTTGATATATAAATGAGATGGAATTTCCTTTTCATATCTTTTAAAGACGTTAGGAACGGTTTCTCGTTAACTCTATGACTGCTAGTTATTAAAAATGAAACGGCTCACAAGCGTTTACTATAAACTACAACTAGTATAGAATACAAATATTAGGAAGAGGATATTGAATATCAGACAGTGAATATCCTGATCAGTGAGTTCTGGGTATCTGATATGGGGAAGCACTGATTGCAAGTTTCTGTGAATGGAAAACAGTACAGCCTCTGATCATAGGTCTCATCTGGGGGCCTCCGATCTAGATCTGCACTGCTTACAAATATCAGTTCAATCCTTTCCAGCATTCAAAACATTTTAACATTTGTAGGAATGGATAATTGGCTTGATCCAATACAACGCGAACTAAATCACGCATAGGGTAAGATATCCTTGTATCGCCATGTATCAATCAAAAACATTCTCATTCACATTCACATATTGACAACTACTTCTCATTCATCAACTATATTCGAGAGGTTAGAACAAATCGGCTGTAACTACATTCCCTAAAAGGCCTAGGGTGTCATGTACGTTGTATATACTTTAGAAAGTTGTAAACGGTAATTGTTGTAACCCGTTTTAACACATTTGCAACCAAACGAAAGACACATCTGGTGGATCGTGGCGGCGCCGTCTTACCAGGATCTGCTCGGTTTACTTATGAACTAATATATAACCGATTCTACAGTTTGTGCCATTGCTAACCAATCCTTTGTGCCTATATCACCACACAGAATAATCTAATGCAGTATTTCTCACATAAATATTCATGGAGTAAATGGTTAAACCAAACAAAAAGTAGTTTGGCACTTCGTGGTCTATGAGAACTAAGGGAACGCCATATATGTTAATATCTCTGAATATAAAGAAACGGCGAAGCAAGATATTTCAGGACCTTACAAGATAAAAACGCCGTAATCCAGAACGACTGGATTCTGAATACCACACACATTATACGAGAAAGACATTAGTCAATTATGGAAATTAGTTCTACTGTTTCTTGGGAATCGATGTACTCCAAAGCCTTATAAATATGCATACAATAATCGTGCTTATCCCTTATCCCGTTAGCCGCGGCCTGCCTAGCATTTGCAAACAGCTTGGATCTAGATCAGACGCCGAGTAACACGGTGTCTCATCAGGATCCAGTCTGTTTGACACTCGGTCAATGATTTCTCAACAGACTGTTCGATTCGGACATTATCGAAATTGTATCAGAACCAAAGTTGAGCGAGTAGCTTGTTTTTCACAGCGGGGTAAAGTTAAGATTTCGCATAAGCGGCTCACTCCCGGCAATACTGAGTTGTGGAATACAGAGGTTTGCACGCAAATCAGAGAAAAATCTCTGGAGGCATTACTGTCTCTGACAGCTACAGTAGAAATAATTAAGGGCGATATACTTAACTCCTTACTCCGTGGATACACTGTTCAACGCTTTTGCGAACAGTAGGCGCCCCCTGATCAGGGTCATCAATGTTTGCTTATGGATTGATATGGTACTGATTCTGCAGATTTTGATATGGCAAAAAGAAACTCTTGTTCCTATGCCATGATAAATAGTCATCTAATCGATATACATATTTGCATAATTCATAAATATTCATCGAGTAACGGATTCAAGCAGTCCTATGCAATATTCCCAGGCTTACTACCGCACTGTAATGTCTGGCACTCCTCATATAAAACAGAAGTTCTGTTTAACCCTTTACCCAATAGCCTGTTTCTAGTTTTGAAGACATATGACCACTTAAAGCAGGTTGAAAGTAAAGCAGAATGCGCCTTAAGGCGCATTCTGCTTTACTTTCAGCCTGCTTTAAGCTACCACCTACTAGGATATAGAAAATATTTATTATGCAATATGTTCATGACTGTATGAACTTGAACTATTTTCTTCAGCGGAGGAATAAATCAAACACGCTAAAAGCCGCTTCTATCAGGTAAAGGGCTAATTAAGATAGAATGCGGCGGCCCAGATAAGTTGCGTAAATTAACTATTTCCCTCATAGTCTATTTTTAGACCCAAAACTCTTTGAGCAAATCCACCGAAAAGGAACATTTGCTAGAAAAAAAGTTGCACGTTTAATATTGTGCAGTTCTGAAACAGTTACGATTAATAGAGTTTTTGCTCCATAAGAGCAAATGCTCTATTTGTCACAATGGTTTCAAAACGTGACTTTTACACAAGAGACAAAATGTTACAATATGCGTGACAACGTTAACACTTTTTCAAGATGAATTCCCGTGTCCTCCACCAAACCCTACGTACAGTGGAGAAACTGTTATTCTTTCCCGTTTATGCTTACGCGTGCGCAAACGATACGCAAACGATGCGCAAACTAAACGATAAACGATATACCCGTTTGTGCATACAAACGCGTTTGTAAGCGGTTTTTGCGTATATAAGTGCGTTTCATTCGGCATACCTCTGTTATTATCGAGACCGATCAATTATACGAAAAACTAAAAAACGAAAGGTAATGGGGAAAAGGGTCTTTCATATATTGCTCAAAATAAAAGCCGAAACTGATATAACATGTCTAGGATTAGATAAATCTAATGCTGTCCCTGACGTGTCAATAATATCTCCAATTAACACCCAATCAAACAATAGCTGACGATTTGAAGCTCCGCCCCAGCAACTTATTCCAAGCACTACACTATCCAGCGTTAATTCGCCCGAACAAACTAGTTCTAATACGTGTGTCATTTTTCAAACAAACACCGGACGAGATCAGTTTATCCAGAAATTCATCCTGAAATCGGTTGCATCAGCCTATAATCTGGAATTAGTAAGTTAACCAACGATTTACATTTGTATTTATATGGTCAAAACTACTTTCAGTTTAATTTTGTCTTGAATGAAAACGACTGACATCTCAATATTAGTAGTCATAGGCTTTAATTTTTGTTAGATTGACTCACTCTAAACTTTCCAAAATTTGTGCCATTATCATAATTGGTGACCAAATTCAAACCTTAAATTTTACAATGTCTACTGATTGATCTATCATTAACTTCACAAATTTATCCCGTTCAAACAAACTGTTTGTGTTTTTGATACATATGAAGTATACAACACTGTGGTATACTTCATATATATCAAAAACCACAAACAGTTCTGGACATATAAATCCCCATATATTATTTGTGGACTGGTCTGGTTTCAGATATTCACAAAACAGTTTTCAATTTTGGTTTCTATAACTAAAAAGATATACTTAGATAATTCTGCTTTCAAAATTGAAAATACCCTGTCTTTGTTTTGGCACTGATTCAATTATCTGACTGCCTGGGCGCAATTAATACATTGCGAAGTTGTTAAAACAACATTCACAGTGTGGTGTCTTTAATCTGCATTGGACATTGTCACAATTTCCTGTCTTGCTTGATTGGTGACTCTGTAGGTGGTGGCTTACCTCAATAATGTACGCTTGGTGCTTGTTTATCATGAATATTTATTAGCTGAATTTTTTTATGGTAAAAATGAAAGCAGGTTTTTGCTTTGGCTGAAACTATTTTTAGAATAAAACTATAAAATGCGCCCAGTTAACAATTCAGTAATCCAGAATTACTCTTTTCCTTTGGATTTATGGTCAATATTGTCCATGTTCCAAAATGGCAAAAATGATCATATTTATGATAAATTATTTCCCTGATGAAAAATTATGTGTGAGTAAATCACTTCACGACTATAAACCCTTCACTCCACGTGCCTGTTTATGTCAATGCAAACACAGTAGACCTAGATCAAACGTAATGAAACTAATTTACCAACAGAGTAGATCCAGATCAGACAGCTTCTGTTGTAGCTCCCTGATCACTGAGCAGGGTCTTGTCGGTTTGCTTATTAAATAAAATACGTACAATTACTGTCATAGCCAAACTTTCCTGTACTCATGTATTATTACAAAAACTCGATCCCCATGAAATCATTATTTCTTGCACAAATATTCATGGAGATCTAACGCCTTTTTCCATGAAATCATTATTTCTTATACAAATTTTCCTGGAGATCTAACGCCTTTTTTTTCAAAATGCTAATTTTTCAAAGGGATCTTTGGCTCTGACAGAAACTATAGGATTAGATCAACAAAATTTCATAAGCAACAGAGCAGAACCTGATCAGACAGCTCCTACAGGAACTTCCGGTCTGGATCTACTCTATTTGCAAACGCGCGTGAAGCCGTTTATATAATACGAGAAGGATTGGGAAATTGATTTTAAAGCAAATTTGGTGTCTGCTGTCAACAGAGCTAACTGGTGTTTATTAATCATTTTTTCTCTTAAGACTATTTATTAAAAGATTTCATGACCTCGTGCATATTCATTTACAGGGATTACATAGACGCTAGACAACCATGATCGAATCTAAAGAAATAAGTCTACGGACAAAGCAATCAGAGCAGATCCTGATCAGACAGTTTCTGCGTGATTTAGGTTTACGCTGTTAACAAAAAGTTTAAATAGAATAATTTCCCATGACGAAAAGGCCCATTAACCTACAGTGCTAACCTCTAAAGTCACATTTATAAAAGAATGTAGCATATCCTTTTTTATAATTGTAGACCCAAGTAATTGGTTGCACTATTTTCTGTAGTATAAAGTTCACTGAAAACAGCCATCGATACACAACGTAAGCCGATCCAATATAAAAAAATGTGGAAGAATAAAATCGAACAAACAATCCCATTCCCTAGACGTTCACGTCGTGGACGTTTTATTGAACTGCTCGTCCTTTGGTAATTTAAATAATCCTATTTAAACTCTGTCGGATTTGGAGCTACACCCATAGGCAGGGCTACACCAATAGACAGCAAAAATTACCATGTTACCACTCAAAACGAAGCAGAAGTACATAACAAGCGATTCCTTTCGGTTGGAACAAAAAGTATCACTGTTTCTTTAAACGAAATACAAATCGTCTAATTTAACGATCTACTGAGATATAACTCTTTACAAAACACAATCCGCACAACTTTAGGTATATATAAGGAACTTTTAGAGTACAAAATGAGAAATTACCATTATTAACGTTGTTTAAACACCCAATATGCCCTGTGGAACCATATATTGACGATTAACTTATAAGTGAGTTTAAACGCGTTTGTAAGTGAATATACTAAACGGGTTTTAAACGGGTTTAAAACGCGTTTGAAACGCACTAAGTGGGAAAGAATAACAGTTTCTCCACTGTATGTGACACATCATTAGACTCGTCTCTTCTATTCAATTCTAAAGAGTGGTCATAACAAAGTGTTCCATGTACAGTGCAGACCAAGATCATATATCCCTTCTATGTTGAGGTATCTGATGAAAAGTGTTACTATACATAAAGATAGTGGACAACTTACTATTATTGTGAACAATAAGTGTAGACTCCGACACGGCGTCATGGTTTGAGGCTAGACTGTTCGCAAGTGTAAAAAGACGGCTTTTCATAGGAAATGGCTTACCTACGAAGACAAAACACACTGAATGCTCCTCTTTGAGTTTTTTGCCCTTTTCCTCCTGCATTAAGGACCCATCTACTGTTATAGACCCGTATGTTTATTCATAATATGTTCGTTATAGGCATGTTTTATTGCATGTAAAACATCTAAACAAATCAGTTTTTGATGTTTGTATCAATGAATAGCCACTAATCTCTTTTATCCATTGCATTAACGAAATACCACTACATATGTATCAAAAGTCGTGTAAACTCCTTTTACTTTATTGCCATTGAGCTTTTTTCTGACTTTTACTAGGGACGCCTTGGAGGAACTGATAATTAGGGTACGTGTGTGATAAAACAATAGGCGGCCATGTAGCTGTATTTCCCTCTTCGAAGTCTCACTATTTGTAGATCACGTGACTATTAGCTTTTTATTGAGTGATTTATGTGAAACTGGCAATAAAACCAGTCTTATTTAATTAATCGGGTGAAAGAAAGTGAGAGGGGCTTAGTGGAAAATTTCACACATTTTGTAAGTTGTCCATTGGAAGCTATAGATAATTATTAGATTACGCAACACCATAGAGGTTATTCGATTGTTTTTAATGTTTTTGACAGTTGCAAATTTAAAGGAGTGGGCGTTCTTAAAAATGCATAACTTCTGTAATTTTTTCCGAATTACTCGCTGTTTTCGGTTTTTCAAAACGAAACATCATTGTCTCTGAGATATACGTTCAATAATTTGCTTCGATCGTCTAACATCAAGAGAAACGTAGAGGCAGAATTGTAGGCGTCTTAAAACTAAGCTATTTCTGTGTCACGGCTCACTAGACATTTTTATGATTTACATATTGGTCAATTGTGATAACTTTAGTCCGAGAGATGACTAATCGCTGTTTAAATTCTGTAAAGCTGGCTCCATATATATTGATTTTAAATGTCGGTTTCGATAGGATTGTCGATGTTCTGGAAAAAAACAAAATAAAATAATATAAATAACCAACTAGCTTTAGAAACAAATGACCTTTAGTAGTATTAAATACCATTTTCTGATAGCTCGTGCTAATATGTCGCTACCTTAAACCGGACGTTCAATTTAGTGTAAATATTAGTTTGGAGACAGGTGACAGCTTAATGCAGGATGAAAGTCATGCAGAAAGCTCCTCTGGTAGCTTTTTGCATGAATTTCACCCTGCATAAAAAATGGTGAAGCGATGGTCTTGTGGAAACGCGCTTGACTACCAATCCGGGGGTCCGGGGTTCAAATCCCGGTCCACTCGGAAAATTTCAGAGATGATTTTCTGTGTCTCCCATCCACACGGATCTCTGAGAAACACGGTCTATTTAGCTTGATGTACCCGAAAAGTAGTCAATAGCCCACACTGACTTTTGACACGGCTTATCGCAATGAGTCCGAAAAAGCATAGCCCGATTGGAGAAGAGCTGTGTATGTGCGATAAGTGATGAGTATATTCCACCAGCATAATTATGAAGATACAGTCTATCCGAATATGAGTGTGAAAGCACTCGGGGAGGCATGACTAGGAGGGACAACTCGGAGAGAAAACCGTGGAGACGAAAATCACGAGTAACCATGTACGAGGAGGCAAGGAACGAGTACGACGCATGGCGGTGAGTCAGCGGAGGTGATTATGGGCGACGAGCGAAACTCGGGCCACATGTTGACAGTAAGATTATGATATGAAATAAACGTATCACTGTACCGCTTGCTTGATGACATATTTCCTTGTCAGACTTTCGTTTTGACACTAACATTATCAATAGGTGACTTGCTCCAAAGGCTATCTAGGTTGTCATCTACTTTATATGTACACGAGACCTGGGGGGAGGTGTGCGTTACTCATAGAATATAGCTTACAGTTTCACCTTCCAGCAATTGTTAGTTTAATATGGACTAAATATAGACACTTGTGATATTTATGTCATTATGTGTACGGGGAGGTTATTGTAATTTTAGCAATTATCTTTTATACAATGTGCAACACATGCGAGCATTGTTATGCCATATCTATTCTCAGAGCTTATTCAAGAATAACTCTCCACCAAACCCTACACTGTAACCAATGTTTAGAATCGCCTCGAAATGACAATTCTAAAGAGTGGTCGTAGTATAGGTTTTGGTGGAGAAATAAAGGAGTTATTCTCGACAATGTTTATTTGGACCTCTGTATTCTGTATAATTGCACGTTATCGTATATAAGGTTAAATTTCCACTAGCAATCGTAAGAGACCACTGGTGACCACTGAAACCGGTGATCGTGTGCGACGGTCAGCGACAAAATTTAAAAAGCTGATTCGCAGTTATATTGGAGATGCATCTGCGACCATCGTACGACAGGTTGCTGACGATCGTGCGCCAAGTCGCTGGTATTCGTACGTCAGTTTCACAATCAATTCTGACCCGTTGTATGATCACGTGGTCTATGCCTAATCTCGGGTAATCTTTAGGCACTCGCTGGTGATCGCACGAAAGTCATAGGTAATTGTAGAAAGGTCGCTGTCAGTCGTACGAGTATAGGGAAGATCACTAACCACCAGATAAAGATTGTTGGAAACCTTCGTATTTCGATCGCACGATTACCTAAAACCTCCTATAAAGACCACCGGCGACCAGTTCGATCGTAACAAGGTTGCTGTGCATAATCAACAACCTGTCTAAGACTGAAATTGGTCGCACGATTGGAAACGATTACTGAAGACCACCGGCGATTACCAGTGACTTGTCGTGCGATCTTCGTACAAATATCGGCGACCAGAGGTCGCTAGCAATCATAAACAGGTCTTATGTGGTCATAAAACGTAGTGGGACAGGGCCTTAAGGAGGTTGTTGTTTATAAGACCTAGTGGGGCTGGGCCCTAATGTTCAAACTAAAGATTACCACTATAGGACTCTCCAATCTGGGTCTATAATGTTTACTATAGTTGTGACTGGTGGACTATGGGTTAAGGTGTTGTAATATGTAAAATAAGACGAGACTTTAACCCTTTCACCGCCGAAGTCGCATAAATGCACCACGACAAATAGTACAGTCCCAGATCAGACGCCGCCTTTTCAAGGCGGCGTCTGATCAGGGACTACACTCTTTGTCTCATTCTCTATTTCTATCAATGTGCTTTATTCTTTTGCAATTTGCATTTATTTATCTCATTTCCTTATTGTACCGAATGATTTAAAAAAAATGGATTGCAGACGACAATTAAAAAATTGACGCCGAAAGGGTTAAATCTTGTGTCTGATCAGGATCTGAATTGTTAGTTACGCATCAGATGCTGTTCATTTTTTCTGAATTTCTTGACAAACATTGTAAGACCTGATATGCGTTTTAACATTGTGGTTGATTTAGTTCTGCATGTATATTATTGAGGCCAAAAGCAAAGCATGCTTGTGTCGGCGAGTACCAGTCCAGATACCCAACGTAACGGGCGATAAATGCTCCGTTATTGATTGACAGTTTTCATGAAACGGTTTGCTGTCGAGGCAATTATTGATAAGGGAAACATAATTTCGCCATTTCTCCGAGTAATAGAGCTTGGCAGACATCTTAATTGAAACGGTTAACTTTATCCAGATTTTATTGTCCAGTGCTTTGTGGCAATCGCTGCTACAAGCCTAAACACGTTCATTGATGTTGGAGCCTAATACCAGAATTCGATGATGATTCATCAGATATATGTCAGTGATTTATGCCATAAATATTCATGTAAGAAATAATGACATCATGAATATTAATCAGATTATTTTATGGGAGCATATAAACACAGGCAAGTTTTTTGCCAGGGCAGAATGTAGTATCAGAGCAATATAAGTCAGCAAACTGAACAGACCCTGACCAAACGACAAACAATTTCCACAGGATCCTTCTGATCGTCTCTGTTGAC
The DNA here is from genome assembly GCA_963576725.1 of Azorinus chamasolen. Taxonomy (NCBI): domain Eukaryota; kingdom Metazoa; phylum Mollusca; class Bivalvia; order Cardiida; family Solecurtidae; genus Azorinus; species Azorinus chamasolen. The sequence goes on from OY755242.1 coordinate 6,177,544, forward strand.
AAAAGGGACTCTATCGGATAAAAGGTTAAAAACAGTGAACCCAGTGAATATTTTTATTGTCTTGGTGTCAAAGTAACCACCTTTAAATATTATTTGACATATACGAATTGAGACAGGTCTTTCTGATCCCAATAAACACTTTGTATGTAGGAACCAATATGTATACAGACGTTTGCCAATAGTGTAGACCACGATCAGGATATCTCTATTCAGGGTTCTGCAGTGTGTTTTCGTAAATAATACTATAGATTTCAGAGGTCCATATAAGATACGTAAAGCTCGTTTTTCCTCTCCAATCTAACCCTATACTGTGACCACTCTTTAGAACCCTCTCTTCGAGACGATTCTAAAGAGTGGTCATAGTTTAAGTTTTGGTGGAGAAATGCCAATTCTAGTATTTGGGTACGCATCCGGTCTGTAGCTCTGTATATTGAATGATTCTTAATGTTAAACAATTGTGGATCTGAACACTGAATTATCAAAATGGAATGACCCATCATCGTGTAACGATTATATTATCAAAGAGTTCAGTTCATTTGAAGTGTGTAATGTTAGAGAGTATTTTAAATGACGATCCTGACCAGGTGGCTTCTCTATGGGAGCTGTATACATGTTATTATTATTACTAGACCACATTTATATAGCACTCTTTACAAACGGGATATGCGAGTTCACCAGGGCTTCACATGGATACATTATATGTACAAAACAGGGTATATTGAATGCATATTGAATATTCTAAACAAAATATATCTAGTACATATTTATTGATAAGAATAATAAAAATGAAATTAGTTTCAAAATCATAGCTCAACCCACATCATCTTGTCCGAAAGTGTATTTGCCTGTGTCAAATTATGCTCTATTATATTGTGTCAGCGCACTCAGATCACCAGAAACTTGAATGTAACATTCCATGCACAGTGTCAGTACGTCACACAGTTTCAACCCAGAACTACCAATTGACTTGGGTGTATGTTTGGCATACAACTCTACACATAAACTATTGGCTTACATATGTAGGACAATGGGTAACAGATTAGGTCGAGTTGTAGTTCATGCATATAAACTAAACAATGCAAGACAAATCTCTAATCACAGACTGCAGCATGTGAGCTAATAGAATTTCATTCATTTGCTGCAGTTCAAGGGATAACCATTTCAACGATGAAATATCAAGTGGACTATTCCAAAATTTAAACGGTTCAGGAAAGGTATAACATCACAAACAGTGTAGAACCGGATGAGAAGGCCTCTCTATGAATCCTCTGATCTGGGAATTAGTGACTCGTTTCTCACACTGAACTGGTCAGATATACACCCTTTTTGCAATATCGTGATAGCAATTATGAATAAAAGTACAAAAATGAGTCATGCAGGAAACACCACATACAGAACAAATAGTCGCCCGAACAGCAACACAAGGAAACAGCAAATGTACATAACTATAAAAACATCAAGAGACGCACAAAGACAAAACAAACATACAATAGGGGGAAGATGGAAGTACCGCCTCGGAACGGTTAGTGACAACAGTCACTGGGGGGTTAAACCGGTTTATGGGCGCCCGACCTCACACTTATTCCATCCCCACCCTAAAAGACAAACAGTGTAAATAAACGTATCCCCTCTCCGACTAATCTACAACAACCGCGATGGCAAATACAGTGGTAAAGTGCATGTATAACGAAAACATTTAAGTGAACAAACTGTATCCACCTATCGCTAGTGCACTCAATGATTGAGCTGCAAACAGAGTAACTGTAGAAAAGTAATAAAGGGTACGACAAAAACGAAATAGTACAGATATCCGACGTTCTCCTTCCGTTTATGGATTTAAGAGGTCGCCTTCATAGAGTACTAAACCTTTCTTGTCGGCGTACATGCAAAGAGGCCAGCGTGATTGCCAACTGTAAAAAGGGTTGACAACCAAACATGCAGTATGTTGTAGTACTACAGGATCATATCTCTTTTTAATGATTTCTTTAACATATTTGATGAACAAAGTGAGAACATGGGTATGTCCAATAATTTTACGAAGTTTGTAAATCACATCATCAGGATGTGAAATACCGTGTTGCTTCGACTTTACAGTTTCTTCCAGCACCGAATCATTCTGTGTACATGAGTTGTATGACATTATAAAAAAACAGCTGATAAATATTCATAATGTCATTATTTCTTACAATCATGAATATACAACAGGGAAAGGGTTAAGTCAATTGTCTAAGCGCCCATATGTTATTGGCTTGCACATTGCCTATTTGCACGTGACTTGGCAATGGTGTGCAGACATGAATTATGGCATATCCCAGACGATAAAACCAAATGAAACTAAATATTACTCTTCTTTTATCAGTTTTGGTGCATGCACATCGTGTTCGATAAGTCTCTCCACAACTCCTGATTACTTTGCTGTGGGGCTCAACTGACGATTGACTACATTACAGTGGCGTCTCGCTAAAGCGACTATATAATTTATCAATATAGGAGTCTTTAAAGGCAGGTGGTTGCTTATGTAGGGCGAAACTAATACAGAAAGCTCATAAAGCAAAAGCTTTATGCATTTTTGTCCTGCATTAAACTACCACCTAAGAAATGGAAACTAATATTTCTTTTGGGTGATATATTATGAGCTTTTGCATTACGCCTGACCTGCATTAAGCTACCACCTGCCTTATAAACCCATGTTGGGACCTCCGTTTTGAAAGAATAGACAAGTAAAATGTCTCCCTAATGTTGATGAAACGATCCCCGAGTTACACGACATTTAATCTGGGTCCATGCTATAAAACTTTTTAGTTGAGTCTGAGTGCGTTCTAAATTTGAGTTCTCAAGCTTTTGATTGATGAGATTTGAGCCAGAGGCTCAAATCTGACCAATCAAAAACTTGAGAACGAACTCAGACTATACTAAACGTTTTATAAGCATGGATACTGATTTCAAGTTGTTTCAAGATCCCAAGCATATGTCAGTAGGTTCGCGCTTTGTGGGGTTACAATTAACATCAACGGAATGAGATGTGAAATTATTGTTGTTCAAATCTGCGTATAGTGTCACAGTTTGGTCTGGAGTAAATCTGTTTGCCTTAATGTACGAGGGACATTTTTTAAGTCAAGAAATGTTCAAGCGATAATGACATTGCACATGTACATTGTATCGCAGAAATCTAGTTTAATCTTTCTCCGCTTGAGTAATGGCAACATAAGTGACGCACTTGATCCCTCTGCACGTCACGCCGCGAATTTAGAGGTGGTATTATTCACTTGCAATATTGAGGTAAAAGTGTCTGGGCATAGGCTATTTTGCACAGTTCGAACCCATTACGGGTGTCCGTCGTCAGAGTCAGAAATGCATGCCGATGTGCAGGCAGTTCATAGAGAGGATGCTTTCATGTAGGGTACAGCGTTTTAGAGAAGGTTGGCTGTCGGATGAAAATGACCATAAGCGGGAGGGGGAGGCCTGTTACCATTGTGACGGAAAAGAATGTTGCTGTCCTGATATCACGATATACACTGTATTCACGATATACACATACATAACTTGCATTCATTCGTCAAGTATTTTAAGATACAGTAAACCCCTGTAAACCAGACGTTAAATGTAGTATAAATATCGGTCATGGAGACAGGAGACAGCTTAATGTAGGGTGAAAGTCATGCAGAAGGCTCCTCTAGAAGCATGGTTTTAATCCTGCCTTAATCGGCAATCTGCTGAAAAAGTATCTGTTATAAATTCGTATCTACCAGAATTTCTGTTTAGAGGTTATTTCTGTATTGCGTGAACGAATAGGACTCTGGACAGTCTGCGTCCCCCTGGGCTCCCTATTTGCTCACTGGTAAGAAAAAACAGACTATGATTAGACTAGCATAACAAATAATCGAAATGTATGATAAATGTGATCCACGTCGTTTAGAAGAAATAGTACCATCTGATGAAACCTAGATATACCAGAGCACACGTCTATAAATAAGGTTTTGACTACTTCTAAGGAGGAAAGGCCTATTATTGCCCACCGAAGACCTTAAATCGGATGTTATATGTTCTTAAAATCCCAGTTCCCAAAGGCAGTTATGGGATTGATGATTTATACAGAGAAAACGTTCATACACAAGTCGTTGAACTCTATCAAAAACGAAAACCACGCACCGGCGCCCGTGGTGGCATTAAATCATTGAAAATTAAACTCGTAAATTCGACACTCTACACGAATTTTGGAAAGTATCTGGGCTTGATGTTTTAGAACATTTTCGATACAGCCTAGACCTATCTTAGTGTGTCTATTGCTTGTTACCAAAACTAAAATAAATGCTAGAATGACACATCTTCCACTCCCGCTGCTGTATTGGGAGTCCGGTATATCAGTGTCTTAACACTTTACTCCATAAATATGACTTTATATACCTTTGCAAACAGAGTAGACACATGTCAGACAGCTCCTGTAGGAGTCGTCTGATAAGGGTCTGCTCTGTTTGCTTATGATATAATATAGATATAATTTTAAAGTTTCTTTGATGGCACAAAACGTTTCACGTCCTTGAGCTACTATACAAATTAATCTAAATAATACTCATCATGTCTTGATTTCTTACATGAACATTCATGGAGCAAAGGGTTAAGCGGATACCTATAGACGCGAACCGGAGTAGGGTAGATGAATGTAATATGTGGACATATTTAGAAGGGTTTCAATGTAAACTTACTGACCGTTCCAAGGCGGTGCTTCCATCTTCCCCCTATTGTGTGTTTGTTTTGTCTTTGTGCGTCTCTTGTTGTTTTTATAGTTATGTACATTTGCTGTTTCCTTGTGTTGCTGTTCGGGCGACTGTTTGTTCTGTATGTGGTGTTTCCTGCATGACTCATTTGTGTACTTTTACTATTTCAAACATAACTAGAAATACTGCTCTACTCTGTGAACTTCAAACTGACCCTCGTAGATCTTATACTATAAATCGTACCATGGTAAAACATTCGCATGTTCACACTCGCATTAAACAGTCAGCTAAAATAAGTATTCAAATAATTATTGTTATTGGATAGTCCTTGATTGGTTGAGCTATGTCGATGTAACACTATATTTACTCTCTATATAAGGCTGTTGACACCTTTGCAAACAGGATATACCCAGATAGAGGATTCATGTCCATTCCGTTTGTTTATTGAATAATACAGGCCAGATTCTACAATTTCTGACATGGCTAAAAGTTCATGAGTCCGTGTGTCATTATAATTTTCTGCTAAAACATACCGGTATTCATAATGTCAGTAATTATTCCATACATATGAATGAAGTAAATAAGTAATTATGTGTATAACAGATACCTCGACTCGCACATCAACTATACGGAATCCTAAATAAGGCAGATATTATAGAAACACAATATTAGCCCATTATGGAAATTAGTACTATTGTTTCTAAGGAATCGATTTCACCATTTTCTTTTGAATATTCATGAAAAAAAATAATTGCATCATGAATACGTATGTTTATAGTTTATCCTAAAGAAAATGACAATCCAGGACAAAGACAAGTTCAATAAGGGTTGCCAGAAGGTGAACGTGGGAATCCCATACATACGTGGAACCTCAGAAGCCCTACACAGAACTTTCGAGAAACATGGCATCAACATGTATCACAACTTACCCATGTCAAAGACAAAACAGAAAAACTGAAAAATGTGGTGTAGTGTATTACATCAAATGTCAACAGTGCAATAATGATTACATAGGAGAGACAGAGCGCTCATTAGATATCAGACTTAAAGAACATACAGCCAACTCGGCACACACACACTGGACATCACATACAGCCAACTCGGCACACACACACTGGACATCACATACAGCCAACTCGGCACACACACACTGGACATCACATCAGTCCACAGAATACTAAAATAATCACTTCATAGGACACACACATTACGAGACGGCTTAAAGAGGCGATTGCAATAAAAAAGCGACTAAACAGGGACGAGGGGTTAGAGCTACCACCAGTCTACAACACTCTCCTTGTGTCATGTGACCTTCCTACGTCACGTGACTCAATCAACTAACCCAGCACAACAGCTGATGAAGATCGTGAGATACGATTGAACATTCCAAAATTGTAAGTGAATTGTTCTGAGTTATGAAATTAATCCAACCTAACGTGAAAATGTGGTTGTATGAAGTAAAGGGTTAAGCGAAAGCTTCACAGATATGTATACACAATCCTCGTCGTACATCGTCTTCGGTTTGCAGGCATATCGCAATAAACTACTGGTCACAAGGGAAACACGAAATCTATTAAAACATTGCAGCATGAAGGTCTGTAGGGATCGTCTATGTCAAGCATGGGTTCCAAATCCAGTACAATCTCGCTAATATGACCACAAAATGCATTAACACAGGAGTCTGTCAAAACAGATGGTTGTTTAATGCAGGACCAACGTGATGAAGAGAGTTCCTTGAAGGAGCTTTCTGCATAACTTCTGTCCTATATTAAGCCATCGCCTGTTGTAAAATTCCAGAAATACACATGTATACGTCTTTTAGCGAGACTTTACAGTATATCACTATTAAACGATCAGTTTGGTACAGCTAGATATACGTGATAGTACTTAGCTGTACAATATGTGTAAAGGATTTGCGTTGAACCATTGTAAAATTGTCATTATTTTCACAGATACCAATTTATTTGACACACCGCCAATAGTTTCTCAAAACATTGGCCGGATCGAGTTTAGTCATAATTGCACATATCTAAATTTGAACAGACATTATTGTTTCACAGCGAGGTGAGGGCTAATCTATTAATATAAAGTTAAATATGAACAGTTCTCCATATTGGTATGCTACTGATATACTAAAACCGACAGTTTGTTACTTTTAGTAAGGCATTGAAATTGAACCACAACTGATGTGCATAAATGTGTTTCTTAAACATAACTCTTACATATCTGGAATGAATCATTATGGTAAATTCTAACACGACTCTGAAGCTACGGCATATAAACAAAGAAAACCGAGAACCGTGCTTTAAGCCGTGATAATGAACTGCACGCGCGGCATTTCAATCGGCTGTTCCATTTCCCCCACACGCGAAATGTATGTTCCATGTTCAAACCACACACAGTCAAAAGTATTTTCACATTTCTAAATCTGTAAACACGATGGCTCTTGCATAGAGGTGTGCAGACATAATGTAAATGTTATAGTTGTTCGCTCTTCAATGTGAAAGGTGAAGCATTTTTGACATGGAATTGTTGTTTTCTGTTGAGATTTGGCCCTTTACTCGTACAGCATCATGGGTGAAAATCGATTAGAGTAAATACGTAAAAAGAAAATGGCGTAATCACTGACGATTCCAGTTTTTTGTTATTATAAAGTCGTGTTAGAATCGAAATAACACATTCGTTGCTGTGCATTATCGCGCAATAAATCACAGTAAGTCTTTAAGGTATGGGTAATTAGATTTAATGTCTCAACTCCTGTGATCTAATGCGCGATAGTGCACAGCTACGAATGTGTTCTTCATCAAATGTATTAAAGATATTATAAAATATATACATGTAAAATGTTCGTATTATACTATAATTAAAAGTAATGGCAAGCCTTTTTCACCACTGGAATACAGTACCTGTTTGAGGGATTTTATACCCACTACAACACACACGTACGTACGCACTCACTCACTCACTCACTCACTCACTCATGCACACACCCACACACGCACCCACGCACGCATGTATACACACATAAATTAACGTCCATGGCTTAACCGAAAACATTTTATTAGAGACGAAACATTCCTAAATTGGTTACCAAAGCTGAATGCAGCACACTTATAAGATGAACACTGATTTGGGAATTATATGACATTGGTCATTTATCTGACGGACATGTCTGTCAAGGTATATTCTTTAAACACAATTCTTCAGATTTTCCCATTCGTTATGCATGACCTGATTCGCCTTCGCAAATAACTTGGATTCAGATGGGATACCGAGTAACTTGGCGTCTTATCAGGATCCAAGCTGGTTGACACTCGGACAATAGTTTCTCAAACGCTTGGGTGATTGAGGAGTAGTCAGCTGTTACTAGTCATTGCGTGTCAAATCGAAAAAAGGTAAGTCCACATTTGTTGCATCTAACTGTGACTCGTTCTGCAGCATCGTGTGCATCACAAATACGTTTGTTCACGCATCTATGAACATACTACTATTTATCTCTTGGATGACCTGTTTTATTTATGATACATGAGAAAGACACAACATTTAAATCATAGTTTGCCTAGAAGTCGTTTTCATAACTAGATACTATGTGTATGATTGGTATCTAGGGTGTACTTTATATATAATTGAGTATTGTCTTTTATTACACGAGATACACGCACAGTGCATGTTATCCCTTAGCCTGCTATGAAGACAATGTCTGCTGACCGATCTGTTGACCGTTGTCACTTACTTCTGATTCACTCAAGCTTTGGAGATACTATTGACAGAGTATCACACAGCTTGGATCCGCGGTGTCTGATCTGGAACCAAGCTGTTTTCAAATGTCAGTTAGGTAGTGCTTGGTATGGTAAGGGTCAATACATTACATGGTCCTATTAGCCAGGCTCTCCCAAATCCATGCCTGAATGATAAATATCCAATTATCTATTGATAGTTTGTACACTTTATTGTTTCTCTATAATTATTAATAAAGGAAATATAAGTTGGTTATAACCATGCAATTGGGTCTTGCACACACCTTAATTGTGATGAGTATCTAGGTTTAATTGTCGTTTTGTTCACGCAAACAATGAATTGTATTTTTTCGCACTCGCTTGCAACGTGTTCTCTTGGGATGACCCAGCTAGTAGCGGTATAAATTATAATTTTTTATGCAATGTTCAATGTATTTTGTACAATAACAAGTCAACTATGTCTTCGATTCTCTTACACGTACTCAAATGTTAGTATCTAGAACAACGTCAAATACAAATGTAAAGTAACCCCTCTAAAGAATTACATATCTGTGTCTTACATGCAGGTGGTAGCTTGCTACCTGGCGCAGATAATGCAGCAGCTTTCTGCACTGATTTCGTTCAGCATTAGACAATCACATGCTATTAACTCTTTACTAAATAAATACGTATTTCTATGTCTTTGCAAACACAGTAGACCCAGATCAGACGGCTCTACAGAGTCTACTCTGATTGGTTATGATATAATATAGACTGTGATTAAACAGTGTCTGCCATGACTAAATCTTCTTGTGTCCATGTGCTGTTATATTACAATTAATTTAATAAATATTTATGATGTCGGTATTTATATTCATGTAGTTAATGATTAAAGACATCTATGTTTGACGCTGTAGATACTTATTACTGTTTTGTCCTCAGTTACATAAAAATTCATAAAGTGTTTGTTTTCAAAAATGTATCGTTACCAAAGGACATGCCATTGTAATTGTTCACCTAACATTGTTCATGGTGTCATTATTTCTTACATGCATGTTCATTGGGTTAAGGATTTAGTAAAGTAAAGTACCTAGTTATAGTCTACTTTCAGTCCGCAGTCCGCTCAGCCGACTGTACATTTACTCCTCTGGTCATTAAGTCATTCGCCTACAGTATTGAGCACTGCTAACATATGGCGCATTAATTCAGCCGCAGTACCGGCTAGTGACTATCACAGGGACCCATTTGAACCCTTGGGTGGAGATGAGGTGCGAGTGGGAGACACTGAAATGCGTCTCTGAAATTGCCGGGATGGACCGGGATTCGAACCCCGGACCTCTGGATTGGTAGCCAAGCGCGTTGCCACTAGACCACCGCACACCACACAAATGCGTATGTATAATATTTACCTCCGTATCGACTTTAAACAAAATACGAAAACCTAAATACTGCAAGTATTATAGCAACACATCATTAGTCCATTGTGGAAATTAGAACAGTAACATCCCACTAAACAGGACGTTAAATTCAGTATAAATACCGGTGTTGGAGACAAGTTGCAGCTTAATCTATTCCCTCATATTGACGCCTTTTAGCACCTCTGTAAAAGCAAATGCTCTTTTTATCCCAATTGTTTCAAACCTACACAATTCTAAACATTTTCCGTTCCCTAGTACATGCTCCTTTTCGGTGGATTTATTCAATTAGGTAGGATCTAAATATAGTTTATAAGGGAATGGGTTAACGCAAGGTGGAGGTCATGCACAAAGCTCCTCTAGGAGCTTTCTGCATGACTTTCATCCTGCATTAAGCAGTCACTTGCCTAAAAGTATGTAAAATCTTCTCTACTAGAATTCCTGTTTAGAGCGGTTCTATTGTATTATTTCGTATAGGGAATCGGTGTACGCGACAGCTTCATAAATATGTATATAATAACCGTTCGTTGCTTGTCGGAGCTATTCATTTGCCAAAGTATAAGACTTTCATGCATATCGGAATAAACTACTGGTCGGAAAGGAAACATAAAACCCATTCAGTCATTGCGGCGTGCATATTTGCCGGGTCTATCTATTCCCAGATTGAGTTTCAAATATCAGCAAAGTCTCGCTAATGCAAACACAAACTTAATTAACATAAAGAGTCTGTTGAAACAGATGATTGTATAATGCAATGAATAGTAATGCAGATTATAGGAGCTTTCTGCATAACCTTTGTCCTGTATTAAGCTACCACATGTGTTTCAAATCCAGAATTACACCCCTGTTTAGTGGTCGTATTAGCGAGACTTTCCTGTATATCAGTTTTACCAAATCAAGTTTATATAGCTAGCTACACGTACCTGTTCTAGTCACTAGCTTTATAAATAAATTATGCGTAAACCATTTTGCTTTGAACCATCGTAAAATTGCCTTTATCATAGCCATTGGCCGCTTGTCACATACGCCAACTTCGCACGCAAAGATGATAGGCGTGCATGATAGGCTTTCATGACACATACAGCAGACTTGTCAGTTTCTGTTATTAGTATCGAAAGCAGTGGTATGAATTAACACTTATCCCACTAGCTCGCAGTTCTGGCCCAGATGAGACGTACAATAGCATAGCATTTCACCAGGATTAAAGTTGTTTGACGTGTGTCCGATAGTTTCTCATAGGCTTGGTGCATCGACATTAGTGAACGATTGCACATTTGAGAGGACATTACAGTAAACCACTCTATAACGGCCACTAAATTGTGTTAATTGGTATTTTGGGCAGGTGGCTGCTTAAAGCAAGGTGAAAGTAATATAGAACGCTCCTGTTCTGTTTCACTTCCACCTTGCTTTATGGAGCCACCTGCCATCAACACAAATTACTTGATGTAATTTAGTGGTCGTTATAGAGAGGTTTTACTGTATTGTTTTACATTGCATATAATGTTAAATATGTAAACTAATGGATTTTGACAAACTAGAACCGACATCTTTTTTGTATTTTAGTAAGACATTAGAAACAGGATTCTGAAGAAACATGGCTTGAGAGTTCTGAGACCTAACCATGAATGTTTCAGATACATTCATTATCCTAAAGCTTTTACAACATTATATTCATGTGAACTAGTCGTATTACATCAATATAAAAATAATGGCAATCCGTTTCCATCAGTCGAATACAACGAGTTACACGAATGTTAATAAACTATGTAGTCGTATATGTGACACTCTTCCAAATTCAAGTCTGAATGATAACTATTAAATGTGTCCACTATATTGTTTCTCTGTAATTATTGATAAGGGAAACATAATTACGCCAATGGTATTGTGTCTCTCAGATATCTTAATAGTGAATAGTGCATGTGTATAAATGTTGTTTTTTGCAATCAATGGTGCTGATCTAGTGACACCATTTTAGTGCAGACACCTGTAAAATGTTCTCCAGTAGCTGCATGAATACATTTAAGAGTTTATGCAATGTTCAGTATAGCTTGTATAATAACGAATTACCCATAGCCTGAATTCCACAAGAATTTCAAATATAAATGTTCAGTTGGAGCTTTCTGCATCGAGTTCATCCTGTATTAAGCTACCATTTGCATTTAAGACCAAACTTAAATATAGTTTTTATGGTGCTTTTGATGCCGCCTCATGGTTTTACTGTATTCACATTTACTTAGTATTTATTAAGTATACTGAATAAAATGGATCATTAGTACAAGATATAAACATAATATTTTCTAGTATTCTCCCTAATAAATGCCCCCATACTAATAAACACAAGGAAAAATGCCAATGAACAAAACAACTAATTGAAAAATAACCATTAAATAAATAAATAGAGATTCTGTTTTCAAACTACATGCGGTAGCTTAATGCAGATTGAAAGTCGTGCAGAATTATTCCATATGAACTTTCTGCATTGCTTTCATTCTACACTAAGCAGACAACTGAGTGCAAAATACAACAATCACCCTTTAAGTGTGTTAGTAAGTTACCTCCTAGGCCGTTTATTAGAGATAATATGTTAACCCTAATCCTGTTGAGATCAGCCATATTGGATCTGGTGACGATGCCGAGTAACTCATATGATATGGATATAAGTTGTTTACCAATTGGCCGATAGTTTATTCAAATCATCATTAAGATTTTAAGCAGATCGACAAAACTCCCCCAGAATTCAAACATTGCATTTCTTTGTACATATACACTAAAAATCCCTCACACCGAGGACTCAAAGGAAGTCTGGTTCTAGAGTTAGCTGATTGCAGTGACACAGAATACTGACATACGGACTTTTCCTGTATAACCTTCATTCTGCATTATCAACCATCTGCCTGATGGGTATTTAGTATGTTTTTGTGCATTTGTGTGATGAGTTTCCATTTATACAATTAGTTTGAAATACCAAGTTAATGTGTAGTTTATTTAATGTCAATGATCAATTACGTGAGTGCATCTGCAAGGCTATAGAATCAATTAATTATTCCGAATCATTTACACAAACCATAGCCCAAGCCGTATTAACCATTATCCCGTACAATTATAAAGTCTGCTCCAATGTGGATCTGGAGCCGTTATGACTACTGATGAGTCGATCAAACCGACGAGAAACTGTCGGCCGCGTGTCAACAACTTGTATCCTGATGAGACGAAAGGTTAGTCGGCTTCTCATCTGAATTCAAGCTGTTTACAAATTCGACTCTGTTCGTAAATGCACACATAAGTGAAACATACTTACCCTAATAGAATGCTATGCTGAGAAATGTTTTATTGATACAATTATTTCGTTCACATAAATTTAAACAACAAGGTATAATCAATTCACAGAGAAGATATCCCGTTACCAACTCAGACGGTTTGCAAAGGTAATCACAGATTCGCTTGCATCGTGCTTAAATGTTCCTCTGCACGCAATGATCAAGTTGTCACGTTTGTCATGTGTTTTTGTTGCATGCAACTAAGGCTTGTAATTCATTTCTCGGTCAAAGAAGTCGTATTGTTTTGTTATTCGTTTCTCCATTGAGACGCATTGGACATATTTGCAAACAGAGTACAGTGCTCCCTCCCTACAACGGCCCTCTCAATAACGATTCCCTCCTTACGACAACACATGTCACTGTTTCCGAAACAACAAGGCTCCAGAAACAACCTTTTTCAATCGTATTTTCTTTATGCCTCCATCAAACCCTATGTTTTGACCACTCTTTAGAATCGTCACTTTGTGAGGATTCTAAAGAGTAGTCACAACATAGGGTTTGATTGAGGCATAACGGTTTTAGTTCTCGAAATATACCTTATCTGGGTATCTGCAAACAAGCTAATCATGTTTGATTTTCCCTCCCTATAACAACTCCCTCTGAACAACACATTCAATATTCGTATCCCAAAGGGTGTCGTTGTAGAGAGGGAGCACTGTAGTCCGATATCTGGGGAGTCGGCTTTGTACGAACCGTCTTATCAGGATCTACTCTATTGACTGATATAAATTGCTAGACCTGAATCAATGAAATTGGCCTTAAACATATGCATTCACCTTTTGATATAACACTATAAAATGATTAATTATTTAATCGTACGGTCTATAGCAACACGGTTCTACGGCGCATGCCTTAACCCTTTCCTTCATATAAACTCTTTTTGCACGCAATTGCAAACAGAGAAGACCCAGATCAGACTGATCAGAGTCTGCTCTGTTTGCAAATGGAGTGGGATAGGTCTGTTTCTGCATTTTCTAAAATGGCTACAAGGCTCAACATTCGGTATTTCATTGTACATTGTAACTATGTTGTCCATGAATAGTCAGTAGGTAGTGAAATTTAGAATAAATAGAATAGAGAAAGGGTTAAGAGGGTGTCATGGTATTTACCTACACCGACTTAATAATATACTGACGCCATGTTTCACAACAAATTTCATTACAGATACGAACTCCAAAATACAGCAGTTAGTACATACGCAAAACAGTAGTTCATTCTGGAATGAAATTGGTGTCACTGTATCTATGGAATCCATTTAATCATAAGCTTCATAAATATGTATAAACTATTCGTTAGTCAGAACAATATGTCGGGCTTCAAATTTCGAGATTTGTGCGCAAATTGTATTAATTATTTGGTCGAATTTGGACAGATTCACTCAAGAGACATTAACCCTTCGCTTGCTATTCACGTCAATATACCTACCTGTAAATAGTGAAGGCCCAGATGAGACATCTCCTACAGGAGCTGTCTCATCAGGGTCTGCACTATTTACAAGTTGATTATGCAACCCGTGCACTCCACAGCAGTGATTGCACAGCGAAATACGTGTACACAGTGGCGATAATTACCTAATAACCTCGAAATTCACAGGAAACATTACGATTCAACTGGTTTCATAGAGACGACAGTTGAACCTAATTATTGCCATAGTTTGTTTTTGTCGTAAGGAGTTTGCTATGCTTACTGAAGTATTGGAATAATTTGACATGTATTAGTTTTTTCGTTGAGCTTTATAGATATGCATACATTAATAATTTGAGTCTTCCTAAAAGTTGACCTTATCCACTTGCTACAGCCATCGTGTTTGCATGCAGAGATGAGAGACGTCTATAGCGCATAAATATGTATTTGTCAATTTCATTTAGTAATGACAAACGCAAAGTCATAATTTAGTCTACAAAACGTTATCCTAACTGTCAAAACCTCTGTTCAATATGTTAAACATCTCTTTGTTGAATATTCATTTAAGAAATAAGGACGCCATGAATATTTATTAGCTAATGATGTATACTAGCATTGGTACCTTTTCCTGATCTGGGTCTACACAGTTTTCAAATGACAGTACACGCGTGTCCTAGCTTGAAGGGTTGATACCGGTCCCATCTGCTCCTGAGAATGAAGTTGGTAGTTCGCCATGTCTACCCTTTATCGGCAAGTCTTACGTTTACCTTAGCTGCCTCAATGGCACAGGTGAATTACTTTACATCTAGATGTTGCTCATTCACTCACTCACTCACTCATTCACTCATTCATTTACTCACTCAATCACTCACACAATCAATCAATCAATCAATCAATCAATCATGTATTGCATAAAACACAGTACATATGTTTATAGCAAGTAAAGTAGAGTACAGGCGAAAACAAGTATGGATTTACCGAGGAGCATACAAAGATATTATAATATATAATCAATCAATTACTGTCATTTACATTCAGCTTCTAAATTTATTAGCGAAACATATACACTTTGCTAGATTTCTTATAACTGTCCTTGTTCCTACTGACATGAGATGCAGCAACGTATTCTTAACACATATATGTTTTACACGTTGTCAAAACATAATTACATTTTCATTAATAAATTTTCACACATTTGTGGAAATTCAACTGCATTTTTCACATATGAATTGTCCACAGATCTGTGGATATATGATGGCATCGTATCACAAATAAATATTCACGCATCTGTGGAAATACAATTGCATTCTTTACAAATGTATTTATTCAGACATCTATAAATAATCGATTGCATTGGTCATAATTGAATGTTCACAATCTGTAGAAATACGAAATCTATAACATAAATTGCATTCCAGTAGTTTTCAAAAACAGTCGACCATATCTGAAAGTAGGAGATTCTTCGAAAGCAAACGCAGGAGTGTGAAAAGAAAGAAAATGCAGACTTGGTTTTTAGCAGTTATTAAAAGTGCAAAACAACTCCCCCACCCCTAGCATCGTCGTAAGCGGAATTCAATATTCAAAACCAGTAACATCGAAACTAATGCTAAGGAAGGTCTAGAAATATAGCAACACTTTTTTTTACGGCAAGCACCTGACACCTGCTGTTGTGAAATACATAATTCCCCATGACCTTTACATCTCAATGACTCAAATATACAAAAACAACAGAATTACATTTACAATTTATTAAATCGGAGAAAAGCGATTTGACGGTGTATATAACAGGCATGCGCGATGATCGGCTTGAGGCGCGTAAGCGGAATCTACATATATTGGACTGTAACAAAGCAGAGAATATTGCCACTGCTGTGACTAAGACAGATGATGTATCTCAGGGAGTTATGCAACTTATGTTGCAACAGTTTAGTGTTCCGAATCCGACATGCCCAACCATCAATCTGTTCGAAAAGCTAATTATTCGGACTACCATGTTTCCAGGTAGTTTTCAAATGCAAGTGATAAGATCAATGAATGTATAGACAAGGGCGACCCGGAGGAGACACTGCAAATGCTAGAGATGCCGGACGCCAAGCTTGAGAATGTGGATGACAAGCAGGCATGCTACTATCAAGTTCAGCTGATACGCAAGAAAACACAGAAAGCAGAGGTGAGACAGGACGGGTGTCTAACAATTGGCATGTCGCAAGCCTCTTTTATGCCTATTTTGATGGAATAATTTTCCAAAAATACGATACAAAAGTCTTGTCAAGATCAAATGTTTGGCATTCTGATCTTGATTCTTCGAGTGGAAGAGTGTTGACTTTGAGTGTTGGACTGCGCCGTTGGTTTTGGGGATGTCGGTTTGCTTGGCGGGTGGGGGTTTGAATCGGGATTGTTATGAGTCTTTTGCCATTGGTGGCTTGTTTTTGGTTGGAGGTGTTCCCTCCGATGATTTATGATTGTTTTTGTCGGAGTCCGCTGTGGTATTTGATTCGGTTGAGTTCCGTGTCGGATGACTCCTTTTTGGAGCTGTCAGGTCCGGGTCTGCTTTATTTGCTTGCGGGCTGGATGGAGGCCATCCTGTGGTGTGGGCCAGTCCTCGTGAGAGTTGTGTTTTGTGGATGGTGGATTGGCTCTTTCCTCCATGGGTGCTCCTTTGCTCCATGAATAGAGCTTTTTGATACGGTGCTGAAGTTTTGAAAGTAGGAGATCCTTCGAACGCAAAATAAGGAATGTGAAAAGATAAGGCTGACCAAGTGCGCGTTTGTTTCCATATTCTATATAACCGAAACATGTTGTTTTATTGGAATCCTTGCCCTAAATGACAAAACTTTAGTGTCTGATAAGTACTTGGCAGTTTTATGCTTTGTTCTTTCTTATCCCTTGTGCTCGACCTGACTCACATTTGCAAATAACATGGATCCAGATGAGACGTTGAGCAATTCGGCGTCTCATCAAGAAACCAGCTATTCGACACTCGGCCAATAGTTTCTTAAACGTTTGACCGCATCGGAAGAAATTAAAATTGCACCGGATTCTATTTGGACCAGACATTATTTTTTCTGCAGCGGCGAAAGGGTTAACAGGCAATTATTGATAAAGGAAGCATACTTTTGTTATTACCGTGTAATTATGTCTCGCAGACATTTTAATTGTGAAGATTAACCTTATCCGTATTTTATTGTCGTACATTTATTGCAATCAATGCTACTCGCCTAATGACGCATTTGTAGCCTGCAAATACAGTGCAACCTCGATATTCTGACCTTTAACCCTTCTCTTGCTGAATTTTAAAATGCATTTCTCCTTCTTTACCCATGCCCTGTTGTATAATTACATATATCTTCACTGTGTACAAGTATTTCGCTGTGCAATCACTGCTGTGGAGTGCACTGGTTGCACAATCAACTTGTAAATAGTGCAGACCCAGATGAGGCAGCTCCTGCAGGAGTTGTCTCATCTGGGTCTTCACTATTTACAGGTAGGTATATTGACGTGAATAGCAAGCGAAAGGTTAACCCTTTCGGTGCCAAATTCTAATTGTTGTCTGTAAACCAATTTTGGAAATGAGATAAGTAAATGTAAATTTCAAAGGAATAAAGCACAGCTATAGAAATAGAGATTGAGACAAAAAGTGAAGTCCCTGATCCTTGAAAAGGCGGCGTCTGATCTAGGACTGCACTAAATTTTGTCGCGGTGCATTTATGCGACACTGGCGGTGAAAGGGTTAATCCTTTCCCTGTTCTATGTTTATTTTAAATCTTAATAACTACTGAATATTCATGGAAAAATAGTAATGATGAAGTATGGAAGGTGGAACAATTTAGTCATTTTAGAACGTAAAGAAACAAATCATTCAAATTCCATTAGTAAACGGAGCAGATCCTGATAAAGCGGTTCCTATATGATCCGTCATATCTGGGTCTACTGTTTGCAAATCCGTGAAAACACGTATATAAAGGAAAGGGCTAAGGAATCATACATTTGTCTACGATATAATGGCAGTTCGAGTGAGACTATTTCTAACTTGGAAACTTTCTCGATGTAGGTCGATGTAATTCTGGAAGTTTCTGCTGGAACTTTTTCAGTATCACGTGCGATCTGCATCAAGCTGTCGCGTGTATTTATAAATATGTGCAATGGTGACGTTTGGAAACAAAATCCGTATTACAAAATTTGGACGAAAACATATTTTTAACTCGAGCTTTGTTGTAGTTCGAGTTATCCGAGTTCGACGGCTAAACACTTACAATGCTGTAGAATAATGTCGTGTCGAAATTGGATTTGTTCAATATTGACTGCGTTTGATTAGATTTATTTTGAGACACTATTGACTGAGTGCCAACGAGACCAATCCTCTTGCGACGCCGATTTATTGTGCGTCTTATCTGGATCCAAACTCACTGGAAATGCGATTTAGGTGGCGTATATCAGGAGTATGGTATTAAGATAACCATGCTTTGTGGTTATAAAACATATTGCTTCAGTCTGAAATCATTCTCAAGCATCTGATTGGTCAGATTCGGTGTTTGCTCAGAATCTGACCAACCAGATACTTGCGCATGATCTCAGACTCAGACGTTTTATAACCTCGGCCCAACGTATTAAAATATCCCAACCTATACCGAGCATTGAGCGTGTATAACATCATCACATATATTTGTTTCGTTCTCTTATTTTCTATTAGAAAGTTAGAAATAGGAAACCGAACGGACATGTTTTGTAGGCCAACTAGTGTTAATGGATATAAATCCATTTGATTTACCAACTTTACATCGAGTAGCATGTCCTGAAAATAGAAATGTATATAGTATTCTATGTGCATCTTGAAACACAAACATATATACTATACAGCCGTTCTAATACCAACATTTGTTTAATTAGTATAATGTATTACATTGGCTCATTTATATCAATGTAAGATGACATCAGGCATAGTAATTAGAAGGTTTTGTTTATAATAATACATGAACCATGAGCACACCTGTAACATCAGCTCAAATAAGAGTATTTAATAAGCAAACAGAGCAAACCCCGATCAGACGGATCCCATAGGAACCATTTGAACTGTGTACACTCTGTTTGGAAAGGAATCCAAATGTGGCTTTTGTTTGCATTGCGTCTTTGTGCGTGTGGTTTGTTCATGTTGTGGAACGTTTGTCCCTGGTTCTTGTGTGTCTTTTGGTGTTTTCTGTGTTCATTTCGTGTGTGTGTGTGTGCGTGTGCGTTTGGGTGTGTGGTTGTGTGTGTGTGTGTGATGCTGTCTATCGGTGTTTTGGTGGTGGTTGCGTCTTGCATGTGGCTTTGCCTGCTTGACTTTACTACTTTTCCATCTATTAGATAAATGGTTAAGTTATGTATTAGCAGACCAGATTCTTATCAGCCCCTACCGTACTCTACAGTATAAACTGTCTTAAGCGACCATCAACAAAGACTAAATATGGTATGCTAAAACAGGCGATGGTTTAATGCAGGGAAAAGGTGACACATAAAGCTCCTGTAGGAAATTTCCGTATCACTTTTGTCCTGCATTAAGCAACCACCTGCGTTTTAAGAATCATATGTTCAATGAATAAATGACTGTTTAAGACATGCTGTATTTTTTATTTGAAAGCAAGTTAACCAATTTTCTCATTGGCTATATTTAGATCGAACCTCGATGAATAAATCTACCAAAGAGGAGCATTTACTAGAGAAAAGGAAGCTTTGAGAATCTTATAGTTTTGAAACCATTGTGATAAATAGAGCATTTGCTCCTATGGAAACAAATGCTTTATTTATCACAATGGTTTCAAAATGTGACTTTTACAGAGGCCTTTAAAGGCGTCAACCTGAGGGACTGTGTTAAAGGCCTATCTAAGGCCTAAATTTAACTGCTTTGAAATACGCACGAGCTTAGTAAATGGTCGCTTTTAAAAGGTTCTACCGTTAACAACAAGCGAATCGACAAGTCCTAATCACTAGCTATAAAACAGGGATGTAAATTCAAATGAACATAATGTACCTTGTACCACAAGTTCATACAGTCTTGCCAATAATTTGTAATCGATGTCAATTCTGTAATGTGCCATGCAAATTACCGAAATGTATTTTTACAGCTATTCGAACGTGCGAGATGAAAGCAAAGTAATTATGCAACACATAGTCATTGATTGATTTTGCCATCACTAGAAGCAATTTGTAACTCATCAATTGAATCTAAAACCTCCTATATGCATGGAAGAACACTGCCCGTTGGCATTGTTCATTACTGAACCGCACAACAGAAATATAACTCTCTAGTTTCAAAACAGATGTAGCTTAAAATGCAGGAAAGGGTATTCAACAGAAACTGCTCTTCTGAAAGTTCAAAACGACATCCTTCAATCCCTAGATAAAAACAGAATTACAATTCTGGTGATGCTTGATGATACACGACTGCATTTGACAAAATCGATCACGAAACGTTGCGAAAACACCTAGAAAAATGACTTCAGAATCATTGAAAATCCCCTTGAGTGAATGACCTCCTATCAAAATTACCGCTATCAAATAGTGTCAGTTAACATGAAATAAAGTGTGCCACAGGGATCGGTCCTAGGACCAAAACACTACACCATGTACACAGAACCTGTCGGCTCAATCTGCAGAAACCATGGACTGAACCACCATTTTTATACCGATTACTCACAATTATACCTATCATTTTAGCCCAAGGACATTTCCTGTAAACAAGGGGCTTTATCGCGAGTTGAGAACTGTCTCAAAGAAATAGTCTCTTGGATGCACCAAAACATGCTGAAGTGCACCAAAACATGCTGAAGCTCAATACTGACTAAAATGAGGTCATCCTGTTTCATACAAAAACATAGAAGTACCTGAAGAGATTCATGTGCATGTAGGGCCCTCTATAATCAAATCATCTTTGGGTATAAAGAATCTCGGTGCATGGCTCGATTTACAAATGGATATGACATCACACATCAATCCGTGTGGAGGTCTAGTTATGCACAGCTCCGACGAAAAGGTCCTATAAGAACGTACCTCTTACCTGATGCTACCAAGACTTTGGTGAACTCTCTTGTTACATAAAAAA
The DNA here is from genome assembly GCA_963576725.1 of Azorinus chamasolen. Taxonomy (NCBI): domain Eukaryota; kingdom Metazoa; phylum Mollusca; class Bivalvia; order Cardiida; family Solecurtidae; genus Azorinus; species Azorinus chamasolen. Next base: position 6,199,189 of record OY755242.1, read on the forward strand.
TAGACCACTACAACACATTGCTGCATGTAATTTTAAACAACACACTGCGGGAAACTTCAGAGAGTGCAAAACACAGCAGCCCGCATCATAACCAGGACTCCTAGATATAATCATATCACGCCGGTTTTGAAGGAACTTCACTGGCTTCCGGTTCAACATCGGATTGAATTCAAAATCCTGACACTTACGTATAAAGCCAAGCACAATGAATCCGCCAAGTACATTGTCGACATGTTTGACGTGTACAGGTCCCGCAGAAAGTTAAGGTCAGCACGTAGTTCCTTGTTGTTGGTTGTACCAAGAAGTCTTAAGGTAAAATACGGTGAGAGAAGTTTCATGCATGCCGCTCCGAAACTCTGAATTGCTCTACCATCAGGCATTAGAGACACATGCTCACTGGCATGTTTCAAAAGATCTCCGAAAACGCATTTCTTCAACATATATATATTACTAGGACAGTTTAGAAAACGTAGTTAATAATCATTAATTATCATAACTACAGCATTAGCCACAGCGTGTTGATCCTGCCACTCTTATGTCGCGGTTGTTGTAGATTAGTCGGAGAGGGGATACGTTTATTTACACTGTTTGTCTTTTAGGGTGGGGGTGAATATAAATGTGAGGTTGGACGCCGATAAACCGGTTTAACCCCCCAGTGACTTTTGTCACTGACCGTTCCAAGGCGGTGCTTCCATCTTCCCCCTAGTGTGTGTTTGTTTTGTCTTTGTGCGTCTCTTGTTGTTTTTATTGTGTTGCTGTTCGGGCGACTGTTTGTTCTGTATGTGGTGTTTCCTGCATGACTCATTTTTGTACTTTTGGAACATTTTGAAACCCCCTTCTCCTACATAATGCTCTACAAATGTATAATAAAATAGGATAAAATAAAAAACATAATATAAAAAACATTAACGAAAAAATGCATACATTGTATGGATTTCTAGGGAATCCGCTTGCTGTTGTACGCGCGGGTTTTGTGTCAGCGGGATTCCGCTGTCCAGGTGTTCGATGCTGAGGGGGTGCTGTTTTCAAACGGGGCATCCCTATATGCTTGGTACTTCTGGTAACTCCAGTTCCAATGCCGGAGGGAGCACGGTTGTCAAACAGCGCATCCCTATACCGCGCAGGTACATTAGGAGTTTTGCTAGCAAGACTTGCTAACCTACCCTAAACAAGTGCCAGGGATTCCTGTTAAGCTAACCCAGGTTCCTTATATTGGCTTACCAGTGAACTTGGTCGTGTAATATATGGGCAGTGGGCATGTTAAACATGTACGGTCCGATGCAGCCACGCGTGTCTCAATCAGTGTCGATTGGTCCGATAGGATTATTTAGCCATTGTAACCTTGAAACCTTGGGATTTGTTGTAGGAACATTATACGGGATACCCTCTTTAGCTCTACTTTGGCTGAATGTTTCTGGTTCCCATAATAGGATTACTCCATAATTTATATTTGGATATACCCTATTACAACTCTGTTAAAATAAATGTTGAAGAATGTAGCAAAAGACGGGTTATCCTTTATGTACTCCCTCGTTGCCACTACGGATCGAATAGTGTTTGGCTGGAATGGGTTGCATATTGCACGTATATAACCAATGTTTATTTGTATTGCTTAGTTCATATGCATGGACTTCAAATAGACATATTCTGTTACCCAATTGTCCAATATATGTAAGGCAATATTTCATCTGTAGTGCTGTATGTCAAAACTGTACCGAAGTCTGGTGGTTCTGGGTCGTAACTGTGTGACGTACTGACACTGGGTGATCTGAGTACGTTGACACAATATAATAGAGCATGACATGACAGACAGATAAACTTACGGAAAGGATAAAGTTGGTTTACCTATGCTGTAAATAAATTCTATTTTTTATTATTCTTATCTATATATAAATATTAAATATATTTTATTTTAAATATTCTATATGCATTGAATATACCCTGTTTTGTAAATACAATTGATCTATGTGAAGCGCTTTTGAACGCACATATCCTGTGTGAAACGAGCGCTATATAAATATGGTATAATAATAATAATAATAATAGTAATAATAATAATAATAATAATAATAATGTCGATATCGTAAACTCATTCGAAACCGGAATAGATTAGATCTCTTTAAATAGGTGACTGCTTAATGCAGTGAACGCGAACGTGAACGCTCGGTTAAGAAGGTTTGTACTCCAAATATGTGACGTCCCACACCACCCATATGTGTAAAACAATGTGACATGTAGAATTTAGTACGTATCTGTTACACCCAGTGTTTAAGTAACTTCCTAGTGGATAAACATGATAATGGTTTAGAAAAGCAAAATGCTTTCTAATCCGTTCCTGCATAGACTCCGTTCTAAAGTGGAGATCAGATGGCTTCTGAGTATTTTTACATATATATGCAGGAGTTATATGGTTAAATATTTATTTTTGTAGGCTGGCATTTTATAGAGGTTTCATTGTATTTGCATTTGTATGATAGCATTTCCTTTATACATAGCTATTGAAATAGAATACAACACACCCTCATTAGTATGATCGTTTAGTAACTACGGATTGAACACTTTTGAAGGCAAGTGACTGCTTAATACAATGTAAAAGTCATACAGATATCGCACATACGCGTGTCTGCACGTCATTGGCCATGTATTAAGCTGACGTCGTTCTTTAAAGCTGATAACACTTATAGACATATATTTGAGTGTTTAGAACAGTGAGGCTTTACTGTATAAATGTAGCATAATTGCCTTGTATTCTAACCATTCAACACCAGTATTTAATTACTTGTGTGCATCTGTATTGCTGGAATCAATTCCAAGCCATTAACACAATCCATTACAACTGAACAGAAGTCCGAGACCCTATTAAGCCCTTAGCATGCAAAACAAATCTTGGAATGTACACATATTGCGTTTAATTAATTTCCAACAAACAACTGAAGGTATACTCAATTTGTCAGAATACAATCGAGTGTTCCACACCTTATATCCCGATGCCAAATTACGCAGTGTCTCATCTAGATCCAGAATGTTAACCGCAGATTATCTCGTACCATGCTAAAGACACGAAATAACACTATCTCCCCTTGCACGCAATGAACAAATTATCACCGGCTATCATGTGTTTTGTCATGGAACAATCATTTATTATTTCATTCTACAGTCACTGGAACAATTAACCAACATAATTATGTACGCTTTTGTTAACAGTTTATGCTAGCTGACCCACCCTTCTATCACAGGTGCATGTGCAAACCGTGTATGTATTATCAAAGGTTGTCTTATGAATAGGATCTGTACGTTTTGTTACTGGAACTAAATTCCACATGTCACATCAAGAAACGAAGTTATTTTCAGAAACGCACACATTTGAATGTTAAACTGGAAACGTGTTGTGTAAGTGCTCTTAGAAATGGGGAATCATCACCATCCCTTATATAAACGCCTTTCAAACATTTGCAAACAGAGCAGATCCAGATTAGACGACTCCTATAAGAGTCGTCTTATCAGGGCCTGCTTTATTTGCTTATGGTACAACATAGATCTGATCCTGCAGTTTTTGTCTGCGTTATAATGACATGTCTTCATATGTAATTAATAAAATCATCTAATTCATATTAGTGATGCAATTATTTCATATTCCAAAGGGAACAAGTTAAATTGGTTAAAAGAAACATAGACAATCCCTAGGGAACAAAGGTCTTATTACATTGCAAATTGCATTGCAGAGGACAGTAAAAACTTCTCTAAGCTGGACGTTCAAATTATCACCAATGCCGGTCTTTAAGACAGGTGGTAGCTTAATGCAGTTTGAAAGTCATGCAGAAAGCTCCAAAACGAAAGAGTCTTCTGCATGATTGTCATTTTACAGTAAGCAGCCAACTCCCCAAAACTAACCTACATGAAAAAGTAGTAAAGTCAAGCAGGAAAAGCCACACACAAAACGCCACCATCACCAAAACACCTACAGAAAGCATAGCAATTTATATTCATACACACACATACTCGTACAGTAGAACGTCACATACAAGACGCAATCACCACCAACACATCAATAGACAGCATGCCACACACACACACACAACCAAACACACGCAAACACACGAGAAGAACACATAAAACACCAACAAATACACGAGCACCAGAGACGAACATAAACAAAACACAAGCACAAAGACACAAGACAAACAAAAGTCTTTTTATACCCCCCTTTTGAAAAAATGGGGGTATATTGCTTTGCACATGTCGGTCGGTCGGTCGGTCGGTCTGTCGGTCGGTCGGTCGGTCAGTAGATCGATGGTTTCCGAACGATAACTAATAAAGGAATTGGCATAGAATCATTACACTTGCTGTGATAGTTGGTCATGACAAGTAGATGACCCCTATTGTTTTTGAGGTCACTAGGTCAAAGCTCAAGGTCACAATGACCTAAAATGGTGAAATAGTTTCTGATCAATAACTGCTCAAGGGTTTGGCTTGGGATCTTCAAACTTGCTGTGGTGGTTGGCCATGACCACTACATGACCACTATTCTTTACGAGGTCACTAGGTCAATGGTCAAGGTCACCATGACCTTAACTGGTTAAATGGTTTCCGATCAATAACTGCTCAAGGTTTTAGCTTAGAAACTTCAAACTTGCTGGGGTACTTGGTCATGACAACTGGATGACCCCTTTTGTTTTGGAGGTCACTAGGTCAAAGGTCAAGGTCACCATGACCTTAACTGGTAATATGGTTTCTGATCAATAACTGCTCAAGGATTTGGCTTAGGATCTTCAAATTTGCTGTGGTGGTTGGCCATGACAACTAGATGAGCCCTGTTGTTTTTATGTCACTAGGTCAAAGGTCAAGGTCACCATGACCTTAACTGGTGAAATCGTTTGTGATCAATAACTGCTCAAGGGTTTGGCTTAGGATCTTCAAATTTGCTGTGGTGGTTGGACATGACCACTAGATGACCCCTATTGTTTTTGAGGTCACTAGGTCAAAGGTCAAGGTCACCATGACCTTAACTGGTTAAATGGTTTCCGATCAATAACTGCTCAAGGGTTTAGCTTAGAATATTCAAACTTGCTGAGGTAGTTGGTCATGACAACTGGATGACCCCTATTGTTTTTGAGGTCACTAGGTCAAAGGTCAAGGTCACCATGACCTTAACTGGTAAAATGGTTTGTGATCAATAACTACTCAAGGCTTTGGCTTAGGATCTTCAAATTTGCTTAGGTGGTTGGTCATGACAACTAGATGAGCCCTGTTGGTTTTTAGGTCACTAGGTCAAAGGTCAAAGTCACCATGACCTTAACTGGTGAAATGGTTTGGAATCAATAACTGCTCAAGCGTTTGGCTGAGGATCTTCAAACTTGAGGTCATTAGGTAAAAGTTCAAGGTCACCATGACCTTAACTGGTTAAATGGTTTCCAATCAACTGCTCAAGGATTTGGCTTAGGATCTTCAAACTTGCTGTGGTGGTTGGTCATGACAATTAGATGACCCCTATTGATTTTGAGGTCACTAGGTCAAAGGTCAAGGTCATCATAACCGTAACTGATGAAATGGTTTCCAATTAATAACTGCTCAATGGTTTGGTTCGGGATCTTCAAACTTGCTATGGTAGTTGGTCGTGACTGACCACTAGATGACCCCTATAGTTGTTGAGGTCACTAAGTCTAAGGTCAAGGTCACCATGACCTTAACTTGTGAAATGATTTCAGATCAATAAATGATCAGTGGTTTGGCTTAGGATCTTCAAAGTTGCTGTGGTGATTAGTCATGACCGCTAGATGACCTCTATAGTTGAGGTCACTAGATCAAAGGTCAGGGGGTCTGGGGGGTATACATGTTTTACAAACATCTCTTGTTTTATTAGGTTTCCTGTTTGATTAATAAATGTGAAATACAAGAAGAGCTGCCAGGAAAAACCTTGTATCAACAGGGCTTACCTTCGGTGAAATCGGACAAAAAGATCAGGCCACAGAAAACATACTCAAGAAAACAACACCACTCTCAATACCACTCTGACTGCACCAGTCTTCACATGTGGTGACTACGGTCGACAGTGCAAATCAAGATTCGGCCTCTTCAGCCATAGCAGCAGGTGCTCCTTAAACAGCCTCGACAGTCGCAACTCCATGGTCATCGACTGATGGATGCCAATACTATACATTGTAATCATTATAGAGAGGATTTACCGTAATGTCTAAATGGCAGTTTTCACTGAAGTTATATATTTTCTAATCCAAATTCTCGCAATATGTTTCCATAGTATTATGCCATAAATTATGTGTATTATACAATTATATTATACAATTATGCCGAAAAGGAGCAATTACTGGATAAAAGAAAACAAATAGAATTGTGTAGCTTTAAAACCATTGCGATAAATAGAACATTTGCTCCCGTGAAGCAAATTCTCTATTTAGCACAATGGTTTCAAAATGTGATTTTACAGAGGCGCCAAAAAGGCGCCGATCTGAGGGATTGGGTAAATCCGGTTCTAAACTGAACACGCAAACATCAACACCTTAAGACAGGTGTATATCCTACATATGTTTCGGGCTGCACTAACAATCCGCCTACCTAAACTTATCTTCTTCCGTCTACACTGATTTACGGTAATATTTTATATTAAGCTTTATAGATTTGGAATACAGTAGAACTTATCTTAAGAGGACATTCATTTATTGAACAAAGGAGTCTTAAAAAGCACGTTGCTGCTTAATGCAGGACAACCATATTGCAGGAATATCCTATATGAGCTTAATGCATTACTTTAGCCCATCATTAAGCTACGACCTGCCTTACACACCGATAAGTAAACATCTTTTTGATGGCCGCTTAAGGCATGTTCTACTGTAATTAATATTGTATTTTCATATCATTGTAACTTCTGAAAGTTGGAGATCCTTCGAAAGCAATAGCAGCAATGTAAAACGAAAAGTTTGCAGACTCGGTTCAACGTTCATTCCTTTCGAATTCAGAAGTTGAACATTACACAATGTGGACTTGCCTTGATATTTGTAGATCTCTTACCTTTCTTTTAGATACTATATCTGTGCGTTATGGTGGTACCATATATCGTCAAGTTGTTCGTATACCCATGGGTACAAATTGTTCCCCTCTTGTTGCAGATTTGTTTTTGTATTGATATGAGAGATATTTCATGCTTAGCTTAAAACCTGATACACATACCGATATCGTTAATGCTTTTAATAAAACTTCAAGGTATTTAGACGATATTTTGAATTTAGATAATCCTTATTTTGAAACTATGATTTCTTCAATTTACCCAAAATATGTCTTTAAACAATGCGAATCCGACATTATAGCTTCAGTTTTAGATTTGAATATTTCAATTACAAATGATAAAGTTTCGTCCAAAATATACGATAAAAGAGAAGATTTTAATTTTAAAATTGTTAATTATCCTTTTCTAGATTGAGATGTGCTCCGTTCTACATCTTATGGGGTTTATATTTCTCAACTTATTCGGTTTGCCCGAGCCTGTTCTCTGCTTGAAGATTTTAACAGTCGTAATTTAGTTATAAGTGATTAACTTCTTAAGCAAGATTGCAGATATCACAACCTTCGAAAAACGTTTTCTAAATTTTATTATCGAAATTTACCACTCATTAGTAAATATAATTGCCATCTACGAACGTTACTGCAACCAGACTTTTATGGGGATGTTATCTACAAACTTAGGAAAATTCGGGGATATATCCATTTTCATGATTTGTTTATAAAACGCATTAAAACATCTAGGAAGAAAGGTTATGATCCCATTATATTACAACGCACTGCATGTTTGGTTATCGACCCTTTTACAGTCGGTAGCCTCGCTTCCCTCTTTGCTTGCGCGATGACAGACCGAGGGTAGTACTCTATGATGGTATACTCTTAAATTCAGATACGGGATGAGCTTACCAGACTCAGGTATTACTTTTTCCCTATTGTGCCCTTAACGGCTTCCCTGCATGTGCTCTGACTTCAGCAAAGTCATTGAGTACATATTTGACGGATTGTCACAGTTATTATGCTGTTTTACATGTTGTCCTGTGTTCAACCCCCAGTGGTGTTTTTGCTACTGACCGTGCCAAGGCGGTACTCTCTTTGTCACCCTTCCTTTTGTTTGTCTTTGTGCATGTCATTTTGTTCGTGTGTGGAGTGTTTGTCTCTAGTTCTCGTGTGTCTGTTGGTGTTTTCTGTGTTCATCTCGCATGTGAGTGTGCGCTTGGGTGTGTGGTTGTGCGTGTGTCTGCGTGTGCGTGTGTGATGCTATCTATCGGTGTTTTGGTGGTGGTTGCGTCCTGTATGTGGCTTTGCCTGCTTGCCTTTACTACTTTTCCATTTATTGAGTTAGTTCATGGGCAATTATTAGAAGTGCAACACTACTCATGCCTCTAGAACCGACTTAATTGGTACTCGATTTTTAAAAAATAATAACATGGAAACTAATAACTCAAATCTGCACATATTTTGTATATACTTTTTTTCCTTCAGAAGACATGCGGACATTGAATATGGACAAGTAGGCTGATTCAAGGCGACCATTTTGTCAAATACTACAAACAAATAAATATAATACACTCTCTCTCATTTTCATAAGCGATTCGCCGCTGGCAATATTGAGTATATTTAATATGGTGGATTTGCACGCAACACGGAAAGATTTATACGGGAGTTCTGTGCATCTGACAGATTCAATTTAGGAAATCAAAATATGCGAGAGTCCAATCAATGTTGTTTAAGAGCTTGGGAAATTTTACAGTCGGCTTGTAAATGAATTCTGACGTGAAGCGATTATGTGTGCTTCATTGTGGTTGTCTGTTATGACCTGGGTTCAACGGCAATTCAAAAGAAGTGAAATGCCGGAGGTTCAACCCTTTCCCTCACATAGATGTCTTTTGGCACATTTGTAGACATTGAGGCCCCAGATCAAGGTCTGCTTTATTTGTGTAACATTTTCCTTCATTTAAACGTGTTTTCTCGCATTTGCAAACAGAGTAGACCCAGATGAGATGGCTCATATAGGAGCCATCTAACCAAGGTCTGGTCTTGTTGCTAATGGAATTTGAAAGATATGTTTCTTTACTTTCTTAAATGGCTACACTTGTTCACCGTATATATTTCATTATTGTTTCCACTAATATTCAGTATTGATTAAAATTTGAAATAAATGTGAAACAGAGAAATGTTTAAGAAATATTATAAGTTTTATTCCACATATGGTAAAACATCCTCTGTTCAGAATGCAATCAGAAATGCCAACTAAATGATATGTATACTGTCAGTATTTCGTAAATGAAGATTCATTAGTTAAAGGGTTGACAGACATTACCTTGACACAGAGCAAAAACCACAGGGAAAGCTCATAATAGGAGGTTACTACATTGCTTTCTTGCTGTATTAAGTAGCAATCATAGAGGGAGTAGTCAAATATTCAAATTGTTCACCAGGTTTTCACTCTAGTCCATTCCGTATTGCAGGTTTACTTTTTCCATAGAATGAACTGATACACAGTACAGCTCCTGATCAGAGGGGAACCTCTATGCGTCATCTGAACTGAGTCTACTGAGGTTGTAAATGACAGCTAACTCGCGTCCCGCATTCAAATGGTTAACGTCCCAACTGTAAACCATTATCAGATAATGATTCATATTGGAAAAATATAACCTGCTCATATTGGACACATACAATCATTGCCTTGCGCATTCTGCTCATATTGGACACACATAATCATTGTCATGCTTATTCTGCTCAAATTGGACACATATAATTATCTCCTTGCTGATTCTGCTCATATTGGACACATATAAATATTGCCTTGCTGATTCTGCTCATATTAGACAAATATAACCACTGCCTTGCTGATTCTGGTCACATTGGACACATATAACCATTGCCTTGCTGATTCTGGTCATATTGGACACATATAACCATTGCCTTGCTGAATCTGGTCATAATGGACACATATAATCATTGCCTTGCTGATTCTGCTCAGAATCTGACCTGCTACTTTTTGTTTCACTTGCTCGCAATTCCTGAAAGCTTTTGAGAAACTATTGACCGCATGTCAACATATTTGAACTCGATGACGTGCTACAAGAGCTTCCTGTGTTACTTTTGACCCGCATTCAGCTATCCCCTGCCTTACAGATCAATAAGCAGACCTCTTTTTGATAGCAGCTTATGACAGATTCTATTGTAGTCTGTTCATTTACAAAATACAGTACACTTTCTGAAGCGGCCATTCAAACAGAGCCTCCTCGTCGGTAATTTTGGCATTAAACATCTTAATGTAGGATGTTCGTAATTGGAAAGCTCTAAGGAGGTTCAACACTTATAATTCATTCCGCCAAATACACCCATTGATATTTAAGGTCAACATTTTATACTGTTTGTGGTTGCTATAGAGATTTTCTACTGTATATATTCTGTCTCTGAGAAATCAATATAACGATAGCATAATAAATATTCATAACGTAATTTCTATTATCAATTGCATAAGCGACCGTGTCTCAGCTATGGCCAGATTTATGTAAATGATCTTATTTAGTGTAAGCTTCATAAACCACTCCATATTCCTGGCGCTTGTCGATGAGTACTACTGAACAGGCCTTATGGTAAAATGCTTAAGAATACATTGTATGTGCTTTTAACCCTTACTCTGGTGACAAAAAAACGATGACTCCTCTAACCATGATCAGCTACACTTTATATTTACATATGATGTTTTACGACATTTGATACATTATTGGGCAGGTGTCAAACAGCTTGTATCCTGGTAAGACGCTGAGTTACTCATTGAAATCCAATCTGTTCGCAAATGGCAGTAGGTCCACGCTTTTACAGGCAAATGGTTAACCCTTACAACGCTGAATTCCCAAATGGATTATTCCAAATTTCAAACAGGTTAAGTTTATGATGAATATTATTGGCTTTTATAAAATTGCAACCTGACACACAGTGCAGACCCTGATAAGAGGGCTCCTCTACACGGTTCGCAAAGTACACTAGTGACTCGTGTCCCGCAGAGTGTAAAGGTTGACATATGGAAGGAATGATTTAACCCTGCTCCTTGAAAGCAGGGCGCAGGTTGTGCAGAAAGCTTCGAAGAAACGTTTCTGGATTTAACTTCGTCTTGCATCACGTAACCGCCTGCTGTTAAAACACGTATGGATATTCACAAAATGGTCGCTTTAGAGTGGTTAAAACCCATATGTTTATTCATAAAGTGGTCGCTTTAGAGTAATTCTACTTTCATTGCTAAACGTCACAATCCTATCCATCCTCTCCTGTGATAAACCTAAGACACGTTCAACGTTTCTTTAAGGACCAGCGTGTGTTCAACCTTACTCCATTGTAGTTTGTGTATGGATATAAACCACCACGTCCCTGGCCGTCTTTTTCTGAGACCTACCTATGGCATCACCGATGTTTGTATAATGTACTGTCAGTTGTCAGTACTATGACATGTGAAATGTTGTCAATATTATAATGTTTACGCCACTAGCTTGTGCCTGTATGGCTTGGTGTGAGTGCAAAGTGCTACAATTTTAGAATCTTTTCCTATCAAACATATGTTCTGCAAGTCATTCTATATTTTGAGATATCCTTCATCACGATCTACTAGGCTAGTAAACGAGACCATTCAGCTCAAATTTCCTAAGGGACAAACTGTCAGTATTAGTAACATGAGGCGATATGTCCTCAACAAGTGAACCTAGATTGACCTAAACTTGCCATAATTACCTTTCCTCGGCGAACGGGGATTTACTAACCGTTATCCTGCTTTTCGCGACATGTCTCGTATTTGCAAACAGCTGGGATCCAGATGAGACAAGTAATGACGCGACGTCTAATCAGGACACCCGGTCGATAGAAACTATCGAATCAGAAGTAGACAAATTTGCAGCGCGTCCAAATTGGATCACAAATTATGTTTAAACCTTGGGGTAAATGCTAATCATTTGTAACAAAGACCTACGTCCTACATTGGTATAGCAAACTATTGATTGACTGACACTGACTATTCTTCAGAGTATTAGTAGATTATATATTTGCATCTTGTGCATAAATACTATGGACAATTGCGTTCAGAAATTGGTATATCCTTTCTTTATTTGAGCATAATCATTTCATTCCGTAAATGTACAACTGCATGTTTATAAAAGTACAGTGTCACTGGGTCCTGAACTATATTACTTGTTTAAAATTGTGTGCTGATTAGAAACAAACATAATTGAAAATAAACGAACAGGAATAAGGGACTGATTAAAAGCAAACACAGTTGTAATTGTTGTCATATTTGTTCACTGTTTACATTGTTATTGATGTCAAACGTCTACAGAGACGATAATATGTTTAAACAGGGTCGACCCAGTACTGGTATCACTTTAAACTATTTATTGCTAGTGTTATGTCCATACTTATAACATGGTCAAGCTGTGTCGATCCAGTACTGGTATCACTTTTGCCACAAGCTAGAACACGGGCAGACAGTGGCTACATGGCACTGGTGTCACTTTAAGACATTCTCTTCTGATTGTCTTGTGAGCGATATCAGGGCGATTCTGGCCCTCTTGTTATACGTTACATAACTTTTCTTTTAGTTACATGTTTATACTTATTTGCAGTCTACCTATATGTCGCTTTCTACGGAAGGGTGCTACAATTACAACATAAATTATGAATAGTCTCCCTATATTTAAAATTACAAACTTTAACATTAAAACATTTAAGAAGAAAGGTTATGATAAATTCTGAAGGGAGGTGATCATCCCCCGAGAGCAAACGTTTTATTGAGTCTGTTCATGAACAGTAATTGAAAGTGCAACACTGCTCACGCGCCCTAGCACCGGCTTCAGCGGTATTCAATTTTCAGAACAAGAAGTACTGAAATTCATGATATCGAAGGATCAGAAGGTATAACAACACTGAGAATGAAGTACGGGCATTATATTGCAACGCACTGCATGTTTGGTTAGCGACCCTTTTACAGTCGGTAGCTACGCTTCCCTCTTTGCTTGCGCGATGACAGGCCGAGGGTAGTACTCCATTATGGTATACTCTTAAACTCGGATACGGGTTGAGCTTACCAGGCTCATGTATTACTTTTTCCCTGTCGTGCCCTTAACGGCTTACCTGCAGGTGCTCTGACTTCAGCCAAGTCATTGAGTACATATTTGACGGATTGTCACAGTTATTATACTATGTTTTACATGTTGTCCTGTGTTCACCGTCGTCTATGTTGTGGGTAAGTCCGGCGGGGATACCTTTATTTACACTATTTGTAAAGCTAGGGTGACTTTGAGAGAAGTGTGAGGTTAGGACGTGCGTAAACCGGTTTAAGCCCCCAGTGGTTTTTTTTGCTACTGACCGTGCCAAGGCGGTACTCTCTTTGTCACCCTTCCTTTTGTTTGCCTTACGTCTTTGTGCTTGTGATTTTGTTCATGTGTGAAGTGTTTGTCTTGTTCTTGTGTGTCTGTTGATGTTTTCTGTGTTCATCTCGTGTGTGAGTGTGCGTTTGGGTGTGTGGTTGTGTGTGTGTGTGGCATGCTGTCTATCGGTGTGTTGGTGGTGGTTGCGTCTTGTATGTGGCTTTGCCTGCTTGACTATACTACTTTTCCATTTACACTCTGTGTCTTCTTTTCAGATTCCACATAGTCTGACTAGTTTCCAATCACTACAGCCGTCAGTTTGTATAAAACCTCTAGAATTGTCTTCTGCTTCATCTTTTCATGTCCCTTCTTCTGCTATTAATAACATTATTCATAATGGGTCATAAATCGTTCTGTCTCCTTTAAAGCAATCTATCCTTCGTTATAGTAAATCCCATCTAAATTCACATAAATTTGAACACAAGACATAGAGTATATCCAATAATTACTTAGTGCAATAGTAAGAGGTTATGTGTTGCAATTTTATTTCTACTAGATCAACAATTAAATCTCTAGTTAATGGTAGAGTGTTTAGTGTGAAGATTAATTCTGATTTAGACTGAAACTCATCTAATGTTATATATGTTCTAACATGAAATGCACCACGCTGTGGCATTTCATATGTAGGTCAGACAGGACGTACTTTAAAAACTAGGTTTCCTGAACACAGTTACCATTGCCGGATCAAAAATGTACGCAATTTTCTTTACCAGCATTTTCGTCTTACAGGACATTCTTTCAAATATGTTTCGGTTCAACCAGTAGAACAAATGCATTACTAGCAGTTTCAAATCTAAAGCTCGTTTTATCACAGAACTAGACTGGATAAAGAAGTTACACCTTTTCCTTTGGGCATGAATTATAACATTTACTAAAGCGGCAATATATTTTCTAAAGATCCAAGCATCTATATTTTCTATTCAAAAACGTAAAAGTAGATCACATGGTAGATGTAGAAATTATAATATTAAGCGTAAATTACGTCGTAATATGTCATTTTATGATTTACAAATCATTCTAAAACAATCTGGTAAACATTCTATGTTATCTTGTTTATCGTCGTTACCCTTTTCCTGTCTCAGGTCCATAGGCGAAGAGGCTGATAAAATATATGTGCGTACAGATCCGTTAATTAATACTGCCTCATTATACAAAGTTACACACAGCATTTTCTTCGTCCTCGTATTGATAAAGAATCTGAACATAAAGGACATTTTCTGAAACTTCATTTCCTAAATAAAGGTATAAATTGTATTTATATTCAAAATATATTTCGCGATAAGAATGTAATCGATACTATTCCCGAATATTTCCTCAGCACTGAATGGCATTACTGGTAATTTTCATGGAAAAGTAGTAAAGTCAAGCAGGCAAAGCCACATGCAAGACGCAACCACCACCAAAACACCGATAGACAGCATGACACACACACACACAACCACACACCCAAACGCACACACACACACACACACACACACGAAATGAACACAGAAAACACCAAAAGACACAAAAGAACCAGAGACAAACGTTCCACACAAGAACAAATCACAAGCACAAAGACGCAAGGCAAACAAAAGGAAGGGTGACAAAGAGAGTACCGCCTTGGCACGGTCAGTAGCAAAAACACCACTGGGGGTTTAAACCGGTTTACGGACGTCCTAACCTCACACTTCTCTCAAAGTCACCCTAGCTTTACAAATATTGTAAATAAAAGTATCCCCGCTGGACTTACCCACAACATAGACGACGGTGAACACAGGACAACATGTAAAACATAGCATAATAACTGTGACAATCCGTCAAATATGTACTCAATGACTTTGCTGAAGTCAGAGCACCTGCAGGTAAGCCGTTAAGGGCACGACAGGGAAAAAGTAATACATGAGTCTGGTAAGCTCATCCTGTATCCAAGTTTAAGAGTATACCATCATAGAGTACTACCCTCGGCCTGTCATCGCGCAAGCAAAGAGGGAAGCGTAGCTACCGACTGTAAAAGGGTCGATAACCAAACATGCAGTGCGTTGCAATATAATAGGATCATAACCTTTCTTTTTAAATGTTTTAATGCGTTTTATAAACAAATCATGAAAATGGATATGACCACGAATTTTCCTAAGTTTGTAGATAACATCCCCATAAAATTCTGGTTGAGAAATGCCTTGTTGCAGTAACGTCCGTAGATTGCAATTATATTTACTAATGAGAGGTAAATTTCGATAATAAAATTTAGAAAAAGTTTTCCGAAGTTTGTGATATCTGTAACCTTGCTTAAGAAGTTTATCAGTTATAACTAAATTACGTCTGTTAAAATCTTCAAGCTAAGAACAGGCTCGGGCAAACCTAATAAGTTGAGAAATATAAACCCCATAAGATGTAGAACGTGGCACATCTCCATCTAGAAAAGGATAATTAACAATTTTAAAATTAAAATCGTCTCTTTTATCGTATACTTTGGACGAAACTTTATCATTTGTAATTGAAAGATTCAAATCTAAAAATGAAGCATTAATGTCAGATTGATTAGCTTTGTTTAAAGACAGTTCTTTTGGGTAAATTGAAGAAATCATAGTTTCAAAATAAGGATTATCTAAATTCAAAATATCGTCTAAATACCTTGAAGTTTTATTAAAAGCAGTAACAATATCGGTCTGTGTATCGTATTCTAAGCTAAGCATAAAATCCCTCTCGTAGCAATACAAAAACAAATCTGCAACAAGAGGGGCACAATTTGTACCCATGGGTATACCAACAACTTGACGATATATGGTATCCCCATAACGCACAAATATATTATCTAAAAGAAAGGTAAGAGATCTACAAACATCAAGGCAAGTCCACATTGTGTAATGTTCAACTTCTGAATTCGAAAAGAATGAACGTTGAACATTACAAGCAATGAACATTTTGTTTTCTCTGGCAAAGGTTTTTTCTATTAATTTAATAAGTTTATCCTTTATAAGATGGTGAGGTAGAGTAGTATAGAGTGTAGAGAAATCATAAGAGCTCAGTAAAGAAATGTTATACTGTTCATTTTCAAGTTTTGTTAAAACATCATTTGAATTTTTTATGGACCAAAAAACATTAATACCAGAATTTTCATATATTTTATCACAGTAGCGTTTTACATGTTCTTTGATCGTAGTAAGACAGGACGTCAAAAGTATAGATAATTTAGTAGTGGTACAACAGCTAGAGTTGGCAATAAAACGCGCCTTATAAGGGTTTTTATGTAGTTTCGGAATCCAGTACAAAGTAGAAAGTTTATGTTGTTTTATGTTAGGACCAGACTTAAAATTATTGCACATTTTTACATGTTCCGAGACTATATCTTTTTCAGGTGTTTGAACTGTTATATAAGTTTTTGAATCAGTTAGCTCCTTCTTTAAAACATCAACATAATACAATCTTCAAATAATGATTACATTGTTTGATGCCTTGTCAGCAGGAACAAGAACATAATCTGAATGAAAATTAGAAATGTTTTTCTTCAAGTAGCGAAATGTAACTCTAGGTCGAGGTGGTAAAAGATGGTAATTTGATTTGTAAAAAGTTATACGCGTATCAATAATATCGAAAATACATTTCTTCCAATCCGAAAGGGCATTAACATCAGCATGTTCTCGTCGACACCATTTGATGCAGAATTCTTGAATAGCTTCCGCAATATGAGTTCGACAAGCGTCAAAATCAATAAGGGAAGGTAATCTATATTTAGGTCCTTTAGTTAGGAGGGTCCTGAGACGTTTATCCTTAATGATAACAAAATTACCAGTAATGACATGACCAACTGGTTTATAGCAAAAGCTAGAAATGCTACAATCTCAAGAAATAGGGGTATTAACATCAATATTTAAGTCAGAGACAATTTTATTATAGTTAAAAATAACGTTTCTAATAGGTTTATTATATTTATAACAGATGATAGGTGATTCAGAGTTGATGAAATATTTGGGAATAGTATCGATTACATTCTTATCACGAAATATACTTTGAATATCAATAAAATCGATACCTTTATTTAGGAACTGAAGTTTCAGAAAATGTCTTTTATGTTCAGATTCTTTATCAATACGTGGACGAAGAACATGCTGTGTGTAACTTTGTATAAGTGAGGCAGTATTAATTAACGGATCTGTACGCATATAGATTTTATCAGCCTCTTCGTCTATGGACTTAAGACAGGAAAAGGGTAAAGACGATAAACAAGATAACATAGAATGTTTACCAGTTTGTTTTAGAATGGTATGTAAATCATGAATAGACATATTACGACGTAATTTACGCTTAATATTACCATTTCTACGTCTGCCATGTGATCTACTTTTACGTTTTCGAATAGAAAATATAGAGAAAATATCGATACTTGGATCTTTAGAAATGTTGCCGCTTTGGAAAATGTTATCATTAAGGCCTAAAGGAAAAGGTGTTTGTAATTTCTTTATCCAGTCTAGCTCTGTGATAAAACGAGCTTTAGATTTTAAACTACCAGTAATTTTAGAATCATAATAAATTTGTTCTACTGGTTGAACCGAAACATATTTGAAAGAATGCCCTGTATGACGAAAATGCTGGTAAAGAAAATTGCGTACTTTTTTGATCCGGCAATGGTAACTGTGTTCACGAAACCTAGTTTTTAAAGAACGTCCTGTCTGACCTACATATTGAATGCCACAACGTGGCGCATTTCATGTAAGAACATATATAATATTAGATGAGTTTCAGTCTAAATCAGAATTAATCTTCACACTAAACACTCTACCATTAACAAGAGACTTAATTGTTGATCTAGTAGAAATGAAATTGCAACACATACACCTCTTACTATTGCACTTAGTAATTATTGGATACACCCTATGTCTTTAAAGATAAACGTCTCAGGACCCTCCTAACTAAAGGACCTAAATATAGATTACCCTCCCTTAACGATTGTGACGATTGTCGAACTCATATTGCGGAAGCTATTCAAGAATTCTGCATCAAATGGTGTCGACGAGAACATGCTGATGTTAATGCCTTTTCGGATTGGAAGAAATGTATTTTTCATATTATTGATACGCGTATTGCTTTTTACAAATCAACTTATCAGCTTTTACCATCATGACCTAGTGTTAGATTTCGGTATTTAAAGAAACACTTTTTCTAATTTTCATTCAAATTATGTTCTCGCTCCTGCTGACAAGGCATCAAATAATGTAATCATTGTTTGAAGAATGTATTATGTCGGTGTTTTAAAGAAGGAGCTAACTGATTCACAAACTTATATTATAGTTCAAACACCTGAGAAAGACATAGTCTCGGAACATGTAAAAATCTGCAATACTTTTAAGTCTGGTCCTAACATAAAACAACATAAACTTTCTACTTTGTACTGTATTCCGCCACTATATAAAAACCCTTATAAGGCGCGTTGTATTGCCAACTCTAGTTGTTGTACTACTACTACTACTAAATATCTAGACTTTTGATGTCCTGTCTTACTATGATTAAAGAACATATAAAATGTTACTGTGATAAAATATATGAAAATTCTGGTATTAATGTTTTTTGGTTTTAACTAAACTTGAAAATGAACAGTATAACATTTCTTCACTGAGCTCTTATGATTTCTCAACACTCTATACTACTCTACCTCACCATCTTATAAAGGAAAATCTGCTTAAATTAATAGAAAAACCATTGTCAGAGAAAATAAAATGTTCCTTGCTTGTAATGTTCAACGTTCATTCTTTTTGAATTCGGAAGTTGAACATTACACAATGTGGACTTGCCTTAATGTTTGTATATCTCTTACCTTTCTTTTAGATAATATATTTGTGCGTTATGGGGATACCATATATCATCAAGTTGTTGGTATACCCATGGGTACAAATTGTGCCCCTCTTGTTGCAGATTTGTTTTTGTATTGCTACGAGAGGGGTGTTATGCTTAGCTTAAAACCTGATACACAGGCCGATATTGTTAATGCTTTTAATAAAACTTCAAGGTATTTAGACGATATTTTTAAATTTGGATAAACCATATCTCGAAACAATGATTTCTTCAATTTACCCAAAATAACTGTCTTTAAACAAAACAAATCAATATAACATTATAGCTTTATTTTAAGATTTGAATCTTTCAATCACAAATGATAAAGTTTCGTCCATGATATACGATAAAAGGGAATATTTTAATTTTAAAATTGTTAATTATCCTTTTTTTAGATGGAGATGTGCCCCGTTCTACATTTTATTAGGTTTATATTTCGCACCGTATTCGGTTTGCCCGAGTCTGTTCTTTGCTTGAAGATTTTAACAGTCGTAATTTAGTTATTACTGATAAACATCTTAACACATTATCCCCTAGTGACGCATTTTTGGGCATCTATAGAAGTCACTTTAAGAAACCATTGTGATAAATAGAACATTTGCTCCTATATGAGCCAATGCTTTATTTATCACAATGGTTTCAAACTACAAAATTCAATTGTTTTCCCTTTCCTCTAGTTAATGCTCCTTTTCGGTAGATACATTCAAAGAGGTTGGGTCTAAAACTAGCCTAGGATAGAATGAGTTAAGCAAGGTTACAGATATCACAAACTTCGGAAAACATTTTCAGAATTTTATTATCGAAATTTACCACTCATTAGTAAATATAATTGCAATCTACGGACGTTACTGGAACAAGGCATTTCTCAACCAGAATTTAATGTGGATGTTGTTTACAAATTAGGAAAATTCGGGGTCATCTCCATTTTCATGATGTGTTTATAAAACGCATTAAAACATTTAAGAAGAAAGGTTATGATCCCATTATATTACAACGCACTGCTTGGTTGGTTATCGACCCTTTTACAGTCGGTAGTTACGCTTCTCTCTTTGCTTGCGCGATGACAGGCCGAGGGTAGTACTCTATGATGGTATACTCTTAAACTCAGATACCGGATGAGCTTACCAGACTCGTGTATTACTTTTTCCCTGTCGTGCCCTTAATGGCTTCCCTGCAGGTGCTCTGACTTCAGCAAAGTCATTGAGTACATATTTGACGGATGTTCACAGTTATTACGCCATGTTTTACATATTGTCATATTTTTATCGTCCTCTATGTTTTGGGTAAGTCCAGCGGGGATACCTTTATTTACACTATTTATAAAGCTAGGGTGACTTTGAGAGAAGTATGAGGTTAGGACGTCCGTAAACCGGTTTAAACCCCCAGTGGTGTTTTTGCTACTGACCGTGCCAGGGCGGTATACTCTTTGTAATCTTTGCTTTTGTTTTGTCTTGTGTTTTGTGCTGGTTTTTTGATCATGTGTGGAATGTTTGTCTCTAGTCCTTGTGTCTTTGTTGGTGTTTTCTGTGTTCATATCGTGTTTGTGCGTTTGTTTGTGTAGTTGTGAGTGTGTAGGTGTGTGTATGTGTGTGTGTGTATGTGCGCGTGCGTGCGTGTGTGTATGTGTGTGATGCTATCTATCGGTGTTTTGGTGGTGGTTGCGTCTTGTATGTGGCTTTGCCTGATTGACTTTACTACTTTTCCATTTATGTCTAGTGACCTGTCCATAATAAGTTCAATGTCAAAGAGTAAAGACCCATATCAGAGAGTCAATAACGACGCTATCTGTAATATTCATTTATCACATACATACTTTATAGCATAGGTGAACAGTTTCTCTCAGAAAATATAATGCACTATGGACCAGTATATCCGAGAAAGACGGGTAAATGTGGCAACATAACATTCACATTACAGACGATATTTAGAATAAATTATGATGTTGATGTGTGACTCAACATAAGCATAAACATGTCTTTATTCCAGATTGCTACTTGGAAGACAAGCGTTGACGAGGGTCTAAAATACAGCTTTGAAAGACAAGCACTGACGAGTGTTCTCAACATGCTGCTTTGGAAGACAAGCGTTAATTACTGTTTAAAATGCTACTCTGAGAGACAAATCTTGATGATAGTGTGTAAAATTCTGCTCTGGGGAATAAGCGTTGACGACGCTGTTTAAAATGCTCCTTTGGGGGACAAGCCTTGATAACTGCGTCTAATATGCTTCTGTTGGAGACACGCCTTGACTACAGGGTCTAAAATGCTCCTTTGGGAGACAAGCCTTGACAACGGTGTCTAATATGCTTCTTTGGAGGACATGCGTTGACGACAGTGTCTAAAATGCTACATCGGGAGACATGCCTTGACGACAGTGTCTAAATGCTGCTTTTGGAGACAAACGTTGACGACAATGTTTAAAATGATACATCTGGAGACATGAGTTTACGACAGTGTCTAAAATGCTTATTTGGAAGACAAGCATTGACGATAGTGTCTAAATGCTACGTTGCGAGACAAGCGCTAACGACTGTGTTTAAAAGGCTACTTTTGGAGACAAGCTTTGATGGCGAAGTCTACAATGCTGGCCCAAGAGACTAGCGACGAAGACGGCGCAATAGCCTCCTTTGGGACAAAACAGTTTGAACATACCTTTATCGTATACCCACTTCTGACATCGTTGGAAAATCTGTATCAGTGTGTAAATTATTCTCCACATATCGATCAACGTGAATCCCTACATGGTATACTGACACAAACCACAAATTAGGGTTATTCTGAATTTTAAGTACCTGTTTTTATTCTTGTGGTGAGAAATTGTTTTATTCTGTCTTAAGTTCTAAGATCTCCATTTGAATTATGAATTATGCCGGGTTTGTATTCAAATAAATCACTTATGTCATAAGAGTAATAAAATCACGTTCATCGCTAAAAGAATATTGCCCGTTTCAGTTTTACAGTGTACAGTAGAACCTGTCTTAAGCAGCAGTTCATTTATTAATATAAGAGTCTTAAAAACATATAGTTGCTTAATGCAGGGCAAAAGTAATGTAGAACGCTCCTACAGGAGCTTTCCGCATTACATGCGCCAGCTTTGAGCTACATTCTAATAATTAGACCTCTTTTTAATGACTGGTAAATACAGGTTCTACTGTAATTCTTGTTTCAATTATTTTACAAGAACACTGTGTGGAAAGTGTTTGGCTCACGATGAATGTGCTTGTTGGCATCTCGTCTGTATCAAACTAATTACAAACAATATCAGATTTGCATGTTGTGGCGAAAGCTGTAATGCGGTGAAATTCCACAGAAGTGTCAGGGGATTGTTAAAGTATAGAACAGAGTCGGGGTTTTAGTGTGCAAATATTTTGTAGCTTCACCTTGAGCAAATGTTGTGTGGTGCCTTTAACAAACATCATGTTTCAGATAAGAGATTCTTGTAGTAGCTGTTTGATCAGGGTATACCTTTGTTAATACAGAGCTCCATATAAGATGCATAAATAAAGACAAGTTTCAAGAATAATCTCTTTATTTCTCCACCAAACCCTATGTTGTGACCACTCTTTAGAATCGCCTCGAACATAGGGTTTGGTGGTGAAATGGCGATTTTAGTATTTGAGTACGCACCTTTATCTGCAGTGACATATTACATTAAGCTTCTGTCTGACTTTCAGACCCATAATTATACCTTTTTTGATGGTCACTTAAGACAGCTGCTTCTATATCGGCAAAATGCAATACTTATAGGACGTGTTGCTCGTATACTAATTCCATTCGTATATGTTCTAATTTTATAAGCTCGGAGATTGTCCTTTTTCGTGAAGAGAGTGAAATGCGAGAGAAATATTCTACATTAAGCGCTTATATTTAAAGCAGTATTCGCAGTATTCTTTGGCAGCGGTATTACGACCAGTAACCTCTACCTATGGCTGCAGCTTCAAGTTGGCTACCATCACAGTTTGCAGCCCATTACTCGAATAGTTCGCATGTGAAGAATATTATAGTTCACAACTCGACTTCCGAATAACGAAATGGTCATTCAAAGCTATAATTAGCAGTAATTACATGTGTATTGTAGACATTGTAGAACCAATTTATCGTGGATGATCGGGCCATTTTGCAGTTTATCATTCAACCAACGAAACAGTTCGTAGTTCAATACCCCATATATACAAGACAATAGTTCCTAGTTCAATACCCCATAGATACAAGACACGGTAGAGTCAAATCATAGTTGAATCAAAGCTTATATATACAATCCGGAGCCATTTCACAAGTCGCCATTTGATTAACAAACTAGTTGGGAAATAACAAAACAGTTCGCCATAATAAACAACAATTGACTAGAAAAAAGAAAGCGGTTGTTTTTATGCATGGGTCAACTGCAATCGCCTATTCCAATGTGAATAACAAGTTGTAAAGGGTTTGCCTCTTAACAATATCACCATATTATGTGTATTGAATCGAGATGTTTCAAAACATAATACTTTATTTCCCTTTCGCCTCTAGTTCAGTTCGTTTAACATATTCGCGTAATTTGGAAGGATACTCACTGTCGCTGTATATCTGAAATATAAACTACATCGAGGCAAAATAAATGTTGGTTTTGTGTACATGTTTTGTCCTGTAAATTGTCATCTTAACCAGTTGGTACCTAGTGTCCCTTAAACAAGACATTGAAAATCAATGTAGACCCAGATCAAAAGGCTCGTGAAGGATCCCTCTAATCAGGGTATCCACTGTTTACTTAGCCCATCGATATCAAAGGCTTATAACATCAGCAACGTATAAGGAAAGATGGATTTGTTCCAACATAAGATCTAGATGGTGTTTCCTTAAATATTATGGGAATAAATGGGGTTGATATCCGAACGTAAACATTACATTATATTTAATATATGTTTAAACTCACTTTAAAGGTACATTAGTTTTCATTCAAGGTCATATGGATATTAGACAACATACAACGTACATAACTTCAAGCCATTAATGCTTTGTGTCCATGCGTATTAAACCGATTCGGACAACAATCGTATACCCTCATGCAGAGGCCCAGATAAGGTACATAAATTTAATCATTTTTAGGAATAACTCTGTATTTCTCCACAAAACCCTTTAACTGTGACCACAGACGATTCTAATGAGTGGTCACAGTATACTAGACGATTCTAAAGAGTGGTCACATTATAGGGCTTGAATTTAATATTTGCGTACGTACCTGTATCTGTAGCTCCTTCCTCAAGTTGTTCTCTGACCAAAGTATGCCTGTGTTAAGTTTTACAGGCTAATGTAGTGATTTCATCGCCAATAGAATTATTGCATTTAGGTTACACTCCTTCAAGTGAAATTCCATATAGATAAGCAAGTACACACAGGATATGAAGCTTATCTTTTCAGAGAATCCCTTATAACGCCATTCAAGCAAACAATATCTATATACAATAGAACCTCGCTAAACTGACCACTTAATGAATAAACATTGACGTCGTTTACAGCAGGTGGTTGTTTAATTTAGGACGAAGGTAATGCTAAAAGCAAAAGCAGGAGTTTCCTACATAATTATCGTACTGTATTTAGTTACCACCTATCCCTACAACCTAGTATACGATCTCTGTCTTAGTACAGGGCTCCCTCTCTACAACGACACCCTTTTGGATACGAAGATTGTATGTGTTGTTCAGAGAGAGTTGTTCTAGGGAAGGAAATTCAAACATAATTAGCTTGTTTGCAGATCCCTAGATAAGGTGTATTTCGAGAACTAAAACCGTTATGCCTCTATCAAACCCTATGTTGTGACCACTCTTTAGAATTGTCACAAAATGACGATTCTAAAGAGTGGTCACAACAATGGGTTTGATGGAGGCATAAAGAAAATACGATGGAAAAAGTTGTTTCTGGAGCCTTGTTGTTTCGGAAACAGTAACATGCGTTGTTGTAAGGAGGGAATCGTTATTGAAAGGGCCGTTGTAGGAAGGGAGCACTGTAGACGTTTTATAGGGGGTTTACTGTGTATCTAACATCAATGTGTGTCTATATCTGGAACACATGGCATTTTGTTTTATAGGCTTGGTATTGGCGCCATAGTCTTAATCTACTTCAATCTATAGTTGAGCATTGAAAATATTGGGATTAAAATCTAACAGTTAATCTGAAATATGGAAATGGTGATTCCGTCTTGAATGGGTAATTTCCGTTAATCCGTAGTCTGCTAAAAACATGGTGTCTGCAAACATTTTGATCTATAAGAAGTTTTACTAACCTTGGATTCGTTAAACGTTTAAGACGGTTGAGACCGAGTGTTAAACAGTTTGGATCTTAATGAAACGCCGAGTTGAATGAAGTATCTTATATCATCTCAATTATCACCCGTGTTTCCAAGGAGGTCAGTCCGTCCATCCGTCTGTCTGTCTGTCCACCCGTTCGTCGACATTTGCTTTAAACAATATCCTCTTAAACCGCATGGTAAAATGTAACCATACTTCAGATAAATGATCTTGGTATAAAGCTCTATTAGAATTGCTAAACGAATCCGGAACCATTAAGAAATTGTGGTTGTCATGACAACAAAAAGAAAAATCTTAAGAAATATTCTCCAAACCCAGGGGTCAGATTTGAATGATACTTGGCAGAAGTAGTCCTCTAATAAACCTGTGCCATATTTTCTGGCATGATGTTGATATCTAAACAAACATGACATCCAGGGGCTGGGCTACTTTTCCGCCAGTCTTTCAACGGTTTCAGCGCTTTGATTAAATTAAGTTTTCTGTTACATAAGCATAGGAAGCATATATACATGTATAAATGCTTTTTCATTTAACAGTATGGCAGATCCAAAACAGACATCCCAAAAAGGAACCGTCTGATATGCGTCTGCTCTCTTTGCTTATGAAATTATAATAGATCTGACTCCACAGTTTCTACCAATTCCACAATGGTATGTGCACATTTTACAGTTGTAAAACCAATCAGCTAATTAATAGTCATCAAGATGTCATTATTTGGAACATGAATATTTAACAAGGAAATGGTTAAAACCTACATGTCTCTGACAGAATTATTGAGATATGTTAAGCAATATCTCCCTATCAGATACCTGATTAGCATTTGCAAACAATTTGGATCCAGATGAGATGCCGAGTAACTCGGCGATTCTTCAGGGTCCAAGCTTTTTGATATTCTGGAATAGTTACCAAATACAGTACGTCCCCTTTAAACCGAAATTCGTACTACATGTAATAGAGAAGAACTTAGATACCCTTTAGCAGATGGCTGCTTAATGCAGGGTGAATGTCATGCAGAAAGACCATCTAGGAGCTTTCTACATGACTTTCACCCTGCTTTAAGCTGCCATCTTTCTAATTTTGTGCCGAAAGGGGATAAGTTTTACACTTAACTAGCATCGATCCGCATCGGTTTGTCTCTCGGGGTATCTTATATCACGGTCATCCTCTACCTTTAAACAATTTGTTCCCGTAGGACATGCCAATATTTAGTGATGCACGTTTAGGCTAGATTTATATAAACTATGAGGCGATTGTCTCAAACACTATCGACACAAATGAAGTGCTAACGTTATCACGAGGATTAAAACGTAGTGGATAACCTGTCTAAGCTGACCGTGTGAAAGACATCTATTTGTTAGTCTAAACACCATTGCCAGCTTAGTACGAGATGGAAATAATATAAATATGATAAATAAATCAAATATAATGTTTTTAGCGTTTTTCTATGGGAAAACCAAACTTAGATTTCTATAAAGTAATATGTAACGCCATGGCTGTATTAATTCTTTTGGTGCCATATAGGTTTCTTCAACAAACATTGTTGCCTGTCTGAGGTTTCAGAGTAAACGTCCCTTCCATTCCTTCTAACTTGTTAGTGGTGTGTCAAACAGTTTGGATACGAACTGTGCAAATGTAACTACAGATTCGCCCATTACAACAGACACCGTAAGTCGCTGTGAATCGACTTTGGTGGTACAAGAATGAGAATCAAACAGATGACCCGCGTTTCGAAGTACAGTAAAACCTATCTATAACGACCACTAAATTGTGTTAATAAGTTGGTATTTAGTGCAGGTGGCTGCTTAAAGCAAGATGAAAGTAAAACAGAACGCTCCTATAGGAGCGTTCTGTTTTACTTTCATCTTGCTTTAAGCAACCACCTGCCTTTAACACAAAGTATTTGATGTAATTTAGTGGCCGTTATAGAGAGGTTTTACTGTAGTACAGAAGAACGTGTCTAAATTGACCATTTATTGACAGATCATAGGAGTCTTATAAAGCATGCGATTGCTAAATGCAAGGCAGACGTAATCCAGAATGCTCTTGTAGGAGCTTTCTGAATTACGTTTGCCCGGCATTAAGCTATTTCATAAGGACTTAAGGACTCTTAATTAGACCTTTTTTGTAATGTTCGCCTAAGACAAGGATTACTGTACCATATACCACCGTTAAAATGTTATATATTGATTGCCTGTTAAAGTGTTCCATTTGCTGAAGAAACCTTTTCCCCGTGATGACTGATAAGGAAAACATAACTTTGTCATTTACATGTAAGGACATGTTTATGAACAAGTATCCTTCTTGGCCGACCATGTACATATTGAGCAAAATTGTGTGTATGTGCCTATAAGGCAAACAGCTAAGGAGCATTTTGTAACAGCATTGATAATACACTACCAAGCTTGATTGTTTGGGGTGTTATTCAGGGACAAGAATTATGATTATGAGCACGAGTCTTGTTAAACTAAACGTCAAACTCTTGCACTTGATAACATTATGCACAACCAGTCGTTCAAATGTACTTATTTTTCATCATAGGTGGTGAGCTATGTATACCTTTACTGTATTAAAGATGAAACCAAACTTGTGGAGATGAAAACATGTCTAACTCATATTGCTGCCAAATAGATGTCTGGTATGCGCATCGTCTTGAAATCATTTACAACAACAAACTAATGTTTCGAAGAGTTTGGGTCATGATGAGACGCCGTATGATCTGGCTCTACTTTGTTTGCAAATGCACTAAACGTTAGATAAAAACCTTTCAAAACTGTGGACCACTTTAAGACGACCTTGCTTTTAGACATTAGTATACGTTCGTGTATGGAAAGTGTATATTGCTTTCGATGCGTGACGAGCGACGAAGACCGCACACATTTTACTGTCCTTGGACAAAATAAATTGCGACCATTTTCCAAAGGTATTCTGCGCAAATAGCAAGGTGTAATCACACAATAAATTACGACCGCAACTATATTTATTTGCTTTAGTATTAAAATGTTAAACACTTTGGACACTGGTGAAACACTGAAATACCCTGTGTCTGAACTGGAACCAGAATTGATTGTAGAGGTTGTCATACATTTGTTTTATTGCTGAATCTTAACATATTTCTTTATACATTAATTTGTGTTTCTTCCTTTATTGCATTCAACTAAATCATTTATGCCATAAGAGAGAAATTATTAAACCATTTTACATCCACATAAATTTAATCAGCTAAAATTATCTTTTGTTACGGTTTTAAAGTTGAACTTTCCTCAACTTAGATTAAAATATAATTAGAGTGTCGAGACTTTAGATCCTAAGAGGCGCTAGATAATTCGCCGCTTCATCTGTATCCAAACTGATTTAACATCAGGGATTCGACTGGTAGCAAACGTGAAAATGCAGGGCTATTCGACAGAACTGTCAGGGGATTGATAAGCACATAACCGGGACGGGAATATGTTGCACATTTAGTATCGTCTGATAATCTTAGCAGACGAGAAGAATTCAACTGAGACACGCCAAGTCAAGTATGAGTCGTCTGATCACAGTGCGCTGTGTCTTTTTACATGTTACAGATCTAATTCACTAGTGTTTCCATGCCAATAAATTTCATTTACATGAGATTGAAAACAAACCTTTAATTATCCCTCTACTCCGTAGATACGCATTCTGATCCCTCTGCGAACAGATTAGACGCAGGCATGAAGATCAGAGCCGTCTGGTCAGGGTTTGTCTGGTCAGGGTCAGGGTTTGTCCTGAAGTACTATTGGGTTGTTTCGACAGCTTTTGGCATGATATAAAATACTGTAGTTCAAAGTGCCATCATAATATTTAATTTGATTAATATTCATAATATTCATATATAGATATATTATATAGTTCTAACGTAATTATTCATGGAGTAAATGGTTATTAAATATTCATTATGGGAAAAGCCCTGTATATTTGTTTTTGAAAAAGTAAAGAATTAAGAAAAACAGCTAGTTGAACAGTTGAGCATGGACAGCTATTACTTGCGACATGTCAGTGATCGGTTGTGAAATATCTTGTCATCGTATATATATATATGAGTCTGCGGATAAATATCGCCCATGTTATACGATATGCATTAGAACGATCTTCGGATTAAAACGAATGCCCATGTTATACAAACGTCATTAGTATAGCATGTGGATAAAACGACCGCCCATTTTATACAAAAGCCATTGGTACAATATGTAACAAAAATGACAGCCCATGTTATACGAAAGCTATTAGTACAGTGTGTGGATAAAACGACCGTCAATGGCAAACAAAAACCATTACATTAGTACAGTGTTTGGACGAAATGGCCGCCAATGTTATACGAAAGCTACTACAATGGTAAACGTGGATGTTGCTTAGTGATAGTCGACCCGCTTATAGGATAGTGTGATTGATATGGATAAAATTTTCGCCGAATGCCAAAGCTGTTAGTAACGTGTTGCGTAGTGAGATGACTTCTCTGCACCTATATTTTACTCTTAAGCGCCAACTAATATGCGTATGAAATAATTCATTGAACACTTAAACTTAAATGTTGTCTCAAGTTATGTATCAAATATGATTACTCTAAAGTCTTATTCCATATTGCATAGGTGTATTGCAAGGCTTATACCATAGACGTTTTAATTGATATATTAATATTTAGCTGTTTAAATAGTTTCCCGTTTGCCACTAAACATTCAATTATTGTTACATTTAGCATGAAACAATCGATAACTTATACCAACTGTATAGCCTGTTGTTTCTGTATTTCTGGTTCTCATCGTAATACATAGCTGACTAGTTAAATAATACTTCACATTTATCATATAGTGCCAAGTGGCACACAACTATGTAACATTGTATCAGACGAAACTGTGCAATATATCAATTACCAGATCACTGTCATGCTGTATTATTAAAAACATTCGTTATTTACATGAAATTATCGCGTTTGTTTGTTTAACCCTTTCCCTCATACAGACACTTGTTCACTCCTTTGCAAACAGAGTATCAAATATATTATTTCAAATACTCGCTGTATAGGCTTCTGCTCTGTTTGCTTATGACATTAAAATACATATATCTGACTCTACAGTTTCTACCAATACCAACAAATCCTGTGCACAAAGGTCATTACGACATGTCAGTTGATAAATATTTATGATTTCATTATTATTATGACATTAATATTCAACAGGAAATGAGTTACGTTAAGCGCGACCTGACTGACATAATTATGCAAACCAATTACATCTTGATGAGACGTCGATCACTTTGGAGTGTAATCAGGCCCCGAGGTTATAAAACATTTTACTTGAGTCTGAGATCATTCACAAGCATCTGATTGGTCATGTTCTGAGCTTGGTCTGATAATGATCTTAGACTCAGACTCAGAAGTGTTATTGCATTGGACCCAGGACTTAAGTTCTATAACATTACGACTATAGTTTTAATAGCAGGCATGGATCGGATGCTTGTAAATAAATCTTAGTAGAATCCGTCACAGGATCACAGTAAATGTTAGATTGGTAAACCATGTTCAAAGAGACAATACGGCAACTGAAATTAAAATGATAGTAGTTTATAATTAATAAATAGGCCATGCTTCCAGAACGTGAATCAAAAGCGGGCGAGTAGTTGAATACAAGTATAAGTTCAGGGACAATAACACTGCCGCATTGTACATACGAGTATGTGTACACGAAGCGTCTGTATATCTGGACACGTGGTAGTTGTCAAATGAGGTATTAAAGATTAGGTAAATTGGAATAATATTCGCAAGATCTGGATTACAATAATCCTCGTAAACCCGAACATTTAAATAAATATTTGTATTGGTTTGAAGACATGTGAACTTTACGCATACCTTCCATGCTGCATTATGCAGCAACCTGCCCAAAACATATGAAAGCGTGTTAAGTATAATTTCGAATATTAACGATGTTTCGCTAAATTCAAAAGCTTACAGTTTGAGTGTTCTCTAAAATAACGATTTCAAATGCAAAATGTGAAATATGTTTGAATTGAAACAGAATCGGCATACTTTGATTGTTTGGGTTTTATTGCAACTTTGTTTTAAAACCTTCCCTCATATACACACTACTTCGCGCCTTTTCCTCGCGGTTGTTGTTGATTAGTCGGAGATTGGATACGTTTATTTACACTGTTTGTCCTTTAGGGTGGGGATGGAATAATTGTGAGGTTGGGCGCCTCTAAACCGGTATAAACACCAAGTGCAATATGCAGTGTATGACCCGGTGACTTTTGTCACTGACCGTTCCAAGGCGGTACTTCCATATTCCTTCTATTGTTTGTTTTGTTTCTGTTCGTCTCTTTGCGTTTTGATAGTTATGACCTGTACATATGCCATGTTTTCTTGTTGTGGTGTTGTTCGGGCGGCTGTTTGTTTTGTATATGGCGTTTCCTGCATGACTCGCATTTGTACCAGACTCATGTATTACTTTTTTCCCTGTCGTGCCCTTACCGGCTTCCTTGCAGTTGCTCTGACTTCAGCAAAGTCATTGAGTACATATTTGACGGAGGTTTCAAAGTTGTTATGCCATGTGTTACATATTTTCATGTGTTTACCGTCTTCTATGTTGTGGGAAAGTCCGGCGGGGATACCTTTATTTACACTATTTGTTAAGCTAGGGCGACTTTGAGATCAGTGTGAGGCTAGGACGTCCGTGAACCGGTTTAAACCCCAAGTGGTGATTTCGCCACTGACCGGTCCAAGGCGGTACTGTCTTTGTCACCCTTACTTTTGTTTGTCTTGTGTCTTTGTACTTGTGTTTTGGTCATGTTTGGAATGTTTGTCTCAAGAACTTGTGTGTTTGTGAAGGTTGGCTCTGTTCATCTCGTGTATGTGCGTGTGTTTGGGTGTGTAGTTGTGTTTGTGTGTGTGACATGCTATCTATCGATGTTATGGTTATGGTTGCGTCTTGTATGTTTCTTTGCCTGCTTGACCTTATTACTTTTTTCATCTAGAGTTTCCACCAATACCGAACGTACACACATACAAAACAAACAGTCGCCCGAACAGCACCATGACAAAAACAGCATCTTGTTTACAAAATTATGCTGGTGCAAAATAAAAAAAAAATGATAACGCATTCGGACAGTACGAATGTTCACAAAACTGTTCCCCCTGCGATTACGGTGATGCTATTCTTTGCGTGTGTTTCCTTAAATTGGACTGTATACCCACATTCTCAGTCTTGGGCCTCAACATTCTTTCCAGGTACATTGATTGTGGCAGAAACTACGAACCACGATAAACGTTTCGGAAACTATGTAATGCTCGTGTATGAGATTTCATAAATAATGTATTCAACGGGTAAAGTACCACAACGACGTTTTAGTGTGTCTGACATCTTCAATTAGAGGGAAATCAGAATAGCAGTGAAGTTCAATTGTGCTGGTATGATTAGAATGATCGATACAAAAGACGATACGTGTTTACCGACGGATTAGCTTCAACACAGAATAGACTGTAGATAGTTGTAGACAATACAGATTCAATAGAGACTCCAAGCTGCACGGTGTCTTTCGGGGTCCGATTGCTTCCATTGATTATCATGGATGAATCTATAGTTCGGACGTACTTAAGGTCTGGAAAGCAATGTATTTGGAGCATTCACATTCAATATAGATTAAGACTAGCCGCTTAGTCAGTTGCAGGAACTATATCGTAACAAATGAAATGCATCGTATATTGTTTACAGAACTTTAGACCATAGTGGAACTTTCCTCACTGCATTAGCCATTTCGAAATACATTTTCATATATGTAGATAAGGCGCATGTTGATCTATAATTTCGTCGACAAACTTTGTATCGCTTACATTATAAGAACCGAGTGTTTCATGAAGATATCTTGACAATGTTTGCTTTCATTCATAGCTCTGCTTACTCAGAATTGTTGTATCAAGATTGTGTCAAATGAAAGAATTCAGGTCTGTGGTACCGGTTTTGGTAGAGGACGGACACAATGTTTGCTCTTAAACCCACTGAGGTGGGGGTGGGGGTATGGATGTTTACATTTTACAATTTATGGCTTACTCCAAATGAGCCCTCTACAATTTCTCTGCCCTCTTACTAGACATGGAGTACATTTTTTCGATGTAATTTTGGTTCTCTTTCAAAACAACAATTTTATACCTTTAGAACAGCTTTGTATTTATATCGTATGTCCTTCTCTGTTTTTAAAGTGTTTGTGTAGAAATGCATGGGGGTCATTACGTCACTTTATACATGCCGTGCCATGTTTCTGTGTGTCTCTCCCTGTATGACTGTGATTTGTTTTCTTTTACTGTTTCATTTGATTATTGCTTGGTCTTCCCATCGTTAGTCATGTTGTAGAGTTATCTGGAGAGGGCTTTACTTTACATTTCGACCTGGTGAAGATGGCAAATAGCGTGAAGTTAGGTACTCACATACCCGGATTATGCCCCGAGTAGCCTTGTATGTACTCCTGCTTTTATCCCATGATTTACTTTGTTTTTGTATGGTAAATGGTTTATGTCTTTTCGCCTTATAATTGAGTTGCTTCATGTTTGATGGTGATTTGTTGCCGTGTCCTTTTATATGTGGCGCTCCCTGTATGAAAACCTTTGTATCCAATCGATTGTAACGATTGCTAATTATCGTCTCGTTACACGTACTGTTTAACATATTAAAATATAGTCCGAAACTAGTATGCAAAATGAAAAATGAAAATACATTTGTTTATAATATATCCAGTGTTGCTTCACAAAATAGTTTTCCATTCGTATATGTTAGAAGTATATTAGTATCACCTATGCATACTAACGGAAAAGCAGTAAAGTCAAGCAGGCAAAGCCACATGCAAGACGAAACCACCACCAAAACACCGATAGACAGCATGACACACACACACACACATACACACACCCAAACGCACACACACACACACACACACACGAAATGAACACAGAAAACACCAAAAGAGACACAAGAACCAGGGACAAACGTTCCACACAATGAACAAACCACAAGCACAAAGACGCAAGGCAAACAAAAGGAAGGGTGACAAAGAGAGTACCGCCTTGGCACGGTCAGCAACAAAAACACCACTGGGGGTTTAAACCGGTTTACGGACGTCCTAACCTCGCACTTCTCTCAAAGTCACCCTAGCTTTACAAATATTGTAAATAAAGGTATCCCCGCTGGACTTACCCACAAGATAGACGACAGTGAACACAGGCCAACATGTAAAACATAGCATAATAACTGTGACAATCCGTCAAATATGTACTCAATGACTTTGCTGAAGTCAGAGCACCTGCAGGTAAGCCGTTAAGGGCACGACAGGGAAAAAATAATACATGAGTCTGGTAAGCTCCTCCTGTATCCAAGTTTAAGAGTATACCATCATAGAGTACTACCCTCGGCCTGTCATCGCGCAAGCAAAGAGGGAAGCGTAGCTACCAACTGTAAAAGGGTCGATAACCAAACATGCAGTGTGTTGCAATATAATAGGATCATAACCTTTCTTTTTAAATGTTTTAATGCGTTTTATAAACAAATCATGAAAATGGATATGACCCCGAATTTTCCTAAGTTTGTAGATAACATCCCCATAAAATTCTGGTTGAGAAATGCCTTGTCGCAGTAACGTCCGTAGATTGCAATTATATTTACTAATGAGAGGTAAATTTCGATAATAAAATTTAGAAAAGGTTTTCCGAAGTTTGTGATATCTGTAACCTTGCTTAAGAACGTCTGTTAAAATCTTCAAGCAAAGAACAGGCTCGGGCAAACCTAATAAGTTGAGAAATATAAACACCATAAGATGTAGAACGTGGCACATCCCCATCTAGAAAAGGATAATTAACAATTTTAAAATTAAAATCTTCTTTTATCGTATACTTTGGACGAAACTTTATCATTCGTAATTGAAAGATTCAAATCTAAAAATGAAGCATTAATGTCAGATTGATTAGCTTTGTTTAAAGACAGTTATTTTGGGTAGATTGAAGAAACCATAGTATCAAAATAAGGATTATCTAAATTCAAAATATCGTCTAAATACCTTGAAGTTTTATTAAAAGCATTAACAATATCGGTCTGTATATCAGGTTTTAAGCTAAGCATAAAATCCCTCTCGTAGCAATACAAAAACAAATCTGCAACAAGAGGGGCACAATTTGTACCCATGGGTATACCAACAACTTGACGATATATGGTATCTCCATAACGCACAAATATATTATCTAAAAGAAAGGTAAGAGATCTACAAACATCAAGGCAAGTCCACATTGTGTAATGTTCAACTTCTGAATTCGAAAAGAATGAACGTTGAACATTACAAGCAATGAACATTTTGTTTTCTCTAGCAAAGGTTTTTTCTATTAATTTAAAAAGTCTATCCTTTATAAGATGGTGAGGTAGAGTAGATTACTTAGCTTCATACAAATGTCCTTTTGGGGTAAGCACTTTGGAAATAGCAAAAACAGGTTTGCACGTTTACAATATGACATTCACGTGTGTCTCTATTTAATGAAATATGCACAAACTTGCTTTGCACCAGCCTATGTCTTAAGTGTGTCTTTTAACATTAGTATTCAAAACCTAAAAACACCCAAATTATTTATCGACACTGTTTGGCAGTGAAAGAGTTGATCCATATTTTTTGTAAACATCTGATCAAATTCTAATCTGTTTACGACGACGAAGTCAAGTTCTGAGTCTTAATGACAGGTGGTATCTTAATGCAGGACGAGAGATATGCAGAAACTCCTATATGAATTTCCCGAATTTCTTTCGTCGATGAGAGGTTTTATTTTGATTATTGTTTATAAAACTCTGGCGGATGAAACATTTACTTATATTACTCATTAGATGTTTCTAATGTTTAGACTATCCCTATCCTACATACCGGGTGTACTTCAGTGCACACTTACCCGGCCATTTAACATTTGTGTTGTGAGCGGATGGGTGATTATGTATGCAAACTTTTGGATCCAAATCAGACACAGAGTAGCTCGGAGTAAAAGTGTTTGATACCATGACCGTGTTGCTAAAATGAAATACAATATAAAGCAATTGTGACAACTGAAATCAATGTCATACCCCCTACATGGGTTTGCACAGAAGGCTTAAAGTTACAACATGCCTCTCTTGCAAACGTCTATGTGAAAATGTTCTGCATAAAGTCTCAAAAAAGCATCTCCATGTTTTGTATCCCCATGCACATGTACCCCCAAGCCGCTTAAATCTGGTGAATATCGAAATCTGGATCTGCTATGTTAGCAAACATGTAAAACTGCGTATCTTAACGGTCATTAGGTAACGGGAAGTTTAATTGCGAGGCTTCAAGACAAGTGGAAGATAAATGTAAGGCGACACAAAGTATGTAGAACTCTCTCGTGGGAGGTTTTATCAGAACGTACGTTCCACATGAACCATTACTTTACATTAAACAACACTACATTTATTGATCAAATTACGGCTTTTTTCATGTAAATGCCCTTTACGCCTTTTCAAGCAGAGTACACCTAGAACAGATGACTCCTATATGAGTCGTCTGATCAGGGTCTGTCCTGTTTGCTTATGAACTTATGAGCTTAATGTTTAATGTTTTTCGTCTTGATATGCGTACTGTTATGTTTGCCTTGTGGCTATACCGTTTCTTGTTTGATGGTGTTTGGTTCGGTGTCATTTCGTGTGTGGCTCTCCCTGTTTGACTATTTTTCCATATTATAACAGTTTCTACTAATGCCAACATATTGTCATCATTTGTCATTATAACAACTAGGCTAATAACTATTCACGATGCCATTATTTCGTAAATACATATTCAACATTGAACGGGTTAACTCTTTCGCTGCAAAATCTGTCGTCTGCTTTGTCGTCTGCTACCATTTTATTTCTTTTAATTTTCTTCATTTTTTTCAAAAACATAGTAACAGCAACAAGTAGTTTTCATCCTGATGAAACGCCGAGTTGTAATAACAGTTGCGATGTGTGAATTAGTCAGTAATTGTTACCTTTAATGGCCTTTCCTGCTTTCATTAAGAGTTGGATTCTGACCATATAATTGTTTTTTGACAATAAGGTTATTAAAACCAGTTATTAAACTTGTCGATATTTGGATGATATTTTTAACTTAGATAACCCTTTCTTTGATGCTCTGATTCCTACAATTTATCCTAAAGAACTCAAATTGAATAAAGCTAACCCGTCCGACAATTATGCAGCGTTTCTTGACCTAGACCTTAAAATTAATAATGGAATGATTTCTTCTAAAATATATGACAAAAGAGATGATTTTGATTTTAATATTGTAAATTTTCCTCATCTTGACGGGGATGTTCCCCGTGCTCCATCTTACGGGGTTTATATATCTCAACTTATGCGTTTTGCTAGAGCTTGTTCATCTATTGACGATTTTAACAGTCGAAATCTCATTTTAACTGATAAACTGCTTAAACAAGGATATAGATACCATAAACTAAGAAAAACTTTCTCTAAATTTTACTATCGAAATCTCTCGCTTATTGGCAAGTACAAATGTAATCTCAAGGTACTTTTGCGACACGGTATTTCACATCCGGAATTTTATGGTGATGTGATTTACAAACTTCGTAAAATTATTGGACATACCCATTTTCTCACTTTGTTCATCAAATATATAAAACAATTCATTAAAAAGGGATATGATCCTGTATTACTACAACATACTGCATGTTTGGTTGTGAACCCTTTTACAGTTGGCAATCACGCTGGCCTCTTTGCATGTACGCCGACAAGAAAGGTTTAGTACTCTATGAAGGCGACCTCTTAAATCCAGAAATGGAAGGAGAACGTCGGATATCTGTACTATTTCATTTTTGTCGTACCCTTTATTACTTTTCTACAGTTACTCTGTTTGCAGCTCAATCATTGAGTACAATAGCGATAGGTGGATACAGTATTTTCAATAAAATGTTTTTTTGTTATACATGCACTTTACCACTGTATTTGCTGTCGCGGTTGTTGTAGATTAGTCGGAGAGGGGATACGTTTATTTACACTGTTTGTCTTTTAGGATGGGGATGGAATAAGGGTGAGGTTGGGCGCCCATAAACCGGTTTAAACCCCCGGTGACTTTTGTCACTGACCGTTCCAAGGCGGTACTTCCATCTTCCTCCTATTGTATGTTTGTTTTGTCTTTGTGCGTCTCTTGTTGTTTTTTCTACCTATGTACATTTGCTGTTTCCTTGTGTTGCTGTTCGGGCGAGTGTTTGTTCTGTATGTGGTGTTTCCTGCATGACTCATTTTTGTACTTTTATTTCGCTATATTAGATGGCCATGTTAATCCTACGATTTGGTTATTATTACGAGGCACCGATTTGGAACTTCTTTTTTCAGGAATATTTCATCAGCGGGCAGAAAGTGTTTGCTCAGGACAGCCATTTCTCAATCGTAGACTGTCGGATTATGCCCAGGTCAAAGTAGAACTTTCCAAAATACTTGACATTGGGACATGGACAGATGCTTATGAGGTACATGAGTACAGCCAGGCTAGAGTCAAAACGCTATGAGGTATATGTTGGAAGCTTTATGACGAACAAAACCGTTTATTACAGGCTAGAAATCCAATGGGAGATGTTTATCTAGGACATGCCATTTCATATATAGGTGCTTAAAATGCAATGGCTTCCATCCGGCTGCCTCTTGTTTAACAGGTTCTATTTTCGGCTGAGACCAGTCTTTCCGTGCTCCACTTGGCACCTCAGGACAGACAAGCAGGCCAGTTGGAACAATGTCGGGGGAAACGCCTTTAAACATTAAGGCATTATGTGAATATTTAACTCTTTTGGCGACAAATTCAAAAGTGTCGTCTGCAATAATAATTTCATATTAAATATAATTCTTAACTAAATAATAACGGGGTAGTAGTAAAACATTTGTTTTTAAAAACCTGTATGCTTGGGCTAAAGTAATACAGAAAACAGTGAAGTCCCAGTTCAGATGCCGCCTTGAAAATTATGCCAAAAGGCGACATTGGCGCCAAAAGAGTTAAACAGTTATTCTCTGTCTTCAAACAAATCGGTTTTGTAGAACGGTTTTGAACATGGATTCTCATTATCACGACCCTATACGATCGCAGACAGCACATGACTAAGTTTCTGTTATAAACAATACTGACTAAGTTTCTGTTGAAAACAATACTGATGCTAAATATCTAATTATGATTAAAGGTATGACTGGGAAGAATTGCTGGTCCATTCAAAGCACCCCCATTTGCAAATCTGAAATGTCTCCAATAGAAGAAGTGCCAAAAGATGGTTCTTTTTGGTTGATCAACAATTCGTCTTATCCACAAGGATCAAGTGTAAACGACTTTATAGATCCCGAAATTAGACAGACGTCTATGTTAATGATGCATTTGGTCGCATTAGCGGGAATCTATTTTTCAATTGCCTGTACAAAAAAGGATCTGTTTTGCCTAATTTCTTTTGTTGACAGTACGTGTTTGCTATGTACTCTGCGCCACGGGCAATGAGTTTATATTTTATAAACATGGTGAGTAATTTGCAAAGGCGGTTTGCCCTTTAACCTGTGTAGACAGTGTAACAAATCAATATTAATTTTGTAGTATGAAAATGTGAACGTAACCGCTCTTTCTAACATAAAAGTACAAACATGGGTTATGATCCTATTATATTGCAACACACTGCATGTTTGGTT
This sequence comes from Azorinus chamasolen, assembly GCA_963576725.1. Taxonomy (NCBI): domain Eukaryota; kingdom Metazoa; phylum Mollusca; class Bivalvia; order Cardiida; family Solecurtidae; genus Azorinus; species Azorinus chamasolen. The sequence continues at coordinate 6,239,406 of OY755242.1, forward strand.
ATCGACCCTTTTACAGTCGGTAGCTACGCTTCCCTCTTTGCTTGCGCGATGACAGGCCGAGGGTAGTACTCTATGATGGTATACTCTTAAACTTGGATACAGGAGGAGCTTACCAGACTCATGTATTATTTTTTCCCTGTCGTGCCCTTAACGGCTTACCTGCAGGTGCTCTGACTTCAGCAAAGTCATTGAGTACATATTTGACGGATTGTCACAGTTATTATGCTATGTTTTACATGTTGTCCTGTGTTCACCGTCGTCTATGTTGTGGGTAAGTCCAGCGGGGATACCTTTATTTACAATATTTGTAAAGCTAGGGTGACTTTGAGAGAAGTGTGAGGTTAGGACGTCCGTAAACCGGTTTAAACCCCCAGTGGTGTTTTTGCTGCTGACCGTGCCAAGGCGGTACTCTCTTTGTCACCCTTCCTTTTGTTTGCATTGCGTCTTTGTGCTTGTGGTTTGTTCATGTTGTGGAACGTTTGTCCCTGGTTCTTGTGTGTCTTTTGGTGTTTTCTGTGTTCATTTCGTGTGTGTGTGTGTGCGTGTGCGTTTGGGTGTGTGGTTGTGTGTGTGTGTGTCATGCTGTCTATCGGTGTTTTGGTGGTGGTTGCGTCTTGCATGTGGCTTTGCCTGCTTGACTTTACTACTTTTCCAATTATGCAGGAAACACCACATACAGAACAAACAGCCGCACAAACAGCAACACAGGAAAACACAGCAAATGTACATAACTAACCAAACCATAACGAAACGCACAAAGACAAAACAAACAAACAATAGAGGGAAGATGGAAGTACCGCCTTGGCACCTTATTCCACTATGTGCTACGTCATTATTCGATACTTGACTCACATTGGCAAACAACTTAGGTCCAGATTAGACGTCGAGTCACTCGGCGTCTCGTCAAGAGCCAAGCTGTTTCACATTCGGTCAATAGTTTCTCAAAAGCTTGATCGAATTGGAAGTAGTCACCTGTTACAAAATGCACACAAACGTTTCAGTTTAGTCACTGGTCATGTGTTGCCATCCTACACACTGTATAACCGATAATCCAATGTTTCTAAATGCAACCAGCTTTTTTATCTATTGATTTGCAGTCAAAGTGGTTCAGTTGCTGACGAAAGCTTTGCTATGCATTATTGGTGACTGATAAGGAAAACATAACTTTGCCATTTCAATGCAATCATACATTTATGACAACGCATCTGATTTGACTGATATCATTCATATTCAACATGGGGTTTGTGTCTGCTTAAACCACTTAAACACGTTAAAACCCCATCGATAGCAAACGTCACAACATCTTGAATGTTGACTATACTACCGGGTCGATCAAAGAGCATTTGTCAAACGTATCTGATACTAGTAGTTTTATTCACAATCTGGTTTTGAAAACGAAACGTATGTATTATTGTCAGTGAAATGCATATGTATTGTATTGAACTGTTTTGTACCTTGTAGTAAATAGTCTAGCAATATTTGCTGAGATGAAAACCCTTTTGCCGCAAACTAACTTTCATCCAAATTCGAATAGCGTCCTTTAATATTTGGAAACATATTAATCAGGTCTAATTAGACATGTTACGAGTACTTGCCATTTCATCTACCTCCAAACCGCGTGCACAGATCACCATGGCTTGAATCTAGAATACTGCGACACTGATCTGGATGGGTTGGGCTTTATGCCACGTAGCCCATAGGTTCCATATACTTTGCACAAATATCAACGCACTTGCTTTTCGAATTCAGAGGGTTAACAGATTTTTGCACCTACTAAATTTTCAAAATTCAAGTTATAATCAAAGTGTCTACCAAACTGCAAACAGAGTGCCGAGCAGTTTCGATCCTGATGAGACGCCAAGTTACTCGGCGTTTCAACTGGATCCAAACTGTTTGCATATGTATTCACTCATCTGCCCATAGCAGGCTAAAGGTTAATATTTATATTTCAATAAGCAAACCCATGTGTCTAAAGGCATTGACACTCAGTCATTTTAATAGCAATGGCATGCATAAGGTAAATTCACATATACCTTCTGAACTTTCTTTTAAGCTGCCATCTTTGTCCCACATTATTAATATTAACGAGTATAAATAAAAACAGACGCCGAATAAGTCGGCATAACATTAGAATCCAAAGCTGCTGGCCATTCTTTCAGAGGTCTTTCATACGAGTGAACGATTCGAAATTAAGCACGTCAAGTCCTCATAGTTTCAGAATATATGAAATATGCACATCAGGGTCAGGTTAACTATTGTTATCCTTATCCTGCTGCTCGCTACCTGATTTGCATCTGCAAACAATTTGGATACAGATGAGTCGCCTAGTAACTCGCTGTCTAACTAGGATTAAAGCTGTTTGACACTCAGTAGATAGCTTCTCAAAAGCGTGATCCAATCGGAACGAGTCAAAACTGCACTAGCTCCAAACTTGGGTCATGCAGTTTGGATCCTGATAAGACTCCAAGTATCACGGTGCCATGTCTAGATATATGTCGTTTGCAGCGATGGGAACTGTTTGCAGGGGTAGGAGTGTTTCACGTGCTGTACATATCGATATATGATTCTTTCTGTTGATAAAAACCTAGGTTTTAGTGCAAAGGAAATGTCTTACTCCATTTTAAGTTGAACATCTTTTTTCGAATTCTGCAATATATTGGTTTGTATTAAAACACATCATCTGTGTCTTAAGAGAATATATATCAATCTATTTTACCGCAAAATGAAATAAGATTATAGTCTCTGTTGAAGGTTCTACGTGGAATTGTCTTCAATATAATTTCCAAACTCTCCTCAATGTGCCAAATGTATTGGTCCTGAAGAGATGCCGTGTAACTGATTGTGAACATGGTGATGATTCGACTATGACAGCAATGTTGCTGCCTCTTTCGCTATCGAAATCGCCGAAGAACGACCCACAGGGTGTGCTGCAATGGACGAAAATATGTTCTCTTTTATAAATAGCACTTGCGTTTTAGAGAAGGCATTCAAGAAAATCCTACCTGACTGAAGCTTAAAGTAGATATTGGGAATGTATCATCACAGAATGTCAGGTCTCTGAAACACATTGTCTCATTTTAATTCGTGGTGTTTGCTAAGCTAAGTGTGCAGTTATTCTAGCTTTACAACTCGATTGAATAAAACTATCCCCTCTCGACACATATGCAGCTTTTTTGTGATTTAAACCTTAAAAATGACAATGGAATGATTTCGTCTAAAATATATCACAAAAGAGATGAATTCGATATACCTGTGTCTGAACTGGAACCAGAATTGATTGTAGAGGTTGTCATACATTTGTTTTATTGCTGAATCTTAACATATTTCTTTATACATTAATTTGTGTTTCTTCCTTTATTGCATTCAACTAAATCATTTATGCCATAAGAGAGAAATTATTAAACCATTTTACATCCACATAAATTTAATCAGCTAAAATTATCTTTTGTTACGGTTTTAAAGTTGAACTTTCCTCAACTTAGATTAAAATATAATTAGAGTGTCGAGACTTTAGATCCTAAGAGACGCTAGATAATTCGCCGCTTCATCTGTATCCAAACTGATTTAACATCAGGGATTCGACTGGTAGCAAACGTGAAAATGCAGGGCTATTCGACAGAACTGTCAGGGGATTGATAAGCACATAACCGGGACGGGAATATGTTGCACATTTATTATCTACACATTGAGTATCGTCTGATAATCTTAGCAGACGAGAAGAATTCAACTGAGACACGCCAAGTCAAGTATGAGTCGTCTGATCACAGTGCGCTGTGTCTTTTTACATGTTACAGATCTAATTCACTAGTGTTTCCATGCCAATAAATTTCATTTACATGAGATTGAAAACAAACCTTTAATTATCCCTCTACTCCGTAGATACGCATTCTGATCCCTCTGCGAACAGATTAGACGCAGGCATGAAGATCAGAGTCGTCTGGTCAGGGTTTGTCTGGTCAGGGTCAGGGTTTGTCCTGAAGTACTATTGGGTTGTTTCGACAGCTTTTGGCATGATATAAAATACTGTAGTTCAAAGTGCCATCATAATATTTAATTTGATTAATATTCATAATATTCATATATAGATATATTATATAGTTCTAACGTAATTATTCATGGAGTAAATGGTTATTAAATATTCATTATGGGAAAAGCCCTGTATATTTGTTTTTGAAAAAGAAAAGAATTAAGAAAAACAGCTAGTTGAACAGTTGAGCATGGACAGCTATTACTTGCGACATGTCAGTGATCGGTTGTGAAATATCTTGTCATCGTATATATATATATGAGTCTGCGGATAAATATCGCCCATGTTATACGATATGCATTAGAACGATCTTCGGATTAAAACGAATGCCCATGTTATACAAACGTCATTAGTATAGCATGTGGATAAAACGACCGCCCATTTTATACAAAAGCCATTGGTACAATATGCAGCAAAAATGACAGCCCATGTTATACGAAAGCTATTAGTACAGTGTGTGGATAAAACGACCGTCAATGGCAAACAAAAACCATTACATTAGTACAGTGTTTGGACGAAATGGCCGCCAATGTTATACGAAAGCTACTACAATGGTAAACGTGGATGTTGCTTAGTGATAGTCGACCCGCTTATAGGATAGTGTGATTGATATGGATAAAATTTTCGCCGAATGCCAAAGCTGTTAGTAACGTGTTGCGTAGTGAGATGACTTCTCTGCACCTATATTTTACTCTTAAGCGCCAACTAATATGCGTATGAAATAATTCATTGAACACTTAAACTTAAATGTTGTCTCTAAAGTCTTATTCCATATTGCATAGGTGTATTGCAAGGCTTATACCATAGACGTTTTAATTGATATATTAATATTTAGCTGTTTAAATAGTTTCCCGTTTGCCACTAAACATTCAATTATTGTTACATTTAGCATGAAACAATCGATAACTTATACCAACTGTGTAGCCTGTTGTTTCTGTATTTCTGGTTCTCATCGTAATACATAGCTGACTAGTTAAATAATACTTCACATTTATCATATAGTGCCAAGTGGCACACAACTATGTAACATTGTATCAGACGAAACTGTGCAATATATCAATTACCAGATCACTGTCATGCTGTATTATTAAAAACATTCGTTATTTACATGAAATTATCGCGTTTGTTTGTTTAACCCTTTACCTCATACAGACACTTGTTCACTCCTTTGCAAACAGAGTATCAAATATATTATTTCAAATACTCGCTGTATAGGCTTCTGCTCTGTTTGCTTATGACATTAAAATACATATATCTGACTCTACAGTTTCTACCAATACCAACAAATCCTGTGCACAAAGGTCATTACGACATGTCAGTTGATAAATATTTATGATTTCATTATTATTATGACATTAATATTCAACAGGAAATGAGTTACGTTAAGCGCGACCTGACTGACATAATTATGCAAACCAATTACATCTTGATGAGACGTCGATCACTTTGGAGTGTAATCAGGCCCCGAGGTTATAAAACCTTTTACTTGAGTCTGAGATCATTCACAAGCATCTGATTGGTCATGTTCTGAGCTTGGTCTGATAATGATCTTAGACTCAGACTCAGAAGTGTTATTGCATTGGACCCAGGACTTAAGTTCTATAACATTACGACTATAGTTTTAATAGCAGGCATGGATCGGATGCTTGTAAATAAATCTTAGTAGAATCCGTCACAGGATCACAGTAAATGTTAGATTGGTAAACCATGTTCAAAGAGACAATACGGCAACTGAAATTAAAATGATAGTAGTTTATAATTAATAAATAGGCCATGCTTCCAGAACGTGAATCAAAAGCGGGCGAGTAGTTGAATACAAGTGTAAGTTCAGGGACAATAACACTGCCGCATTGTACATACGAGTATGTGTACACGAAGCGTCTGTATATCTGGACACGTGGTATTTGTCAAATGAGGTATTAAAGATTAGGTAAATTGAAATAATATTCGCAAGATCTGGAATACAATAATCCTCGTAAACCCGAACATTTAAATAAATATTTGTATTGGTTTGAAGACATGTGAACTTTACGCATACCTTCCATGCTGCATTATGCAGCAACCTGCCCAAAACATATGAAAGCGTGTTAAGTATAATTTCGAATATTAACGATGTTTCGCTAAATTCAAAAGCTTACAGTTTGAGTGTTCTCTAAAATAACGATTTCAAATGCAAAATGTGAAATATGTTTGAATTGAAACAGAATCGGCATACTTTGATTGTTTGGGTTTTATTGCAACTTTGTTTTAAAACCTTCCCTCATATACACACTACTTCGCGCCTTTTCTTCGCGGTTGTTGTTGATTAGTCGGAGATTGGATACGTTTATTTACACTGTTTGTCCTTTAGGGTGGGGATGGAATAATTGTGAGGTTGGGCGCCTCTAAACCGGTATAAACACCAATTCTTGCATAAAACGTGCTGTGGTTGTCCCGCTAGACCATGTATTAACAAGGCGATTCTCGTGCTCACGCGCTGTTTTTGACCGGTTTTAATTATACCTATTCGGGGCCTAATGTAAACAATGGACGTCAACGCTATAGCGTTTGGCCTAAGCTAGATGAATGGTGCGAGTATTTCAGGGGCACCGACAATGAACTGCTTTTAGTGATAGACATATTGAATGAAATCCTGTGTAAACGGTATTTGATACAATCGTAGAATGACGTCAGAAAGAAAACAAAAGAGTGGCCCGGAAAGTGCATAAATCGAACGAACGGAAGTGTCAAAGAAGTGTATAGTTTTGCTTGTATTTGGAAGAAATAAATTGATGCAGGAAAGCAGAAAATGGGTTTATGCATGAATAGCGTTAATACACGTTTGTTTTCGGGCAATAACATCTGCAGTGTCCCTTGGGAATGTTGTTGCCCTCGCCCTTCGGGCTCGGGCCAACAACAGTCCCTCGGGACACTGCAGATGTTATTGCCCGAAAAAACGTGTATTAACCCTCTAGTGCAATATGCAGTGTATGACCCGGTGACTTTTGTCACTGACCGTTCCAAGGCGGTACTTCCATATTCCTTCTATTGTTTGTTTTGTTTCTGTTCGTCTCTTTGCGTTTTGATAGTTATGACCTGTACATATGCCATGTTTTCTTGTTGTGGTGTTGTTCGGGCGGCTGATTGTTTTGTATATGGCGTTTCCTGCATGACTCGCATTTGTACCAGACTCATGTATTACATTTTCCCCTGTCGTGCCCTTAACGGCTTCCTTGCAGTTGCTCTGACTTCAGCAAAGTCATTGAGTACATATTTGACGGAGGTATCAAAGTTGTTATGCCATGTGTTACATATTTTCATGTGTTTACCGTCTTCTATGTTGTGGGAAAGTCCGGCGGGGATACCTTTATTTACACTATTTGTTAAGCTAGGGCGACTTTGAGATAAGTGTGAGGTTAGGACGTCCGTAAACCGGTTTAAACCCCAAGTGGTGATTTCGCCACTGACCGGTCCAAGGCGGTACTGTCTTTGTCACCCTTACTTTTGTTTGTCTTGTGTCTTTGTACTTGTGTTTTGGTCATGTTTGGAATGTTTGTCTCAAGAACTTGTGTGTTTGTGAAGGTTGGCTCTGTTCATCTCGTGTATGTGCGTGTGTTTGGGTGTGTAGTTGTGTTTGTGTGTGTGACATGCTATCTATCGATGTTATGGTTATGGTTGCGTCTTGTATGTTTCTTTGCCTGCTTGACCTTATTACTTTTTTCATCTAGAGTTTCCACCAATACCGAACGTACACACATACAAAACAAACAGTCGCCCGAACAGCACCATGACAAAAACAGCATCTTGTTTACAAAATTATGCTGGTGCAAAATAAAAAAATAAATGATAACGCATTCGGACAGTACGAATGTTCACAAAACTGTTCCCCCCTGCGATTACGGTGATGCTATTCTTTGCGTGTGTTTCCTTAAATTGGACTGTATACCCACATTCTCAGTCTTGGGCCTCAACATTCTTTCCAGGTACATTGATTGTGGCAGAAAGTACGAACCACGATAAACGTTTCGGAAACTATGTAATGCTCGTGTATGAGATTTCATAAATAATGTATTCAACGGGTAAAGTACCACAACGACGTTTTAGTGTGTCTGACATCTTCAATTAGAGGGAAATCAGAATAGCAGTGAAGTTCAATTGTGCTGGTATGATTAGAATGATCGATACAAAAGACGATACGTGTTTACCGACGGATTAGCTTCAACACAGAATAGACTGTAGATAGTTGTAGACAATACAGATTCAATAGAGACTCCAAGCTGCATGGTGTCTTTCGGGATCCGATTGCTTCCATTGATTATCATGGATGAATCTATAGTTCGGACGTACTTAAGGTCTGGAAAGCAATGTATTTGGAGCATTCACATTCAATATAGATCAAGACTAGCCGCTTAGTCAGTTGCAGGAACTATATCGTAACAAATGAAATGCATCGTATATTGTTTACAGAACTTTAGACCATAGTGGAACTTTCCTCACTGCATTAGCCATTTCGAAATACATTTTCATATATGTAGATAAGGCGCATGTTGATCTATAATTTCGTCGACAAACTTTGTATCGCTTACATTATAAGAACCGAGTGTTTCATGAAGATATCTTGACAATGTGTGCTTTCATTCATAACTCTGCTTACTCAGAATTGTTGTATCAAGATTGTGTCAAATGAAAGAATTCAGGTCTGTGGTACCGGTTTTGGTAGAGGACGGACACAATGTTTGCTCTTAAACCCACTGAGGTGGGGGTGGGGGTATGGATGTTTACATTTTACAATTTATGGCTTACTCCAAATGAGCCCTCTACAATTTCTCTGCCCTCTGACTAGACATGGAGTACATTTTTCCGATGTAATTTTGGTTCTCTTTCCAACAACAATTTTATACCTTTAGAACAGCCTTGTATTTATATCGTATGTCCTTCTCTGTTTTTAAAGTGTTTGTGTAGAAATGCATGGGGGTCATTACGTCACTTTATACATGCCGTGCCATGTTTCTGTGTGTCTCTCCCTGTATGACTGTGATTTGTTTTCTTTTACTGTTTCATTTGATTATTGCTTGGTCTTCCCATCGTTAGTCATGTTGTAGAGTTATCTGGAGGGGGCTTTACTTTACATTTCGACCTGGTGAAGATTGAAAATAGCGTGAAGTTAGGTACTCACATACCCGGAGTATGCCCCAAGTAGCCTTGTATGTACTCCTGCTTTTATCCTATGATTTACTTTGTTTTTGTATGGTAAATGGTTTATGTCTTTTCGCCTTATAATTGAGTTGCTTCATGTTTGATGGTGATTTGTTGCCGTGTCCTTTTATATGTGGTGCTCCCTGTAGGACTATTTTGTATGAAAACCTTTGTATCCAATCGATTGTAACGGTTGCTAATTATCGTCTCGTTACACGTACTGTTTAACATATTAAAATATAGTCCGAAACTAGTATGCAAAATGATAAATGAAAATACATTTGTTTATAATATATCCAGTGTTGCTTCACAGAATAGTTTTCCATTCGTATATGTTAGAAGTATATTAGTATCACCTATGCATACTAACATTACTTAGCTTCATACAAATGTCCTTTTTGGATAAGCACTTTGGAAATAGCAAAAACAGGTTTGCACGTTTACAATATGACATTCACGTGTGTCTCTATTTAATGAAATATGCACAAGCTTGCTTTGCACCAGCCTATGTCTTAAGTGTGTCTTTTAACATTAGTATTCAAAACCTAAAAACACCCAAATTATTTATCGACACTGTTTGGCAGTGAAAGAGTTGATCCATATTTTTTGTAAACATCTGATCAAATTCTAATCTGTTTACGACGACGAAGTCAAGTTCTGAGTCTTAAAGACAGGTGGTATCTTAATGCAGGACGAGAGATATGCAGAAACTCCTATATGAATTTCCCGAATTTCTTTCGTCGATGATAAGTTTTATTGTGATTATTGTTTATAAAACTCTGGCGGATGAAACCTTTACTTATATTACTCATTAGATGTTTCTAATGTTTAGACTATCCTACATACCGGGTGTACTTCAGTGCACACTTACCCGGCCATTTAACATTTGTGTTTTGGGCGGATGGGTGATTATGTATGCACACTTTTGGATCCAAATCAGACACAGAGTAGCTCGGAGTAAAAGTGTTTGATACTATGACCGTGTTGCTAAAATGAAATACAATATAAAGCAATTGTGACAACTGAAATCAATGCCATACCCCCTACATGGGTTTGCACAGAAGGCTTAAAGTTACAACATGCCTCTCTTGCAAACGTCTATGTGAAAATGTTCTGCATAAAGCCTCAAAAAAGCATCTCCATGTTTTGTATCCCCATGCACATGTACTCCCAAGCCGCTTAAATCTGGTGAATATCGAAATCTGGATCTGCTATGTTAGCAAACATGTAAAACTGCGTATCTTAACGGTCATTAGGTAACGGGTTCTATTTACTTACTTAAATATACACACAACTAAACCAACTAGACAGATATCGATCCACTTTCCTGGAAAATCAGTTTGTCTCGCGGGATATCTTATATCACGTCAGCCACTACCAGTAAACGATACGTTCCCGTGGGACATGCTCACAATTAGTGACAAGAGTTAATTGGTTTCGTGCAGGTTTTGTCTAGATTGATCTTAAACATAAAGTGATTGTCTCTGACACTATCAGCAAACTTCAGCAGCTAAAATTATCACCATGTTTACAACTTCCAGACAAACCTGTATAAACTGCCACTCGATGGAAGTTTAATTGCGAGGTTTCAAGACAAGTGGAAGATAAATGTAAGGCGACACAAAGTATGTAGAACTCTCTCGTGGGAGATTTTATCAGAACGTACGTTCCACATGAACCATTACTTTACATTAAACAACACTACATTTATTGATCAAATTACGGCTTTTTTCATGTAAATGCCCTTTACGCCTTTTCAAGCAGAGTACACCTAGAGCAGATGACTCCTATATGAGTCGTCTGATCAGGGTCTGTCCTGTTTGCTTATGAACTTATGAGCTTAATGTTTAAAGTTTTTCGTCTTGATATGCGTCCTGTTATGTTTGTCTTGTGGCTATACCGTTTCTTGTTTGATGGTGTTTGGTGCGGTGTCATTTGGTGTGTGGCTCTCCCTGTTTGACTATTTTTCCATATTATAACAGTTTCTACTAATGCCAACATATTGTCATCATTTGTCATTATAACAACTAGGCTAATAACTATTCACGATGCCATTATTTCGTAAATACATATTCAACATTGAACGGGTTAACTCTTTCGCTGCAAAATCTGTCGTCTGCTTTGTCGTCTGCTACCATTTTATTTCTTTTAATTTTCTTCATTTCTTTTCAAAAACATAGTAACAGCAACAAGTAGTTTTCATCCTGATGAAACGCCGAGTTGTAATAACAGTTGCGATGTGTGAATTAGTCAGTAATTGTTACCTTTAATGGCCTTTCCTGTTTTCATTAAGAGTTGGATTCTGACCATATAATTGTTTTTTGACAATAAGGTTATTAAAACCAGTTATTTTCTGGGAATTAAACTTTATTTCGCTATATTAGATGGCCATGTTAATCCTACGATTTGGTTATTATTACGAGGCACCGATTTGGAACTTCTTTTTTTCAGGAATATTTCATCAGCGGGCAGAAAGTGTTTGCTCAGGACAGTCATTTCTCAATCGTAGACGGTCGGATTATGCCCAGGTCAAAGTAGAACTTTCCAAAAATACTTGACATTGGGACATGGACAGATGCTTATGAGGTACATGAGTACAGCCAGGCTAGAGTCAAAACGCTATGAGGTATATGTTGGAAGCTTTATGACGAACAAAACCGTTTATTACAGGCTAGAAATCCAATGGGAGATGTTTATCTAGGACATGCCATTTCATATATAGGTGCTTAAAATGCAATGGCTTCCATCCGGCTGCCTCTTGTTTAACAGGTTCTATTTTAGGCAGAGCACAGGCTGAGACCAGTCTTTCCGTGCTCCACTTGGAACCTCAGGACAGACAAGCAGGCCAGTTGGAACAATGCCGGGGGAAACGCCTTTAAACATTAAGGCATTATGTGAATATTTAACTCTTTTGGCAACAAATTCAAAAGTGTCGTCTGCAATAATAATTTCATATTAAATATAATTCTTAACTAAATAATAACGGGGTAGTAGTAAAACATTTGTTTTTAAAAACCTGTATGCTTGGGCTAAAGTAATACAGAAAACAGTGAAGTCCCAGTTCAGATGCCGCCTTGAAAATTATGCCAAAAGGCGACATTGGCGCAAAAAGAGTTGTTAAACAGTTATTCTCTGTCTTCAAACAAATCGGTTTTGTAGAACGGTTTTGAACATGGATTCTCATTATCACGACCCTATACGATCGCAGACAGCACATGACTAAGTTTCTGTTATAAACAATACTGACTAAGTTTCTGTTGAAAACAATACTGATGCTAAATATCTAATTATGATTAAAGGTATGACTGGGAAGAATTGCTGGTCCATTCAAAGCACCCCCATTTGCAAATCTGAAATGTCTCCAATAGAAGAAGTGCCAAAAGATGGTTCTTTTTGGTTGATCAACAATTCGTCTTATCCACAAGGATCAAGTGTAAACGACTTTATAGATCCCGAAATTAGACAGACGTCTATGTTAATGATGCATTTGGTCGCATTAGCGGGAATCTATTTTTCAATTACCTGTACAAAAAAGGATCTGTTTTGCCCTAATTTCTTTTGTTGACAGTACGTGTTTGCTATGTACTCTGCGCCACGGGCAATGAGTTTATATTTTATAAACATGGTGAGTAATTTGCAAAGGCGGTTTGCCCTTTAACCTGTGTAGACAGTGTAACAAATCAATATTAATTTTGTAGTATGAAAATGTGAACGTAACCGCTCTTTCTAACATAAAAGTACAAACATGGGTTATGCAGGAAACACCACATACAGAACAAACAGCCGCACAAACAGCAACACAGGAAAACACAGCAAATGTACATAACTAACCAAACCATAACGAAACGCACAAAGACAAAACAAACAAACAATAGAGGGAAGATGGAAGTACCGCCTTGGCACCTTATTCCACTATGTGCTACGTCACTATTCGATACTTGACTCACATTGGCAAACAACTTAGGTCCAGATTAGACGTCGAGTCACTCGGCGTCTCGTCAAGAGCCAAGCTGTTTCACATTCGGTCAATAGTTTCTCAAAAGCTTGATCGAATTGGAAGTAGTCACCTGTTACAAAATGCACACAAACGTTTCAGTTTAGTCACTGGTCATGTGTTGCCATCCTACACACTGTATAACCGATAATCCAATGTTTCTAAATGCAACCAGCTTTGTTATCTATTGATTTGCAGTCAAAGTGGTTCAGTTGCTGACGAAAGCTTTGCTATGCATTATTGGTGACTGATAAGGAAAACATAACTTTGCCATTTCAATGCAATCATACATTTATGACAACGCATCTGATTTGACTGATATCATTCATATTCAACATGGGGTTTGTGTCTGCTTAAACCACTTAAACACGTTAAAACCCCATCGATAGCAAACGTCACAACATCTTGAATGTTGACTATACTACCGGGTCGATCAAAGAGCATTTGTCAAACGTATCTGATACTAGTAGTTTTATTCACAATCTGGTTTTGAAAACGAAACGTATGTATTATTGTCAGTGAAATGCATATGTATTGTATTGAACTGTTTTGTACCTTGTAGTAAATAGTCTAGCAATATTTGCTGAGATGAAAACCCTTTTGCCGCAAACTAACTTTCATCCAAATTCGAATAGCGTCCTTTAATATTTGGAAACATATTAATCAGGTCTAATTAGACATGTTACGAGTACTTGCCATTTCATCTACCTCCAAACCGCGTACACAGATCACCATGGCTTGAATCTAGAATACTGCGACACTGATCTGGATGGGTTGGGCTTTATGCCACGTAGCCCATAGGTTCCATATACTTTGCACAAATATCAACGCACTTGCTTTTCGAATTCAGAGGGTTAACAGATTTTTGCACCTACTAAATTTTCAAAATTCAAGTTATAATCAAAGTGTCTACCAAACTGCAAACAGAGTGCCGAGCAGTTTCGATCCTGATGAGACGCCAAGTTACTCGGCGTTTCAACTGGATCCAAACTGTTTGCATATGTATTCACTCATCTGCCCATAGTGTTTAACCTACTTTTTGGACCAATCACAAAGCTGGAGATTTTGAATTTCTCCACGATTAATTTCACATAGTCAGGCACTATATGCTGACTTAGCGACTAAATCGGCTGTCCACAGCGCATGCGCCAGTACGTCCTGTGACGTAGAGTTTAGCTCGTCCCACCATGTAACAGCGCGAGCGTCAATTACACATACATGTATATACATGTTCTGTGTAGAATAGGCTACCAAGGCTAAGAAATGAGATGAATTGGTGAAACTCGAACATTTTATTTGTCGATCAACATGTACTGGGATCAGAAAACAAGACAAAACAAGAAATAAACAAAGCATTAACCCATTCCCGCATATTGACGCCTTTTGACGCTTCTGTAAACGCCACTTTGTGAAACCATTGTGATAAATAGAGCATTTGCTCCACAGGAGCAAATGCTCTATTTATCACAGTGGTTTAAAAACTACGCAATTCTGAAAAATTCTTTTTCTCTAGTTAATTTCTCCTTTTTGGTAGATTTATTGAAAGAGGTTAGATCTAAAATAGCTTAAGGGGGAATGGGTTAAACACTAATAGAAACTAAATGTCAAGCACCATTTTCTACCATCGGGTTTCACGAGAACAACCCTTTTAATGCAGCTTGGCAAATTCACAACTAGTTCATTCTCCATGGTTGGTGTTGAATGTGTTGGCCTTATAACCTCAATGTTCTCCTTCACATCCGGTGGGCATGCCGGAGACGCCTCTGCCTTGGAAACGGTGGATGTGAGAGCAGCCGGGGGTTCCAAAGCATTACTTATATCCTTGAGAATGGGAAATTGTTCCCTCTGGTATCCATGTACTGCTGAGCTGCGATGATGACTTCGGCTAGTCACAGCTTTGTCAGTAAAGCGGTCGTTGTATAATGTCGTGCATAATGTAACACGTGCAGAATGGTTCGTTATCTTTCGTCCTTCTGTATTAATTCCAGCTTCCACAAAAAAGTTCTTTATCATAGACTTTAAAGCGTTGTTTGGAATTGTGCCGCAGCTGTACTTTGGATTGCCGTTTTCATCAGTGCCATTTAACGGTTTCCTGTAGAAAGATCCAACGGATGGAATGAGAGAAAGATATTTTGTGTATAGGTCAACTAATGAAAAGTCTTTGTCTTTGTTCTCATAATGAATAATGGGGTCGATGCTGACCTTTCGAAACTTCAGTCCTCCTGGATTATTCTTTCTCGTCCGTGGCGTGTACTTGATATAACGGTGGCCATGCTGGTTATCGAATCCAAACTCAAACTGCTCTGCTTTACAGTCTACATGTTCCTGATATCCTCGGAATCCGAATATTTTCCCGTTATAATAAAATACAGCATTGCTAAGGCCAGTTGCAGTTTGCATGTTAAAAACTCCGCTATTCCACAATGCCATCTCGTCATCGCGCGCCACTAGTGCAGACGATCTCCTTTCAATTCCGATCCCCTGAGATTGCAGCTCCTTCATTTTTGTATCCAAAGCTTTACGGAAACCAGCAAAACGTATATCATCCTCTTTAAAAATGTTCACATGTGGCTTTCCACAGTCATTTCGTAAGTATCTCTGCAAAGCACTCACAATCTGAACAAGTGTATTTGGTGGATAGTTTTTACCATCCTGTCTTCGAACTTCCATTACGAATCGTTGTCCCCAAAAATCAAGCATTGTGTCATCAAGTTGACCAATATCCTCAGGAATTGGGTATCCAGGTTCACGCATTGATTCAGGTTGTGCATTCCGAAACTGTACCCACTGACGCCATACTCCATTTGCCCAATTGTTGACCTGTCTTGTTTTCTTGGGGATAGACTCATTCCTCTCTTTAATATCGCTAGATGAAACCGGTTTCTCAAAACGCCCAGAACCTGAAATTATAAAATATCAGCTGTCGGTTAACTCTTTACTTCATAGCTTGTTTTCAGTATTGAAAACAGATGGTTGCTTAACCCTTTCGCTGCCAATGTCGGATCTGTGATTACCTATGCAAACAGTTTGGATCCAGATGAGACGCCTTGTTTTTGAAAAAAAATGAAGAAAATCAAAAGAATGAAAATTTGTAGCAGACGACAAAGTTAGCAGACGACAGAGTTTGGCAGCGAAAGGGTTAAAACATACTGAAAGTAAAACAGAATGCTTCTTTATACACATGCTGCTTTAATTTCAGCTACCATCAGTTAGGATACAGGAAATATTTCTTATGCTGCATATTCATGACTGTATAGAGTGAAACTATTTTCATGAGTTGTGGAATAATCAAAGGCGTTAAAGTGCGTATCTATGGTGTAAAGGGTTAAATGTGTAATATACATCTATATATTTAGCGTTTAACTGATTTTTATTGTAACAGCGAAAATGACCCTATGAAATATCTTACCTAAATCAGGGTTGAACAATTGTTGTGTCTGAACATTGAATAGCTGTGTCAGGCCGCTATCTTGAAATGATTCTTCGCTAATTAAGTTTAACAAGTCCTGGTCACCTAGAAGGTCAAACGTTGCCTCCATTCCTGCCATCTTTCTGAAAGACTGACACAGTTGTTCAACACACGACCTCGGCTGTTGCCCCTGGCAACGCTTGCGACCGATTCCTGCTTCACTCCGCCCACTTCACATCCTGTCCAAAAACTAGGCTAAACACTATATCAGTTAGTGTCTATTAAGTGCGAATTTAATGACTTTAAATGCCTTGCTCGCTCGCTAACGCTCGCTGCGCTTCGGCATTTAAAATCATTAAATCCACACTTAATAGACACTAACTAATACATAGCAGGCTAAAGGTTAATATTTATATTTCAATAAGCAAACCCATGTGTCTAAAGGCATTGACACTCAGTCATTTTAATAGCAATGGCATGCATAAAGTAAATTCACATATACCTTCTGAACTTTCTTTTAAGCTGCCATCTTTGTCCCACATTATTAATATTAAACAGTATAAATAAAACCAGACGCCGAATAAGTCGGCATAACATTAGAATCCAAAGCTGCTGGCCATTCTTTCAGAGGTCTTTCATACGAGTGAACGATTCGAAATTAAGCACGTCAAGTCCTCATAGTTTCAGAATATATGAAATATGCACATCAGGGTCAGGTTAACTATTGTTATCCTTATCCTGCTGCTCGCTACCTGATTTGCATCTGCAAACAATTTGGATACAGATGTGTCGCCTAGTAACTCGCTGTCTAACTAGGATTAAAGCTGTTTGACACTCAGTAGATAGCTTCTCAAAAGCGTGATCCAATCGGAACGAGTCAAAACTGCACTAGCTCCAAACTTGGGTCATGCAGTTTGGATCCTGATAAGACTCCAAGTATCACGGTGCCATGTCTAGATATATGTCGTTTGCAGCGATGGGAACTGTTTGCAGGGGTAGGAGTGTTTCACGTGCTGTACATATCGATATATGATTCTTTCTGTTGATAAAAACCTAGGTTTTAGTGCAAAGGAAATGTCTTACTCCATTTTAAGTTGAACATCTTTTTTCGAATTCTGCAATATATTGGTTTGTATTAAAACACATCATCTGTGTCTTAAGAGAATATATATCAATCTATTTTACCGCAAAATGAAATAAGATTATAGTCTCTGTTGAAGGTTCTACGTGGAATTGTCTTCAATATAATTTCCAAACTCTCCTCAATGTGCCAAATGAAGAGATGCCGTGTAACTGATTGTGAACATGGTGATGATTCGACTATGACAGCAATGTTGCTGCCTCTTTCGCTATCGAAATCGCCGAAGAACGACCCACAGGGTGTGCTGCAATGGACGAAAATATGTTCTCTTTTATAAATAGCACTTGCGTTTTAGAGAAGGCATTCAAGAAAATCCTACCTGACTGAAGCTTAAAGTAGATATTGGGAATGTATCATCACAGAATGTCAGGTCTCTGAAACACATTGTCTCATTTTAATTCGTGGTGTTTGCTAAGCTAAGTGTGCAGTTATTCTAGCTTTACAACTCGATTGAATAAAACTATCCCCTCTCGACACATATGCAGCTTTTTTGTGATTTAAACCTTAAAAATGACAATGGAATGATTTCGTCTAAAATATATCACAAAGAGATGAATTCGATATTAGTAATGTAAATGTCCCTCATCTTGACGGAGATATTCCCCGTGCCCTATGTTACGGGGTATATATATATCTCAGCTTATTCGTTTTGTCCTTTCATTTTTTTCTGTCAAACCATAATTGCCGCCAAAAAAGTTAATACGGGAAACTTCACCGGATGATTGATATACTAGAACACGAACCCTGGTGTCTAATGTTAAGCTGGAATAACTACACAATTACCGTAGTAAATACATATTGAAATGAGACGCCGTGTTTGTTTTAGCTTCCTGTTCTGTTTGTTCGCATGTCAGAGACCAGACGTAGACTTATGAAAATTCTGGAATAAATATCTTCTGGTCTATTAAGAACTCTTCGGAAGTATTACACAAACTTAAGAAACAAAAGGTTCCTTGCATCCAATGTAAGCACATACGACTTTTCTACTTTGTATACAACCCGCCCGTGTGATTTAATTAAAGATAAATTTAATCCAGAAAATATTTGCTAGAGAAATAGCATCATTTCTTGCAAGTAATGCTGAAAAAGCTTTTTCTCGCTTCTCAGCCGTGCCAGATAAGCTGAGTTACTAAAATAGCCGTACTAGAAATCCTTATCTGGAACACCCCGTGACTAGTGTATTAATACGCACGATTGGGTAAAATCAATACAAGGGAAGGAATTCTTACAGAATTATACCAACATTTCTATAGGCAACAACCTTATGAATTGAAATTAATATAAGTAATTAGCACGAATATGAAATTCTATTTATCATATAAACACTTTAAAAGCCTATTTAATTAACCGAATACGTTGTTTTGTAGTCACTCAGCCATTTATATTTACGCCAAAACGAAACGTTTGTGGTTTTCATAACAAATGACGTCATTTTGGTGTCACGCCTAACGTTATGCTGCGGTCTGTTGCTATTAGATATGGAAGTCGTATTACGCAATGTAAAGTAGTACTTCACAAAATTCGTTAATTTAATTGGTTTTAGGGCGTATTTCAGCGAGAAAAATAATCAAGCATGAATTTTGTTAAAGCCGGGGGTTCTATACCCTCGGTTGGTCTGTTCCTGTCGGAAACGAGCTTTAGCGAGTTTCCGATAGGAACAGACCAACCGAGGGTATAGAAATCTCCGTCTTTAACAAAACCCATGCTTGATTCTATTATTCTAAATTTTTACGATCGAAATCTCTCGCTTATTGGCAAGTACCAACCTAATATCAAGGAGCTTCTGCGACACGGTGTTTCACATCCTGAATTTTATGGTGATGTGATTTACAAACTTCGTAAAATTATTGGACATACCCATTTTCTCACTTTGTTCATCAAATATGTTAAAAAATTCATTAAAAAGGGATATGATCCTGCAGTACTACAACATATTGCATGTTTGGTTGTCAACCCTTTTACAGTTGGCAATCACGCTGGCCTCTTTGCATGTACGCCGACAAGAAAG
The DNA here is from genome assembly GCA_963576725.1 of Azorinus chamasolen. Classification (NCBI taxonomy): domain Eukaryota; kingdom Metazoa; phylum Mollusca; class Bivalvia; order Cardiida; family Solecurtidae; genus Azorinus; species Azorinus chamasolen. Next base: position 6,259,160 of record OY755242.1, read on the forward strand.
GTTTAGTACTCTATGAAGGCGACCTCTTAAATCCAGAAATGGAAGGAGAACGTCGGATATCTGTACTATTTCGTTTTTGTCGTACCCTTTATTACTTTTCTACAGTTACTCTGTTTGCAGCTCAATCATTGAGTACACTAGCGATAGGTGGATACAGTTTGTTCACTTAAATGTTTTCGTTATACATGCACTTTACCACTGTATTTGCCGTCGCGGTTGTTGTAGATTAGTCGGAGAGGGGATACGTTTATTTACACTGTCTTTTAGGATGGGGATGGAATAAGTGTGATGTTTGGCGCCCATAAACCGGTTTAACCCCCCCCCCAGTGACTTTTGTCATTGACCGTTCCAAGGCGGTGCTTCCATCTTCCCCCTACTGTGTGTTTGTTTTGTCTTTGTGCGTCTCTTGTTGTTTTTATAGTTATGTACATTTGCTGTTTCCTTGTGTTGCTGTTGGTTCTGTATGTGGTGTTTCCTGCATGACTCATTTTTGTACCTTTACTGACGAGCCAATGAAACATTACACCAATTTGTCTTGCTCAGAAGTTTGCGAATCACTAATCTTTTTTCTGGATAACATACTCATACGTTATGGGAATGCAATATACCGTCAGGCGATTGGTATTCCTATGGGTACTAATTGTGCACCACTGGTACCCAATTTGTTTTTGTACTGCTAAGAGAGAGATTTCATGTTGAGTTTGAACCCGCAATCACAAGAACATGTCATAAAAGCCTCCAATGATACTTCTCGATATTTCGATGAAATGTTCATCAAAAAATTGCAAACACCTTTTCCTTTAGGACTGAATGATAATATTTACCAGACTGGAAATATTTCAAAAGAACCAGATATAGATATTTTTTCAATTTTTTCTATTAGAAAACGCAAATCTCGATCGCATGGCATTCGCAAAAATGGTAATATTAAACGAAAATCTCGTTTGAAAATGACTCTTCTTGATCTACATACTTTACGCCTAACTTCGGGTAAACATGCCATGCTTTCTAGACTTTCCTCCTTATCTATATGTTCATTAAAAGAAATTGACGAGCAAGCCGATAAAATTATTTTTCGATCAGATCCTCTCATAGGAACGGCTAGTTTGATACAAAGCTTTACTCTACATGTTCTCAGACCGCACATCGACAAATTATCTGAACACCAAAGATTCTTCTTGAAAATTCCTTTTATTAATAAAGGTATTGATTTTATTGACCTCCAAAGTATTTTTAGAGACAAAAATGTAATTGACACTATTCCTAAATACTTTAAAAATACAGAACCACCTATCATCTGCTACAAATATAACAAACCCATCAGAAATACAATTTTCAACTATAATAAAATTGTGGCCGACCTTAATATTAATGATAATATTCCTGATAATTGAGATTGCGCCACCTCAAAATTTTGCTATTCTCCGGCTGGTCATGTGATTACTGGTAATTTTGAGATAATTAAAGATAAACGTCTACGATCTCTTTTGAATAAAGGTCCCAAATATAGAATACCATCCTTGATAGATTTTAACTCTTGTCGAGTTCAGATTGCGGAGGCTTTACAAAATTTTAGTATTAAATGGTGTCGAAGAGAACATGTTGAGTCTAATGCCCTTTCTTGTTGGAAAAAACTAATTTTTGATATAATTGATAAACGCATTTCCTTTTACAGCTCTAATAAACACCTTCTTCCACCTAAACCTAGAACTTCATTTAGACATCTTAAAAAGGGTTTACAGGATTTCCATTCAAAATACGTTTTTGTTCCTGCTGATAAGGCATCAAATAATGTGATTATTAATTGACGATTACATTATATCGATGTCTTGAAGCAGGGAATTATTAATACCAAGTCATACATTTCAGTTACCACTGACGAAAAGACCATCACTTCAGACCATGTCAAAAAGTGTGAACAATTTGGAACCGATATTAAAATTACACAACATAAACTTCCTACTATGTATTGGTTACCAAAACTACATAAAAAAACATATAAAGCGCGTTTCATTGCAAATTCTAGTTCATGTACAACTACTAAATTGTCTATACTTTTGACTTCTTGTTTAACGAAGGTAAAGGAACATGTAAAATTTTACTGTGATAAGACTTATGAAAATTCTGGAATAAATCTCTTCTGGTCTATTAAAAACTCTTCAGAAGTCTTAAACAAACTTAAGAACAAAAGGTATCTTGCATCCACTGTAAGCACGTACGATTTTTCTACTCTGTACACAACTCTTCCTCATATTTTAATTAAGGATAAGCTTACTAACTTGATCCAGAAAGTATTTGCCCGAGAAAAAACATCATTCTTGGCATGTAATGCTGAAAAAGCTTTCTTTACTGACGAGCAAATGAAATATTACACCAATTGGACTTGCTCAGAAGTTTGCGAAGCACTAACCTTTCTTTTGGATAACATATTTGTACGTTATGGGAATGCTATATACCGTCAGGTAATTGGTATTCCCATGGGTACGAATTGTGCACCACTTGTCGCAGATTTGTTTTTGTACTGCTATGAGAGAGATTTCATGTTGAGTTTGAATCCTCAATCACAAGAAGATGTTATAAAAGCCTTCAATGAAACTTGTCGATATTTGGATGATATTTTTAACTTAGATAACCCTTTCTTTGATGCTCTGATTCCTACAATTTATCCTAAAGAACTCAAATTGAATAAAGCTAACCCGTCCGACAATTATGCAGCGTTTCTTGACCTAGACCTTAAAATTAATAATGGAATGATTTCTTCTAAAATATATGACAAAAGAGATGATTTTGATTTTAATATTGTAAATTTTCCTCATCTTGACGGGGATGTTCCCCGTGCTCCATCTTACGGGGTTTATATATCTCAACTTATTCGTTTTGCTAGAGCTTGTTCATCTATTGACGATTTTAACAGTCGAAATCTCATTTTAACTGAAAAACTGCTTAAACAAGGATATAGATACCATAAACTAAGAAAAACTTTCTCTAAATTTTACTATCGAAATCTCTCGCTTATTGGCAAGTACAAATGTAATCTCAAGGTACTTTTGCGACACGGTATTTCACATCCTGAATTTTATGGTGATGTGATTTACAAACTTCGTAAAATTATTGGACATACCCATTTTCTCACTTTGTTCATCAAATATATAAAACAATTCATTAAAAAGGGATATGATCCTGTATTACTACAACATACTGCATGTTTGGTTGTGAACCCTTTTACAGTTGGCAATCACGCTGGCCTCTTTGCATGTACGCCGACAAGAAAGGTTTAGTACTCTATGAAGGCGACCTCTTAAATCCAGAAATGGAAGGAGAACGTCGGATATCTGTACTATTTCATTTTTGTCGTACCCTTTATTACTTTTCTACAGTTACTCTGTTTGCAGCTCAATCATTGAGTACACTAGCGATAGGTGGATACAGTATGTTCAATTAAATGTTTTTTTGTTATACATGCACTTTACCACTGTATTTGCTGTCGCGGTTGTTGTAGATTAGTCGGAGAGGGGATACGTTTATTTACACTGTTTGTCTTTTAGGATGGGGATGGAATAAGGGTGAGGTTGGGCGCCCATAAACCGGTTTAAACCCCCGGTGACTTGTCACTGACCGTTCCAAGGCGGTACTTCCATCTTCCTCCTATTGTATGTTTGTTTTGTCTTTGTGCGTCTCTTGTTGTTTTTTCTGCCTATGTACATTTGCTGTTTCCTTGTGTTGCTGTTCGGGCGAGTGTTTGTTCTGTATGTGGTGTTTCCTGCATGACTCATTTTTGTACTTTTAGATAACCCTTTTTCTGATTTTTTTTATTCCTATCGTTTACTAATAGAACTTAAATTGAATAAAGCTAACCCTTCCGACACTTATGCGGCTTTTCTCGATATTGACCTTAACATTGACAATGAAATGACCTCTTCTAAATTTTATGACAAAAGAGATGATTTTGATTTTAATATTGTAAATTTCCCTCACCTTGGTGGAGATGTTCTCCGTGTTCCATCTTACGGGGTTTATATATCTCAACTTATTCATTTCGCTAGAGTTTGTTCATCTGTTGATGAATTTAACAGCAGAAATCTCATTTTAACTGAAAAGCTGCTTAAGCAAGGATATAGTTATCATAAACTAAGGAAAGCATTCTGTAAATTTTATCATTGAAATCTCTCACTAAATGGCAAGCATAAATGTAATCTTAAGGCGGTCCTGCGACACGGTATTTCACATCCTTAATTTTATAGTGATGTGATTTACAAACGTCGTAAAATTATTGGACATACCCTTTGTTTACTAAATACATTGAAATGTCAATAAAAAGTGATATGATCCTACAGTACTACAACATACTGCATGTCTGGTTTTCAACCATTTTACAGTTGGCAATCACCCTGCTCGCTTTGCATGTACGCCAACAAGAAAGGCTTATGCTTCATTTTTAGATTTGAATCTTTCAATTACAAATGATAAAGTTTCGTCCAAAGTATACGATAAAAGAGAAGATTTTAATTTTAAAATTGTTAATTATCCTTTTCTAGATGGGGATGTGCCACGTTCTACATCTTATGGGGTTTATATTTCTCAACTTATTAGGTTTGCCCGAGCCTGTTCTTTGCTTGAAGATTTTAACAGACGTAATTTAGTTATAACTGATAAACTTCTTAAGCAAGGTTACAGATATCACAAACTTCGGAAAACCTTTTCTAAATTTTATTATCGAAATTTACCTCTCATTAGTAAATATAATTGCAATCTACGGACGTTACTGCGACAAGGCATTTCTCAACCAGAATTTTATGGGGATGTTATCTACAAACTTAGGAAAATTCGGGGTTATATCCATTTTCATGATTTGTTTATTAAACGCATTAAAACATTTAAAAAGAAAGGTTATGATCCTATTATATTGCAACACACTGCATGTTTGGTTATCGACCCTTTTACAGTCGGTAGCTACGCTTCCCTCTTTGCTTGCGCGATGACAGGCCGAGGGTAGTACTCTATGATGGTATACTCTTAAACTTGGATACAGGAGGAGCTTACCAGACTCATGTATTACCTTTTCCCTGTCGTGCCCTTAACGGCTTACCTGCAGGTGCTCTGACTTCAGCAAAGTCATTGAGTACATATTTGACGGATGTTCACAGTTATTATGCTATGTTTTACATGTTGTCCTGTGTTCACCGTCGTCTATGTTGTGGGTAAGTCCAGCGGGGATACCTTTATTTACAATATTTGTAAAGCTAGGGTGACCTTGAGAGAAGTGTGAGGTTAGGACGTCCGTAAACCGGTTTAAACCCCCAGTGGTGTTTTTGCTGCTGACCGTGCCAAGGCGGTACTCTCTTTGTCACCCTTCCTTTTGTTTGCCTTGCGTCTTTGTGCTTGTGGTTTGTTCATGTTGTGGAACGTTTGTCCCTGTTTCTTGTGTGTCTTTTGGTGTTTTCTGTGTTCATTTCATGTGTGTGTGTGCGTTTGGGTGTGTGGTTGTGTGTGTGTGTGTCATGCTGTCTATCGGTGTTTTGGTGGTGGTTGCGTCTTGCATGTGGCTTTGCCTGCTTGACTTTACTACTTTTCCATTAGTACACTTTGAATGCGACCCCTTAAATCAAGAAACGGAAGGAGGACGTCGGATATCTCGTTTTGTCGTACCCTTTATTACTTTTCTACAGTTACTCTGTTTGCAGCTCAATCATTGAGTACTCTAGCGATAGGTGGATACAGTTGTTTCACATTTGCCATCGCGGTGTTGTAGATAGGCCGGAGATGGGATACGTTTATTTACAATGTTTGTCTTTTAGGATGGGGATGGAATAAGTGTGAGGTTGAGTCCCCCTTAACCGGTTCAACCCCCAGTGACAATTGTCTCTGACCGTTCCTAGGCGGTACTTTCTTCTCCTATTGTTTGTTTGTTAAGTCTATGTGTCTCTTTGATTCTTTTATATTCTACATTTGCTGTTTGTCATCGTGGTACTGTTTGGGCGGTTGTGTGTTTTGTATGCGGTGTTTCCTGTATGACTCATACATGTACCTTTGCTATGATGATACATTCCCCATATTTATTTTGTTACGCTGGTTAGAGACTAATTTAACTCAAAATATACGCCTTTTAAGCATTTGCAAACAAAGTACATCCTGATCAGATGGCCCCTATATAGGCTGTCTTATAAGAGTCTGTTCTGTTTCTTATGAAATAATATAGATGCGATTCTATAGGTTCTGCCGTAGCCAAAACTACAAGTGTTAGTCCGTGTACGGAAAAAATTCAGTGCATTGTTTCGTAAACAGAAGAATAATCGGGTAGCATTTCTCATCTGTTTATATTGACTGTGTTTGCGTATTTTCCGCTTTATATTGCTATACCAGCTTGGCAATTACTACAAAATTTAACGTAAAGCAATTTGTTTCTCATTAAACAACTAATGCGTTATTCATTATCTATGTGTTTGTTCTTTTTGACGTACTATAAAAGTGACTACTCAAGCAATAATTCATAGTTATCCTATATTGACAAATGGCAAATAAATATGTAACGTAACTAATGATACGAAGTTGTGTAATGCATCAACAAACAAATAATTATGTTTCTGCTATATTATAATTGTTTCTTTATTAACCCGCCATATGCAAAGTGCAATATGACTGGTACTTGCATACAGTGTGGATCCACAGAGGCAATACACGTTTGAGTCAGTATATGTTTATATAGAAAGAAGGGATCCGACTTTAAAATATCTAAATTGCCCGCTCCTCTACTTTAAACCATTCGCATTGCAAGAAATGCACCGATTTCGATAAGATAAAATGCTATTACCTAAGCACAGGCATTTTTAATTCGAATATGCACTTATTTTCCCAGACAAATTAGGAATAAACTTAACACGGCAATAGAAAACAAGAGTGTTCGGAGGAACACATGTGTCACCTGCTCGCAGCTGACACAAAAGCTTATTGTTAATATGAAAAGGGGAATAACTAAAAAACATATTGATGCTAGAGTTGTGGCCCTTGCGTATGGCACTTGCTCTCATCATGCTTGTTCCATGTGTGAAATTTGAAAGCTCTATAATAATTAGTTTAGCAATGACAGCCAAAAAAATAAAGAAAGTGTGACGGACAGACAGACAGACGATGGAAAAGTGATCCCTAAGTGACACACTGCCTCTCGGCAGGTGACACAAAAATGAGCAAATTGGCAAAACTACGTTAGTCGGACACGACCTCGTCCCGTAGTGCGAACCGCTGACAGCCTTGAAATGATTACTTATACGTCAAACACAATAATATATTTTGGCGTTCATATCAGCAATGTATTCAATGAAAAGACCTTTTGAACTGCGATCTTTCACGAAAGCGTGGTTTTACCGTCCTTTCTGTGCTTTTTCATGTCAGTCTCATGCCAGCAACTTTCGATTTCAAGTCGACGAAGTCATGTCAGGTGACTTCTTGTTACGCACGTTTGGACTGGCCGTTGACGAAAGCAAAATATCCAACATGTTCGTGATCCACCGGAAAGGCATCGCTTTTTTCGCCCGTTCAAGTAAATAACGCGTACCAAACGCTGCTTCTGTATAGTCACTTGACCAAAGATTGACTTCTTGAAAACGATATCAGCCGCAATCGTTGAAAATCGCAGGAAGGAGGGTAAAATCACATTTTCGTGTAAGATCCCAGTAAGAATGTTCTTTTCAATGTTTCTTATGACTTGTCAAGTTTATCCCTAGTTTGAATATAAAAAAATGTCTTTGCTTACGGAATAGCTTCTTATCTGATCGAAATCAGTGCATTTCTTGCAGTGTGAAGTGTTTAAAGTAGAGGAGTGGGTAATTTAGATATTTTGAAGTCGGTTCCCGTCTTTCTATATATACATACACTGACTCAAACGTGTCTTACCCCTGTGTGTGGATACACATGAGACACCGAATTGCTCGATAATCGTTTGATTGAAGACGAAATTATGGGATTTAGTCTGCAATATGTCCAAAAGAACCCCATTTTGTAAAACGTAGAACTGCCTATGGTTCATGTAAACGGGTTTATGCGGTCCTACAATACCTAGATATTAGCTGAATTAACTATTTCGTTGTCACAGTTTGAAGTCTACAAATGTTGTCCTCTGCTACACCTTTTTTATTTGCCTTCATGTTTGTTTCAAAAACAGACACAGCAAGACACAAGTTTGGGTCCTGATGGGATACCGAGCTACTCGGCGTCACACCTGGATCTAAATTGTTTGCGTTGATAAAAACAGATGCGACACAAGCAGAGAAAGGGAGTTCATCAGAGATGGCTTAAGTTCTAAATATCTCGTACAGTTCATTCAACTATATCACTCTGGATAAAATCGATCCAAACATTCCCTGCAAGTTCGTCTGTCTCGCGGGATATCTTATGTCACGTTCAACCACTACCCATAAACGATTTGTTCCCGCGGGACATGCCCACAATTAGTAATACGAGTTAATTGGTCTCAACCACCTTTTGTCCACATTCATCTAAAGCATAAAGTGATTATCTCCGACACTATCAGCAGATAGAGTTGTTAACATTAGTACCATCAGATTTAGAACCTCTCTAAAACTACCACCCAACAGATATATGTTTGTCAGAATTCAAGACAAGTGGTAGCTTAATGTTTGACTTAAGAAATATGGAGACTTCACAGATGAGCTTTTATCTTAGTGTAACATTACTATCATTCATTGGTTAACCCAGTAGTCCATCATTCGCCTTTGCAAACAGAGTATACCCGATCAGACGGTTCTTGTAGGATACGTCTGATCAAGATCTTCTATGTTTGCTTATGACACAATATCGATATTATTGTACATATTATGTCGTTCTGTCTGGTATATATAAATAAACGTGCATGTCTACATGTGCTTAATTATGATCCCCATGCACAATTGTTATTATGTAATTATTTGTTACAATACATATTCCTGAAGGAAATGGTTAAATGGCCACTTTAAAGAGGTTCGTTGGTGTAAATTATGCATTAAGTGTGTCCTTCTGAAATTGGATTCTGAAAGCATGTTGGTTAATTATTATGTTCATTGACTTGCACGACTTGCAGTTACATATTTCTTTTATACATTCTGAAGGGAGGTGATCCCCCGAGAGCAAAAATTGCAACACAAAAAGAGAAAATTGCAGACTCGGTTTTATTGAGTCTGTTCATGAACAGTAATTGAAAGTGCAACACTGCTCACGCCCCCTAGCACCGGCTTAAGTGGTATTCAATTTTCAGAACAAGAAGTACTGAAATTCATGATCTCGAAGGATCAGAAGGTATAACAACACTGAGAATGAAGTACGGGGCGACGTTTTACGGCCGCCACACAAGCACTTAACACTATAAACCACGATTTATTCCAATTCCACAGTACGTCGTTAACAGTGGTGCCATTGGTTGTTTGTATAGCTTTTTTAAATAATAAATTCTCTAAAAAAACAACAAAGAAAGAAACATCTATGTTTGCATTATTTGTATTTAGGTAAATACAAACTAACAAGTGCAAATATTATCGAATGAAGTCATGAAATACAACAAAACAAATAACAACTACAAAACCTGATGCCCCCACCCCACCACTAAATTTTGCATGTAAAAATTTCAAAGTACTAAAACCGGAACAGGAATAAGATATGCACACCAATACATGATGCTGACCAATCCTATAGGTTTTACGAAAATGTGACGAAAAGGTTTGGAGAAAGCACGAGGACAAGTTTCAATGTAACAATGTCAAAGTCGCATAACTCTGCAGAAATGAATCGAACATGAATCAGATAGGGACAACCAAGCATAGTGCTGATCGATCCTATGAAGTGTCATGAAAATCTTATTAAAGGATTTGGAGAAACTGGGCGGACAAACTTTTCAAAGTCCCATAACTCTGCAGAAAATCATTGAACCTCAACAGGAATAAAATATGCACATCTAGGCATAGTGCTGATCGATCGTATGAGTTTTCATGCAAATCTGATCATAGGTGTTAATGATAATCCGACCAAAGCTTTTGGAGAAACTGCGCGGACAAATTAAAATCGGACTGACGGACAAACGGACAAACGAACAGACAGATGGAAACACACCACGCACAAAAGCAAAATGTCTCCCCAGTATACTGGGGGAGACATAACTAGACACAGGGGAACATGCATTAATAAGTTAACATGTGATACGATAGTTAAAACATGATGGGAACTAAGGCACTCAGATGTGGTTTAGTGACACTCAAACACAAAGATAGAGAAGTATTATTGATAAGAATCGCATAGTATGTTGAGTGATTGGTTATTACTCCTTGCATTTTATTAACAAATACAGTAAAATGTTCATGCTGGTATAAATATCGGTCTAGGAAACAGGTGGCAGCTTATTGCAGGGTGAAAGTCATGCAGAAAGCTCCTCTAGCAGCCTTCTGCATGAGTTCAACACTGCATTGATGTACCTGCCTATACATTCTAAAAAAACAGTTTAGAGGGATTTTACTGTAAACGTATTTGAGCGGTCGTTATACACTGTACTGACAATTTCTCAGTTTGAATTGAACAGCCATTCACAAGAGCACCGGGCAATTTCATATCCTTCGTAATAAAAAGGGGTCACACAAAACAAAGAAATTGCCAGCTGGGTATTCAAAAATGCAATACCAAAAGAAAGAAATACTGGATACAAACTGGTTTAGTTACGGTGAAAATTACAACTGTTTCTTATGAGTGGAAATGTAAACGAATCCCAATGAGCACACGCTGTTATTGAAACTAATGACAAATCCATTTAAATACAAAAAGAGTTGGAATGTAATTCCATTTCAAGTTGAAACAATAAACACTCCTTGAAAATCTTGAATTGTAAACTGACAACGTCACATATAGGGCACAGTAGGCGTATGGCGAATATCAAGGACAAGGAGTATTAAGTTGCCCCTTATGCAAATATTTATATGTAGGGTGGCACGAAATACAAAACAGTATTTAAATATGCCAGCTTCAGAAAAAACAATACTCTCAACAGTGAATTACGCTATTGTTTGAAAATCTAATTACACTAGCATAATGTTCTGATATCTATACTAAATACAACTAAGTGAATGTGCAGGTCTGTATGTGCTAAATTTTGAAAGATTAATCGCCGTTTTATAACCCATCATTAGATGGTCTACACACTGGCACTAGATCGTAAAAGGCTATAGTTGTATTTATAATACCGATTGCATTCATACATCATGGCATTCAATACCTATTCAAGTAGGACGTTCATAATGGATATAAAAAAAACAAAGGTGGGAAACATACCTTACGCTCCGACTAATATATAAATTGATTTTACATAATGATACAAATGATACAAATGAGTTACCAACAAACAAGTAAAAACTAAGTCTGTTGCGAATACTGAAATCAGGATAGATGCCAAAACAGAAACAATTACTCCTTAATGCTTTCACAAATATTAATTGATAAATGAAAAACTTTGTTTTCCATAGGACAAAACCGCCACTCTGTAATTACAGAGACAATTTGGAACACCTCATCTCTCAATTCTCATATGTTTATTATGTCTGGAATTTAACCCTGATTTAAAAATCTAGTTCAGAGATTAACAAAATTGTAAATTATGAAATATACATTATATACAAAAGCTACATGACAACTAACAAAAAACTAATAATAACAATCTGCTCAAAATGTTATGTTATGTCAACTCTGGGAACAGTGACCAATCATTTCCAACATGTAAGCGTTTATTTCATAAATATCTCGGTAAGAATGCATTGCTTCATGATTACTAATTAAGTGAACACGTGTTATTCCCATGAAACATTTTTTGGAACAAAGGGCGGTGGGACATTAGTTCTATAACATCATTCGAGGAAACAAAGCAGAACTACTCTTACTATGTCGGATATGTAAGATACAATACCATGCAGCACCACTATTTATGGCTGACCATCTCTACAGTGACATATAGGTGCTTATATCGATGCTTATATGTTATTTGATACTACTAGTTTGAAGTCCGCTTTAGCAAGTGTAATATTGGTCTAGTATTAACGGCAATTGAATATCCAGTTATTGTAACGTACAAATATATTTCATAAATGATTTTTTACATTCTTTAAACTTAACCATACTCTCCATATTACAGTAGCACCTGTTCTCAGCGACCATCAGAATGAGACGTAAGCATGGTTCTGTAGGACAGGTGGTAGCTTAATGCAGGTCAAAGGTAATGCAGAACGATATATAGGCTGCATTAAGCAGCCATCTGATTTTAAAGAGTTCTGCGTCAAATCAATTTAAAAGCGAAGTAGAATACGTCTATTCACAACGGCTGGTGGGTTGAGTAAGAGCTATAATTATCTTCATTACACATGCGTTGGCTTAAAGACGCTTCCCTACTAGAACCCTTTCATTTCATAGATATATACTTTACTGACACACACTTTATAGTTTCTGTTCATGTAAACATCAGCATTACATACATGCATATAGTCACATGATCATAGAAAAAAGGAATGTAATCTGGAAAGAAAGAAAAGAAAGACAGTAGATAATACTGCAGCCTGGATTGATTACTCTCAAAATAGTATTTATATTATTTGGAACCGATGGAGGATAGCATTGCCACTACGTAATGATCGTTAGTGCAAGACTAAACTACCACTGATCTTATGTTAAATGCCCATTGCAAAACCTTTCCAAGTTTTTTTAACAAGGAATATTATACTGATTGCATCAGCAAGGTAAATTTATAAACACTAAGTCTTTGAAAATACCACTTTGAAATATATTAATTACGAATGTTTGCATATACTTTACATACAGTAACAAAGTGATATTCATCCTCAAGGTCACATGCTTTACATAAATGACATAGTCGAGTTCTAGTTACATTATGGTTTCGTATATTTCGTCCAGTTTCCAAAAGTAGTGAATGAGATGATAATCCTAATTCGGATATATCAGTTCTATACTTTATATTTAAACAATCGAGGTAGCTTTCTAATCCAAAATACATTTTGAAACTCTTGTAGAGAAGAGGTGATCTACTGGTTGCAATATCGTTACGCCATTGCTGTTTAAAGACATCAATAACACGTTCTCTAAACACTATGTAAAATGTCTGCAGGTTCACTGAATATGGGTTAACAAATATATGTGAAAGCCCATACGTGTTTAACAATGTTTTACATTCGAAGATCATATGTAACAATGATTCGTATAATGTACGTAGTTATTAAACAATTATTGTTGTTAACAATTTTACACCAATATTTTATAATACGCACATATCTGTTTATATATAGAGGGTATCTCCCAAGCTCACCGTATACACCCATGTTACAAGTTTGTGTTTTCTCTTTGAGCAGAATATTACAAAAAGCAAATGTACCCTTTCAATAGCGTTATTGTTTTAAGAGTGTACTATACTAAAAGTGTTTATCTATAGGTTTTCTAGAGTAATTTGAATGCAAACAGCATGTCCCTGACCGGAGGGTTCCTCTAGGAAACCGCTGATCTGAGTCTACATTGTTGTCCAAAGTCAGTGTAAAAACCCCAGTGGTGTTTTTGCTACTGACCGTGCCAATGCGGTACTCTCTTTGTCACCCTTCCTTTTGTTTGCCTTGCGTCTCTGTGCTTGTGATTTTGTTCATGTATGGAGTGTTTGCCTCTAGTTCTTTTGTGTCTGTTGGTGTTTTCTGTGTTCATCTCGTGTGTGAGTGTGCGTTTGGGTGTGTGGTTGTGTGTGTGTATGTGTGTGTCATGCTATTTATCGGTGTTTTGGTGGTGGTAGCGTCTTGTATGTGGCTTTGCCTGCTTGACTTTACTACTTTTCCTTTAAATGCAATTCATTAAATTCCTACGCGTGCGGTATCTTTGGAACCAGTTTTGATTTAGTTTCGTAAGACTTTTATATAAGTTATTTGTAAAATACTATCGTAAAACTCATGTTCGATATACAATGGACGTTACCTATAACGGCAACTATATGGGCTGAAATAACGTTCTGCTACAATGTTTCATTCTTTTGATTTTCTTCATTTTTGTTTCAAAAACATAGTAACAGTAACAAACAGTTTGGATCCTGATGAGATGCCGAACTACTCGGCGTCTCATCTGGATCCAAACTGTTTGCATAGGTAATCACAGATCCGGCATTGGCGGCGAAAGGGTTAAAACAAACCAGAATTGGTACATTTTGTAAATTTCTCATAACACGAGCAAACAAATAAGTTGTGCTTGATCTTAACGTCAGGTGACACAATACAGGCCTTTTTACTATGTCGTTCTTCCTTTCATTTAACAACTATCTGCTTTCTTCTTCATTAAGTAATCGTTTCGGATATGTTCTACTGTACTATAATGTTAATTCTAACATGACGCTGAATCTACGGCATATAAACAAAGAATACAGAGAAACGTGCTGGAATTAATGATGAACTGCACGCGCGGCATTTGGAACGGCTGTTCCATTTCCCTCAAACGCGAAATTTATGAATGAATTCCTTACATTTTTATTATTGTTATTATTATTGATGAAAAATTAGTAAAGTCAAGCAGGAAAAGCCACACACAAAACGCCACCATCACCAAAACACCTACAGAAAGCATAGCAATTTATACTCATACACGCACATACAGTAGAAAGTCACATACAAGACGCAATCACCACCAACACATCAATAGACACCATGCCACACACATACAACCAAACACACGAGACGAAAACATAAAACACCAACAAATACACGAGCACCAGAGACAAACATGAACAAAGCACACAAGCACAAAGACACAAGACAAACACAAGTAAGGGTGACAGAGAGAGAACCGCCTTGGATCGGTCAGTAGCAAAATCACCACTGGGGGTTTAAACCGGTTTACGGACGTCCTAACCTCACACTTATCTCAAAGTCACCCTAGCTAAACAAACATTGTAAATAAAGGTATCCCCGCCGGACTTCCCCACAACATAGAAGACAGTAATCACAGTACAAAATGTAAAACATAGCATAACAACTGCGAAAGTCCGTCAAATATGTACTCAATGACTTTGCTGAAGACAGAGCAACTGCAGGCCATTTATATAGCGCTCTTTTCACACAGGATATGTGCGTTCAAAAGCGCTGTACATGATAATAGATATATAATCAATATAAAAATTATTAGCCGGACGGTAATGCATGATCGTCCATCCGGTCAGTGAAGGATATACAAAAAAATATTACCTGATCTATACAGTCAAAATTAATTTCTCATTTCTAAATCTGTAAAACGATGGCTATGGCATAAAGGTCTGAAGATATGATTTAAATGGTATAGTTGTTGGTTTCAGTGTGAAAGATGAAGCATTTTTGACTTCGAATTGTTGTTTTCTGTTGAGATTTGGTCCTTGGCTCGTACATCATGGCTGAAAGTTGTGCAGGATTAATGTAACAGCAAAAATGACGTAACCACTGACAACGCCTCTGGTTTTGCCGTATTCTCCGGGAAAAGTATTATTCATTATAAAACTAGTGTTAGAATCGAAATAACAAATTCGTAGATGTGCATTATCGCGCATTAGATCACGGTTAGTCGATGAGATGTGGATAATTAGATCACTCGGCCTCCTTAAATATATCAATAATTGTACAATTGTAACAAATGCCTTGTTTTTAAAATAAAAAAGACGACACATTCGAGCTTCGATCAGCAAGCGACACTAAATGAATGTTGCAGTGTGTTATGAATTTGAAATCCAAGTCGGAATGAAGGTTCAATGCAACTTACTGTCAGACGATAACATCACAGTGATAAGCAGGCAATAGTGATATTAAACCCGTTGAACCTGTTGTCTATGGGTTGTGGTTAAAATGGGCTCATTTGCTTAGAGAACGCATTTCCTTTGCAATATTGTCTTACCAGAGGTCCAGATAAGATGCATAAATTAACAAACATGTTAATCAAAGCGGCAAACAGTGTGGATCCGGATGCTTTAATAGGTGTCTTGTTGGGTTCAAATCTGTGTAGTAAGGATATCACAGAGTCGAAATGGGGTCGAAATGTAAACACTAATTATAGCTTATAATTGAATTAACCTTTAGCCTGCTATGGGCGGATAAGTGAATATCTATGCAAACAGTTTGGATCCAGATGAGACGCCGAGTAACTCGGCGTCTCATCAGGATCCAAACTATTTGGTATACTGATTGCATTTTGGTAGACAAATTGATTATAGCTTGAATTTTAAAACTGTTGTAAGTAGAAAAATTCTGCAAAAATATTTTTCAGCAGGCTATAAAGGTTAAAGTCTGAAGAAGACATTAAGGTTTCTACAGTACGATATGGTATTGTCGGCATTTACACCGAAATGTCTAGCACATTGCCTACATTTCCATTTCACTTTTCTTTTTTCTGCAGGATTTCCATGCCTAATATGAAATTAATGATCGGTTTTTCTGTCCGATGGCGTGTCTTTGGACTCGCCAGGATTAATCATGAATATTCAGTAGAAGTTTAATGATTACTGCATGCAATCCCCTGCTGATCTATGAATGTTGCCTGCAACCTAACATTTAATCCACTGCTGGTGGGTGTATGATTACCTATGTAAACAGTTGGGATCCAGATGAGACGTCGAATACTCACCAGGATCCAAATTGTTAGATATTCTAACCGAATTGTTGAAAACAAATGCAAAATCAATCACCCGTACAAAGGACGCTGGTGGTATTTTATACAAACAAAAACGTTCTCAGCAGGTTAAAGCTTTAAAGACTGCATGCTGAAGGTTTAATGCTTTCATGTTATAACTACATTCTATGGGCGGTGTATTGGTGAACTTCGTACACATTTGGTATTGAGATGATGACTAACTGGACGTTTTGTCAGGATTCAGACTGTTTGAATATCTGATATCGTCTTCTAATAAACATGAAAGAGATATTAACTTGCAATTTTGAAGTCACCTTTGTTTTGTAAATTCTTATAAATGTTTTACGCCTTTATCCCGTGAATATTCATGCAAGGTACCAGAAATATTAAACAAATTAATTGTTATAACAGCGCATGGACACATGATGTTTTGGTCAAGGTAGAAACTAGAATCATATCCATATTATACCACACGCAAACAGAGCAGTCCCTGGTTAGTAGGGTCTGATGCCAATGTACTCTTTGTGCAAAGGAGTAAAAGGCGTATTTATGCAGTAAAGTTGTAAGAGAATGTAACTAGTCAGGGTTCGAGTTACCAGGTGTCTCATTAGGATCCAATCATTTTGCAACAGTTCGTTTCTGCTTAGGATGATCAGAGTTTTCGCTTTCAAAGCTGAAATATTAGAGTGAAATAACCCATCACTGTTTGACATTCATAATATTTTTTTAAAAAATGTATAAGTGGATTCTGCATGACAAACGGTGTAAATCCTGATCAGAGGGCTTCCCCAGGGCTACACTTGTTACCACAGTCGAAGTGATAAATGTCGCTAAGGTGATAACTGCATTCATCTCTGGGAAATATCCTGTAACATTTAATTAAAAGTTTGCTCGATGGCTCTGTGTGCACCTGGGGATAAGTCAAGTGTAGGCTTATTTGTTTTCCTTTATTAGACATCGCAATCGTAATATAAATCATAGGAAAACTAAACTAATTACATGTAGTTTAAACTTTATTCTATTCTTCCGTTGACGTTCGCATGTTTTTAAAGTGTACTCCACATCCTGTCTAAATTATTCATTGCAATATGGCAACTGATTTTACATACACTTACATTCATCACACCAATCATGTTTGGGTCATTTACATTCCAACAATAATTGACACGGACATTGTGCGCCAATCGTATTAATATTGAGCGTTAATTAGACATCTTTGCAAACCGTAAATACCCAGATTATATGCAATGTGGTGATACAATGAAGAGACGAAGCCTTCGCCAAGATTCGAACGTGAATAGATGATCAGAGTTTAATTATTTACCAACACAATTGCAGTTGTAATAACCCCGTCAGTAACTGTTGGTATAAATACATGTAATCATCAACCAAGGACATTCAGAATAAACGTCTTAAATGTGTTGGTTGTTTCCGCGTGACAAACGGTGCAGAACATACAGGAGTTATTTGATCTGGGTATACACTGTATGCAAATGGCTGTTCTTTCGTTTCCCGCATTCAAATGGTTAAGAATAATTTCTTTATTTCTCCTACAAGCTCTTTCTTGCGACCCCTCTTTAGAATTTAGTTATCCTTTACACAATGAAGGAAATCTTGACATCGTGAATATAAATACGATTCCTTTCTACTATTTATACATTAACATATAGCCTAAGTAGAAACTGTAGAAGAATGATATCTATGTTATACAGTAATAAGAGCCGAGCTTGATCAGACCGCTCCTATAGTAACCGTCTGATTCTGGTCTACTCTTCTGGTGAACACAGAATGACATATTTATGGAGTAAAGGGATACAAGAGCTTCGTTAAGAAGTTGTCATTTGTTGAAAAACATTAATAAGTTGTTATGCCTTGAAATACACCCAGCATGGCAAAACATATCAGAATGTTACTATGTATAATGTACAGGGGTATTCCAGTGAGGCAGCACTATAACTTGTCTCATGTGGATGCCGTCTGCAAATAACTGAAATACTGCTGGTCGGACGTAAAACCCAACTCACTCACTCACTCACTATCTATAATGTAAGTTTTTGAACACTCAATGGGTGGTAAAGGCATTTCAATATCAGGAAAATAATATTTATCTTTGACAAGCTATCCACGACCTGCATTTGCTATCCGGTAGGATCAAGATGATACGCCAAGTACGTAGGCGTTTTATCAGGACCCAAGCTCTTTGACACTCGGTCAGTTGTTTCGTAAAACCCATGACCGAACTAGACGTAATCAAAACATGTATCAGATACACATTTGAGTAGGATTGGGTTTTTTTCACAGTGGTTGTAAGACCAAATTTCTAATATGGAAATAAGTATTCCCTGTTGAATACGTTTAATCAGCTTACGATTCTTGATATTTATGTAACGTGTCAGATTAAATTTTGAAATGCGTCATCTTGACGATTATAATTATTTTTTGGATTTAGAGGAAATAGCATGTGCCATGATTGTATATTAGCCCTTACCCCACTGTGAACAAAAATGTTTATTGGATTGTGGATCTGGTATCGTTTTGATTACTACCGATTCCACGATTTGGAGAAACTGTTATCCGAGTAATCAATAGTTTGGATCCGGATGAGACGCCAAGTTATTCGACGTCTCACCCGGATCCAAATTGTTTGCAAATGCGGGCCAAATCGCGGGTAGCGAGATAGCGCTTAGCTTTCGTTTGTAAGTTAAACATGTCTCTGAAATGAAAAGGCTTATCATATACATGGACTTTAATTTATGCGCAAAATGCATAAAAAGCAACATTCCTGAATGAAGTTTCATGGATCACAAGTTGTTAGAATATGTAACATGAATTTAGCATCATGGGTTATGCTTATGAAACAGGAGTATTGTCCTATGTGTTCCAGACCCCACTATATTAATTCCAGATCCCACTATATTAGTTCGAGATCCCACTATATTAGTTCGAGATCCCACTATATTAGTTCGAGATCCCACTATATTAGTTCCAGTCCCACTATATTAGTTCGAGATCCCACTATATTAGTTCCAGTCCCATTCTATTAGTTCCAGATCCCTCTATATTAGTTCCAGATCCCACTATATTAGTTCGAGATCCCTCTATATTAGTTCCAGTCCCATTATATTAGCTCCAGATCCCTCTATATTAGTTCCAGATCCCACTATATTAGCCTTTATCCTGTTATCCGCGATACATTCAGTATATATTGAAAACAAATACGTTTAAACTAAACTATTTGCGCGACATGACTTGTATTTACCAACAACTTCGATCCAGAGGATTCGCTGAGTAGTCCCCATCTCAGTAGGATCAACATTATTTGAAATTCGGCTGGCAGTTTCTCACAGGCTTGAACGAATCATCAGTAGTAACATCCAAATGTGCGCATACATTATGTTTGTTACAGCTGTTTAAGGTTTGGATTGCTCCAATCTAATGCACGAATTTGTGGTTGGGATAAATTGGATTATACGTATCATTGGTCATATTTTCACAAATGTTTCATTTTCTAGTTGCCAAGACAAGTTCCTCTGGTATTACTACCGTCTTCAATATATACTGTCTGCTACAAGTTGTACAAACTAATACCATAATGACAAACAGTTCTGATCCTGGAATAACGCCGAGATATCTGTATCCAAACGCCCTGAATACATAATCACATATGCGACGTTGGCTACGAATAAAGTAAATATGTATGGCTACGAATTGATTTATTTAGCTTTATGATTATGTAAATAAAACATGACAATGGAATTGATGCGTAGTTGAATTGTATTGTCATATTTATGTATATTTCAAATGGAATTTTAGATTCATGACATTGCGTAACACAACATGTTGACATGGCTGTATAATGTTTGCCTTCAAATGCGCTGGCAAACTGTATCGTTATTCTCGTTTATCATCTCACAATGCGTTCTAATATAAAGATAAAGTTGGTACAGATAAACGTATGATTGTCCTACTAGTAGTTCACGTGTATCATTAATGATTTCTTTCTCTGGACACCTAGACTAATTTTAAAAAATTATATCTTCGCATGTTTAAAATCGAACCAAAGCACATCCGTATATCTCCATGAATTATTTCACAATAATAAACAAAATTAAACAAATATTTAAGAGAAAACTAAAATAGACAAAAATCGCCTGGACTGGGGATCGATACACCCGACTTAGATACAGAGGAATAAATATTATACAACGATTTGAAACTTGTATGAATACTTATCCATTGATGCAGAGAAATAAAAAAATAAATAAAAAACATATTTCCATCTTTGAGAAGATTTATTTTATTATCCAGAATTGATATCAAGATTAGTTCATCCTACATACAATTTTAAAATATGTTTGGTTACTTACTGTTCCTTCTTTATCTATGTTGTGGGTAAGTCCGGCGGGGATACCTTTTTTACACTATTTGTAAAGCTAGGGTGACTTTGAGAGAAGTGTGAGGTTAGGACGTCCGTAAACCGGTTTAAACCCCAGTGGTGTTTTTGCTACTGACCTTGCGTCTTTGTGCTTGTGATTTTGTTCATGTATGGAGTGTTTGTCTCTAGTTCTTGTGTGTCTGTTGGTGTTTTCTGTGATCACCTCGTGTGTGAGTGCGTTTGGGTGTGTGTTTGTGTGTGTGTGTCATGCTATCTGTCGGTGTTTTGGTGGTGGTTGTGTCTTGGCTGTGGCTTTGCCTGCTTGACTTTACTACTTTTCCATCCCGCTACACAATTGAAAATTGAAAACTATAAACAAAATGTCAGATTTGCTAATAACGGCCGATTTCTATCTGTTTTTTTAACTAGAGACTGTTTTGAATCGTGAGACGTACACACACCATGTGCTGATATGAAATAATTCGAACGAATTTGAATCCAAAACTACGCCTCGAAAACTAGTGGCATTTTATATCTTAACTTTGAACAAAAACAAATCAGCATTTTCCCCTCCTCGGATAAAGGTGTCATGTTAAGAACCTAACATATCATTCTCTATTTCTTGGGGCATGATCTCTTAGATACTAATTTGTTTTGCATTCGCTGTGATCATTTTACCTCAATCTAAATACCAATTAGTGCCTGTTTCGTACAGAACAATTTTAGCCACAAATAATGTCAAAATGCCACTGCAATTCTCCAGAGTAGTAGCATAACAAACTCCGTTGGTAACTTCATTACAATATCAGGAACCAATTGTTTGTGTTTTATTTCAGATATATAGTGTTACACGTTGTTATCTGAGAGCGGTGACATTATGTATTTCGAAGGCAAAATGTCATAATAATAAATTGAACGTATATATATACAAACGTTTCAAAGTGATTTATGACAGATAATGCATGGAGGAACATGAAATAGAATGGAAACGAATGTTAATGTTTCTTCTTTAATGAAAAAATTGGAAATTCAAGCAGGAAAAGCTACACACAAAACGCCACCATCACCAAGTCATCGATAGAAAGCAATTTATACAAACACAACACCCACGCCAACACATACACACATACACACTCACATACACACACACATACATATATGAGATGGAAATATTAAACATGAACAAACACACAAGAACAAAGACACCAGACCAGCACACGCACACGCACGAGACGAAAGCCACAAACCCGAACAAACACATATATACAAAGACACCAAACAAACAAAAGCAAGGGTGACAAAGAGGGTGCCGCCTTGGATCGGTCAGTGGCAAAAACACCACTGGGGGTTTAAACCGGTTTACGGACGTCCTAACCTCACACTTATCTCAAAGTCACCCTAGCTAAACAAATAGTGTAAATAAAGGTATGCCCACCGGACTTCCCCACAACATAGAAAACAGTAATCATAGTACCATATGTAAAACATAGCATAACAACTTTGAAAGTACGTCAACTATGTACTCAATAATTTGCTGAAGACAGAGCAACTGCAGGGAAGCTGTTCAGGGCACGACAGAGAAACGGCGATACATGAGTCTGGTAAGCTCATCTCATTTCTGGGTTTAAGAGTACACCATCATATACTACTATCTTGGCCTATCATCGTGCAAGCAAAGAGGGAAGCATAGCAACCGACTGTAAAGGGTCGATGACCAAAGGGGTCGATAACCAAACATGCAGTATGTTGCAACATAATAGGGTCATAAACTTTCTTCCTAAAATTAATGCGTTTAATAAACAAATCGTGAAAATGGATATGTACCCGAAATTTCCTGAGTTTGTAGATAACATCACCATAGAAATCTCGGTGAGAAATATCTTGTTGCAGTAACATCCGTAAATTGCTGTTATATTTACTAATGAGAGGTAAAAATAATGAAAGTTGCTTTAGAAGTTTATGAGTTATCACTAAATTACGACTATTAAAATATTCTAACAAAGAACAGGTTCGGGCAAAGCGAATAAGTTGAGAAATGTAACCCCGTAAGATGTAGACCGGGGACATCTCCATCTAGAGAAGGATAAGTAACAATTTCGAAATCGAAATATTCCCCTTTATCGTATATTTTAGATCACACTTTATCATTAGTGATGGAATATTCAAATCTAAAATGGAACCCTGAATGTTGGATCGATTCGCTTTGTTTAAATTAAGTTCTTTGGGTAAGTAGAAGAAACCATATTTTCAAAATAAGGATTATCCAAATTCAAAATATCCTCTAAATACCTAAAGTTTCAGTGCCAACTAAATTTTATCTGATGAAGTTATGGTCTACTTCGGGATACAATAAGACATTTTCAAACAAATGTAATCATTATCAAACAGTCCGGATCCTGATGAGACGCCAAGTTACCCTGCGTCTCCTTGGGATCAAGACTGTTTGCAAAGGTAATCAGATGCAGTCAGACCTTTATTATTATCATTTTCTAATTGGAATATATAGCCCAGAAACAGTAACAAAACATACAATGGTATTTCACTCTAGAAGATATATCACATAATTTATACATTGTATATTAATATATGGTATAACCTGATTGCTATTTATGTGTGTATGTAATTAATTAATGTATTTATTCATACAAGTACAATTATGAGTCATGAAGGAAACGCCACATACAGAACAAACAGCCGCCTGAACAGCAACACAAGAAAACAGAGCAAATGTACATAACTACCACAAACATCAAGAGACGTACAAGGACAATAGGGGAGATGGAAGTACCGCCTTGGAACGGTCAGTGACAAAAATGATATCGACCTGTTGATGTAATAATTCTATAAAGCTATAAATTAGGAACCTCTCATATTAAATTTGGACCTTTTCCTATCAAATGATTGTTGTGTTGAAGTTCCAAAGTAGGTACTGATATATTGTATTTACTATTGCAGCTCCTCAGAATCCCATATTTACACCTAGGACTACGTGGTTTTATATATGACTTTACTACTTTTCCATTTACGAGTAAATGACATGTATCATGTCAGGTTATCGACAAACAAATATTCAGGATGTTTTTGTGTCGCTAAACTGTTACATTGTTAGCTTCAGTTTGTTACAGTTTAGATCACATTTTGAAGCAGTACTGTATATTTCTGCACATGTACAGGGCTATAAAATATTCAGTGCTTCAGTATTTATGTAACAAGCTACATTGTTTCTGAATCAATATTGCTGAAAACAATATTCTGGAAACTGTGTCTGATTACGGTTTGGCTGATTGAACAAAGCCAACATAATTGTTTGTAGTCACCAAATACAAAGGACATTGGATACAGTGAGAACCATGTGTTTTTAACAAATGACCTACATTTGGTTATGAGAGTTATTATTGTATTGCAAACAGTATTCGATTAAGCGTACGGCCAGGGTCTCTACTATTTGTTAATCCTCAGTGTCTGTAGCTATTGGTTTCCATCTCTCCATACAATATAATGCTCAACTACCCCAAATAATAAAAGATCTGGCTTTACACTGTTTACATTATTATACGAAAGAGTATCAATTCATTTGGAAAATGTATTTCGTTACATATGTGTAAGTTACAATTCGGTTTATACTCCTAGTTTTATAATGTGTCTATAATTAAAGCGTTGTTCGTTGGATGTAATTTGTATTTATTCGAGAGCTAAATTCAAACTACAGGGCTTGGACGGAATTAACAATGACATGGGCAAACAAGACATCAGGAATTACAGGAGTGATGCTTCAACTGGTCCCCACTGTATTCCAGTTGGTCTTATATAAAGACAGACGTCATGCTATGACAAACAAACTCATGTTAGTGATACGCCTATATTTATAAATATTAATGAATGACCAGCCATGGGTGGAACGTTATAATATGGTACTCGAGATCGTACGATATGACGGTTACTGCCACTATAAAACAAATGCATACAGTTCTCACAATTGCATGCGTTTATCATCAACGTTGAGGTTTATGCAATGAAAGTATTGGCCAGTTTCAAGGACACCCATAACGTATACATTACGTTAGTTGATCATGAGACATCATCTTTGATTCAATTGACAGACTGCAGCCATTTACAAATGTAAAATAAAATCATAATACAGATATGAGAATATGAAATAAGGTTGTCCTCGTCGATACCTAGTTTAACATTATTAGTATTCCTCTCGGATGATACCGGTGGTTAAATGTGGCCTAAATATTGTCCTGCATTGCATTTAGAGCCGTGACAAATGTTAGAGAAACAAACATTGGTATGTATACCATTATATTATTATATTGCATAATCGGAATAAATGTGTTAACAGCAACAGAGTGGAACCCAGCTTTAACATATGAGGAGCTTTCTGAATTAATGTTGACATCATTAATCTACCACCATCTGCCTTACATACCCATAGACCTCTTCTTGCTGACCGTTTAAAACAGTTCTAATATACTTTAGCATACTAAGGTGATTTGCAACATCAAACCCGATGCCTGTCTTTAAGAACTGGACAAGACAATATCATATATATGCACATAATTATAAGCGAATACTATTTTTATACCACTTTGATCCAGGCCCTTGGTTTATTTATGGAAATTCGTAATGATAAATGGTTTGGAGGTTGAGATAACCCATTCAGACATTTTAACCTTTATCCTGTATACTGCGACCAGAGTTGCTTTGCAAACAGTTTGGATTCATATCAGACCCCGTCTCATCAGATTCATATCAGACTCAACGTCTCATCAGGATCCAAGCTGTTTGACTGGTGGTTAGTACTTTCTCAAAAGCTTGTGTCATGACACATGGTCAATAGTTTCTCGAACTCAAGATAAGTCAAAGTTACACAATCCAAACTTCAGCAGACATTCTTTATACAGTGTTTAACAATTAGCCCACTGGTTAATGTTTGAAGTAGAATCACTATATTCTTTTATTAAGTTTGCCTTATTGAAAAATCAAGCATTTCTTCAGGAAAACACGATTTATCTGTCAAACAATTTTGATAGTAATGAGACGCGCGATGTCTCTGCTGGATACAAACTTGGCGCAAATTTAACCATAGACCCACCCGCATCAGGTTAAATACTCAGCCGCAACTGACTAAAGACCCACACGCAATAGGCTAAGGACCCACCAGGAACAAGCTCAAAACTGGCCAGCAGCATGATCAAGGCCTATCCGAAACAAACTAAAGACACCCGAAACAGACTACAGAACCAACCACAACAGGCCGCAAAACAAATCGGAACAGGCTAAAACCCCACACATATCATGTTACAGACCCTCCTTCCACAGGCTAACTCCCCACCCGCAGCAGGCTAATGACACACAAGTAACAGGCTAAGGGCCGGTCCACAACAGGCTAAATACTCACATACAACAGGCTACATGCGCACCATCAACCGATTAAGGAACCGCCAGAAACAGGTTAAAGATATACCCGCAACAGTCTAAATACTAATCTGAAAAAAGGCTAAAACTTCACCAGCAAAAGGCTGAAGATCAGTCCGGGACAGTACAAAGACCTACCCACATCAGGCGTCACACCCACCTCCCACAGACTACTTACCAACTCGCAACAAGCTACAGACAACCGCAACAGGCAGAAAACCAAATCGGGACAGGCTAAAGACACACCCGCATCAGGATACAGACCCAACTGCCACATGATTGCAGACTCATCCGTAATGGGCTAAAGACCAATACCCAGCATGTTAAGCACCAAACATAATAGGCTAAAGACCCAACTGAAACAGACTCATCAGCAACAGGTTAAAACTACCAAATGTGTTTGAAAACACCTTATACATCAATAGGCAGCGTCTAGCTGCTAACAATATATCAGATATAGTTATTTTCCTTGACAAGTTATCAGATCAATTGTCGACAAATATAGACGAATCCATTCTTATCTTTCATTTCAGGTTCCGAGTTTGAAGCCAATCGGCGTCTACGGATTATGAAACTATATATCACTACATATTCAGTGATATTACAAGCCCTGGTCCAACACGTTATATAATTATATATACATGTATATATATAACTTATATACACAAATTGAATATAATCAAAGCTTCAAGATAAATCTGTTTAAAACCGTTATTCAATACATTCCCTGCGATCACGATTGTTGAGTATAAGACATTTACTCTGTGAATAGCCATGTAGAATATTGATATATGAATATTTATGTTTGAAAACAGGAATTAATGGCCATGATAGAAACTGCAGAATAAAATCTATATTTTTTAGTATCAAACAGAAGGCTAACTCTGTTTGAAAAGGTATTGTGTATTTTTTTCCAAACAGACGGTTATACTTTACACATGATGTATATATTGTCCGGAGAAGCACGTGAATCTTGATGTTGTAAACTGCCAGCCCTCAAAAGATCACGCGTTCCCGGTTTGGAAGCATAGTACTAAAATAATTGTGAGTTTCTTAGTATGAGCTTCTTTTTGGTACATTGTTCCTAATAAAATGCGGTTCCTCTCATCGCAAAACACTGGAGAACTTGTCGGGATCGCCAACAATGCAAAGCATGTACGAAATAGTAAATCCAATAAATATCCTAAGTCCCGAAAACCCTATTACCAGAGCAAATAACATTAAGGATAGTTTAAGTGAAGAATTCTGATATACAATAAAGGTGACAATCAAAATTGAGTTTAGTCAAGTTATGGATGAACAGTCTGAGCTTGTTGTCACCCCTCTACAAAAGGAGATTCATCAACTGAAATCTGAAAATGCATCACAGAAGGCCAATACGTATGAGTCCGCCGTAGAGAGGGCTGAACAATACAGCCAACGTCACAACTTTCGCATTACTGGCGTTCCCGGACACGAAGACGAAATCACCGATAACATCGTCGTCAAAATGGCAAAGGATTATGGGAATTTAACAATCTTCCATTTGGCTTAACGAACTCTCTAGCAAAAAAGATTGATGCAGGAATGTCTAGGCGACTTGAATTTTCACATATGTGTAGTCTCTATAAATGACTTGATGATAATTTAAACAAAACATTCGAAGAAAGTTTTGAACATTTGGATGAAGTATTTACTCGTTTAAAATATTTTTTAAGTCTAATCCTAACGTAAAACAACATAAATGTTCTACTATGTACTGGATTCCTAAGCTACATAAAAATCCGTATAAGGCGCGTTTTTTATTGCTAACTCTAGTTGTTGTACTACTACTAAACTATCAACATCTTAAACGTCGTGTCTTACTACTATCAAAGAACATGGTAAACGTTACTGTGATAAAATATATGACAAATCTGGCATTAATATGTTTGGTCCATAAAAAATTCAAATTATATTTTACCTAAACTTTACAATGAACATTACAACATGTCTTTATTGAGCTCCGATGATTCTCTACTATCTATAAGTTACTCTACCTCAAAATCTAATAAAGGATAAACTGATTGAATTAATAGAAAAAACTATTTGCCAGAGAAAATAAAACGTTCCTTGCTTGTAATTTTCAACGTTCATTTTTTTTAATTCATAAGTTTAAAATTACACAATGTGAACTTGCCTTGATGTGTGTACATCTTTAACATTTCTTTTAGATAACATATGTGTGCGCTATGTGGAAAACATATATCGTCAGGTTATTGGTATTCCTATGGGAACAAATTATGCCCTTCTTGTTGCAGATTTATTTGTGTTTTGTTATGAGAGGGATTTAATGCTTAGCTAAAGATTTGATACACACTCTTACATTGTTAATGCTTTTAATAAAACGTCTAGGTATTTAGACGATATTTTGAATCTGGATAATCCTTATTTTGAAAATATGGTTTCTTCTATTTACCAAAAAGGACTGAAGTGTGAGGTTGGGCGCCCATAAACCGGTTTAACCCCCCCCCCCCCCCCCCAGTGACTTTTGTCACTGACCGTTCCAAGGCGGTACTTCCATCTTCCCCCTATTGTATGTTTGTTTTGTCTTTGTGCGTCTCTTGATGTTTTTATAGTTATATACATTTGCTGTTTCCTTGTGTTGCTATTCGGGCGAATGTTTGTTCTGTATGTGGTATTTCCTGCATGACTCATTTTTGTACTTTTACTAAACAAAGCGAATCGATCCGACATTCAGCCTTCCTTTTTAGATTTGAATCTTTCCATCACTAATGATAACAAATTGTCTAAAATATACGGTAAAAGGGAATATTTCGATTTCAAAATTGTTAATTATCCTTCACTAGATGGAGGTGTACCTTAATCTACTTTTTATGGGGTTTACATTTTCAACTTATTCGCTTTGCCCGAGACTGTTTTTTGCTAGAAGATTTTAATAGTCGTAATGTAGTTATAAGTCGTAATGTAGTTATAAGTCATACAGATATCATAAAATTCGGAAAGCTTTTACAAAGGTTTATTATCGAAATTTACCTCTCGTTAGTAAATATAACTGAAATTTGAGGACGTTACTGCAACAAGGCATTTCTCACCCAGATTTCTATGGTGGTGTTATCTACAAACTTAGAAAAATTCGGGGTCATATCCATTTACAGGATTTGTTTATTAAACGCATTAAAACTTTTAGGAAGAAAGTTTATGACCCTATTATATTGCAACACACTACATGTTTGGTTATCGACCCCTTTAGAGCGGTCGCTACGCTTCTCTCTTTGCTTGCACGATGACAGGCCGAGGGTAGTACTCTATGATGGTATACTCTTAAACCAGACTCATGTATTTCCTTATCCCTGTCGTGCCCCGAACGTCTTCCCTGCAGTTGCTCTGTCTTCAGCAAAGTCATTGAGTACATATTTGACGGATTTTCACAGTTGTTCTGTTATGTTTTTACACTATGTACTGTGATTACTGTCTTCCATGTTGTGGAAGTCCGGCGGGGATACCTTTATTTACAATGTTTGTTTAGCTAGGGTGCCTTTGAGATAAGTTTGAGGTTAGGACGTCCGTAAACCAGTTTAAACCCCCAGTGGTGGTTTTGCCACTAACCGTTCTAAAGCGGCACCCTCTTTGTCACCATTGCTTTTGTTTGTTTGGTGTCTTCGTACAGGCAACATCTTCAAATGAGGTCTAAAGAAGAAGCCTACAAAATAATAAAAATTGACTGATAAAGAGCAAAAGTCATTTGAAGACTTGTCGTCACCAGCAAAATTGGCATATCCCAACTTTGACTTGCCATTTGAGTTGCATACAAATGCTTCCACGAAAGGTTACGGAGTGGTTCTGTATTAACACCAATAAGGGGATCAGACGTGAGTTATCGCCTATGCCAGTCGTTCTTTGTGCTTTTCAGTTTGAATTTGTTTTAGCCTTAAAATGGGCAGTGACAGAAAATGTTAATAAACATTGTTTGATTTTTACTTATAGCAATCCTTTGACACACTTACGTATTTCACCAAAGCTGGATACGACTGGCAAGCATTTGATATTGCATATAACAGAAAACTTAGAAATTCAGATACAGATGACATGAGCTGCTATCCACATGCGAATGTCCTAGTCGACAAAGACCCATTGAGTAGGATTGAGAACAATACTTCGAAGTCCATATTCAGTTACAATGTAGCTTTTTTATTGACATTTTAACAGCAAAATAGTGCTGACATTATCGAGGTTTCAGGAAAACCTTTTACACAAATTTAATTGTGTTAGATCAGAAAGAAGTAATAAGAGGACGGGGTGATTGGAAAATTAATAGCTGTAATTGACCAGTGTATACCAAGTGGAAATATACCAAGTGGAAATATGTCGAAAAATGATATTGTCTTCAAAGCACGGTTTCCATTTAAAGATTTGCAGATCAAAAATGCGATATTGTTTAGGACAGTGAAAGAAAATGATGAGGTTATTGAGCAGCTTTTGCCTCCGGAATATGTTAGGACACAGGGTTTAACCGGACTGCATAATGATGTCTGACAACTTGGAAGGGATTGTACTTGTTATAGGAACGTTTTTACTGGCCTGGTAT
Source organism: Azorinus chamasolen (assembly GCA_963576725.1). Lineage (NCBI taxonomy): Eukaryota > Metazoa > Mollusca > Bivalvia > Cardiida > Solecurtidae > Azorinus > Azorinus chamasolen. The sequence goes on from OY755242.1 coordinate 6,290,167, forward strand.
AGCTAATGTGATGTGGACCTTTGGATAACCCATTGTGATACATGTCTGTGGAGGAAGAGTTCCATGCAAATCAGAAAACCCTTAGTGAATGCCCATACCTCCTACCCTTTGGAGTTGGTATGTTTTTCCTTTCTCACTTTGGAATCTTTCAAAGGAGGTATAGATAATTTGTTAGTGATTCAGGATCATTACACCAAGTGTGTCATGGGCATACAGACTAAGAACCAAACAGTAAAAACAAAGGCAGAATCATTTTACAACCAATTCATTCTTCATTATGGTATTCTTCCCAGACTTCATTCCGACTAAGGTGCCAAATTTGAATCAGATCTAATCAAAGAACATGGCCAACATCAGCAAAAAATGATTTCTATTCACCATCCACAAGGAAATGTTGGATCAGAACGTTTTAATAGGACTCTTTTAGACATGCTTGTTACTACGAGTAACATTCTTGTATATTTCTTAGGGTTACATGGGCCAAAAAGCAACTGTAAGGAAATTATATGAGGGACACAGGACCAGATGAGGGACCAGTGGAAATGGTAGAAGATACAATGGAAATATGAGATAGGGGAAGTGCAAAGAATTTTAATATAATACCAAGAAACAAGGAGAGTCCACCTAAGGCAATGTCAAGAAGGCAAAATAGTTTACCTCCAGAAATGCAAAGAGACAATTGTCTACCTACGGCAGTGCACATAAGATCTACCCGAGAGCTTTAATGCCCAAAACATGTAAAGACTATCAGATATAACGCATGGTGTCAAGACCATACAATTCAAAGTTTGAGGCATTGAATACACTTATGAACGTTGGTTTACATAATGATATAGACGTTGATATTGCCCAGGCTCATTTCCAATATTTTGATAGGTGACTGTATGTTAGCGTGCGTATGCTTTTTATTTCATTAGTGTGTATTTAACTCTTGTGAATACTTACACAGATATAATTATTTGTATCCGGAAGGTATAGTTTCTACAGGTTGAGCTGTCATGTGCAATGGCGATTTTTTAATAAATCACTTGAATAAGTGACATATAATGACATATGGTGTTACCATTGGTGTATTCCTAGTATACTACATGTGTATTCGTAGTATGCTCATTTTACTACAAGAACATTTTTAAGTAATTGTGATAATGTATGTGGTGTGCGGTGGTCTAGTGGTGACGCGCTTGACTACCAATCCGGAGGTTTTGGGTTCAGAGACGCTTTTCAGTGTCTCCCACCCGCACCTCCTCTCTACCCAGGAGTTACAATGGGTACCTGTGTGGGACACTAGCCGGTTCTGCGACTGCAAAATTATGCCATATGTTAGCAGTGCTCAATCTTGTAGGCGAATGACTCAATGACCAGGGGAGTAAATGTACAGTCGGCTGAGCGGTCCTTCGGACTGAAAGTAGACTATAACTATGTACCTTTTTAATGTGAGGAAACATTTCCAAAGGGGTAGAATACAAGGTAAGTATGTTCTATAACATTGTAGAATATTGTTGTAGCGTAGTTGTTCCTGTTTGTAGGAGTTATTAACTGCATAATTTGGTGTAGCATAGTAGTTTGCGTACTGTTCTGAGGAAAACAGGACAGAGAATGATGGTAGAGATTGATTTATCTGAGTAGGTGTGTAAAAGGGTTAATGTTTGGCGAAATTTGTGGTCTGTTGCGTTTTTAGAAGTAATGTCGCTTTGAATTGTGAATGGTTGAGTATCTAGTTTCGGAATCGTTTGTGTAAGTGGTGTTATATTCGCTAAATTCAGTAATTGTCTTGCATTCGTTCTTCGCGACTTATTTCCGCGAACTTTAAGAAATAGCAGCATTGGATCTCGAAATGTCCTAACTGCATGTTTCATTATATTTTCACATGTTTCTCTAACTATTTGCAGGATTAGCGCTTACTTTTACCCTTTTGAGTTAATCTTACAAGAGGACGAGGGAGATGATGCTGAGGGAGACATATTCACTCGACCCTTAGTCGGTAAGTTTTGTATCTATTATTTTATGTTCTGAATAATTGCTGCCAAGGCGGCACTCTCCTTGTCATCCTTCCTTTTGTTTGCCTTACGTCTTTGTGCTTGTGATTTTGTTCATGTGTGGAGTGTTTGTCTCTAGTTCTGGTGTGTCTGTTGGTGTTTTCAGTGTTCATCTCGTGTGCGAGTGTGCGTTTGGGTGTGTGGTTGTGTGTGTGTGTGTGTGCGCGCGCGTGCGTGCGTGCGTGTGCGTGCGCGCGTTTGTGTGTGTGTGTGTGATTCTATTTATCGGTGTTTTGGTGGTAGTTGCGTCTTGTATGTGTCTTTGCCTGCTTGACTTTACTATTTTTCCATTTATATATCATTTTATTAAGATATATTACTTCTATAGGCCACTAGAATACCATGATACTATTTATGTTAATATCCATGTTAAAGGTAGAATTTGAGAGTTTGGTGATGCTGATATATCATCTGTAATTCTGTCAGCAGATAGTATATTATATATATTGTAATTTATTATATTTCAGAGTGAGTTTAAAAAGATTCGTATAGCAGACGTCGTGTTATGGTAATTTCACTCGTACAACCTCCTCGCATTCATTCAACATGGACGCAAGCGCATGTTTCTGCAGTGCATAAAATGAGATGTTGTCTCCGTCTTTAATTAAATGCCAATTTCATTTTTCAGTAGCAATGATAACGTTATTGAAAGGAATCTCTTGAAACATATAATTTTAATTGTTCAAACATTTTAACTGCATTCTAGTCAGTATTCATTCCCGGATATTTTATCATAAACCAATTAACATGTATATGCAATACCTCATACACTAGATGTTAGAACATAAGTAAAAGTTGAACATTTTGATGATTTTGTTCTGACATTAGCAAAACATTTGACATTATGTTGCACAGAGGACTGGTAGACAAGTTAAGAAGCACGGACACTCTGACACACTCATGCCCCGGTTAAAAACCTACATATCTTATAGGAGGCAACAAGTAGTAATAAACGGTAAATGATCTGATCGGACAAAAATATAGTAGGTGATCCCCAGGGATCCATCCTAGGACCGATATTATGTCAAATAGATATGGAGTTTTGATATTAGTTCAAATATTCGTCTCGATGCGGACGCCACGAGTCTGTATCTTATAGTTACTCACGCAAAGCGTGCAGCTGATATTCTGCAAGATGATACTGAACATGTTTCCGAATGGGCAAGGACATGGCTAGTTACATCTAATCCGTCAAAAACTGTCTCTCTTCTAATTTGTAGAAAGGTAAAAGGACCAAATCAGCTTACAATTTATATGTTTAATAAAAACGCGTCGGAAGTTGCAAACCGAAAACAGAGTAGTTATTTTTAACTATTGCCCTTTGCATAGACATATTATCTACATTACATGTACAACTAAAGTACGACAGATAATAAACATCATAACATCATATCATCGATCGTAAGCCACTTGAAATAATCAATTTGACTTATTTTACATCGCGGTTGATGTAGATTAGTCGGAGAGATTGTGTGCTTATTTACACTGTTTGTCTTATATTGGGATGGAATACGTGTGCGGTTGGACGTACCTAAACCGGTTTAAACTCCCAATGACAATTGTCGCTGACCGTTCAAATGCGGTACTTCCATCATTTTCCCTATAGTTTGTTATGCATTTGTGCGTCTCCTTGTGTCTTTTGATATGCATGTATATTTGCTGATTTTTGTTGTGATGCTGTGCGGCCAGCTGCGTGTTGTTATGTGGTGTTTCCTGCATGACTCATACATGTACTTTTATAACACCAATTGCGGATTTCGAAGTTGAATTTGGGATAATTGCATTAATTCTACAAACCATTACCCTGAAAGTATACACAAAAGAAACCGCACGAATTGCAACTAAACGTGGGTCGGTAAATAATCACAACAATGAGATCAGCTAGGAGATAAATGAGCTTACACCTCAATAGATAACCTCTACGATCCCAAATCTTGTTGGAGACGTCTTAAGATATGATTTAAGTTCGAACAGTTAGCTCAAGAACCCATTTAAACGCTAAATCGATATTACCTTCTGTTATTGTGCAATGGAACACATTGCTTGAATAGTTGAAATGCTACAGACTGAGCACACCTGTAAATCTATGCCTGTCGCTCTCTCTCTCTGATCTTCCCCCTCTCTCTCTTGCTCTCTCATTCACTCATTCGCTATCTAATTGTTCACTCTCATTCTTTGAGTATGTGTATGTTTTGTTTAGTTTGACTGTCATTTTTCTATGTACTTTAGTATTACGCTGTAGGGGAAGGGCCTTATCTAATTTGAAAAGAAAATCATGAAATGAGATATGTTGTTTGGCGGTAGTAAAAAGCCGCCCTGTACTTCATTCTCAGTGTTGTTAAATTTCCTTGTCCTTGGGGATCATTAGTTTTGATGTTATTACTTTTGAAAATGGAATACTGCTGAAGCCGGTAAGAGTAGTGTTGTACTTTTAATTACTACTCATGAACGGACTCAATAAAACCGAGTCTGCAATTTTCTCCTTTTGCATTTCTACTTTTGCTTTTGAAGGATCACCCATTTTCAGAATATTAACTAAATACCACCCTGCAACCTTGCCATTTTCTTTGTTTGACCCCATTTTAACCCGTATAACGCATGTTTTCTTTATTTCTTTTATGTTTCTTATTTAATGTTTAGTATGTATTTTAATCTTCCGAATATGTTGCACACAGTATTATGTGCAATAATGTGACAGTTGGAAAACACATGACCTCCATCGGACAGAGTCTATACTAGCAAACTTTCCTTCCGATCAAATCCGATTTCTCAAGATGATTATGTTCAATAATATGTGGTTTCATGTTTTTGGAACTAAATTAAGTTTTCTGTGCACTACTTTACATGTAGCATTCTCTGCCTTTCTAGAGAGTGGTTAAAACATGACCCTGTAACTCGAACCCATTTCCACTGTAACTGAAATAGATTATATTATATGTAACAAATTATAAAGTAAGTAAGAAATTTATGCATGTGACAATCTTTACAAGCCACTAAAGGTATAGCGTTGCATGTATGCATGTATATGCAATCATTATGAAAACCCAATATGTATTAGCTTGATACAAAATGCCGGTTCTTTTCTTGGAAAGGATATTTACAGGAGACTGGAAGAGCCCTCTGATCAGTCAGAACTGTTTGTTAACCACTGTAAGTCAATGGTTTATACCAGTATATTCTTTGTTTGAGGTGCACCCCTGCTTACACAATGACAAATGAATGGGATGATTTGGACGGGTGTGTTGTAAATAAAATGGTTGTGATTGGTGTTTTAATGGAAAAAAAAGTATTAAAATACATCCAATCATTTATTACAATGACAACTGAATTCCTACCTGTCTCGCTTGGAGGCTAATAACGGAAATGCTGTAAATCAATGAGACGAATTTAGTATATAAATTTGCAAGGTCAGGCCTTCATGGCGCCATGAAAATTTCAGCGGTAGTGTGCAAGACCTGGTGAGAAATACGAATCTTTGATTTCCTGCTTAGTATTCCCTCCAATTTTAGATTATTTCTATGTTTCTATTTTAGACATGTGGTTAAGCTATTTATAAATATTGTAACAAACAGGGAACAGGGAAACTCGGTCAATCGCATTTGGGCATAACCGAGCAATCTCACACTTGTCACCAATTAACCTTACTGATAGCTAAATCCTTACAACTCTACACTGAATGTGAGGTTATCCCCTGAAAAAAAAGATAGCTAGGTTAGTTTTCAATTGTTGTTGATAAATTAAATTAAACGACCCACAAGTGCAAAACATAGATGACCAATTTGATATGCCACAAAATAGGATACTGTGTTTTACTAGCAGACGTCATGTAGCTTTCACATATCATCCTTTTACATTTTACAGCATGTAGATTTCAAATAAAATATGACGTCCATTATTATCATCAGAACTTATGCAGATATCAAATATTATACTCTTATTGTTCTAGCAAGCATTATGCAACATTTACGTTAAAGTGTTTTCTGTTTCGCATTGTCAGTGTCGGGAAACTTTATGACCATATGAATCTAGTGTATCTGAGTCTGTTCCTTTTTATCATTGTTTCAAATTAGAGAGTCAGTTTTATTTGACGTGTTTGGTGAGATATTTTATTGTACGGAGAATTTAGACATATTTCAGATATCAATTTCCGCGCATTGACGACACTACATAAAAGTATAGTTACATACTCTCAGAAATCTGAAAGAAAGAGCAACCGAGGATGTCGAATTAGTTTCAACTGTCATCGTTGTATGCCTCTCTCTGAATTATCCGTCAATGTCTTTTGTCGTACGTCACACATTTATTTGCTGTTCGTACACTTTTCATAGAGCCATGAAACGTTAATGGATATCTAAGTATCACAGTAAGGTCTCGCTAATACGACCACATAATGTAATAACTTAGGAGTCTGAAAATGAGATAGGATGCTTAATGCAGTGCAGTGCAAAGGTAGTGTGGAAAGCTCCCATAGAAACGTGTGTCCTGATTTGAGCTACCACCTGCTTCAGAAATGCGGAAATATACTTACGTATAGTAGTCAGAGCAATACGTTACTGTATATGAACTTAAACATGGTATTGATATGCATCAAATACTACTAGAGTCAGAGGCAACGCTTCATATCGCTACAGGGCCCTGAAGTTCTCAAGACTGGGACGCACAATGTCTTTGGCAATAGATAGTACTCGGTCATAAAGTGCGGCACAATGGAGGACATACATCTGCATATGCATTGCCCTGACTTCTGATTCGTTCAAGTTATTTGTACATTAATGAAAGAATTCCAAACAGTTTAGACCCTAATCAGACGCCGAGTTATTCGACGCCTCATCAGGATCTAACCTGTCTGTAAATGCGAGTCCATGTAGCGCTTAACACGAGAAGGGTTAACCAATATTTCTGTCAAAACAAGTAAGATTATAGTTCTTAATGATTCAAGATGACAGAATTATGCATATATCCATTGCGTTCGTGTCATCCCCAATTTGTACAAATGTCACAAAAATAATATAAAGGCTTCCACTTTCGAATGCTGTATGAATAAATAAATATGTTTATCTGACAGAGAATTGTAATCTATCTACACTAAACAGTTTGGACATTATGATCAGAGTTGGGTTCAATTGTGATTTTAGATCTAAGATCTAGATTTGTGTCACCTGCCGAGAGGCAGTGTGTTTCTTAGGGATCTCTTTTCCGTCATCTGTATGTATGTATGTATGTATGTATGTATGTATGTATGTATGTCTATCTGTCCTGTCTGTCTGTCTGTCTGTATGTCCGTCACACTTTCTTTTTTGGCTGTCATTTCTAAACTAATCATTATAGAGCTTTCCATTTTCACATGTGTCTTCCTCTCATTGAGACCATTGATGTAACTAAGGTCCATCACTCTGCATGCAACACTGTTTGAGTTATTCCCTTTTGTTCTGAGTTTCGCACTCCAACATATCTACAGTTTTTGTGTCAGATGCGAGCAGGTGATACATGTGTTCCTCCGAACACTCTTGTTATTACATCATGTCGCTCATATTGTCAATAGAACTGATGAAATGCTCTTACATCTGGTAGTATTGAAGCAATAATTTAACAGAGAAACTGTATGAGCAGTATGGTCAGTTGTTGCTCTGTTTGCTAATGAATAAAATATATCGAAATATATATATGTCATGATCCTAATGTCCTCTGTTCACAATTCCACTATCAAATTAGCTTATTGATATCTATACAGTCATTGTTTTCTTAACTGAATATTCATTAGATTAATAATATACGTTACTCAGTGGCATCAGAACCTCATATATACAATATTATATAATCCGGGTATATAAACAGGACATCTGATTAGTATCGATGCCGAACTTTAACCCTTTCACTGCCAAACTCTGTCGTCTGCTAACTTTGTCGTCTGGTACAAATTTTCATTATTTTGATTTTCTTCATTTTTGTTTCAAAACATAGTAACAGTAACAAACAGTTTGGATCCTGATGAGACGCCGAGTTACTCGGCGTCTCACCTGGATCCAAACTGTTTGCATAGGTAATTTCAGATCCGGCATTGGCGGCAAAAGGGTTAAAACAGATGGTTACTAAGACAGATGGAAGAATTGCAAAAAGCTCCCAAAGTGTAAGCCTAATCCTAGGTGAAATACATGCAGAAAGCTGAATAACTTCCACCCTCTTTAAAGTATCATCCTGTCTAACAAGAGTCTACTTTACTAAAGGTTCGGTTTAGAGGATGTTTTACTATGTTGATACTTACCCTCCCTCCGTCCCTACGTTCACGTTGCATTGACACATGTACATAACGATTGAACACGAGAAAAACTTAGCATTCTACTGGTGACTTTGTGACCCAGATCAGATACCGAATAATTCCAATGGTTTATTTGAATTATAAAAACGAGAAAGTTATTCAGCGTTATAAGATGAAAAGGTGTGTCATTTAAGGTCCGTGAACAACAACTAAGTCAGAAACAATCTACATGTACATGAGTTGAAGGTGAATGCCACGTCCCACGTCCACTTCCACCCAAACCCACCCATCCCACCTCAAGCCACAAACATTTACACAAAACGCCAGTAAGATTTCCGACATTTGATATAATAGACCCATTATGTATCTAACAATCCGAAAGAAATATATATTCAGGGTATGTATAAATGTTTAACTTAGCCAATAATTATTCTCATGAATGTGTACGCATACAATGTGCAATTTGTGTAGTCAATCGTGAGAGCAACACATCAATGATTTATAAGGAAACGAATAAAGAGGCTACATACAAGTTACATTCCAGCTTGGCACAGAAGCACGTTTCAATCTTTATCTAACGCAGTTGGGCATCGTGATCTTAATCCAGCTTGTCGCGATTTGACTGTCATTTGCAAACACTTTGGTTTCAGAGTAAATGTCACCCAGATCCCAGTTGGGTGCCTCTCGGGTAGTTCTCTGTTTTTGACAACTCCGAAGAGAGTGACCATTGCAAGTTGAGCTGTCGCCAATAGCTACCACATAATAATGAGTAAACACTTTAATTAATTAATGTGCATACCCGAAATGCTGACATTAGCTGAATCGTTACGATAGGCTTTGTTTGTTATCATAGAAAAATGTAGAACCAAACCGTTAAAATCAAATAAGTAAAGAGAGCAGAGCCAGATGGCTTCTACAGGAAAACGTTCACTATGAAGTACACGACATTATTGCAGAGATTAACCCCCGCCTATCAATCGTGACCAAGATATCATGTGCAAACAGCTTGGATCCAGATGAGAGTAGGCGTCGTGTCAGGATCCAAACTGTGTGACAGTCGGCCAGTGTTTGTTTAAAAAGCTTGAACGAATCATATAGGAAATCATCTGATCCGGATCTACTTTGTTCGTAAAAGCGTCCAAATGCGTTTCTATGAAAATAAACTAATTGATATATTCCACGGTTGGTTATCACTCATGTTTTCCGCTGCATTAGAGGACGTGTTCGGCACCATCTGTCGACTATTGTTTCATATCTCCCGCGTCCATTAGCGCGCCGTTTATCATCCATCTGTTATCTGAAACCTTAAAGATTTCTACTTTGAAATAGTGCATCTTACAAATGCGTTTGTCGTGTTCATAGAAACAGAATTATGTTTAGGGTGTTTAAACCAAAGTGGTATCTGCTTAAAATGTGGGTTGTTACGATATTGCTTAGTTTCTATTCGATTCATCGTTTAGAAACAAATTACCGAGAGTCAAACAGCTTGGAATGTTAATGAGATGCCAAATTAAATAGTTTAAACATATTTTTATTTCAGTAATTACACAAAGTCACAAATAACATAGATATATTAATACAGTGTCAAAATGAACGAATAAAAGTCTTATATAGTTTCTTTCCTAGGTGGGACGTACAATTACTGACGCTGGAGGACATGGTGGTTTTATTACAGTAGGACCCCCCTGAAGCAAACATTAATAGTAGTCGCCATGGAGAGACTCTATTGGGCGTGTTAGACTGTAGGTATGATCCAGAAATCAAATCTAATTTATAAATGTACATGTATAACGTTTTTAACATACTCAATTAAATAGAAAATACATAAATGTTGATATTAATTAGTGTTTCAACTGGGTCCAAGCTATTTGCAAAAGCCAGTCTGCTCGAGAATGACAGGATAAGTGTTTATGGCTAAATGGTAGCCACTAACAATACGTTCTATATAAGTAGACATATTTGAGACTATTTAAGAGAATCATTCTTGCGAAAGTGTTGAAAACATCAAAACCTAAATTGGATGTTTCAGGAATGTATAGTCTAACTGTCTGATACAACAGTAGACAAATATATTTAACCCTTAATATGCTAAACACGACCTGATCAGCATTTGCATACAGCTTGGACCCAGATGAGACGCCGAGTAACTCGGCGTCTCATCAGGATCCAAGCTGTTTGACATTCGGTCAGTAGTTTCTCAAAGGTTTGAACGAATTGTAAACATCAAGAGTTTCTCCATATCAGTATTTTAGCAGACAACAATTCTATACAACACGATCAGTGTTAATACGTTCTGTGTATTTGTTAAAGACGTATCGGCTGTGGAATTGTATTAACCCATTACCTCATAGGCTATTTTAGATACAACCTCTTTGAATAAATCTATCGAAAAGGAGCATTTACTTGAGAAAAAGATTTTTTTTAGAATTTTGTAGTTTGAAACCATAGTGATAAATAGAGCATTTGCTCCTATAGGAGCAAATGCTCTATTTATCACAATGGTTTCACAAAGTGACTTTTACAGAGTCGCCAAAAGTCGTCAATATGAGGGAAAGGGTTAAATTGGTCTACAGTAGAACCTAGCCAAAGCGCCCATTAATTTATTGAATATATGTGTCTCAAGAAGCAGATGGTTGTTTAATGCATGGCAAATGTAATGCAGAGAGATCGTGTAATAGCTTTCTGCATTACTTTTGACCTGCATTAAGCTACGGACATATATTAATTAGTTATCTTTTGATTACATGTTCTACTGTATTTCTAGTGTGTAACGCAGTACTTTTTTCCCAGGTTGCAGATTGGAAACAATCTCTAACATGATTGTCCAATCACAAACATGTACCCGTGAAATAGGACGTATGATAATGCTTTTATAAAAAGAAGTATACGTAAGTTTCCTATCTGTGTTAAGATTTAATTTTTGAAAGCCTTGGAGAATCGTTATCGGTACCCCTTAAAAATACCCCTTATAAAGTTAGCGGTGAATAGCTTAGGGGTTAAACAATATACCGATAGAAATAATCGTAGTTAAAAAACTTAGATTCTTCCTCAATAGCTAATTAACCTTTTAGAATTTGACTTCATGTATTACGAGTATAGATTTTTTGTAATAATAAGTAGAAGACCTCTCTCAATGTCGAGGTCAGAAACTGAAAGGTCATTGCCAAACACCAAGGTCAAATTTCAGATTTATATAATTCTAATTCGGAAGCAGCAGACTTACAACAGGACTTTATAATTATGTTACATGCTTACTTATGCCAGATGTAACGCTTGGGTTTGGATGAAATCAATGTCACACTTCGAAATTAATGTCGCACTCCGAAATCAATGTCACACATTTGAGGAACATGAATGTTTTAGTTAAGGAATAATAAATTCATACCAGTGTTTTATCGTGCAATCGAACACTGGTAGGAGTTGAGATGCGTAGTAATTAAATTACGAGGCCGATAGGCCGAGTGATTTAATTATAAGCATCTCAACGACCACCCGTGTTCGATTGCACGATAAAACACTGGTATAAATTTATTATTTCGATTCTAACACTTCAATTTAACTATAATTTTCACCGCCACAACGGCACTACGTTTCTTGTCGTACGAATTTCGAAGCCATATTACGTCACGTTACGCCGTTACAGCTCGTGCGGTGTTTTATTGAGAATTCAAACATAGATACGTCCCTTCTTTGTTTATGTAGATGTGTGCGCGAGGTGTGTTAGAATACATAATTAGTCATGAGGTCATTAGTTTATGGAGTAAAAGGGTTAACGCGCGTTATACTTGCTACATTAAAGAACTCCGGAACCTGGTGTAGAAGACAAGACCTTATGTGTTTTATATCGAAGACTCCTATGTTACTCACCGATGTATGAGGCATTACTATTTATTCGTATTGCGATTGAGTTTGGTAACAGTTCGGAACAGGCCGATGCCATTTAGTTGTAAACCAAACTATTATAGGTTCTCGATGAGGCCTGTTTATTTTGTATCACAGTGCCATCTTTCCATACAAGTTCATATTGCAAATTTCTTAAGAATTATTAAACTTAACCGATACACTATTTTATTGTTTTATTAAACATTGCAATGATTATAGAGACTATCACTTTAATCAAACAGTGATAGAAACCGCATCGAATTGTCTAACACTTCCCTCATAATCTGATAGATAAGTCAGAAAGCCATTGGTACCATTTTAACGTCTTTGGTATGAACTTCACGGGGATCTAGCGAAAATTAACCCTGATGTCATGAATGTTGATATAATCAATAATAGTTGCATGAAAATTTATTAGCTGAGTGTTCATAATATAATGACATACAAAATATAAACAACATGAAGGGACAGTGTGACCATGTACGAAACAGTAACATCATATGTATACTAGTTCATTAGCAAACAAAGAACATCCTGGCCAGGCGGTTCCAATGGGGTCTACCTTGTTTGCAAAGGCGTAAAGGGAAAATGATTGATGTAGAAAACATTTCAAGACCTCTCTTACTGAGGTCTACAATATGTGCTAACGTCATATTGTAAATACACTGGGCACGGTATGACAGCAGTACCGGGTAACATAGTAATAACCATTTACTTATTAATATTTATGTAAGACATAATGGCATCATGAAACCCTTCTCTTGCTGAAATCTAAAATACGTTTCTTCTTCTTTACCCATGCCCTGTTGTATAATTACATAATTATATCTTCATTGTGTACATGTATTTCGCTGTGCAATCACTGCTGTGGAGTGCACTAGTTGCACAATCAACTTGTAAATAGTGCAGACCCTGTAGGAGCTGTCTCATCTGGGTCTTCACTATTTACATGTAGGTATATTGACGTGAATAGCAAGCGAAGGGTTAATCTATATGTAAATATGGGAAGTCTGGGGCCTAACACAAACTGTAGAATTAGTAGTCGTCTGATATCTGGTTACCCTGTCTGAAGTGTCTTTCAAGGGCGTAGTTATGGAATAAATGGTAGGCCACAGTCTTGTACTGAGGAATGTTCAATTACGTTTATCACAGTTCTGTTAAATGCGATCTGAGCTGGCTTGTATTTGGAAACATATTTGGTCCGACTTGACCTGGTTTCTACAGTAGAACCTGGCTTTGACGACCATTAAATACATGTCTAATTATTGGCTTGTGAGGCACGTGGTAACTTATTGAAGGACAAAAGTAATGCAGAAAGCTCCTACTGGATCTTTCTGCAATACGTTAGCCCTGCATTAAGCAACCACTTGCTTTGTAAGACTCATTTGTTCAATAACAGAATGTCCGCTTAGGGTAGGTTGCACTGTAATTGGAAAAAAAGAATGGGTCAAGATTAAACGCCGGATGGAGTCTCTTCGGGCTCAAAGCTGTGTTACACTCGGGCAATAGTTTTAACAGAACGTTCACCCTTGACCTTTCAACGTTGTAACAGGTAAACATTTGTGTTTGCAGACGTCTGGTTTCAGCAAGGTAAACATAACCCTGCGAGACAGGAATCTAAACATTTAATGCTTTACTACCGTCTGAATAAGAAGACCGTATAATAGTCTAGCGGATGTGACATTCTTGTCTACGTAAGTCTCCTGTGTATAATAGTCAATCGTTAATCCTTATCCAGCCAAAATCTGCGATCTGAAATATATTTGCAAACAGTGTATATCCAGATGAAAGGTTGTGCAATATCCCATTTGCCACTAGGCCAACATATTCTCAATTCAGGCTTTTATGAATCTGAAGAAATCAGACTTGTTACAAATCCTCACTTTAGCAGACATGATGTTTTCATAACGGAGTAATGTTTACTATACTTGGCAAAGGTTCCTCCATAGAAATGATCTTTTAATTCAATTTTCAAACTGATTTCTTCGATTTCATTTCCACGATGCGAACAGAGTCACAAACCGTTTTTCACGGAGTCGCCCGCCTTATGCTTAACTCTATTTTGGCATAATAGAAACCGGTGTTTGCTTAAACACTGATATGTTGAATAGGTTCGATTCGGAGTTTGATACCAAACTGCGTCTGATTCAGATTTATTTTGATTGGTCAGATTTGAGTTCTCAAGCTTTTGATTGGTCAGATTTGAGTTCTCAAGCTTTTGATTGGTCAGATTTGAGCCAAAGGCTCAAATCTGACCAATCAAAAGCTTGAGAACGTACTCAGACTCAACTAAAAGTTTTATAAGCATGGACCCTGATTTATTCAAGCTTTTGAGAAAATACTGGACAGATATCAACAACTCTGAATTCTGATAGAGTAGTGTAACTTGGCGTGTCGCTAACTCGAAGCTGTTTAATGCAATTCTAATCGCAAATAAGAGTTATACGATGCAGATGCATGTTTTCGCGCATATGTGATCATCCTTTCTAACAGTTTGGATCTAGATAACACATCGAGTCACTCGGCCTCTCATCGGGATCCAAACTGTTCGATTCAGTTATTAGGTTTCTGAAACATGAATAGTGCTGCAGCCGGGGATAATATATGCGATAGCGAAAGAGTTTAGCCCTTTCCTCCACCAATACGCCTTTCAATGTCTTTACAGAGAGGGTAGACCCTGATCAGACAGACATATCTTCTGTTTGTTCAACGAATAATACAGATATGACGCCATTGCCAATTGTATTCATGTCTTGTATTCATGTGCCATCATAAAAATAAACTAATACCCATGATGGCGTTATTTCTAACGTGAATATTCATGGAGTAAAAGGTTAATGCTCTGCTTTAGTCTGTCGCCAGTAAATATATTCAGTATTCATATATCCATTGGATGTCGTTTCCAGTTAATGGGGGACTTTGTGATATGCAAATATACAAAAAACCGTCTATAATAATACAGTCGGATAACTCGAACTTCGGATAACAAGAAGTACAATTCCAGTCCTTCCAAACTTTACAGTACAGAATAGTTCTAAACTGTATCACTTGGCATATCTAGAAACACATGTGGCAGCTTAATGCAGGTCGAACGTGATGTACTGAAAGTTCTTATGGCAACGTTCAGCATTATTTTAAACCTGCATTAAGCTGTGAACTTGCCAGATCGCTCTTATTAGAAATCGAATGACTCGAACTTCTATTATCTCGATGTAATTGTATGATCCATTGATGTTCGATATATCGAAGTTCACCTATACAAACAGTGTATGCGCGATAAAAGATTTAACCCTTCGCTTGCTGAATTTTTAAAATACATTTCTCCTTCTTTACTCATGCCCTGTTGTATAATTACATACATCTTCACTGTGTGCAAGTATTTCGCTGTGCAATCACTGCTGCGGAGTGCACTGGTTGCACATTCAACTTGTAAATAGTGCAGACCCTGATGAGACAGCTCCTGTAGGAGCTGTCTCATCTGGGTCTTCACTATTTACAGGTAGGTATATTGACGCGATTAGCAAGCGAAGGGTTGATGGAAAAGAGCGCATCATTTAGAAGTTTGGTCGGCTGAAGTTTCCAGGTTCGATAAATGTTCTTGAATGTACAAATACGTTAAATATATGAATTTATTACCCTCAATTTAATAAAAATGTTAAGGCGTGTTTTTATTCATTTTTATACCGTACCAGAGCAATAAAAACACGTGTGTATTCAAATACCAGCATTGATATTTTCCGCCAAACCTTTTGTTGTGACCACGATTTGATTTGGAAATAATGTGATATTCTTGAATATGTTTTACTTTTCGCATCGTATCTGGGCATCTAGTTGATTGTTTCTTAAGGTACACGTTTTATGGACGGATACCTATTTTTATAAGCCCATTCCTAAACCCATTGATTTGTTTTAACGTTGTCTATTGAATCTTAACCCTTATCCCGCAAACCGCGACATTAATCCAGTTTGGTCCAGATGTGACGCCGATTAATTCGGCGTTCCATTAGGATCTAAGCTGTTTTACAATTGGTCAATACAGTAGAACCTCTCTATAACTCTCCATGAGACGATTCTAAAGAGAGGTCACAACATAAGATTTGGTGGAGAAATTTCGGTTTTAGCATTTGAGTACGAACATTTATCCTTAACTTTGCCCTTATCATATAACACATCTGAATAAGAGTGAACTGGTAAAATACAGCTGCTACCACTGCTAGTCTGACAATCATGCGTGAAAGGGTAAGATATAGCTGCTACCACTGCTAATCTGACTATCCGGAGTGAAAGGGTAAGATACAGCTGCTACCACTGCTAGTCTGACAATCAGGAGTGAAAGGGTAAGATACAGCTGCTACCACTGCTAGTCTGACAATCAGGAGTGAAAGGGTAAGATACAGCTGCTACCACTGCTAGTCTGACAATCAGGCGTGAAAGGGTAAGATACAGCTGCTACCACTGCTAGTCAGACAATCAGGAGTGAAAGGGTAAGATACAGCTGCTACCACTGCTAGTCTGACAATCAGGAGTGAAAGGGTAATATACAGCTGCTACCACTGCTAGTCTGACAATCAGGAGTGAAAGGGTAAGATACAGCTGCTACCACTGCTAGTCTGACAATCAGGAGTGAAAGGGTAAGATACAGCTGCTACCACTGCTAGTCTGACAATCAGGCGTGAAAGGGTAAGATACAGCTGCTACCACTGCTAGTCTGACAATCAGGCGTGAAAGGGTAAGATACAGCTGCTACCACTGCTAGTCTGACAATCAGGAGTGAAAGGGTAAGATACAGCTGCTACCACTGCTAGTCTGACAATCAGGAGTGAAAGGGTAAGATACAGCTGCTACCACTGAGGGTAAGATACAGCTGCTACCACTGCTAGTCTGACAATCAGGCGTGAAAGGGTAAGATACAGCTGCTACCACTGCTAGTCTGACAATCAGGAGTGAAAGGGTAAGATACAGCTGCTACCACTGCTAGTCTGACAATCAGGCTCTAAAGAATGAAATCATTCTCAAGTTAACAATAAATAGATTCATCCCTACTGAAATGATTTCCTTGTACCTGTCTGCTGCCAGTGTTATTGATGCCTTGTCATAAGACGTATCTACAAATTCGGGTCGCTGCACGTATGCCTTTGTCGCTATACTTCATATTGGCTCCCGTCTGGTCAATTGCCTGATGCAAATACAGCTTTGTTCCTCCCAGACCTATATGCTTCCTATACATTCCTGACGGTCGTATCTTGCAGGATAATCAGAAGTCTTGCTTTGGCGACCTTTGCGCTGTTTGCAAACGCAAACCCTATGTCAAATGTAATTTACTCTGCGATTAGATAAATAATGGACATCTGGAGATTATATTGTGTGTATCATTTAAACCTGAGATAGTCGTGATATACGAGTAGCTGATATACTATGCTATTTAAAGTGCTGCGACATATCTGTCAAATATAATTTTCCGGTGAAATGATGCATTTCGTTTCTACAGTAACAATACTACTGAGCTATACAGACTAAATAACCATATGATATTTGTAGGATATTACAATCAGAATAATGCATTATTTATATTTCCATCTTGTTGAATTATTCAAACGAACCAAAACAGAAATGAGGTTATGGTCGTACTTGTATGACAGTACTACAAATTGGAATTGACATGGATTGATCAAAACAGATATACAGTTTCAATTTTATGTTTATTTCCCATAATCGTATTTTACTCGAATTATGTTTTTTTGCTGAAGCACTGCTGCAATAGTTCGCTTTGAAGTCGGAAATAATACGTACAGTTGGTCGGAGTTTGTAAAGTAAAACCAAACCACATACAGTAGAACCTCTCATAAGCGGTCATTTATTTACTGAACACAGGGGCGTTAACCCTTCGCTTGCCATTCGCGTCAATACACCTACCTGTAAATAGTGAAGACCCAGATGAGACAGCTCCTGCAGGAGCTGTCTCATCAGGGTCTGCACTATTTACAAGTTGATTGTGCAACTAGTGCACTCCACAGCAGTGATTGCACAACGAAATACTTGTACACATTGAAGATATATGTAATTATACAACAGGGTATGGATAAAGAAGGAGAATTGTATTTTAAAATTCATTAAGCGAAGGGTTAAAATGCCAGTGTGTTGCTTAATGCAGGGCAAAACTAATGCAGAAATCTCCTATAGGAGCCATCTGCATCACTACCGACCTGCATTAAGCTAACACCTGCATAACAGACCACTGATTATACCTATTTCGATGGCCGCTCAAGACATGTTCTATTGTACTGATTAAATTCACCAACTCATCTGTCCACCTACAACGTACTACATCTTATTAGCAAGTGGTTGCTCTATGCAGAACTGAAAGACATATTCTGCGTTGGGTATTCTGAATTAAGCTTTCACAGCTAGACAGAGAATTACAGCATAACCTGTTTTGAGCGGCCTGATATTTATTGGACATAGGGATCTTAGAAAACCGGTTGTTGCTTATACAAGACAAAATTAATGCAGAAATATTTTATAGTTGTTTGCATTACTTTTGTGTTGTACCTGTACCACCTGCCGTACAGGCCCATCATTAGACTTATTTTTCATGGTCGCTTAACCCATTCTCGAATGCGCTATTTTTAGATCCAGCCTCCTTGAATAACCTACCGAAAAGGAGCATTGACTAGGGAAAAGGAAAATTTAGATTTGTTTTTAGTATTGAAACCATTGAGATAAATAAAGCATTTGCTCCTATAGGAGCAAATGCTCTATTTATCACAATGATTTAAAAAAAGTGTATTTTACATGAGGCGTAGGAAGGCGTATTTATGGTAGAAAGGGTTAATACATATTCTACTGTATACTTGTTTGCATGTACGCTTAACTATCATGCCGCTATCTCCGATTTAAGTCTAATTTGCAAACAACTTGGATCCAGATGAGACACCGATTAACAAAGGTGTTTAACATACGGTTAATAGTTTCTTAACCCTTTACTTCATGAAATTCATTGAAGAAAGCATGAATGTTAATTTGATTAAATGTTATATTAACACATGGGAACATGAATGTTTAGCCGTTGCAGATACTGGATAATCAAATCTATATTATATCATAAGTAAACAGAGCAGACCCTGATCAGTCGGTTCCTATAGGAGTCGTCTGATCTGGAACTAGTCTGTTTGCAAAGGCTGGAAAGGTGTATTTATGGAGCAAACGTTAAAAGCGAAATGCTTATCCTGTATTCGGCTAAAGATGTGATTGCTGGTCAAACGTTGATGTGTTACGTGTATGTCTTACTGTTGATTCGTTCATGCGTTAGGGAAACTCTTATCCACATGTCAGACAGCCTGACGTCGAGTTAACCCTTCGCTTGCTATTCACGTCAATATACCTACCTGTAAATAGTGAAGACCCAGATGAGACAGCTCCTGCAGGAGCTGTGTCATCAGGGTCTGCATTATTTACAAGTTAATTGTGCAACCAGTGCACCCCACAGCAGTGATTGCACAGCGACATATTTGTACACAGTGAAGATATATGTAATTATACAATAGGGCATGGGTAAAGAAGGAGACATGTATTTTAAAATTCAGCAAGCGAAGGGTTAACCAGGGTTTACTCTAAGTTATTTGCAAATACCGACCAGGCTGTGGTCGGCATGATAAGGTCATGACCGAATTGATATTCCATGAAATTATATTCGTATGCATTACAGGATATCAGATCAGAGTATCAGTCTATGTTTGTATAATTATGGCAACATTCATACTTAACCCTTACAATGCGGGACACGAGTCACTAACGTCCTTTGCAAACAGTGCAGACCCAGATGAGAAGGCTCCTTTATATACACTGTTTGTCATGTTACAGAAGAATCCCTAAATATTCACCATTAACTTGACTTGTTTGGAAAAGTCGATTTGAAATGTCTACAAGGGTTAACCTTTATTCCACTGTAAGAGTCGTTGTTTGCTCACAGTCTGATTTGGGGTACTGCTACGTATTTCCTTTTCGCTCAACCCTTTGAGAAACCATTATATACCCCTAGGGTTATAAAACGTTTTGCTCTGAGTCTGAGATCATTCTAAAACATCTGATTGGTCAGATTCTGAACTTGAGAATGGTCTCAGACTCAGACTCAAAATACAGTGAAACCCCGCTAATGCGACCACCTAAAAGAGGTATAATTTTGGGTGCTAGATGCAGGTGGTATCATAATGCATGACAAAAGTAATGCAGAAAGCTCCTAGATGAGCTTTCTGCATTACTTTTGTCCTGCATTAAGCAACCACCTGTCCATAAGACACACATGTTAATTTATTAAGTGGTCGCAATAGAGGGGTTGTGCTGTATATAACCCTGGGCCATGGTCATCAAACAGTTTTAATCCTGATGAGACATCGACTTGTTTAGTTTCTGATTTGGGTTCAAACTGTTTGCATATGCCAGTCAGGGCGTGAATTGTGACAGATAGCCAGTCAGGACGTGAATCGCGACAGAGAGTAAATATCAATGATAATTTACGTTGAATTTAAAGGTAGAGATAATTTGTAAGAGGATTTCGAATGACAACTATTGTGTAGCAGGATCAGAGGACCATGTCAGTCAACGCGGTTTTCGCATTCAAAGGGGCAATCATTTCTTCCAATATTGAAATGAAATATTGACGAATCAAACGAACACCGCACAGAGACAGAAATACCACACAATTTGACTGCTATACAGCACAACCCCTCTATTGCGATAGGGATCTTTATGAGCAGGTGGTTGCTTGATACTGGACAAAAGTAATGCAGAAAGCTCATCTAGAAGCTTTTGTCATGCATTAAGATACCACCTGCATCTAGCACCCATATTTATACTTCTTTTAGGGAGTCGCATTAGCGGGGTTTTTACTGTATTTTCAAAATATGATAGTCTATCGCAGTTTAACAAAAAAAAACTATGCAATATGCAGTGTTTGACCTTGAATGAAAAACTACAGATTAAACTAAGAGGTCTTCCTCTACGAACCCTCAACGAATGTTGGTGCACATTGCAAATGCCGATACACGCGTTTGGTCGCATTCAAAAGATTAAACTTGATTTGAATCATAGAAAGTAACAGGCGTTTTAAGATTAGAATGGAACACTCATTGAAGCCTATTACAGTTGAACTCTCATTATAAAACTTGGTTTATCCTTGTCAACGCTGAATATTCAAATGAACTTCTCAAAAATTCCAAAATATGTAAAGCTTACTAGACTGTGAATATTCAATAATTTTTAAACCGAAAACTGTAACATGCTTTATTATTATTATTATTATTATTATTATTATTATTATGTCAATTTATAAATGCTTATGCACATAATTATGATGTTTTGTCCTTTGCAGACAGTCTTGAATCAGGGTTTATATTATTCCAAAAGTAAACACAGAGCTGATTTGACCAGCCGTTTACTACAGAGGCCGTCTAATCTGGGCATACTCTATTTGCAAAGGCTCAAAAAGGCGTATCCATTAATGGTTAACTGAGTCAGTAGTGTTTATTCATTATAACACTATTCAATTTGCTTGAGACTTTTAAACGATAGACAGTGCATATCGTGGCTTAAAACTTTCTATATGTCCATTCTGCATTGTTTGTAAAAGCCAATTGCCTAGATAGATGGTTAACGCGTGGTTTATTCATACATCATTTAAATATATTCATATAGTTTCTAACATGAATACCATTAGTATAAGTCCTATGACAGCTGTACATATTTGAGATGTCACTGTCACAGTAGATACATTAACTGTAATGTCAGCTGGTATCATGTAAGGACATCCCGCTATGTGTCTTTATTATGTAGTCTACTAAACAAAATACTCTTTGTACAAATTCTAGTCATTTTTTAAAAAAAAAAGAATATAGGGCATAATTAACTTCTCTAGTAAAAAAGTAATCAAATGAGAGAAACTATATCTTATTTTAAGTCGTTCGTTTTAAACATATTAAACTATCCGTAAGCAGATTGTAAATGAATTGAGAACACAATACACCACCCAGTTAGCTCTAGTCTCATCTGGATCTGATATAAGTGCAAAGATTATCCAACCAGAGGAGGCTTGTGATTACAATAACCCCCCTCTAAACCTGACATTCAAACTGGTATCAATGTCTGTCATTAATACAGCTGGCAGCTTAATGCAGCTTAATGCTGGGTGGAAGTTAAGAAAAAAAGTTCATTTGAGAGCTTTCTGTTGACTTTCATCCTGTCTAAAAGATCAAAACGCTTCTATACTAAAACATCCTGTTTAGAGGAGGTTTACTGTACTTACAACACGCGTCACAGTCTATGGGACCGATACCGATTTTTTACAGGACTGAAGTAATTCAGAAGGTTCTCAAAAATGTGTTCTGCATTGACTTCGATTTCCATTATCTTTAAATGCGCCTTGAGCGTTGGTGTTTGGTCCACTATTATTTTATGTTAAATCACAGTTAGCGGTATTCAACAACTGTGTGATGTATACATAAGTGGAAAAATGTAGAAAGTAGGTTCGAATTTTCAAACTTCGACGGAATTGCTATAATTTATACATGCAATATACTTTACGTATCCAAATAATAGATTCGGATTAACACTCCAATTAGATAAATTACTGATCACCGACCCGCTTTGGTACAGGTGGTACGACTGAAATTATCGTACGTTCTAACATAAGGCGATCGTAACCAGAAGTTGTGATCGTCGTATTTGTGAACTTGTGATAAAAAGGCATGTACATAACTCCTAGATAAGCTTTCTGCATGACTTTCAACCTGTTTTAAGCTGCCACATGTCTCCAAGACCATAATTTATACTACATTTAATGGCCATTTTAGGCGGGTTTTACTGTACAGTTGAAGGGTAGTTTGATAACGCTACCTGCATGTGAAGTGTCGTTGAATTAGCTAGGTTAAGACTTGGGTACGTTTCAGGTCTAGAAACTAAACGGTCTCACAACTATGTAAACAATATAAAAGTACAAATATGAATCATGCAGGAAACACAACACACAGAACAAACAGCCGCCCGAACAGCAAAAAACACAAGAAAATACAGCAAATGTACATAACTAGCAAAAACATAAAGAGACACACAAAGACAGAACAAACAAACAACAGGGGGACGTTAATAATGAGAATACATTATTTTGCCAGTGGTCTGAACATTGATTTTTCACTTTGAAGACTTGGGATCAACTCCTACAAAGGACATATTTAGTATGTCCCGAGTGTTTTGTTGTGACTTACTATTGTGCAATATACATACGACAGTGCCCCCCCCCCCCTCCGCCCCCATTCTGTGCAATAGTATTGTTTTGATCTCATATCTATTCAGGCCAAGTATGTAACCATACGTACTTTTGAATAAAGGTTTAGCCTGCAGGGCAAACTATGTTACACACGTTTTACCCACTACATTTTCAAAATTCAAGCAATAGTCAATTAGCTTTGAAGTACTCGGCGTCTTATTTGTAACCGAACTGTATCAATATGTAATCACCCACCCGTCCGCAGCAGGATAAAGTTAAACATGAATGGTTTATGCGCAAGTCCATGATCCGATGCACTAGAAAAAGTCCGTAAATCCCTAATTTACTACAGTTGCCATTACTCGGATGGTTTTGATTGTCGCACATTCCATTGTACAATAAAGAAGTCGTACTTCATATAACAGAACTTAGAGTGCGTTCTAGCGAGCAACGATATTGCAGCATCTAGCTGAGCTCGTCTTATGTTAAAATTACGATAATGTCAGTCGTATGATCCTTTCCATGTTCTACATTTCCAAATTCCAATACCTACTAAATATTCATGGAAAACTAGTTACAACGAAATATGGAAAGATGAACACTGTAGCCATCTTAGATAGGAAAGAAATATATCTATACAATTTCATTAGCAAACAGAACAAGCCCTGACCAGACGGCTTCTATAGGAGCCGCCTGATCTGGGTCTATTCTGTGTGCAATGCGTGAAAAGGGCGTTTATATGAAGGAAATGGTTAATATGACATAACCATTAGCCTAATTGTAAACCCAAGCTTAGTCTGAATCGGCGTCATGAAGACCCAATTAATAACCATTTCTATACCGATTTCATCTCCGCTTACTTTACTGCATTTCCGGTCTTAGGCAACTGGTGGTGATATTTAGAATTGAGTTGTCATGGTTAATCGATTGGATTAATTCATTCTTTTGTCACCTTTTCATAAATCGAACGGCTTTATTAATTCACATTTCAACGCCCTTCAGATGTTTTATATATAAGATACAGGTTTATACCCGAGATGGGAATTAGACATTGACGCTCTACACTTTATGTAAATTAAATAGGTTTTTGCTGGCTTTATGTAAATGATGAATGTGTGCTTCTATATTTATGTTTCTTATTAGAGTGTCTATTATACAGTTAGTCCCGCTTATGCTACCTATCAGAGAATCACAACTCGCGATACACCCAGCCCAAACAAGACGCTTGCTGCCTAGCTAACGTTCTTATTTTTATACATATTATAACACCATTGTTTATTCACTAAGTGATACAAAAACATGTCTTATATACATTGAATATATGACTCTTAAACTCATTACTTTTGAAGATACCACCTTCCTCACAGTCTTAAAATTAGAACTATTTTGATTGTTGCTTAAGACAAATTTTAATTTGCACATCAAGACGTAGTATGGTATCTTACATAGTATTTGACATCTCTAACATTGTAAAATCTTTAGTCGTCAATATTAATAATGTATCCAAAAATATACATCACTGTCCTTCATATACATATAGACCTCCTCCGTCTAGAAGTGTTCCGACCTAACACGATACCGGGCATATCTGCTTACAATAACCCCTGTATTGGACGACCAATTATAAAAATCTCGAAAACAGGTAAGTGCTTAGTACGAGGCAATAGAAATGCCAAACATTCCTTTGGCGTTTATCGGCATTACCTACATTACTTTTCTCCTGCATTAAGCAAACCATTCGTTTTCACGCCGCTGAAGTAGACTATTTAATGGTTTCTTAAGACGGGTTCCACTTTAAAATGTGCGGACGCTAATAGTTACCGTTTCAATGACAGTGTATCGTACGCAATCATCACACATTAATGCTAATGCTGTGAAATTCATTTTCTTCCTATTTAGGCCCGCAATTACGGTGAACGTATCCGTCTACATGTCTCTTCACTGTTATTTTATATTTAATTCTGACGGCTATTAAAACCATAACTAGATCATAAAAGGGTAATATAATCAAGTTGAACGTTATATAATAGAATAAAACCAATGCATGGCATTACGTTGTCAGAAATGTATTGTCTTAACCTTTAACCTGCTGATAAATATAACTTTGGGATGTTATCTACAAACTTAGGAAAATTCGGGGTCATATCCATTTTCATGATTTGTTTATAAAACGCATTAAAACATTTAAAAAGAAAGGTTATGATCCTATTATATTGCAACACACTGCATGTTTGGTTATCGACCCTTTTACAGTCGGCAGCTACGCTTCCCTCTTTGCTTGCGCGATGACAGGCCGAGGGTAGTACTCTATGATGGTATACTCTTAAACTTGGATACAGGAGGAGTTTACCAGACTCATGTATTACTTTTTCCCTGTCGTGCCCTTAACGGCTTACCTGCAGGTGCTCTGACTTCAGCAAAGTCATTGAGTACATATTTGACGGATTGACACAGTTATTATGCTATGTTTTACATGTTGTCCTGTGTTCACCGTCGTCTATGTTGTGGGTAAGTCCAGCGGGGATACCTTTATTTACAATATTTGTAAAGCTAGGGTGACTTTGAGAGAAGTGTGAGGTTAGGACGTCCGTAAACCGGTTTAAACCCCCAGTGGTGTTTTTGCTGCTGACCGTGCCAAGGCGGTACTCTCTTTGTCACCCTTCCTTTTGTTTGCCTTGCGTCTTTGTGCTTGTGGTTTGTTCATGTTGTGGAACGTTTGTCCCTGTTTCTTGTGTGTCTTTTGGTGTTTTCTGTGTTCATTTCGTGTGTGTGTGTGTGTGTGCGTTTGGGTGTGTGGTTGTGTGTGTGTGTGTGTGTGTGTCATGCTGTCTATCGGTGTGTTGGTGGTGGTTGCGTATTGCATGTGGCTTTGCCTGCTTGACTTTACTACTTTTCCATTGTTATTGAAATTCTAATCTGCTACAAACTTAACTTACGTTCAAGCTATTACAGCACTTTCACTGATTGTCCAATTGATTTTGATATTGGTGGGCTTCTCATCAGTATCCCAACAGTTGCAAATACTTAGTCCCGCTTAGCAGTTGAAGGTAAAAACGACTAACACTGTTCTAATTACACCAGGTGTGATTCTGTATTATTTGCAACATCGTATCGGCAATGAAGTTTTTTCATTGCATCGCTTATATTTTGTTAACAGAAACGCATTCATTCCTCTTTAAACTGAAACTTAAGATGGTTACATACTGCAGTTATCCCCAATTCCCGTTTAAACAAAACCCTTACATGTCAAATATGGGAATCATATAGGAATATGGACTCCTATACTTAAAGCTCCAAAGGAGAAACTTGAGTAAATTCCCTTAATCTTATAAAATCAACACAAGAACAATTATGCAAGAGAAATAACGCTGTTATAAATATATACATAATCAAATATTTTGGAAGTCAATGAATAAAGCATTACGTAATAGTTTTGCTATAAATGTAGACAGACAAATTCTCCTTAAGTTGGCCTAATGTTAAACTATTCCTAAGGAGATTTATAAATACGGACCCTGGTCTCCAGATTACCTGTCATCAAACCATGACTATTGATTAAGACATTCTAATACAGAAATATGCTAATGTCTCTGTAACAGTCATTTTCATGTTAACTACGGATCGAAAGTCACTTACGACGCTACAAAGTACAGTTGCCTGATGAAATAGCGATATACAATAAACCCCCTCTTAATCGGAGTACTAGAAGGGAATAATTTTGATACTTTTAGGCAGGTGGTTGCTTAATGCAGAGTGAAAGCCATACAGAAAGCTCCTATTGGAGCTTTCTGCATAACTTTCACGTTGCATTAAGCTGCCACATGTCTTCAAGATCGATATTTATACCGTTCAGTTTAGAGGAGTTCTACAGTAAACAATATTGTGACTAAATCCTATTCGATTAGGATTTTGAGAAATTAGGTTGACCGAGTTTCAAACAGTTTGGCTCATGATGAGACGCCGAGTTACTCAGTGTCTCATTTATATTCAGACTATTTGCAAATGTGAGTCAGGTCTTGTGTAACGAGGTTGGTTATTTCTCTAAAATAGTTGCATTGGACCTCGCTCATCAAACATTAATAAGATCAAGTGTCTCATCAAGTTGGATTTTCAGCTTGGGAATTTGCGCATATGCTTTCCATGAATTATTCATGAAAGCTAAGAATGCTTTAAAAACCTTGCAGTTAAGTAAGCTACCGGGATTAGTTACGTATTGAAAGACCGTACAACCGCTGTAAAGCGACAACCAAAAGGAGGTATAAGTTCCCTGTTGCATATTAATGTGAGAAATAATGACGTCATGAATATTAATTAGATTATTTTTAATAATGACATATGAACACATGACATTTTGCTCTGGCAGAATATGTAAAATCAGATCTATATTACACCATAAGCAAACAGAGCAGACCCTGATCAGACGGGAGCCATCTGATCTGGGTCTACTCTGTTTGCATAACAGAACATTACATAATCTTTTATTCGTCAACTTTGCATATAAGACAAACGACAACATGTATGGCCACGTTATGATTAACTACATGTACATGTAATACAATGTAAATAAATGTAACTATCTGCTCGCCATGAAACTTCAAGGAAATGTTTCCACTGGGAAAATTTGAGGGGCAAATAGATCAGGTGCCTTTGCGTTTCCGATTAGCTTGCAGAGAGTTAACATTTATAATATCAATAGCATACACATGTATAAATATATCTCTGAGCAACACATCATTATAGAAATGAGTACATTAGTGTGTATAAATTCATGAATATAGTGAGCTTACATAGGCTGTTGAGGTGGAGAGAATATTTCGTAGTTGTTTTCGACCACTCAAAGGTTAAACATTAACGCAGGTGACAGCCAAATGCTGCTTTCCTTCTGCAAACCACTACCTACTTATTAAACACACATGTAGTAAACCTTATTCCTATTAGGGACACTTTTGGACGCTATTGCAAACATAGTAGATCTAGATCAGGCGTTTCCTGTAAGAGCCATTTGACCAAGGTTTGGTGTTTTTAAGGGGATTGTACAGATCTGAATGTACAGTTTCTTTCTTGGTCGACACTGGCGTGATCATATACCATTAAATTACACAATAACATACATGATGCTATTACTACTTACAAGAATACTTGTGTTGTAAAAGTTCAGAATTCAATTATCGCAAAAAGTACAAATATGAGTCATGCCCGAAACACCACATACAGAACAAACAGTCGCTCGAGCAACAAAAGGAACCACAACAAATGTATATAACTATCAAAGACATAAAGGGACGCACAAAGACAAAACAAACATACAATAGGGGAAGGTGGATCGAAGAACCACCTTGGAACGGTCAGTGACAAAAGTCACTCGGGAGTTAAACCGATTTAGGGGCGCCCAGCCTCACACTCATCCCCGCCCTAAAAGACAAACAATGTAAATAAACGTATCCCCTCTCCGACTAACTACAACAACCGCGATGGCAAATATAGTGGTAAAGTGAATGTACAACGCAAATATTTAAGTGAAAGAAACTGTATTCACCTATCGCGGGTGTACTCAATGAATGAGCTGCAAACAGAGTAACTGTAAACAAGTAATAAAGGGAACAACAAAAACGAAATAGTACAGATATCAGGCATCCTCCTTCCATTTCTGGATTTAAGAGGTCACTTTCATAGAATACTAAACCTTTCTTGTCGGTGTACATGCAAAGAGGCCAGCGTGAGTGGTAACTGTAAACAGGTTGACAACCAAACATGCAGCATGTTTTAGTACTATAGGATCATATCCCTATTAACCACATAGTCTGCCTTGTGGGAGTGCCACAAAAGAGTACCGTAAATCGCGAAAAAGCACTAGTGCATTTATTATGCAAATTAGCAATCGTTAGTCAATCGTAGCGCTCATTTAAGCGTCAGTCAATCCTAGCGCTCGATGTGCGTCTTCCATTGTATTACTACGCTGTTTGTTAGCAATAGCCGAAAATGCCATAAGCTATAGCCTGTTTCATTTTCCATGGCATTTATCAGGCTTATGTAATAAAACGAATATCACATTCGTGTTCGTTATATATTGTTTTCAAAACACTCGTTTACTATAATGAATATGACACTCGCTAAAGCTCGTGTCATATCATTATAGTAAACTCGTTTCATAAAATCGATGTGTAATGAATGAAAAAGTAGTAAAGTCAAGCAGGAAAAGCCACACACAAAACGCCTCCATCACCAAAACACCTACAGAAAGCATAGCAATTAATACTCATACACACACATACAGTAGAAAGTCACATACAAGACGCAATCACCACCAACACATCAATAGACAGCATGTCACACACCCAACCAAACACACGCAAACACACGGGAAGAACACAGAAAACACCAACAAACACACGAGCACCAGAGACAAACATGAACAAAACACAAGCACAAAGACACAAGACAAACAAAAGCAAGGGTGACAAAGAGAGAACCGCCTTGGCACGGTCAGCAGCAAAATCACCACTAGGGGTTTAAACCGGTTTACGGACGTCCTAACCTCACACTTATCTCAAAGTCACCCTAGCTAAACAAACATTGTAAATAAAGGTATCCCCGCCGGACTTCCCAACAACATAGAAGACAGTAATCACAGTACAAAATGTAAAACATAGCATAACAACTGTGAAAGTCCGTCAAATATGTACTCAATGACTTTGCTGAAGACAGAGCAACTGCAGGGAGGCCGTTAAGGGCACGACAGAGAAAAGGTAATACATGTGTCTGGTAAATCATCCCATTTCTGGGTTTAAGAGTATACCATCATAGAGTACTACCCTCGGCCTGTCATCATGCAAGCAAAGAGGAAAGCGTAGTGACCGACTGTAAAGGGGTCAATAACCAAACATACAGTGTGTTGCTATATAATAGGGTCATAACCTTTCTTCCTAAAAGTTTTAATGCGTTTAATAAACAAATCATGAAAATGGATATGATAACAGATAACATCACCATAGAAATCTGGATGAGAAATACCTTGTTGCAGTAACGTCCGTAAATTGCAGTTATATTTACTAATGCGGGGTAAATTTCAACATATTTGATGGACAAAGTGAGAAAATGGGTATGTCCCAATAATCTAACGAAGTTTGTAAATCACATCACCATAAAATACCGTGTCGCAGGATCGCCTTGAGATTACATTTGTACTAGCCAATAAGTGTGAGATTTCGATAATAAAATTTAAAGAAGCTTTTCCTTAGTTTATGTTATCTATATCTTGCTGAAGCAGCTTTTCAATTACAATGAGATTTTGACTGTTATAATCATCAACAGATGAACAATCTGTAGCAAACCGAATAAGTTGAGATATATAAGCCCCATAGGATGGTGCAAGAGGAACATTTCCGTCACGATGAGGGAAATGTACAATATTGAAATCAAAATCATCCTTTTTGTCATATATTTTAGAAGAAACCGTTCCATTGTCAATTAAAGGCTTATATTAAGAAAAACTGCTTAAGGGCCGGAAGGGGTAGCTTTATTCAATTTGAATTATTTTGGGTAAATTGTAGGAATCAGAGCATCAAAGAAAAAAGGGTTATCTAAGTTAAAATCTCATCTAAATATCGAGAAGTGTCATTGAAGGCCTTTATAACATCTTCTTCTAATTCTGGATTCAAACGTAACATGAAATCTCTCTAATAGCAGTACAACAACAAATCGGCGACCAGTGGTGCATAATTCATACCCATAGGAATACCAGTCATCTGACGGGATATAGCCTTCCCATAACCTACAAATATGTTAACCAGAAGAAAGATTAGTGATTCGCAAATATCTGAGCAAGTCCAATTGGTGTAATATTTCATTTGCTCGTCAGTAAAGAACAGCTTTTCAACATTACATGCAAGAAATGATGTTTTTTCTCGGGCAAATACTTTCTGGATTAAGTTAGTAAAAGTACAAGAATGAGTCATGCAGGAAACACCACATACAGAACAAACATTCGCCCGAACAGCAACACAAGGAAACAGCAAATGTACATAACTATAAAAACATCAAGAGACGCACAAAGACAAAACAAACATACAATAGGCGGAAGATGGAAGTACCGCCTTGGAACGGTCAGTGACAAAAGTCACTGGGCGTTAAACCGGTTTATGGGCGCCCAAACTCACACTTATTCCATCCCTACCCTAAAAGACAGTGTAAATAAACGTATCCTCTCTCCGACTAACCTACAACAACCGCGATGGCAAATGCAGTGGTAAAGTGCATGTATAACGAAAACATTTAAGTGAACAAAATGTATCCACCTATCGCTAGTGTACTCAATGATTGAGCTGCAAACAGAGTAACTGTAGAAAAGTAATAAAGGGTACGACAACAACGAAATAGTACAGATATCCGACGTTCTCCTGCCGTTTCTGGATTTAAGAGGTTGCCTTCATAGGGTACTAAACCTTTCCTGTCGGCGTACATGCAAAGAGGCCAGCGTGATTGCCAACTGTAAACGGGTTGACAACCAAACATGCAGTATGTTGTAGTACTACAGGATCATATCCCTTTTTAATAATTTTTTAACATATTTGATGAGCAAAGTGAGAAGATGGGTATGTCCAATAATTTTACGTAAGTTTGTAAATCACATCACCATACAATTCAGGATGTGAAATACCGTGTCACAGAAGCGCCTTGAGATTACATTGGTTTATCTATAATTAAATTATGAGGAAGAGTTGTGTACAGAGTAGAAAAATCGTATGTGCTTACAGTGGATGCAAGATACATTTTATTCTTAAAAGTACAAAAATGAGTCATGCAGGAAACACCACATACAGAACAAACAGCCGCCCGAACAGCAACACAAGGAACCAGCAAATGTACATAACTATAAAAACACCAAGAGACGCACAAAGACAAAACAAACATACAATAGGGAAGATGGAAGTACCGCCTTGGAACGGTCAGTGACAAAAGTCACTTAGAGGTTAAACCGGTTTATGGGCGCCAAACCTCACACTTATTCCATCCCCACCCTAAAAGACAAACAGTGTAAATAAACGTATCCCCTCTCCGACTAACCTACAACAACAGCGATGGTAAATACAGTTGTAAAGTGCATGTATAACAAAAACATTTAAGTCAACAAACTGTATCCACCTATCTTAAGTTTGTTTAAGACTTTTGAAGAGTTCTTAATAGACCAGAAGGGATTTATTCCAGAAGTCTTATCACAATAGAATTGTGCATGTTATTTTATCTTCGTTAAACAAGGAGTCAAAAGTATAGACAATTTAGTAGTTGTACAAGAGCTAGAATTTGCAATGAAGCGCGCTTCATGTGTGTTATGTAATTTTGGTAACCAACACATTGTAGGAAGTTTTACTATCGGTTCCAAGTTGTTCACACTTTTTGACATTGTCTTTTCGTCAGTAGTAACTGAAATGTATGACCTGGTTCGTGTTTTCCGTGTTCATCGCGTGTATGTGCGTGTGTTTGGGTGTGTAGGTTTAGGTGGACGAAGGTGTTCATTAGAGCTATATAAAGACATGTGTTTGTCTATTATATCGACAATTAGTTTATTTCCAATTTGAAAGAACATTAGACTCAACATGTTCTCATCGACACCATTTAATACTAATATTTTGTAAATATTGACATTGTTGTTATATATGTGTTTCGATAGAGCTTTTATCGGAATGATGATACATATTTCACGTATAGTGAAAACACTAATTCATTGTCAGACGGCAGGTAATTCTGTACATTTCAAACATAAAGAGCAATAATCTTAATCTAAACCAAATGCTACACAAGAACATTCAATGATACTGCACATAGTTTCTGTTACTTATAAAATATCCAAATTTTTCGTCTAAGTCATGTATTATTTCCAAAGGCGGAATTACGATTAATTTCCCTATGCAGCTTTATTGTTACATAATTTGTTTGCCGTTGGTTTTAATTCTAACAAGGCCTGAATAGCTGCAACCTATATCACACATGCATGCAATTATATATAATCAGAATCGTCCTCGATTACAGAAGACTTTTCTGAAGTTCTTTTCGGCGCCATGAAGCATCGACCGTTTACTATCGTCATACCTGTCCCGTTTCATCTCATTTTAATATCCTTCCGTTTATAGAATACTGTTGCTGACATTAACAAACTCAGCTGCCATGGTAATAATGAATTGGATTAATCAATCTTTAGCAGAATTTTTTCGTAGTTTTCCATCTTTTAAATATCATAGTGTACGATTATGCTATTGTTTACATAATTTGCATCTCGCACATGTTTACAACATGTAATTATGACTGTGTGTAATGCATACGGCACAAGTCATCAATATTCACATGTTCAGGAACTTTAGGGCTATTTTGTTTGACTTGTTATCATCTCGAAATGTTTTCAGTTCTCATAAATATCAAGTTTATTTCTTTAATCACGGACTATTATCTTTAATAAAACTCCAGAAATGGAAGGAGAACGTCGGATATCTGTACTATTTCATTTTTGTCGTACCCTTTATTACTTTTCTACAGTTACTCTGTTTGCAGCTCAATCATTGAGTACACTAGCAATAGGTGGATACAGTTTGTTCACTTAAATGTTTTCGTAATACATGCACTTTACCACTGTATTTGCCGTCGCGGTTGTTGTAGGTTAGTCGGAGAGGGGATACGTTTATTTACACTGTTTGTCTTTTAGGGTGGGGATGGAATAAGTGTGAGGTTGGACGCCCATAAACCGGTTAAACCCCCCCCAGTGACTTTTGTCACTGACCGTTCCAAGGCGGTACTTCCATCTTCCTCCTATTGTATGTTTGTTTTGTCTTTGTGCGTCTCTTGTTTATTCTTATAGTTATGTACATTTGCTGTTTCCTTGTGTTGCTGTTCGGGCGACTGTTTGTTCTGTATGTGGTGTTTCCTGCATGCCTCATATTTGTACTTTTATCGTTTACCTTGTGATTAACTATTCCTCTGAGAAAAATGGAGTTAACCTTTTACCAGATGGAAGCACATTTTGACACCTTATGTAAACATAGTAGATCCAAATGAAACGAACGGCTCTTGTAGAAGCCGTCTGTATAGGTCTGCTTGATTTCCGCTGAGAATAATATAGATTAATGCTATAATTTTTGCTATTTGAAACTTGAAACTTAATCACTTGGTTAAACGCCAAGTTTTGCAAACAATGCATTTAATGGCGTTTAGGAAAGCATAAAAACTAATATCCATAAAACGATTGTTCAAAAACTGGTATAATATACTAAAATCCAGACTTTATATTAAATACTTTATACAACTAAAACATGCTGACAGTTACTAAGACATATTAAAAAGTTAGTCAAAGTGTCTGAAATATTGCGTTTTTAACTTTCTTTTAGATGATTCAATATTTTCTTCTCTTTTAATCTCGCTAGGACGCCTATTCCAAAGACTGGGACCAGCTGTCCCAAAACCTCAATCACTGAATGTCTTTCTTTTGTAGAAAAGCACAGCATACATCTCTGGAGCTTTGTCTGCCGATCTCAGACTGCGTGTTGGTGCTGGCTTTACAAGAGGTTTTGTCAGATAATCGGGCGCGTGGCTGAGAGAGCAACCGTACATGTATATTAATATCTTAAAAGCGATCCTAACCTTGATAGGTAACCAATGTAAAAGTACAATCATGTAAATGTCATGCCGGAAACACCGCATACAAATCACACAACCGTCCAAAAGTCTTTAAGAGATTGTTTGGAGCTGTCTGATCATTTCCTATTCAAAGCGAGTTTAGCGCTCATATTTTGGATTCGCTGCAGGTTATCAATATCACATTGTGCAATTCCGTATAGGATGACATTACAATAATCTAAATGGGAGATCACTAGTGAGAGAACTAAAGTTTCGGCAGATTCTTTTGTCAAGTATTTCCTAATACATATTATGCTATAGTAGTCAAACATGGCAACGCGACACTTTCTTTTCACGTGTTCTTTAAAGGTCAGTGATTCATCGAGAAAAGCGCCTAGGTTCCCGATTCAACAACATCTCCTGCGATGTCAATTGAATGTGTAGTACAATTGTTTAGCTGCTGTTTACATCCCAAAATGATGAATTTAGTTTTTGTTGTGTTCATGTTTTCGTTCATTCAGTTATTGATCGTAATGACACATTCTTCAAGGTGTTGAACAGATTGCTTGTCTTTCACTATTGGAGCTAGGTTTAAAGCGTTTACTAGCAATATTGTCATCAGCGAAACCGTATACTGAAATAGATGAAGGAATAACATCGAACAAGGTTCCTGTGTATGCAAAGTGGAGCCAAGGACGAAGGCAACTGACCTGGGGATCACTGCACGGTAACATACGAGGTTTGATTGTGACGAATTTACATTCACGCGGCAGCGTCTTGGTTGTAAGTAGGTGTCCAACCATTTCAGAGCAATATTACAAACTTGAAATTGACTCTTGAGAACACCGAGAAGAATATCATGGTCAACATTATCAAAGGCAGCACTAAGATCAATGGTACCAAGGGCAGTTACTTCCTGGTTCTCCGTACTCTCAAGAAGGTCATGAACAAGACTCAATAGCACAGATTCGCAAGAGTGAAATCGTCTGTAAGCCGATTGATTTTTGGGCAGAATACCATGGTCATTTACATGGATGTTAAGTCTAAACAATGCAGATGTCTCAATATGTTTTAACAGGATGGAAATATTGCTTACGGGTCTGTAATTTAACAGTCTTTTAATAGCTTGCTTCCATTTCGATGGGAAGTGAAGTGTTAACTAACATTGTGATTACTGGTAATTGTTCATCTAAACAGTTTTAGAATCTTTGTGGGAAGTCACATGATTTTGTCTTGAGCCCGTTTATCAATTTTCTAATTTCTTCTTGACTCAGTTCTTCAAATTCAGTAAACTGTACAGCGTCTTTCTGAATGGGCTCAATTTTTTAAAAAGAATTCAAAGAATCTCGAATGTTCCGTATCTTGTTCATGAAATAGTCGGCAAAGTTTTCACAGAGGGTAATCTCAATTTCGCTAGGAGGCATTGGATTTTGGATTTAGTTCCTCCCAAGTCAGATACGAATTGATATAACCTTTTAGAATCACCCTTACAATCATTGACATTTTCACTAAAAGTTTTCCTTTTTCTTTTTTCAATTGACAACTATATTCATCCATTCCTTGCTTCAAACTGTTCGGGATCCTTATGCCTTCTCCAACGACGCTCAGATTTGCGCAACTTTAGCTGGAGTATATCATTTGCTATACCCCAAGCACATGTGCCCAAATACTGTAATAACATTCAACTAATCAACATTCATGATGGCATTAGTTCTGACAAGAGTATGTGTCAAATCGAAGGTTAACATAACGCTGAAAAGTATATCTCGTACATTAACCAGCACTTAAAGACATATTAACCACATGAAATAACTCGGTTTTATAAATGTTCGTATCTGATTTTAAAACATACCCTCCGCATATCATTTCGTACCAAATGTTGCCATACAGATCAGTCAATAATTATGTTCTGTATGAATGCGACATTCTGCCCCTTACATACCATTCAGGGACATTTCGATGTTTGATTAAGACGGAACGGTCTTTATTTCTGGAGAGTGTACCAGAGAAGTTTCCAGAGAGGAAGTCTATTCTAGACTTTATATTGGCAACGGCGAATTGACTTGTAATTTCATTCAGCATTAAATTCCGAACACGCCAGAATTCAAGCGGTTTGATACTCGACGAATGATGTATAAACAATTTGTGTAAATTGCTTTAAATCAGAATACAATTTTAATGTGAATAGTACATGCAAAAACTCTAGGCAATACTGTATAATCACCGCGCCACATAGCACACGCTTAAATTTGTCTCTAAAGGATGTGTCCCACTAGAGCATATGGCACGAACGTATGCGAGCTTGAGCATGTGCGAGTGTATGCGACATACGCTAGATGTAGGCTAAGCCTACCTCGTATACGCTTCCAGTACGCAAACATACGTCAGTGTACGTTCGCATACGCCGAGGCAAAAAATAAGTTCAAAAATTCAGCGTATACGAACGTATGAACGATATGTTATACATACGTTCATCATATGCTAAGCAAACGCTATTCATGCGCTGCTAATACGTTCGTCGAAGAAAGAGGGGGAAAATGCGAGGTCATACGCTCAAAAGTTGTGTGTATGGCCAGCTTTTCATACGCAATGCATACGTTCGTCTCATACGCTATAATTTGACAGGGACATAGAGGTACGTTACTAATAGGTCAAATACGCCTGACATACGATGCCATGAAGGCGGTCAGTAAAACTATTATACGCTATCCATACGCTACTCATACATCATTCATATTCTCTTATACGTTACATATACGCTGATATACGCTGCACCGATGATGACATAAGTTGGCATACGCTCGTATACGTTTCGCAGGTGCTGCCTATACGCCAGATATACGGTACACATACGGTATTCATACGCTGCTAATACGTTCATCGAATATAGTTATAGAAATTCAGGTTCATACGCTCAACTTACAGTTGTGCGTATGACCAATTTCATACGCAGCTCATACGTTCCTCATATACGCTTGAGTGTGACAGGACCATAACAACTATTCTAACTGGGTATGTGTGTGAGTGTATGTTGGTGTGGGGGAATACTCGGCACATAATTTAGGAAATGTTGGTGTAAAAATTGCTTCCGAATCGTAATTTATTTGAAACTAACTTAGTGCTAAAGAGTAGGAAATGAATAGAATTGTTTGTATCGATAAATAAAATAATTTGATTTCCTAATTGCAACACGTACACCATTCACTGGAAGCTTTCGAACAATCTATTATGTGTACCGACGTATTTATTTCAATGTATACAAATATAGGTAATTCACTAAAACATTAGACGTTCTTTTCACAGATTGTATTCACTTCGACTTTTCTCTCTAGCAAAGTCTATATTATTCCTCCCTCTTTAGAACTGCATATTCGAGACAATTCCAAAGAGGGGTCACACGGTAATGGAGTAGTAGCAGAGGTATTCTTGAAAACAATACTAAAAGTCTTGCATTAAAGTGTCGCATTTTAACGCCTTTACGAACAGGATAGTTTCGGATCAGATGTCTCCCGTAGAACAATTATAGCAATTTCAGCTGATATATATTCAGACTTCCAGTATTTTATACGTGAATATTCATTAGATAATGGGTTAACCACAGTAAATCGCTCAGTCGGTGGAGCGTTCTGTTTCAGTGAGGTTGAGGATACAACCTGTCACGGGTTCAAAACAAATGTCTCAGCATATGTATTGGGTGCTTGAACTATTTAGTTCGATATCTAGATAATGTGAATAATGACATAAGTTAAAATACTACCTTATATCAATGTTTAGCAACGAAGACGATACAGATAACGGACGACCACTCTCAAGTTTTACTCAAACTATGATACCGACTCGCCCTTCGAATATTATTAGTTACACGGTTATTTGGCAGGGTGTACGGGCTGGTATGACCGGGTTAGATCCCGTATTTCCTGAGGCGTTAGCCGAAGGAAATACGTGGTCTAACCCGGTCATACCAGCCCGTACACCCTGCCAAATTACCGTGTAACGAATTTATTACCAGTCAGAGATCCGATTTACCTAATTAAGAAACGAACAACTTTTATTTTGCTGACATTAGGTCTCTAATTGTATGACGACATGACAAAGAAAACATGACGTCATCACAAAGCAAATATGACGTCTCTCAGAGCAATTTCGAAAGAGGAATTGAAACTTCACTTGTAAACATTAACGGTAACACGTTGTACTGATAAGTTGATCGTGTTAAATTAAGGAACGTATGAGGTACAGTTCTTTACGTTTATTATCGATTATTTGGTCGTAATCCATCCAGAATTATTGGAGTAAGGACGATATGAAATTTCGAATCGACGCTAAAAATAAAAACAAAACGAATGACGTCACGCGTCAAATTTGAATAATTCTGTATTCTCCGTGGAAGCCGCTGAATACGGTACTGTACACCCGGCAGTTTTTGGCAAACTGACCAATCATATTCCAAGGATTTACTCTGACTGGTAATAAATAATAGAACATGTATTGAATATTCAAAAGTATAATAAACGCTGCACTGTTTTGATATAACATCATCGGTTATTCTGGTCTGTGCCTTTAACAAACTCTTCAATATTTAGAAACAGCTTACATACGTTGCTTTGTTGAGAGCTGATACGCTTAAACCATGATGAAATTTGTTTCTATGGTAACAAAACTATATGAATATCAGATTATTGTTTAATCATACAAAATGAATAACCGTTATGATATTTGTAGGATATTACAATCAGAATAATGCATTATTTATATTTCCATCTTGTTGAATTATTCAAACGAACCAAAAACTGCAATGAGGTTATAGTCATATTTGAGTGACAGTGCTGCAATTTGGAATTGACATGAATTGAAAAAAAAACACATATAGAATTCCAATATTATGTTTATTTGCTATACTCTCGAATTCTGGTTTTGTTAAAGCAATTCTTCAATAAATACGCGTTAATGTCAGTGATAAAGTCGGATGGAGGTTAAACAGTTGGCCATGTTTGAAGCGGTCACTAACTAGTAGTTTACATACCATAGAATGTATTGTTAAAGCAGGCCGTTGCAGAAAGGACATTTTATGCGATCCATATTCTGCATTAGGTTTTATTTGCAAGACAGAGAATTTTTCATTGTTATTCATGATTACTTATTCTCATTCCCTCTATCCGCGACCTGACTCACATTTGCAGACATCTTGATTTCCGAGGAGTCGTCGAGTAATCCGGGATCCTTTAGTATCCTTAATGTTGGACACTGAGTCAATAGGTTGTTAAATACTTTTTTGTTGCATTGATAGAAATCTAAATTGCATTTGGTCATATACTGACCAGATACAGTAAAACCGCTCTAAACCGGAACTCTAGTAGAGAAGATTTTAGATACTTTTAGGCAGGTGGCTGCTTAATGCAGGACGAAAGGCATGCATAAAGCTACTCTAGGAGCTTCCTGCATGACTTTCACCATGCATTAAGCTGCCACCTGTCTCCTAGACCGATATTTATACCGAATTTAACGTCCGGTTTGGAGAAGTTTTACTGTATTGTGTTTACACAACATAATAAAGGTTAGTTATTTACTCCATAAATAAGTATTTCGACGCATTGGAGCAGACCCAGAACAGTCGGCTAATGTTACTGTAGGAGCTGTCTTATCATGGTACTATATTTGCTTATTGAATAATATAGAATATGGTTCTATAGTGTCTGCCATGGTCAAACTGTCCCGCGTTCATGTATCATTATATCATTATAAAAATAGTATATATTCATGATGGCATTATGTCTTACACCAACATTCACGGAATATAGTGTATAAGACAGGATTTATTGTACAAATAAGACATTATCCATGAACTTTAAAATACATTTGTCCTTCTTTCCCCATGCCCTGTTGTATAATTACATATATCTTCACTGTGTACAAGTATTTCGCTGTGCAATCACTGCTGTGGATTGCACTGGTTGCACAATCAACTTGTAAATAGTGCAGACCCTGATGAGACAGGAGCTGTCTAATCTTGGTCTTCACTATTTACAGGTAGGTATATTGACGTGAATAGCAAGCGAAGGATTAAGAAACTATTACCTGAGTGTCCAACAACGTGCATTCAGATGAGACGCTAAAATTCCTCAGCTGATCGAAGCTGTTTGCAAATGACGGTCACGTCGCGATCGACAGGATAAGGTCATGGCCGAATTGATAGTCCATGCAATTATATTCGTATGCAGAACAGGGATATAGAACATGATCAGTGTATCAGTCTGTGTTTGTATAATTATGACATCATTCATATTTAAGATATATCCCACTGAATAAGATTGTATTTGCCCAACCTCTGATATGGAGCAATTTTACTATATTCCTATTCGTTCAAGCCTTTGAAACACTGAGTGTCAGACCGTTTGGATCCTGGTGAGAAAGAGCAACTTTGTTTTCCGGCCTCTAGTCTGGTTACACGTTCTTTGTATAATTATGGCAGTCAGGTTGCGCTTAGCGGAAAACAATTTAATGTCAGCAATACTGCTTGTCCAAGTGTACATTTATTTTAACATTTTCAAATCATTGAATTGACATAAAATAGATGAAACGAAAATCACAGAGAAACAGAACTATCCCTGTTAACTCGCATAGAATGCTTAGTTGTCATATCGTAATAGTTGAACATCGTTTATCAATACAGTACATTCAGTATGCAAGAGGGCTTTCAGAGAGAATCTTAAATGTTCAACCCCCAATTAGTTCTCTTATCCCTATGATTTTATTTTAAAATGCTATCGGCCTACGAATCTGTAATTCTGTAATGTCTGCATTAGAAATGCTTGCTGAATGACACAGGGTCCGTCTTACTAAACATCGATTGAACCCAACAATCGTAAGTGCTTATTTACGCCGATCACTAATACTCGGATAGCGGCAATAAACGGATTTCCTATTTTGCAACAATTAACATCGGTTGTACGACAAACCTTTTCGTCGTTGTAACATACGTCGACAGTCACTTCCAGTATATTAGAATGTATGATTAGTTCAACAGTAGGCTAATAGGCTTTAATAAGACCGACCATTGAGTCTGACAAAAGCAGGGCCCAAGGTTATAAAACTTCTGAGTCTGAGCCTGAGATCATTCTCAGATATCTGATTGTTCAGATTCTGTGCTTGGTCTCAGACTCAAGCAAAAATGTTCATATTCTCGGGGCCAGGAGCATAATTGTAAACCGAAGCTTGGAACGAATTTTTACTCGACGCCATTAAGTCCCAATTATGTTGAGTTATATACCGGTGTCGTCTCCTCTTACTTTATTGCATTTCCGTTCGTAGGCGCCTGGTGCTGACAGTTTAGAATTCAGTTGGCATGGTGATCAATTGGATTAATTAATTCTGAAGCAGACTATTTTCTCACCTTTTCATAAATCGAGCTGGTGTATTAATTCTTTTTTCAACGTCCTTCAGATGTCATGTGCAAATCAAAGAGCAGGCTCGCGACATGAGAATTAAATTGACTTTTGCAATGTATGTAAATGAAATGGATGCGTCGTTATATGTAAATGTCGAATATAATATTCTATTGATGTAAACGAATTTTCCATCTGAGTGACTATTATACTGATTATTCAATTTAAGCATGGCACTTTCTGTTTCGAGATATGCTTGCAATAGGTAAAGAAATAGCTCGGCCGTTATGGAAGGAGTTTCAATCTACATAATCAATACGCTGTATAGGGATATGTATGTGCATTCGGGGTATGGCGTCATTGTTTTAAGTTTTAACCCTTTCAAATGAACTCAAAATGTTTCGCACTAAAAACATAATATCTATAGTGTTTCATTTGTAATGACGTAATGTGTATATCCATATGTGTTTATATATTTAAAATAAATAAGTATTATGTTTGTAAATTGTAGCTTACTGAATTGCCTGAAATGTCCCTTACTTTTATAACTAAAAGCCAACAAGAGCCAGTTGATGGAGAAAACATGACTATGTTGTCATTGTCAAACTTGTTATATTTTCTTTTTCCCGAATATTCTTGTGTTTCATTAAATTGGTCTTAGGCGTCGACATTAAAATAATTTGCGACCGTTAAAAACCTCATATACCGTCGCAAATTTCAAATTACAGTAGGGTTAACCCTATAATGAAAGGCATTTGGGAGCTTTTAGCTCCTTTGTGTACTTTCATCCTGCAGTAAGATGCCACCTGTCTGACATACTGGTTTTGATACTAATTCTAACGTTCGGTTTTACTGTATACAGTCCAATGCTTTAAGGAGAAAAAAACTTTGTGTGCGTTATGTTCAGTCATTATTATGAAGATTGTCAATTTGAACTGTGATGTCCATGTGTTGCAAAATAAACCGTGTTCGTCGAATACTTATAATTATTGCAAAAATATTATCGGCCTTTGGCGACAGTTAACGAAACTAAAACACGAGCCGAATAAATACTAATCCATTTCCTAATACACCGGGTCCTCGACGTCAAAAACGTGAAAGCGGTGCCTTCTTCGGCGTCTATTCGATTGGTTTTCTTGCGATATACTTATTTTCAGCGTATAAACGAATGATGTACATGTATGTAATTGTTATGCATTTGTAGAACACGTTGCAAGCAGAGACTATCGCTTTAAC
Organism: Azorinus chamasolen; assembly: GCA_963576725.1. Lineage (NCBI taxonomy): Eukaryota > Metazoa > Mollusca > Bivalvia > Cardiida > Solecurtidae > Azorinus > Azorinus chamasolen. The sequence continues at coordinate 6,333,817 of OY755242.1, forward strand.
AATTTCCCTCCTGCTCAATTAGATCAATCTCATAATGGCACACGGACGCAAGATGGTTTGATATTGGTAGAAACTATAAAGTCAGATCCATTATAACTTTATACAGTAGCCACCTGATCTGGGTCTGTTCTGTTTGAAAATGCGTGAAAGGCATTTATATGAGGGAAGTGGTTAAATAAGCAATTGATTATTTGGTATCTCAGAAGAAAACCCCCACCTTATATAGTCGAAGTAACAAAACATAATTATGTTCTCCCATTGTCGCTATATAAATTAAGTACCCAAAACTGCTTTTGTTCGTTTATCCTTCATATCCAGGTTGGTCTACGTTCAGAAACATTTTGATTGAGGCAATTGACATGGGACCTATGTGCAAACAGTACAACCTACTTTGGGCGACCTATCAGTAAATGAACATAAGAGTTTTTAGAACAAGGTGGAAACTTAATGCAAGTCAAAAGTAATGCCGAAAGTTCCTTTGGGAGTTTTCCGCATTACTTTTGTCCTGCATTAAGCTACAACATATATATGTAAGACCTAGAGTAGACTTCGTATATGATATTTAAAGACGGGTGGTTCTTTCCTGGCAGAGGAAGCTAGTCATCACATTTTAACTTGTATTGTTAAGATGAAATCACCAAACACCAAAATATAACCTAAATGCTATAAAACTGAGTTCCTTTACTATCTACGACCTCAAAGAGAGTAGATATATTTATTTCAATATACAATGTACAACCACATGATAATCTGTTATTGAAACATACATTATAAACAAGCAACAATATGTATGATTTTAAACGAAGCCATATCAATCAACATTATATGCCAAGGATGACACAAAAAAGAGTAATATATACTCTTATTCCGTACGTGAACGTATCCCGTACATACGATCCGTCTGTTGTTATTTTATATTTAGTTTTGGCGATGACGTAAATCTTAACTAGGTCATGAAAGGGTAATAACATCAAATTGAACATTATGCACCGACGGAAGCCAAGATATGGTGTTAACTCTTTACTTCCTGAATATCAATGTCAGAAATATTGACATCATAAATATAAATGTAATTAATTGTTACTAACAGCACCGGGATACAGGAAATCTGGTCATGGCAAAAATGGTATAATCAAATCTATATAGTATAAGGCGCAAACAGAACAAACCCTACAGGATCTGTCTACTCTGTTTGAAAAGGCATAGAAAGCCGCATTTATGGAGTAAATGATTCAATGGTTAGAAGACTGTCGTCTTAATCATTAGCTGACTCAAACTCTAAACGCTAAACTACTACAAGTTTCACTTATATACGATTCGTTTAACCCATTCCCGCATATAGACGCCTTTTGACGCTTCTGTAAAAGTCACTTTGTGAAACCATTTTGATAAATAGAGCATTTGCTCCATATGAGCAAATGCTCTATTTATCACAATGGTTTCAACACTACACAATTCTAAAATTTTCCTTTTTAGTAGTAAATGCTCCTCTTCGGTAGATTTGTTCAAAGTGGTTGGGTCTAAAAATAGCCTATACGGGAATGGGTTAACTGATAAAGGCACCCATCCACTTGGATTCTAAATGGTGTCTCAGCTGGGTCCAAATGGTGTTTTTGCAAATGCTGGATAGGTTGCGCTTAGCAGGCGAATGGTTAAATGGATCTAGACTGTTTAAAATTCTTCTCCGAAAGTAGAATGGAGATTAACAAGCCTGATGATGTATGTGATCAAATGCTCTGCCTACACTTCTTAACATAGGAGACGTACTACAGCAAAGAGTGTTTGCGGTGTTTACAGCGCGGTTATTCATCTCTAGATTTAAACTTAAGGTGGTTATATCTTGCATCTGGCATATAGTACCATTCATTTAAAATCGCTTACATGTCAAAAATGCAAATCGTATCTGAATGTAATCTTCTGATTACATGAATGTAAATCATGAATATTCATTAAGCCTTTCCTACATAAATATGCACATTGTTTTGACTTTATATCAAATTAGTGTTGCTGTTTGGTTTATTTATAACAAGGCACAAATAGTTGCAAAGGATATGAAACATGTATGTCATTATAGATAGGCGAGAATTACTTTCACTTACAAAATAATGTTCTGAAGTTCTGTTCGACGCCATGAAGTTTCAATTGTTTACTATCGTCATCCGTGTCTCCAATACTTCCGTTATAGAGTACTGTTATTGAACAGGCATGGTAATAATGAACAGGGTTAATTAATTTTGCAGAAAATGTTTTATGGTGTTTTACATATTCGAAATTGTATAGTTTGCAGTTTGATTAATTGATTACATCCTTTGCAACTGACTAATGTTGCGCAAGTTATGGATATTTATATGTGCAATAACAGCTAAAAGGTTATCAAAGATAAACTGCAGTTTTGTTATGCACACGTTTATCCCCGTTAAGTGTTTATCTGACAGATACGCATTTTACCCATTACCTCATAGGCTATTTTTAGATTCAACCTCTTTGAATAAATCTATCGAAAAGGAGTATTAACTAGAGAAAAGGAAACTGTTTTGTAGTTTGAAACCACGCTCTATTTATCGCAATGGTTTCACAAAGTAACTTTTACAGATTCGTCAAAAGTCATCAATATCAGGGTATGGGTTAAGTGTTTACCTGAGGGAAGAGCATTTGAAACCTCGTGCAAATAGAGTATACCCACACCAGACTACCATTATAGGAACCGTATGACTATGGTCTGTTCTATTTTCTTTTGGAATAATTTAGAACCCAAGCTCGAGTGTTAATTTAATTTGATACATTTCAGCGGATGTCGGTAGTTCTTACAAGAATGTTAATTTGAACAAAGGTCAAAAGGAATTCGAGATACTGTACCGTAATGAACATCATAACATAAATGATTAAGTATTATACATGTCTGTATTAGATGAGTTAAACTTTAACATTCTGCCTGCGGATCAATGATTGTTTGTTGCAAACGGCTTGGGCCCATATGAAATGTCGAGTAATTCTGCGTCGCATCAGGATCGAAACTGGTTGACTCCCGGACTGCATTTTGGCAGACAATTTGAGTATAGTTTTAATTTTGAAAACATGGTGGATGAGAAAGTGTGTAAAATAATTTGCCCAGCAGGCTAAATGTTAATTCATACCTAAACGCACACTTTCGTACCGCCTTTGTGGTATAGATAAGGGGGCAATTTAGTTTTATATGAACGCTTCAATATACTCCTTACACACTATTCTGGGATGTTCCAATGATTGATTAAGACGGAATTATCGCTATATTTGGAGAATGTACCAGACAAGTCTTCAGAGGCGAAGTCTGCTTCAGCCCTTATTCTGTGTAACGTCGCTTGACTGGAATTTGCAATCAGTTTGTATCCGCATAACACTCCACATACGTCAGAATTCAAATGGCTAACACTCGGCCATTTATGTATAAGAACACCTTGCATGAATCGACATTACGTTTAGATTGGTCAGGACCAATAAAGTAAGTAGACAACGTTGTACAAATCCCTGCGTCTTGTCACAGACTTTATTGTTTGACACTATTTAGGATCTAATCCGTTTTATAAATTCCGATCAGATGCGGACATTGTGCACATGGGTAAACTCGTATGTTTTATATGTAGACTTACGCAACATTCTGGAATCCTGTAAGATTTCATTTGGGACTAAGCATCAGACAAGTCGTCAAATGAGACATCGAGGTACATACAGTTAACCTCACAACAGCCACCATTCAACAGACGTATAATTAATACAGCATGTGGCCTAGTAAAGGGTGAATAGTATGTAACAAAGATCATATAGAAACGTTTTGCTTTTCTTGCTTTCTGCATTAACCATTATCTCCGTTTCTGACGTATATTCTAGTCTGTGCACATAATATCATAAACCAAGGAAACATTTTTTATAAGTTGCACTATCAGGTTATTGTTTGTTATAACGTCAGATTAGCACAGATAGCACTGTAACGTTTCGCTAATGATACCACGTGGTTTATTAAGATATGAGTCTGTTAAACCAGGTGGTTGCATATACAAAACTAGTGCCGATATAGGAGCTTGCTGCACAACGTTTGTCCTGTATTAACCCATTCATTTAACTGGCATGGACAGTGGAATCCGAGTGTGATTAACCCATTCCCTTATATTGACGCCTTTTGACACCTCTGTAAAATTCACGTTATGAAACCATTGTGATTAAAGAAAATGTGCTCCATATGAGCAAATGCTCTATTTATCACAATGGTTTCAAAACAACACAATTCTAAAACGTTCTTTTCTCTAGTTAATGCTCCTTTTCGGTAGATTTATTCAAAGAGGTTGGATCTAAAGATAGACTATGAGGAAATGGGTTAAGTTGTTTAAAGTCCAGAATTATACAGTACAACCCCGCTAATGCGACCACTTAATAAACAGCCACTGGCGCTATTTAAAGCAGGTGGTTGCTTAATGCAGGACGAAAGTTATGCAGAAAGCTCCTATAGGAGCTTTCTGCATAACTTTCGTCCTGCATTAAGCTACCACCTGCCTCTGTCACCCAGAATTATGCCCCTTTTTGGTGGTCGCATTAGCGGGGTTTTACTGTATTTCCTTTGAGTGGCTGTATTAGCGAGACTTGCTGATCTTTCAATTATAGAAGGCTGACACTCCCTATGTTTTATAATGAATAATATAATTTGCATAATGTATCCACTTTGTTTACTTAGTAAGTGATACCAGTTTGTTCTGTCTATTTCTTTTAAAAAAGAAAGGGTTATTCCGTATAATATTCGAAATACACATCACCACCACCCGAGCGTCAATTAGTAATTTAATAGTAATTACGTCGCTATCTCGAAGCTATCCCGCTTCGCTGCTGAATGTATACATAAGGAGGTCTATATGCAGAGAGGTCCAGATAAGATGCGCAACTTCAACCATTTTCAAGAATATCTCCTTTATTTATCCACCAAACCCTATACTGTGACCACTCTTAGTATAAGGTTTTGTGTGGAAAATGACGATTTTAGTATTTGGGTACGCACCTAGTCTGTAACTCTGACTATACGTATTTACTTAGCTTAATATCTAAAATGCATATAAACACATGGTTGATTTGCTATGACAGAAACTGTGGTACACGTGTCAGATATATACAACATTCCATAAGGAAACAGAGTAGACCCTAGTCAAATGGCTCCTAGCGAAACATTCTTATTTGGGTATACCCTGTTTTCAAAGGCGTAAAGCATGCGTTTATATGGAGTAAGGGGTCAAATATAATACCACCAGAAATAATTCGGTTATAAGAAGTTTCTTATTAGATGACATTTGTTTATACATTTACATGTAGACTATACAGTAGAAATTCTCGTACGCGGCCATCACTATGATGTCTATTTATGCGCATGTAAGGCAGGTGGCAGTTTTGGGTGTAATTATTGTGCCATGCATTAAGCAGCCACCTGCTTTGTAAGACTCCAATGTTAAAAAAATGCATGGCCGTGTACGGAATGTTCTCCTGTATACCACTCCTTACACACCATTCTAGACATCCATGATAGATTAAGACGGAAATGCCCTTATTGTAGAAGAGTATATCTGACAAATCGTTAGACATTAATTCTATTTTCAGCTCTTATTATTCCAAATGCGACAGCTCGGATCCATATCGGATCCATATCGGATATCAATCATTTGAAGACAGCTCGGATCCATATCGAATCTATATCAGACATCAATCAATTTGACGTCGTATTAGAACCCAAACTGTTTGACACTCAAGTTCTGAAAGGTTTGAACAAATCAAAGTAAGTATTGATACATATCAGAGTTTTAAGCAGACCTCGGTTTTACAGGAGGATTGGATTTATCTGCATCGACGATACAAGTACAGTTGAACATCGATATCGCGAACTTCAAGAGACCATACACATTACTTCGAGATAACAGCAGTTCGAGTCATCCGGTTTCTAATTTGAACAAATTCTCAAGTTTACAGCTTAATTAAGGGCTAAAGTAATGTACGTAATGATACATTTTATAACAATGCTGTATTGTATGTTTCGGAAGGACATATCTTTTAGTTCGAGCTATTATCCGAATTCGAGATACTGAAGTTATCCTGTGTTTGTTTTTAACCTTTACGTTAAGAAAGGCATAACAACTGCTATACAAGATCAGCGCCTTATTAGTGTCTCCATTTTGGCACTAGTCGGTATCTAATAGATGGTTTAAGTATTGACATATTTTTTTATTAAGACGATTGATATTGCTTCATACATTGACATACACGCCACTATGGGACGTTGCAACTTGGTAATATGCATCAGACTAGTCGTCAGAAAAGAGTTTGACTTTACTGCATGATGCAGCATCGAAGGATAAAATGCAAATTATTTACATCAACCCATTTGCTCCCAGTGGATTTTTCCATGTTTTTATATTGGATTAGTCCTTTTTTTATATCTAAGTGGTGCCTGGCCTAAATTTTCAATTTCATTTTGTTTTATATTGAAATTCCTATCAGGAAACAGTATAGACTCTGATCAGACGCCGCATTATGCAGAGTCTACACTGTTGGCCTACGTCCCATGTATGGGATCGTGGGAGCAAATGGGTTAATTTTCAAACTACATTTGCAGCATCCATACTACCTTATAAAGCTATTTAGTGTCGGACAGTGGCCGGGACCTGCATGATCTGCAGACTCGTAATATGCAGAATTATTAAAACAGGATCCTCCTTGGCTGTATATTGAATATTAATTAAACAAAAACATGTATCGAAATTGATCAGTGAAGAAAATTATTATTATCACAAATAGTGTATGTCCTGTGCAAAGTTTACACTGTTTGCAAAGGCGTTATTTACTCAGTTCCCTTACACCAACGGTTAATAATATAACAACATCCAACATCTAGGCATCGCACCGCACTGTCGTAATCCAACTAACACATTTTAGTTGTTGCGATGATAGATTATTTGTTGTTATAACACGGGCATTTTGACGTAATCACTATTGTTAGACACAGCAATTGTCGTAGAGATTCCGATTTTTCAGGTTCTTCCAACTCCACTAGCAAAACTGAGCGTACTCTATTGTTAACCCTTTCCCTCATATAAACGCATGTTCACACATGTTCACGCATTTTCAAACGGAGTAGACCTAGATCATCAGACGGGAGCCGTCCGATCAGGGTCTGCTCTGTTTGGTGGATTATTTTCTTTACTTTCTAAAATGGCTAAATGTTCCTCCTTCCGTATGTCACTATAACTGCTTTGTCCATGAACAATTAGTAGTTATTGAACTATGGGATAAACTTTAGGACGGGGAAAGGGTTAAAATGTATTCTATTGTTAAACAAGTATGTACCATTTCACTCAATTGGTCCATCTTCACAATATATATAATAACCAGGGCCAAAACCAGCATGTTTCTTCATTCTCTTTAATCAACTGTCTTTTCCCTCAGCCCCATGAGTAGACTATGTATTTGTATCCATCTAACACTGGATGTCTCTGTATGCACTGTAGCTGGTTATTCTATCGTAAAATAGTTTTTTTAATATTATTTTATCCACCGTTATAAGCCAATCTGTGGTAACTATAAATGTTAAATATCATTTTCTGTGTAAGTGAATATATTCCTGTGTTATATCCAGTGCTTGTAACTTAGCTAACGGGCACCATGAACATGATATATAATACGGTATGTCTACAGCAGCCACGCAAGGAGCAGACATTGGGTCTATATGAACGTCTTCTGCTTAATATAAGGGAAACATGATTCATATCACTATCATAAGAACATGCATGCATTACTTACGTTCTACTACAGCAGTTGCATGTTTTAATATATTGCATGTTATATAGGTCTGATACTACTGTTTCTGTCAAAATGGTTCGGTGATCTTATGTCATTGTAAACAAAACACATCTACAGTGAACCCTACAGTGAACAGAGGTATTTGCTTCCAGATGTTTTGCTGGTATATCGAGGTTGCCGTTATTACAATTTTAAATATGAAAGAAACCAAATAAGCCAGTTTTAAACTAGAACCAACAGGTGAACGCTTAATGCAGAACACAATAAGTGCAACAATCTCTCTGTGGGAGCTGCTTGCACACCTTGTGTTCTGCATTAAGCGACAACATGCCTTATATGTATTGAATCTCCTTTTCAGTGGTTGTTTCAAAGACTTTACCCTTTCGCAGCCAAACGCTGTCGTCCGCTAACTTTGTCGTCTGCTACAAATTTCCATTCTGTTGATTTTATTCATTTTTGTTTCAAAGACATAGTAACAGTAACAAACAGTTTGGATCCTAATGAGACGCCGAGTTGAGAACAGTGTTTGTAATCATAAGACGGACATCGATGAGAAGTATTAGAGAGAAATGGAATTACAACAGAAATGTGTGGAAATGTTATTGACAAGAAATATATTTTAAAAGATATTCAGTGGCATTCAAATATTGACATAATGTATAAAACACTAATGATATTAAATCTCTGCCATATTAATATCAGTGTTTGGAGATTCTGTTAGTACAGGGAACTAGATATATGAAGGGTTGCTTGTTATTATACTAGCAGAGAGGCATGCCATGGAAATAAACTGGATTAGAAGAAGCAATTATTGAAAACTTTCAAGTTACTTTTATAGAAAATCACTATTAAAATGTACAATGTCAAAGTAATTTGTTAAAACTATCTGAAGTTAGTTTTTCATTTTACCTGTTATAAAAAATGTACATGAAAGCGCGTATATTTATATTGATATGAAGATAACAAATTGAATGCACTTTAAAGCATATAGAATTTAGTTTTTGTTTGTGCAGAGTCTGTAATTACTTAAAGAACGGTACTTATCTAGCCTAGATCAACGCATTAATCGACTTGTGTGCATCATCATTAGTGACAACATAACTAAATCTACATGTATTTTTAAAACAATATAATGTTAGCAACATCAACCTTCTTCCACGATCCAAAGCCCCAGGTGACAGAGCCGTAGCAAAAGCCTTCAGTTAGTAACTTTATATCACAGAGAAGGAACAACCCGAGGCTTGGTGCTGTGGTCGGGGATAGTAATTAAATCTATTAATGTCACTACTCTAATATACTAAACAACCTTTCTTCTTTATTTCATATGGCATTGCCTGTGAATTATGGTGGTTTCGGCAAACTACCTGTTCGTCAAATTGGACTTGATGATCAAATGTGGTACATGTATTAAATTAATAGCAAAATGATAATAAAAGTTTGAAAGTTTAATAGTGATTTTGGCAAACTGAAATTAGAGAGAGAGAGAGAGAGAGAGAGAGAGAGAGAGAGAGAGAGAGAGAGAGAGATCTAAACATTTCCCTTCTAGAACCGCTATTTTATGCCAAATATCAGAAATTTGATTTTCAAAACATTGTTCCCATGTAACGAGTACTGCAGTGTCTGTAACGCTTTCATTTATACTATTATTAGTGATTGAAATTATATTTTGTCCAATGGCGTTGCAGTATTTTTCAAATTCTCTGGCGATTTATTTTAGTAAATCAGCCGTTACTGGCCATTTATTTAGTAAGTGTCTATTTACCGAAGTAAGTGACAATTTACCAAGTAAGTCGGTCTATTTTATATTTCACCTGCGTTCAGAATCAGTCCAGGGCGGCTAGCTGCTGAAGCCTGTTGGAGCAAATGAAATTGACATGACGCCTCGATATTCCGGACAGTTTTTTAGCAACTGATGTGGATTCAAGCTTTTGAAATGATTTCAAAGAAGGGGGATACAAAAGACACAGTTATCACATTTATAAATATTAAAATGATTTTTATAACTCTTGAAGTCATCATGCTGGACGTTAGCATTAAACATACATGTAAATGAAAAATAAATTAAAAACAGTAATCATGTTTGCTGTCTCTTAACGAAAACAATGTTTTATGACACTCTCGGTGATTTAAATTACTAAACATTGTGTGAGTTGGTTGTTAAAGGGGATTTGTGAGTATTTAGCTATAACTTGGAGCCAGGTCGGTTTGAAGCAGTGTTTAGCTCTTTCTCTAAGAAACATTTGTAGATCTACACGAATTGATCAATTAAGGAATATTAATAACCCATTTGTTTAATAATGTAAACGTTTTAAGGGAACATTTGGTTCAAACAAAAACTCTAGGATCTGATCAGATCTATATACTTTTATACGGAAATAGAGCGAACCCTGATATTAGACTTCTGGTCTTTGTCTACTATGTTTGCGATAAAGCGTTGATATGAGGGAAAGGGTTAAGACCGGTGTTTCCTCGATCGAATATAGACAGATTTGTGTTGCTGCCAATTTCGCTGAAGGGGCCACCAAGTTCTGCCTATAGAAATCCTTGCATTTATACAAATAAACTTGTAAACGTTGGTCTACTCCATTTGCAAATGTGTGAAACGCGTTTATATGAAGTAAAGGGTTAAACGATTTGTAGACATGTGCATTGACGAAAAATGAATAGATAATCAATCTTGATAATCCAATCGAAATCACGGGAAATCTCTGCAAGTACAATGTAATCACCTACCGGTTTTATTAGTGAAATTCTGAAGCGGTTATTGGGAGCTTGAGTTGTCGTGACCTCATGTTTGGACAGTATTGGTTCATACATACAAATGTATTTCAATAAATCAAAATCCTCCATTTATAATTCGCTTGAATATCCACTGCTATTCTCGGAAAACTATGGTGTTGCTGTCGGAAATGTATCGCGTCTCAGGTATATACAAGCGTTTGCCGCATGATACTCTTATGAAAGAGGTGACGGGTGGTGACAGGAATGTTTATTACATAGGGCCCGCGACATTTTGTGAACAAAACATAATTTCAATCACTAAATTGGTTAGTATTTGTTAGCCAGCATTTACAAAATAAATCGGTCGCGGGACTGCGCCCCGCAAGACCGATTTATTTTTGTAAATACTGACTAACAAACACTAACCTATACTTAAAGAGATTTTATTTATACATTTTTTATTCTCAATTCAGTATAATTATGATTCAGTAGTGATTTCAAATTCATGGATATGTTTACATTTGTAATAAACAAATAATTTACTACATTCAGACGAATTAGTTTATAAAACTGTATTTTGAAGATAATTAATACTGATCTTGTTGTTTATAGTTTGTCTACATATTGTTTCTTACTACATTATACTCATATCTTTTATACTGTTGAAGTTTATTACTTCTAGTTATATTATTATCAGTTATTATTAACAACAATTGTTAAATTTTCACTACCATAACAATTTTGTTTGCCTATATTCTTTAAATCCCAATTTAATACAATTTTCGCTTTGTAATCATAATCAGAACATCAGTACTTTGATTTTATGGGAATTCCAGTACATCTATTTTAAGAACAGAACTTTCGACAGGCGACATTTTTCCATTCTAAATATCTGCGTAAATAGTCATTTTCTGTATTATATGGAGTTTTGACTGAACTCTGAGAAGTTTATAGAAAATGTCTGTATAACAGAATGCCTTACATTTAGTTAATATGTATCGATTGCATCGAAATCAATTGGCGAGGCCTTAGCAGCTAATTATCATAAAACACGGTGTTTTGAAATAACTACTATAGCGTTAGAATGACCCAGGAATATCGACACGTTAGCAGACTGTGTATCTGGATTGTACATAGTTTGCCATGTGTAGAGGCATTATAAAAAGGTTGTTTGCCAGTCAAGGTATTAACTAATGAAAATACAGTTTACTACAAAATACTAGTAGGTCATATGCAAATTACAATGCAACGTAGTTTCTGATTGGTGGAAAACTAGAACAAAAGTGAAAATAGACAGCTAGTCGCTGAAAAAATGCAATATATCGCAATAACAAAAACTGGATTACAACTTTACTACACATCGAAACGCACATACACAAGATGAACACAGAAAACACCAACAAACACACACGGACTAGAGATAAACATTCCACACATGAACAAAAGCACAAGTACAAAGACACCTGACATAATTCAATAAAAATGACCACACTTGAAATAAAATCTCAAACTCTTTAGTTTAAGTAGGTGTTTAAATTTCTAAAATGGTGCAATGCCTGTTAACATTTCAAGACGTTGAAAAAGTACCATATATTATGATAACATTGTGTGTAATAGACTTAGTAGGTCAAAAGCTTCAGAAGGATATTGGAAGAAACTCAACACCTCAGGTAGGCATGTGAGAGAAGGATATTATATCAAAACGCGTATTTAGTAGGTAATCTCTTCTCAAATTTGTGCGTCTTTATTAACCTCAAAACATAGGACGAATGGCAGGTCACGTTGGAAGCATTCGGAAAAGACTCTGCTTACACTAAATGGCATTGTGTCAATATTTTTTAACTTTTTTTGAATATTTTTCACCCTGTCTTCGCTCGTAGTGATGACCGTGTCACGTTTATACAGTGTCTTTATTGTTGATTTACATTTGCTTGCAATGCACCTAATATAAAATAGACATAGAGAAAACGAAGTTCATTTATTAACTATAGATCTAATCGATTGGAAATGAAAGTGATAATGAAACCATTGTGATAAATAGAGCATTTGCTCCTATGAGGAGCAAATGCTCTATTTATCACAATGGTTTCAAAGCTACACAATTCTGAAAGTTTTCTTATCTTTTCAAGGAGGTTGGGTCTAAACATAACCTATGAGGAAATGGGTTGAGCTTTTGAGAATCCGAGCGTCAGACATCGGTGAATCATCTGGATCCAAGTTGTTTACTAGACTAGTGCATGCCAAATCGTTAGTTGCAGGGCAAGCATATCAGATGAACATTGTCTTAGGTTCTGTTCTCACTGACTTCACTTACATTCACTACCGAATGTAAGATTGACAAGCTTGACACACGCTATGCAATATATTTGTAAGAGATATTTGATTATTCATCCCTACTCTTGAACTATTTTGTATCTGGCCTAAATTTCCAATCGTTCCAAACGCCTTACATGTCAAATATGGAAATTATATCTGATGTATATTGCTCGATTACATGGCTTTCAATTCCACGGAGTGTGTCATGAATATTCATTAAGATCATCCAGCATATAGAGATATCATTTTGTCTCTTATCAATTACTTTCTATTTAATTACATTTTAGGTACGGAGTGGTTACTGTTTCCGATGGGTTGCATGACACACCAATCATACTGCACATCTGTAATATTCTCTTCTCCACTCAAGTTCGATTTGTGCTCGTCAATATGATGGGACTATAAATAAGATGAGTACTAATATGTTAAAATATCTTACTTCTCAACCAAACCCTAGCTTATTGTTGCCTATTAGAATAGTCTTGTAGATGCGATTGGAGTAGCAACCATTAGAGTTTTAGAGTTTTGCGAGGAAATATATAAACTGTTTGGTTTGGATTATCTAAATACATACGAGGGGTGTTCCATAAATAATGTCATCTGTGCTTTATTTCGCGGAAATCGTGCAATTCAAGCACAAAACCACCTCGTGTCGATTGAGTGATCACTGGCTCGTGACACAGGTAAATATCTCGTCCACACGTTCACTTGCCTCGGTACAGTGTACATCGTTTCATAGCCTATTCGTTAGACTATACACAAAATGACAGGAAAACGAGCTGAAAATGTTCTTGAAATTAGGGCCTATATAAAAGGTAGGTCATTACTCGGCATAAAGGCTGTAGATATTCACCGCGAGGTGTGTGACATTTATGGGGAGGGCCAAATGTCCCACAGGACTGTTTGTAGGTGGGTAGCTAAATTTAGTGCTGGGCAGCAGCAACTGAAAGATGCTGCTCGCCCAGATCGTCCTGCAACAACTACGACCAAAGGTAACATAGAAAAAATCCGAAATATCCTCAAAACTGATGCTCGATTCACCGTAAGACAATTGGCTCGAATGACAAACTTGTCGTTAGCAAGAGTTCATGCAATTTTGAAGAAACACCTAAAGGTTAGAAAGATAAATGCAAGATGGATACCCCATTTGTTAACGGATGAGCAAAAGAAGAAGCGTGTAACAATGGCAAAAAAACTTCTCAAAATGTACCCAAAATATAGTAAAAAGGCTTTTGATAATATAGTCACTGGTGATGAGACCTGTGTGTATTAATTTGAACCAAAGCGGAAGGTTTCCAACCGGATATGGGCCACTAAAAATGCCAGACGCCCAAGTATTGCCAAACGAATACGAACGGTAAAGAAGGTTTTATATGCTATTTCTTTCACTAATAAGGGTCCAGCTATTCAAATCCCGGTGCCAGAAGGCAGAACGGTCACAGGCAAGTTCTATAAAAACGTTGTTCTGAGAAAATTGAAGAACTACTACAAAAGTAGCCGCCCCAAAACAGGACTTAAGTATGTCCGACTTTTGCATGATAATGCACCCGCTCACAAGGCACGTATTGTGACTGACTTTTTGGAGTCAGATAAGGTTACCGTCCTTCCGCACCCTCCGTATTCGCCAGACTTGGCCCCCTGCGACTATTTTCTCTTTCCAAAACTTAAATATCATTTATCTGGAAGGAGATACAATTCGAGAAATGCCCTTGGATCTGCTGTTTATTAGTGTCTGATGGGTGTCCCCATTGAAGAGTATGAAAAATGCTCCCAAAAATGGATTGACCGGCTAAAAAGGTGTATTCTGGCTGGCGGAGAGTATTTTGAAGGGCAGAGCAAATTAAAATGAACAAAAGCACTTCCGCTATATGAGCACCGATGCAAGTGACATTATTTTTGGAACACCCCTCGTAGTTCATCTATAGCTCTGTTAGTAAGTAAGCATAGTAAGCTTAACGAATTCCCTCATATTGACGCCGCTTGACGCTTCTGTAAAAGTTACCTTTTTGAAACAATTGGGATAAATAGAGCATTTTCTCCATAGAAGCAAAAGCTCTATTTATCATAATGGTTTCAGAACTACACACTTCTAAAATTTTCCTTTTCGCTAATAAATGCTCTTTTTGTAGATTATTTCAAAGAGGTTGAACCAAAAAAAGCATGTAAAGGGTTAAGACATAATTATTGAAGCCAAGTATGTCTGAGTATCTGTCTAACTTTATTCAATCTACCAGGTGTCCATAAGCAGTCGAGCATATTGCTTACTGCAACAATCTACGAGTACAAAACATCAGAGGATTCAAACAGTGCCAACAATTATGCCAGTTTAATTTAAACTATGACATAATATCTATAGTAAATAAAAAAAGTGAAACACTAGTACCTTAATTATCCTAAGTATTTGGACAACCTCTCTCACATCACCCTGTTTTGTAAAACTGAATAGCCTGCCAATCTAAATTACACGTATATGGTATCAGACTGTGTAAACCCTGTTCAAAATGCTCGTAAAGGAACAACTGATTTCAGACAAATTTCCCTCAATGTGTCTGTTCGATTACGGCAACTAGGGTAATACATTTAGGAAGATCCAGCGTCACCCAGCGTTACCCAGCGTCACCCAGCGTCACCCCTTCAGTCTTTTCGCTATACAGTAAGTAGCCAATTAATGAAAAAAGCATGTCTGTGCTTAAATTCAGCTAATTATAACTAGCTTCAATCAATAGAACAATGACGTATAAAGCACAATAGGCATCGCTCAAAACACACGGTTATTACCTGCATGTTGTACGTCATTTCACGGTATATGCTATGCCAACATATTTTCTCATTGTATAATCATTTGCTCGTGTGAAGAAATAGTGATGTCACAAATAATCGTCAGGTGAATTTTATTCAGGCATACGGTTACAGAAAGTTTTTGTCATGACATTAAATGCAGATTCAAATATATATTACTTCATGAGCAAACGGTTGCATTTATGAAGGTGAATGAGAGACTATATACCAAAATAGTCAACCCGCATTGATTGTCAAAAGGAGGAACATTAAGATCAAACCATCGTAGACATAACACTGTTAACTGTAATTAAGTTTTGCATCTGATTTCATTATGTACACTTTACCCATTGCAAACGCTATACTGTATGCTCATAGTTGGATCTGCTGCAATGTTGCCTATTTCCAGTTTGATTAAGCTTTTGAGAAACTATCAATCAAGCGTAAAACAGGTAGGGTCACTTTGAGGACGTCGATATTTCAGCATTTTGTCTGGATCCAATCTCCTTGCAAATTCATGAATGTCTTGTCATGGATAGCCGGATCAGCGTGACTGCAGGAATCTAAAATTTATCTTACGTTTTATTGTTTTTCTTCTGGAGAAATTGAATTAAGAAAGACAATAATTAAGGATTTACATGCATTCCGGGAACTGTTTGCGTACACAGTGTAATTTCAATGAATGTTGCTATACGGGCATTGCGTTTTACCTTTACTATAATATGTTTACGAAAACAGACCTTTAGGTTTTGTTCAAACCCGTTCCTTGTTGCATATTCATGTAAGAAATAGTGAAGAGTTATTAACCGTTTTGCGAGAAGGCATGTAACACTTAATTTGTTGGTATTGGTAGGAACTGTAGAGTAGATACCTAGTATAATTACATAATCATACAGGGCAGACCCTAACCAGACGGCTACCGCTTGAGCCGTCTAATCTGGGGTCTACTCTGTTTGCAACGGCGTGAAAAAACACGTTTATAGTTGAAAGTAGCAGGATCTGAGATGCTGCTTTATGGAGTTGGCAGCAAAACTAGTGCTGCCCGAGGTTTTTGTTCAAACCTTATAGCAGTTTTGGTATAGCAGGGATCAATTGGTACTGTGATAAAACCTCGTTAATACGAACCTTTAATAAAGACACATTAAGGAAGCTTTAGGTAGGTGACATATCTTGGCAGGATGGAAGAGGAGCATTATGCTCGCCGCGCAGCCAGCATTGAGCTGTCACCTGTCTTAAACAACTACAATGATACTCATTGGAAAGTTTCCGGAAGCGATATTGAAAGAACGAATTTCATAAACAAAATTCTGCATATTCAAAGACAATACAATAAAATAGTTATAAAGTAGTTATCGCTCAAAGTACATGTACATATTTTAGTTAAAAACGTATACCGGACTGCTGAATTTCCACCTAGACGTATATATGTTTCCCATCAAAACCCTTTTTACAGATGTTATAGCAAATTATTGTAACGTTTTGTTTTATGTCGAACCCGGCCTAAAATGCATATATGCAAACAATATGAAACGTGCATGCATGCAATTATAGACACAAACAAATTGGCTTGAAGTTTTAATCGGTGCTGTCTGTTTACTTTCGTCCTACCTGACACACCTCGTCTCAATTTACTGCACTCCCGTTTACAGAATACCTTTGTTGACATTTACAAACTTGGCTGCTGTCGCGGCGGTCGTAATAATGAAACTTATTAATTAGTTTTGAAGTAGACGTTTTACTCTGTCTTACATACTTGGAATAGCATGATTTATGGCATAAACAAGCAGGTGTTTACTTAATACAGGACATAAGTAATGCCGAAAGCCTTTGGCCTGTAGTAAGCTACCACCTGCCTTACAGCGCCATAATTAGACATATCTCTGGTGGCCGCTTAAGACAGGTTCTACTGTACACATGTGTACTATATTTATGTAATTATGTCACTACTGGAACCTTTCAACAAATTTTCAAATGGTCAATTCAACAGTTCAAACAGATCAATCAGGTCAAGTTTATCATAAATAGTCAGGGTTTCTGTTTTAAAGAAAGATGTAACCAGACGAACATTGCAGACCCTTATACCTGATTGAGACTCATTTTGATTATTCATGTACGCGCATAGATGCAAATCAGGGTCAGCCATTATTGTTCATGGACTGGTATAGATCTCATTCTCTCGTTTTGTTTGACCCTTGTCAGAATCGAATCAGTTTTATAATATTACATTAATATCAACGTCTATTAACGCCTGTGTATGTTTTACATTATATCGCATACAGTTACTTTGCCTATGCGCATATATACACCTTCATCATTTTACCCTAGACATAAACATACTCGACCATATGTAAGATATATAATACCTTTCACCGCTTTCGTATATGATTTTCGACAATGTCAGTTGTCAAAGTGGAGTTTCCATCAATTTACATACCAACTATAGTCAGAGAGACAAACAGTTTGGATCCTGATTAGACGCCGAGTTGCTCATCTGGATCCAAACTCACAGTTTACAAGGGTTGTCACGCATTCGCCTATGACGGGTTCGCCTATGAGTTATTGAGGCTAAGTTTGTATGTGTATCGCGCCACGCAAATATCAGCACTCAATATGTGTTCTTTCTCACATTTTTTAGGAGACGTTTTCGCTCCACCATTTTTTAAAACGTACATTAGAGTATCAAACATATTCTTACAAGTTGAGAGATTGAGATGTTACCAAAACCGTTCTTGTCAGACTAGCAAAGATTATAGCATCGTCATGGCAAAAAATGAATATTCATGATAAACTCCGATGAATGCAATAAAATGTGATAAGATTGAAAAGGAAGATTATGGAATCCATATTATGCACAGAATGTCTCCAGTGAGTATGGAGAACTAGGCGAGGTGCCAGACTGTTTGGCAATAGGCATAGATTGATTCGTTTTACTATGGTCATAATATAATCTTTACGACTGCATAAACCTTCATCTCATATTCGTCGATAGGAATTGTATTGCAATCAAGATTTCGAAATGACTCATATTGTTCCCGCCATTCGCTTTCTTAATAGATAATTCGAGTGTTAAACAGTTTTGGTCCTGATGGGACTCTTAATTACTCGGCGTCTCACCTTCTTAAAACTGTTTGCGAAGTGAATCCTTACTAATTCTTAGCGTGATAAGTTTTACACTTTTCACCATCCTGTTCACCAGAGATGTCATCTTAAAATGACACGGCCATTAACTCGCTCGCTGCAAAATATTGTCGTCTGCTACAACTTTCGTTATATAGCTCTCTCCAATTTTTCTCTAAAAAGAATAGCCAGAATAACAAACAGTTTAGATATTGATAATACGCCTATCATCCAATAACAAACAGTTTGGATACTGATAAGACGCCTATCATCCAATAACAAACAGTTTGGATACTGATAAGACGCCTATCATCCAATAACAAACAGTTTGGATACTGATAATACGCATATCATCCAATAATAAACAGTTTGGATACTGATAATACGCCTATCATCCAATAAAAATAGTTTGGATATTGATAAGACGCCTATCATACGCCTATCATCCAATATCAAACAGTTTGGACACTGATAATACGCCTATCATCCAATAACAAACAGTTTGGATACTGATTATACGCCTATCATCCAATAACAAATAGTTTGGATACTGATAATATGCCTATCATCCAATAACAAGCAGTTTGGATACTGATAAGACGCATATCATTCCAATAGGAATCTTGAGTTTCAATTGTATTAGCAACTAGGCAAACACATAACCTTTGACCATTTAACCTTTTCCTCCATGGGGTATTTTTTATATCCAACATATTTCAATGAATCTACCGAAAAGGAGCATCAACTAAAGAAAAGGAAAAACTGAGAATTTTGAAACCATTGCGATAATAGTTAAAAGGAAACGGTTAAAAATAAAATGAAAGTTTAAAAAATAAAATGAAAACTGGTAATCACAGATGCGATACGGTCAGCTAAGGAGTTAGCCTTTAACCTGCACCCGCTAATCGCGACCTGACTCACAGTTGCATACAGCTTGGATCCAGATATCAGCATCCTAATTCTGTAAGACTCGCTCTACATTTTCACAAAA
The DNA here is from genome assembly GCA_963576725.1 of Azorinus chamasolen. NCBI lineage: Eukaryota > Metazoa > Mollusca > Bivalvia > Cardiida > Solecurtidae > Azorinus > Azorinus chamasolen. Next base: position 6,353,543 of record OY755242.1, read on the forward strand.
GTTCAAACGAATCGGTTGCAACCGATTCAAATCTGAGTTGCCATATTTTCAACACGAGAATTAATTGTCGTTAAAATGTCACAGAATTCGTACATTTGAAACTATGATACAGGTTTTTGTGTACTGATATTCATAAATCCACTGAATTGTTTTCGTTTTATTTTATGTTTGTTCTTTGCTTTTTGTCCTTTTTAGTAACATAGTAACCTTTTTTACTTGCTGTTGTGTTTTGTTCCTTTAATGTTGACCCCTTATTGTGTAAAACAGTACATGTACACCTAGAGTACAACGAGATGTTGCACTATATTACCCCAAACTGGTGACAAGCGAAGCGTCTGTATTACAAGTCTATAATGTGACCAACTTATATTTAGATCCACTTATTGTAGCACTTGAGTACCTTTAACAGTAATACTGTGTAGCATTGAACATATCACTTGAGATCCTTTGACGGTAATAGTGTGTAGCATTGTAGCGCTTGAAAACCTTTAACAATATTTCCGTTAATCTTTTCAACAAACAAAACATAATACATAAACTGCGATATGAGGAATTGGTGTTTGCTGTGTCTAACAACAGTGCTAAAGTAATGTCAATCGTCTTCATATCAAACTATCCGAGTTATAACCAATATCTGATATCACAACAAGTAAAATATGGCATCTCTGTTCACAATGGTGAAGAATTAAACTAAATTATAATCAAAGACGGTGAATATCTGCTAGGTATAGTTCCTTTGCTAAGTTAGATATTAACCCATTCTCTCCTACTGACGCATGTTGATGTCTCTGTAAGCCACATTTCGAAACTATTGTGATAAATAGAGCATTTGCTCCACATGAGTATTAGTTTCAAAACTACACTATAAATAGTTCCCTTTTCTCTAGGAAATGCTCCTTTTCGGTAGATTTATTCAAAGAAGCTGTTTTTAAAATAGTCTAAAAGGGACTGGGTTAACTAACCCTAATGAAGAGGGTCCTAGTTTATAAAAAAAATTCAAACAGTTTAGCCCCAGGTCAAAACATTTCCTGAGGGAGAAACGGTAAGAAGGTATCTTCATAAACAAATGAAATTTAATCCTTCATGTAAACGTCTTGTCACGCATTTGTAAACCCAGATCAAACTGCTCCTTCAGGAGCATTAACAGATCTAGATCGAATGATATTGAAGTTTTTACTAAAACAGTCGAAAAAACAATATCGAGTATTAAACTGACCAACGTAACAATCGTCGGCAAGCGACGTACACGACTTGCTGCCACGTGCGAACATTTGATTACCGTGACAATAGTTTTGATCCAGATGAGACCGTGTAATTTGGTTTTGCACCAGACTCCAAACTGGATGACATACCACGGGCGTTTCAGAGAGAACATTGAATGAGAGTCCTCTCTGAAACTTTGTTTTCAGATGGAAATGATTTGGAAAACTGCCAGAAGAGTATTGACATTCATCGGCGAACATGTTAAATTCGCAAGCTTGGCAAACTCCTTTTGGTACGATATTTGTTCAATAATTCATCTCTGATATTTAGCTTCGTACAATGCCACATTGCGTCCGACGAAAATTCAATTCGCATTGTAAACGCTTTACATGTCAAGTATGAAAATGCTACAAAACTTTCATCGCCTGGTTATGTGGCTTTATCCACAGAGTTAATCATAAATAATTATTCATTAAGCCATTCCCTTTTATTAAAGTGCAAATTTGTGTTTTAGCTGTCAGTTTTTTACACCTTTACCTTATATCCTAAACATGATTTGTACAATTTATAATACTCGTTAATATGACGGGGCTATACATAAAATGCGCACGTATCTGTCTGGAAGGGACAATTCTAATAAGTAGCTGCAAAGCAGGGTTTGGTGGAGAATAGCACAATTATTTCATTTGTATAACATGTATCTAAATATGCTTCTTATCTACAGTGCTGTATAAAAATATACTTAACATCTTCCTCATGTTTGCATTCAAGTCCGATAATGTTAAGCTGACATTGGCTTTCATTTGCAAACATGGACCAAGCTTATAAAGCTTTTTAGTTGAGTCTGAGTTCATTCTCAAGCTTTTGATTGGTCAGATTTGAGTTCACAAGCTTTTGATTGATCAGATTTGAGTTATCAAGCTCAAATCTGACTAATCAAAAACTTGAGAACAAACTCAGACTCAACTATAGGTTTTATAAGCATGGATAGAGGTTAGCTTGAGACCCTGGCTCTGGCTTTCATTTGCAAACAGGTTGGCTCCAGATGAAACGATGATAAACTCGGTGTATTGACAGGATCCGAATTGTTTAACACTCGGTCAGTAGTTTCTTAAAAACTTGAACAAAGCGGATAAAAGCAAGCATGATTGTAACAAGTCATATTATTAGCTGGCACAGGTCCAGATAAATAGAGAATAATAGGTTAGTGTCGTAGATGGGACGCTTTATCCGACGAGGGGAGAAAACGTTGAGGCGAGGCTTGCCGAGCCTCAACTGTTTTCTCTCCGAGTCGGATAAAGGCGTCCCATCTACGGCACTAACCTATTATTCGATTTATCCAGTCAATATAGTTAAATGTCTTTTTTATAGACTCATAACATTCTTGAAATAATTTACATTGAAAATGCAGTTTTTCGATCAACGGATCCCTCCCTTTTCACTTCCATTTAGACGTAAATAGATCTAATGAGCTACCGCAGAGGAATATAGTTTCGATACTTGTATTACTAGAAGGGAAACGTGGTTGAAAATTTGAAAAATAAGATGATTTGAATCGAGGGTCGATAAGTTATTTCAAACAGACATGATCTATATTCGTTGGTCAAATTCGAGTTACGTAGTCTCGGTTTCTATTTTTAGATTCTACCTAACGTCACTCAGAAATCGATGGAACTGAACAGGCTATCTATTTAGGTTTATGACTATCACCGCCCCTGTAAGAGTTTATCAATCTAATCATAAGAGTGAAAAGAAAACATTTACTATTTATCTGTCAATCTTTGCTTCCAGGTTTGATTTTATCAAAAACGGGTTTTGCCAGCGGTGGATTAAATTAATAAAAGTGATAAATCAACGTCATTTTGTATGTGGCCCCAGTGGCGTAATCGGTAAGGGCGACGTCTCTAGAGAGATTAGAATTAGTTTTTGTAGGATCAGGCGCGGGTTCGAATCCAGCTGTAGCCAATTATTTTTATTTTTTTCTCATTTGAATAATTCTTCTGGTGACCAAGTAGATCTGTTAGATCTATTCCATCAACATGTTTATGAATATTTACAGAAAACTAAAATAGTTCCATGGTTATAGAATCATTACGCCTATCTACTAACCTAATAAACCTTCCACTACCGGAAGTAACCTAATAAACCTAAGTTTATTTGCACCCCCTTTATTATGTCACTAGAGAAGCCTGGTGACTGGATAAAATGCGTAAATTTAAACATTTTCAAGAATATGTCCCCTATATCTTTACCAAGCCCTATACTGTGACCACTCTTTAGAATTTGAGGCGATTCTAAGTAGTTGTAACAGTGTATGATTGGTAGAGAAATGATGAATTTAGAATTTGTGTACGCACCTTATCTGTAGATCTGTATATATAGTTCTGGTGTATTAGAGCTTGGTATTTCGTGTTATATATACTATGTCAAATAGTTTTTATTCAAATATCCTGTTATTGCTCCTGTGTCATTTTATTAATGTGTGTTCATTAATTATTACTTTGAATCGATCTGGTATTTACATATTGATTAGGTGAATGAGTGATACAAAATTGGATTATTCAAAACGAAAAGGCACAAAAAATGAATTGATATTTTAAGTTTAATTATGGAATACCTTACTATAAATAGTTACAAAATTGCCGTAGAAATTTTTCATTACGGAGTCATGTGACCAAGCCATAATGGCCCGGCGGGCCGATTATCCATAATCGGCCCACGATCTTTTTCACGTGCAATGCGTTGATGTTAGCAACATAGATCTAGATCTATTCAAACATGACCGGAGAAAAGGGTTTGACGTCGTTGTCAAATCGTTTTCTAGATCTGGACAATCTGTAAAGTTTATACAATCGTTAAGTTCTATTAAAAATCAATTTCTTTGTCTGTATCGATCGGTACTACCTAACTTTGTTTATGTTATTCAAAACATGACAGTTCCGACGTCATTATTTCATTCATCATCCACGGAAGTTCTCAAACAAATTTTACAAGTTAAACAATGCAGTCAGATGTAAGTCATCGTTGGTGTTAGTGGTTATTACGTCGGACTACATATTTTTCGGCGGGGATTCGAATCCCCATGAAGGCATAACTAGTCCTTCCTTATTGTTTTTTAAAAATATAGATCTATATCTATTTCTGTGGTTTGTTGGGATGGTAGATTGTGTTGAAATGATAGTTGACATATATAGATATATAGTATAAATTGTTAAATAAAAAGGTCAAAACATGGCCTGTGTGTGCCTTCTGGCCATAATTTAACCTCTTAATATAACACTGTCATGGAGTTTTGTAATGACGTGCATTGCGCATTAAAATATTTGAGCAAACTCTTACGCATTATTAAGTGTTTCTTTAATCTCTCTAAACTCCTTTGAATATAGAAACGTTCATTAAGGAATATGTTTTGTAAAAGTGTTCGCGAACAAGCGTAATATTGCACTGAATCGGCTGTCACAGCTGCTGCGTCATAAGTTTGCTACATCGTAAATCTTGGACATAAACTGATATTGTGAAATGGGTTCCGCGAAGCAAACATTGAATGTCAGGGTTTTTAAACATACGTGTAGACATAGATCAGGTTCTGCACTGTTTTCCACCTACCGAGATATTATATGTGTGAAAAACAGTGTATACATTATTACAGATACTGCGTGTTAAACGTTGTGATTGATCTAATTATTCCATGTTTGAAATGTATATAATATATTTTGTATTTATATAACAGGGATTTCTCTCATTTTTTCAATAAAACATAAATGAGGACCTTAGGCATGGGACTGCTATGTTTAGGGTGAACGTCCTGCAGAGTTTCCTTAATGATTTTCACTCTGCATTGAGCTGCAACTGTCTGAAAGACTGACCATGATATTTGTTTTGAGTGTTCGTATAACCGAGGCTTTACTGTTACTGACCATGATACTTATTTTGAGTGTTCGTATAACCGAGGCTTTACTGCTACTGACCATGATACTTGTTTTGAGTGTTCGTATAACCGAGGCTTTACTGTTACTGACCATGATACTTATTTTGAGTGTTCGTATAACCGAGGCTTTACTGCTACTGACCATGATACTTGTTTTGAGTGTTCGTATAACCGAGGCTTTACAGCTACTGACCATGATACTTATTTTGAGTGTTCGTATAACCGAGGCTTTACTGTTACTGACCATGATACTTATTTTGAGTGTTCGTATAACCGAGGCTTTACTGCTACTGACCATGATACTTATTTTGAGTGTTCGTTTAACCGAGGCTTTACTGTTTATTATTTTAGTCCATGTTCTAAGGAGAGTCTGTACCACTTTTGATAATGGATTAAGACAGGACAGTCTGAGACTAGTATCGCATTACTTGTGCATCTTCTGGTTTGTCACGGAAGCTACTCATTAATAACACTGCGGCTTATAAAACAGTAATTTGTCATCTATATAAATCGGAGACTTAGTGCAAACCAGCTGTAACCAGTATCAGGTGGCGAATACTTGACGACGAAAACGTGAAAACCCCGGCGAGTATAAGAGCGTAGAGTAAACCGGCGAGTCTCATTGGGATCTACATTTCTAAAGAATGATAAATAACATATTACTAATCGTCAACTGATTCTAATGACTACATAGTGCTCTGTTGTAATTTTAGCTACTCTCTGTCGAAGTAAATAGTATTGCTTCTATTTCATTCTATTTATCTTTATGTACAAATATGCTGCCTATAGCAGCCCATATACAGTAAATATATATAGTTTGACTAGAATCACATACACATAAACAAATATGTCTGTAGTCTGCCTAGTAACATGTGCAAAGGAACAAATATAGTACATGCCTAGTAGCAAGTGTCCAGGGAAACACATCAACAATCTGCCTAGTAGCACATATACAGTAAGACATGTCTAGTGTCTGTATGATAGCACGTCTACAGGGAATCATAACATCATTACACTGGGCATCTAAAAGAACCAGATAATTTCAGTCGATAATAAGAGAAGGGCATCGCGCCTGGGTTTCTCTGTATCCTCTCCCCTCCCTCTGGGGCGTCCAATTAGCCCATAGTGAGCAGAAACGGACGTTAATCAGCACAAACAAACAAACAATCTGCCTAGTAAAACAAGTTGAGGAAAACATATCTATATAGACTTCCTAGTAACACATATCTATAGTCTAGTAGCATTTCCACCGGAAACATATCTATGGTCTGCCTTGTAACAAACTTACAGGAAAACATATAGTCTGCATAGTAACGAATATACACGAAAGCGTATCTACAGTTTGCCTAGTAACACATACCTGTAGTCTATCTAGTAGCATTTGTATCGGAAACATTATATATATATATATATATATATAGTCTGCTTAGTGGCACATGTACAGACAACCATATATGTAGTCTACCTAGTAACAACCATATATGTAGTCTACCTAGTAACAACCATATATGTAGTCTACCTAGTAACATATGTGCAAGTAGGACAATCAATAATATACATAGTAACACGTGTATCAGTAGAAAAATGTAGTCTATCTAGTAACATTAGTACAATCAGACTCGATAGTCTACCTAGTAACACTTGTACAGGGAAAGATCTACAGTGTGTCTAGTACATGTTAACAAATGTAGTCTGCCTATTAGCATGTGTACACAAAACATAATTTAGAAACTTAGAAATTTCGGCAGGGGTCGTCTAAATTGGGACCAGATTGTTTGCAATTGTGCCAGAAGGCGTCCATGTCAGGTAAAGTGTCAGGAATGTCTACGGTGTATATTACTTAACCCTTTACTCCATGAATATCCATGGAAGAAATTTTGACATCATAAATATCTAAAATGACATTTCCACACATGCATTTTTGCCAAACCAGAAACTGCAGAATGAACTTTATATTATTCCATAAACAAAACAAACAGAGCAGACATTGATCAGACGGCTCCTATAAGATCCGTCTGAACTTGGTCTACTCTGTTTGCAAATGTGTAGAAAGCCGTATGTATGTAGCAAAGGGATACTGTATTTGTTCCAACTGTTGTTTTCCGAAGGAGTGATTCTATATTATCGACTTAAATATACCTGCTAAGCAGCATCTGATATCACAAAAAGGAAATGCAAATACGAGCGTATTAATGGAGGAGAGTTATTTTCAGTTACAGAGGTCCTTTTGCTCGGCGCCATGAAGTCTGAAGTGTTTCCTATCATCATGCGGATTATGTCTCTTCTAGGTTTATTGCATATCCGTTTATAGAATACTGGCAGTGACATTTGGAAATTGAGTTGTCATGGTAATAATGAGTTGGATCAAATTTTGAACTTGTGTTTTGACGGTATCTTAAATATCGGCGGGGGATTTAATTTAATATAAATGACTAGATTTTACAACTCATGTCTTTTTTAAATCATTTGTTACTGCCAGGTTTTATTACATATGACGTAAAACCTGTTTTACGCAGCCAATCATTTATTGAACACGCGAGTGTTGAACAGGAGGTGGTTACTTGATGGAAGACAAACGTAATGCAGACAGCTCCTACAGGAACTTTTTTTATTACTTCAACCTGCAATAAACCACCACCTGAGTTGCACGTCCATAATTAGACGTCTTTGACAGGTTGTACTTGTACAGTAAAACCTTTCTATAACGGCCACTAAATTGTGTTAATTAGTTGGTATTTAGGGTAGGTGGCTGCTTAAAGCAATGTGAAAGTAAAACAGAACGCTGCTATAGGAGCGTTCTGTTTTACTTTCACCTTGCTTTAATCAGCCACCTGCTTTAACACAAAATACTTGATGTAATTTAGTGGCCGTTATAGAGAGGTTTTACTGTATTCATATAATATCCTGCAATCAATCTGTGTCATTCGATATTTTGCAAGGACGGGCTATATATTTTCCATTAATATACAAGCCAATGTCTATTTCTAAAGCTAGTTATTAATTATAGTATCTCCTTACGTATATACAGTGAAGTACGCGTTTTCAGAACAGTATAAGATATACTGACAAAATTAACTCTTACCTACTTAGAAAATTATAACGTCTGTTTACAATTGGATCTGGGCCAATTTTGACGATATAAACAAACTTTCGAACAATAAAAGAGTTTCAAACAGACTCCTGCTGTGCCATAGAGTTACTCCGCGTCTCATCGGGATCCAACTTGTTTGCAAATGCCGGTGATAAGGATTCATCTGATCTTATAAATGTTCCTGTTAAAGTAGAACATGTCCTAAGCGGACTGTCGTTATGATTTTGAACAAATTAGTCTTGAAAGGCAGCTGGTTAATTAATGCAAGGCATGAGTAATGCAGAAAGCTCATATAGGGGTTTTCTGCATTACGTTTGATCTGCATTAAGTTACCACCTCCCTTACACACTTACTGTTGTACCATAATTAGACCTGTTGTTGATGGCTGCTTAAGACATGTTCTACTATAGCTAAGAAAATGTATATTAGGCAGTCCCTTGCTTACCATAGATCGTAGTATAAATGACTAATTAGTGAACACTTCAGGTGTATTAAAAAGGCTGCTATTCGTTTATTAAGCACCGATCCGGGTTTGTTTTTCAGGTATACATGTACTCACAGAGAGACGCCTTTTCACACGTGTTCAACTCCAGTAGACACCGACAAGAAGAGGCATATAGGAACTGGCTGCTCAAGCTGCTCTGCTCCTTTGCCGCATTTTTAACAGTAGAAGGTAAAATATAACAACAACTAGTACAGCTACATCTTTTATATACTTAAATTACAACGGGCTTTATCCTCACAATGGCAAGGAAAACCTCTTTGGTTGCACAGCCTGTCTACTTCGGTTTGTAACCATTTACCCCATATAAACGCTTTTTCACGCATTTGCAAACATAGAAGATCCAGATCAGACGGGTTCTACAGGAGCCGTCTGATCAGGATCTGCTCTGCTTGCGTATGAACTTTGAAACATATGCTTTTTTTTTACTTTCTAACATGGCTAAAATGTTACGCCTTCCATATTTCACTGTAACTATTTTGTCTATGAATATTCAGTAGGTATTGAAATTTGGAATAAACAAAACATGGAAAGGGTTAAATACTTACCTGGCTATAAACATATCATACCTGCTCAAACGTCTCATTAGTATCCAGACTCTCTGCACGTGTCCGTCAGGTAACGAGTAGTGGGTAACTGTTCATGTCTGATTGTCAATATACAACCAGGATGTCAAATATGTTTGTTCCTTCAGGAAGGTTATGGTACTCCGTGTTTGACCTGAGATCGAACAGTTTGCAAAGCTTATCAAATAGTTGCCAATGGCAACATTAGTGTTACAAATGATACATGTACCAGCCACAGTCGAACGTGGACCAGGTTGTCCTACATTAGTGTTCTATATCAAATTGACTTGCCACTCTCGTAATATGACATCCTGTCCCCTGGGATCAATCTTAAAGTTCGTGACAGTGCAGTGTGACGTGGAATATCTAATAGGCCAAACTGGCTGACAGAAAAAATAAAATGATCGATCCTAGCTCAGTCTGTGGCAGTTGTAACCTTTAAATCATGTTTACATTGTTTAAACTTTAGAATGCTGGGGGTGTTAGGTGAACTGGTGTACTTTTGTCACCAGTATATTCCATCAGTATAAAAGGGCAATGCATGCAGTGTTATTTCTGATTAGAGGGCTAATCTAGATGTAAACTCCGGTTAGTGCTTTATAGCTTTATAATATCCAGATGTAAACTCCGGTTAGTGCATTGTAGCTGTATAATATCCATTAACAGATACACTACACTTGAGTTAGGTCTAATTCAGGTGTGTTTTTGTGTGTGTTTTTCATCAAAACACTATATCCTCGCATCAACTTTATTGATAAACAACACCAACAACAACAATGGGCATTTGTAACACAAGAGTATGTTTCAATGGGCAGCATGATATGGTAAAACAGAACGGACTTTCTAATCTCTACACACACACAAACCCGTTTTAACATTTTAGGCAATATCTAAAAATACCATAGTCAGTCAACGTTTAGAACTCCCTCTAACTTCAGTACTCATACAATATCGCCACATTAGAATTCGCCGTGCTGTGAAAGATAGCGTCCTCTCAAATATGGATCCATTGCAGGTTTGACTAATCTCATTGGAAAACGTTTTGAGAAAATATTGACCGAGTGTAATGCAGCATGTCGGACAAAACTTAATTTGTATCGCAATCCGTACTTTAGTTTTAACACTTATAGGACTTCAAAATAGTGTCAGATACTATAATCTGCCCTAATGTGGATATAGTGCAATTCTGACTTTCTGATACTACCACGCTTTTAATGAAACAATTACTGAGGTTCAGTTCAATATTGATTGGTCGTATTAGAGATACGCTCGTATACTATAAGTTAACCAAATTTACCACAGGTCATTTATACCATACAGTGAAAGATCGAAATTTAGTATATCACACTTGATGCATTTTAGGCAGGTGGATGCTTAATGCAGGGTGAAAGCTATACATAGAATTTCTAGAGATCAATAATGATACTTATTTGGGTGTTCGAATGATCCAGTTTTTTACCGTATAGTGATTCTAAAGCGTACTTATAGCATATCATTTCAACATTATAGTGAGTAGCGTTTTTTTGGGGGGATTGACAGTATAACTACGTTAGTGGTGTATATTATCAACGCATTTCGGACAAAAGTCTAGCAACATATTGAGCATACAGACCAAAGTACGATTCGTATGTATTTAACACAATTTGGTGTCCAACATAGTGAATAGCATTTTTGCGTTCATCAACAAGGTTGAGTTTACAGCATGGTATGTCCTTCATGTTGAGAATATGCATCGTACCTGAAATAGAAAGAAAATGATAGTTTGAATTAACCATTCGCTTGCTATTCACGTCAATATACCTACCTGTAAATAGTGAAGACCCAGATGAGACAGCTCCTGCAGGAATTGCACTATTTACAAGTTGATTGTGCAAACGGTACACTCCACAGCAGTGATTGCACAGCGAAATACTTGTACACAATGAAGATACACAATGATCATACAACAGGATATGGGTAAAGAAGGAGAAATGTATTTTGAAATTCAGCAAGGGATGGGTTAACTTAGAACGGGCCTAAACTAAGTTCGAAAACTTTCAGATATATATCAAATTACAATAAAAGCATCGTTAATTCGTTATCGACCGCTAACCCCTTTACTCCATAAATTCGCTTTTCTACGCCTTTGCAAACAGTGTAGACCCAGATCAGACGGCTCCTATAAGAGCCGTCTGATCAGGACTTGCTCTGTTTGCTTATGTCATGATATAAATCTGATTCTACAGATTATGTCATGTTAAAACGTATTTATAGTGCCATTATAAAATTTCAGTTAATTAATAATCATGATGTCATTATTTCTTGCCTGAATATTCATTGAGGGAAGGGTAAAGATAAACGGCTGATTACTAAAGGACGACATGTATACAGGAAGCTTTTCCGTATGACTTTCTCCCTGCATTACAAAGCCACGTGTCTACAAGACTGATAATGGTATTTACTTCGGATTAGCGATGATTTATTGCAATATTCAATATATAGTGCATTAAAGTATTAGCTTCCTTTGAGACCTACTAATGAACTTCGCTTGTCCTTTGTTCTAGACATTGCCCTGCAGGTCCTCTTATGTATACAGTAAAACCCCGCTAATGCGACCACCTAAAAGAGGTATAATTCTGGGTGTTATATGCAGGTGGTAGCTTAATGCAGGACAAAGGTAATGCAGAAAGCTCCTAGAGGAGTTTTCTGCATTACTTTTGCCCTGCATTAAGCAACCGCCTGCTTATAAAGAAAACCATGTGTATTTACTAAGTGGTCGTAATAGAGGGGTTCTACTGTATATGTATTATATATCCTCCACTGTATCTGCTGTTATAATGTCCCTTATCCGAAGTACAGACGACCCGTAAATATTACTTCGTTTTTCCAGAATGGAAACTGTCACAAACAGTTTCTTCTAGTATAAATCTATCAGCATGTGCGCCTATCGCATGTTTGTGTCTAGACCTTACTGTGGGATACAAATAGATAAACTCCAAACGATGGCAAATTGGACGGTTTCGGATAGTTGTCGAAACAATATGACGTACCTAATGTTTGTTTTGACCTCTATAAGGGACAAATGATTGTGAGCAGAAACGGACGTTAATTAAGACAAACAAACAAACAAATGATTGATTCTAATATTTACAAATATGAAACCTGTAATCTCACCGTAAAACATATCTAACTGTAAACATAACGTATGTTCGAATTTTGATCTAATACCATTCTGATTACTTTCTACTTGATCAAGCTTATGAAAAACAATGGACCGAGCGTGTAACAGCATGGACTCGTCTAATTTGGATCTAAAACTATTTGCAAACGTAATTCAGATCGGGGATAGAGAAATAGGGGTTATATTTGTTGTTGTTTTTTCAAATTCATATCATCTTTATCTTGATCGAAATTATTTTCGTTGTCTATGTCAGGATTGCACTCCTACTTCAGATCAACAATCGCAATAGATCGCGTCGGCACATCAATAGCAGTACGATAAAACCTCTCTAAACTGCACATTCAATTTGGTATAAATATCAGTCTTGGCGACAGTTGGCAGCTTAATGCAGGATGGAAGACATGCAGAAAGCTCCCCAGGGGCTTTCTGCATGCATTTAACTCTGCATTAAGCATCCATCTGCCTAAAAGTATCTATATTATTCTCAGCTAGAATTCCGATTTAGAGAGAAGTTACTGTATAACACAGTGTTGCTGATAATGGGCGACCAATGTGTCAGATTTACACTGTCTGCAGTGCACTGAAATCACAACATCGTATGAATGCATGCTATGAATCATTTGCAAGTATGACTCATGCTGAATAGCCGAAGTTTGATGGCCCTTCACCGTTCGATTCAACCTGAAAGGGTACACTTTGCGAGAGGATATTAAATGAAGAACAGTGCAGATCCGAAATTCGTGGTGACTTAATTGTAGATGGTCATATTAATATTGTGTAGGCAAACATATCCTCACTGGCAAGAACTAGAACACTGACTCGGTCAGAGAAGGCCCTACAGATGATCCGAATATGTCATTTTTGATAAAGCAAAGGCAGATAACTCTAGACATGGTAATCTCATTCAACCTTAAACTATATGTGTCTTCCTCTCATAATACTAAAAATACGCCCTTATTTTGAACCAGAACTGTGAGGTACTGCTTGAGTAATCACTTTGACAAACGCTGATGGCATTTTTGATGAATCAAGGGCAGATAACTCTAGACATAGTGATCTGTTTCAACCCAAACATCATATCGAGCATATACCTTTAATATGATACCAATATGTGAATTACTGTTTGGGTAAGCCCGTCCCATCAAAAGTGTTGACAAAAGTTGATGGCATTTTGGATGATTCAACCCAAAATATATAGGCGTCTTTCTGATTCTATTAAACATATGCCATTGATATGTGAACCAATATGTGAGGTATGTTTTGAATTATCGCGTCATATTAAACGTGTTGACAGACAGACAGACGGACAGAAAATGTACTTCCTATAGGGCTCCTGCATTTTCAATGCAGGGTCCTAATTAATCAATACTGAGATCAAATTACAACACTGTTTAAGTATTCATCTCAACGGGGTCCAAATCACTCAACATTTAGATGTTGAAACTCTTTTATTTACAAAACAGAGAGTACGTGTTTTGAACTGCTTAATTCTTTCCTTCATACAGAGGCTTTGGGTTTCCCCTCCATTGCAGACAGAGTATAACTAGATCAGACAGCATAATGGCATACTATGAAAGCATAATAGATCTTACTCTACAGTTTGTACCAATACCAAAATGCCATGTTAACATATACACATGTACCATTATAACATCTCAGCTAATAAATATTCATAATGTCGTGCATTCTTACTTGAAAATTCAGCAGGGAAATGGTTAATAGCAGTGTATGTCCCACTCCAACGAATCATTATGCATTTTTCCTTCACTAAATTATCACCATGTTTTCTCATGTCACTAAATTCTGCCCTATAGTACATGTGGCATCCATTTATGAAATATACTAATACGGCGTTAGCTATGAAGACTTCACGTCATTGTATTCCTTTGGAAATTGTTAAAGTGACGGTATTATTAATTCCAATATAAACATGTTAGTTTCCGTGTTGCATACACTAATATTTTGTTTGATGGGATTTCATATAAGAAATAATAACTTAATAATTATATACAGTTTCCAATATGCATATGCTCACTGTAGAATAGCCTGTATTTCCCTAACGTACTCACAATAGACCTTTATCAGACGGCTCCTAGAGAAGCTGTCGGATCTAGGTATACTCTTTTCGGAAACCTACGTCTAAAATTGTCACCGTCATACAAAGAGTTAACTTGATTACTATCCCTGCTTTGACAGTTATCTCTTAGACATTTGAGCTTTATAATATCGATGACTAATGATACATATTTGAGAGTTCGTATACTGTAACGTCAGAGCCACAAAGGGGCCTTCTCAAATACTAAACTCGCCCTTTCGCCACCAAATCCTATGATATGGCCGTTCTTTTCAATTATCTCGTAGAGAATCGTCTCTACAAGACGATTCTTAAGAATGGCCACAACATAGGGTTTGGTGGAGAAATAAAGAAGATATTGTTGCAAAAGGCACAGACGTGTACCTATAGAAACAACAAACGGACAGCTGAAGGAATTTCCAGAGACTCTTTACTCAACATGGTAAGTCTTAACTCTTATCCCACGATCTGACGCCTGTCTCGCATTTGCAAACAGTTTGATTCCAGACGACACGCAAAGTATTCCGGAGTCTCACCACGATCCCAACTGCTTGACACTTAGCCAGTAATTTCTCAAAAGCTAGATCGATATTTGTCACTAAAAGAAATAATGTTTTTGACAAACAGTACAGACACTGGTCGAAAGACTCCCTTTATATAAAGCCTTTTGATCTGGGTCTTTACTGTTTTCAAAGGTCTTATATCCTATAAAATGTACTTAGTATCCGCAATTTAAACGATACCCCTTTCAATGCCAGCATTGTCGTGTATTTCAAGTTTTAGGGTGAACTATTCGTCAATTTCTTTATATAATGAAAGATAAACAGGGTGTAAACCAGAGCCAAATATAGTTTGCATCTTGATGATATACCGAGTTACTTGTCGTCACTTCTCAACCCAAACTGATTTCACATGATATCACAGACACGTCTCCAAGGCAGTGATACGGTCAACGCTAATTCTACTGGAAAACTGTCTGCTCAAAATGTTGTATGGATATGTCTTCACCACATTCAGACCAGTTCAACCTTTTGGATGTCACTTACCGATTTAATCGACGCACCTTCTTGTTTCAAGCTATTTGTAAATTTATTTCAATGGAAAAGTAGTAAAGTCAAGCAGGCAAAGCCACATACAAGACGCAACCACCACCAAAACACCGATAGACAGCATCACACACACACACACGCACGCACGCACGCACGCACGCACGCACGCACGCACACACACACACACACACACACACACACCCAAACTCACACTCACACACGAGATGAACACAGAAAACACCAATAGACACACAAGAACCAGAGACAAACACTCCACACATGAACAAAATCACAAGCACAAAGACGCAAGGCAAACAAAAGGAAGGGTGACAAAGAGAGTACCGCCTTGGCACGGTCAGTAGCAAAAACACTACTGGGGGTTTAAACCGGTTTACGGACGTCCTAACCTCACAATTCTCTCAAAGTCACCCTAGCTTTACAAATAGTGTAAATAAAGGTATCCCTGCCGGACTTACCCACAACATAGACGACGGTGAACACAAGACAACATGTAAAACATAGCATAATAACTGTGACAATCCGTCAAATATGTACTCAATGACATTGCTGAAGTTAGAGCACCTGCAGGTAAGCCGTTAAGGGCACGACAGGGAAAAAGTAATACATGAGTCTGGTAAGCTCATCCCGTATCTGAGTTTAAGAGTATACCATCATAGAGTACTACCCTCGGCCTGTCATCGCGCAAGCAAAGAGGGAAGCGTAGCTACCGGTTGCAAAAGGGTCGATAACCAAACACGCAGTGCGTTGCAATATAATGGGATCATAACCTTTCTTCTTAAACGTTTTAATGCGTTTTATAAACAAATTATGAAAATGGATATGGCCCCGAATTTTCCTAAGTGTGTAGATAACATCCTCATAAAAGTCTGGTTGAGAAATGCCTTGTTGCAGTAACGTCCGTAGATTGCAATTATATTTACTAATGAGTGGTAAATGTCGATAATAAAATCTAGAAAACGTTTCCGAAGTTTGTGACATCTGTAACCTTGCTTAAGAAGTTTATCAGTTATAACTAAATTACGACAAGCAAAGAACAGGCTCGGGAAAACCGAATAAGTTGAGAAATATAAACATCATAATATGTAGAACGGGGCACATCTCCATCTAGAAAAGGATAATTAACAATTTTAAAATTAAAATCTTCTCTTTTATCGTATATTTTGGACGAAACTTTATCATTTGTAATCAAGTTGTGCTTAGCATAGTGAAAATACTGACAAGTCTGTGATGAACTTCTTTGCATGTATGTCCTGCATTAAATATCACCAATTAGCCTAAGGCGTCACTAAATTTTCTGAAGAACCTGTTGTAAGCGACCATTAGAAATAGGTCTGGTAGCTTAATTCAAGCCGAAAATATCAATAGGAGTTTTCTATTTTACTTTGAGTTAAATAACGACCTGCTTTTGTAAGACTCAAATGTTCAATAAATTGTTCGTAGCGTAAAACAGGCTCCACTGTACTCGCTTTTTAATATTGCACAGTACTGTTCGAGATATCTTTTCCGCATTATTCGTAAAGTGTATATTGAAAGTACAAAAATGAGTCATGCAGGAAACACCACATACAGAACAAACACTCGCCCGAACAGCAACACAAGGAAACAGCAAATGTACATAACTAGAAAAAACAACAAGAGACGCACTTTGACATTTGATAGATACATACATTATCATAGTTCTGCTTTAACCTACATGTAAGAAATAATGACATAATGAATATCCAACAACTTGAAACAACTTGAATCCAGATGAGACGCTGAGTAACTCGGCGTCTCATCCGGATCCAAGCTGTTTGAAACTCCGTCAACAGTATCCCAAAGGCTTGAACGAATCAGAAGTTTACAACGGCAACCAAACGGAGGTTAAGTAGACCTAATTTACATAGCAGGCTAAGGGTTAAGAACTTCTCCACAGAGACTCCTTTGGGCACCTTTACAAACATAGTAGACCCAGATCAGACCTGCATATTAAAGTACATACATACAGTTCTACTATTTATGTCATGGTAAAACTTCCGTTATTCACAATGCCATTATAAAAACGAAATACAATAAATATTCATACACTCATTATTTCTAAAGTGAATATTTATGAAGTAAATATTTACTTTTTTCAGTTTAAGATCATTTATATATTCTGATGTGATTACGTGCGTAATGCTAGTAGGCGTTGAATTTCGGAGAGAACGTTAATAACTCCTTTACCGGCGTCTCATCTGGATTCAAGCTGTTTGTAAATGCGATTAGGGCACGAATAGCAGGGTATGTTTTAAAAGTTTGTAAACGCCCAGGATTTGCACGTTTGTTCGTAGAAACTGCCCGTACATTCCGCAATTTATGCATGCAGTTGTAAAGTAAAACTTTGCAAGTTATAGATATTCGATCCGATCCTTATCGCTGCTGTGAATACATTTAGCTTAACGAATTTATACACCGATGTTCAGTCGCTTCCTGTTCAAATGTCTACATGTATTTTCTAAAATATCGAAAAGAATGTCGAACGATTTTAGTGTTGATGATGTTGGTGTTTAAACGTCGTCTCATCAACCATTATTTGACAATACGAGTATAAGAAATAGTTGACTCTGGCATGCTGAAGATTGGATCTGAGTGTATAGTGTTGGTATTATACTGATCAAGTATGCTCGGTTCTTGCAACATACATGAGACCGTCATAATACATGTATAACTACTTGAACATCTGGCAGAAAGACCGCACAGCTTTAAAAGGTTCCCCATGGCAGTCGGCATTTTGTGCACACTAATGTAAATTTTATATACATTGATCAAGTGCTATTGAGATGAATCGATTAAAACATAATAAAATACAAAATAATACGATAGGATGTGATAGTGTTTGTATTTGTTTAACACACTTTGTAATATTCGTAGTTTCTTCAATCTGATGCTTATCTATTATTTGACGATTATCCATTGTGTTTGGTAATGTTGGTGTTCAATTCAGGACTGCAATATTAATTTTATTGTATTAAACTGCCCCGTGAATATGCATGCAAGAATCAAATATGTTTGTTTTTGCAATAAGAACAGACCTTCATCAGACTTTTTCTTCAGCAGTCATTTGATCTTTGTCTGCTCAGATTGCAAATGCATTAAAAGGCGTATCTATTTAGTAGCTGTTCCAACTCAAACTGTTTGGATTATCCATCAGACTACAGGTAAACCCTTAGCCTTTGTAAATTGCTTAAAATAATGTCTAATGCTATGTCACTTATTTCCAATTCTTTTAAGCTTTGGGAAAACCATTGGCCCAATATCACACAGATTGTGTCCTGTCTCCTACAGCGTTACGTAACGGTGTATCCAGCCTGTTTGCAAATGTCCCTCAGACCGCGTTTAGCCTTGATTCAAACCAAACATTAAATTCACTCAAAGTACCTATTTAGACAAACCCATTTAGTCGTACAAGCAATTCGTAACACTTATATTTGCACGTTCTTTCAGTTTGCACA
Source organism: Azorinus chamasolen (assembly GCA_963576725.1). Lineage (NCBI taxonomy): Eukaryota > Metazoa > Mollusca > Bivalvia > Cardiida > Solecurtidae > Azorinus > Azorinus chamasolen. Next base: position 6,372,610 of record OY755242.1, read on the forward strand.
TTACATTTATAGATACACACTAACGATTTTGAACCTTTTGAGACGCTGCAGTTCGTCAACAGAATGTTCAATCTGCTACAAGACAGTCATAATAGCTTTCAACATGGAGATTAATGATGAGCTCTGTATAATACAGTCGCGCGTGACAAGGCGGATAAAGAAGAGTATGATTTCCGTATTCTGTAAGGGCAGTCTCCGGATAAAATGAGAACATAGGCGAGGTGCCAGACTGTGTGGCAATATGCATAGACAGTAAGACTGGTTCGTCTGGTTTGTCGTAATAGAATATTTACGATTGCATTAACCTTTAGTACTCAAGGCGGGTTTACGTCTATAGAAATACCCTTCAAGCCATTCGTCATTGGCAGTGAAAGAGTTCATTGACAGATAATGATATTTGTTGATATTTGTTGAAACCAAGAATGATTATAAAACGCTCGAATTTCATTGGAAATCTAGTTGAATATTTTGAACGAATAGATGCCGGAAAAAGTACCATCAATTCAAACCTGTTCTCAATAGGTTTGAAATCATTTGCAGATAATAAAGCACACTTATCCATAAATATTATCAAGACAGGTTCATCCAACACGTGTGCAACCTGGCAGTGGAGGTTTGAATAAAAATGTCTAACTACAGTGCTTGACATGAATTGTGTGCTTGACGGTTAGACGAACGGACGGACGACACAGAAGGGATCCTTAAGTGATACCCTGTTAAAGCAAATGACACAGACATTATCAAGTTTCGTATTCGTCCAAAATTGGACATTTGCAAGTATTACACATTATTTCCACATTTTGAATCCAGTGTACAAAGTCGTAATCAAAACCGATTAGGATGTGCCACCATATATGACATTTCGTCCCCGGCGACCAATCTCGGAAGTTGTGGTAGAACAACGTGACAAATCTATCCCAGTGGGTAGACAGAATGCCAGATATTTTCTAACGATCAATTCTGCTTTTGTTTATTGTATGTTTTATAGGTGCCAACGACCTTTCTATAATGGCTATATAGTTCAATGTGGATATGTATTAGGAAAGTATTGTAGATACTAGAAAGAGACCCGATTAGGCGCGGGATCAATTATTTAATATTGGAAAGGAGTTGTTGATCTTCTTTTGATCACTATTATACATATATATGTATGAGCCTTTTGTTTATAATATAAATCTTATGTAGGCGTAGTGTGAATATGATCTACCCCATTTGTCAATAACATCTACAATGGGAAGTTCTGACTCTCGTTTGGTAAAGGGTTTCCCTCCTTGCCTGCATATTTTGAAATAAGAGTATTTAGATATTGCACATGCAGTCCCTCATGTCCTGAAATTTATTCAAAGAGGACACATTTTCTTTTAATAAACAGGTGTTACCTTTAAAGAGGTACCACAATAGGCTCCTATGGAATAGAGAGGCACCAACATGCGAGTTATTTGAAACACTTTATTAAACAATAAAACATCTACAAAATGTAAACAAATAGTTGACAATGACTGACTGATTGAAATGACACTTATAACTTATACATTTCATATCCATGCATATTAGCTGATTATGTCCTTTGCTAGTATAAGTGTTTATTCAAGCCAAACCAAATCTACGTTTTATAGTTTTTGAAGCTTTCATCCAATTTTATAAATTAAAAAGTAGTAACGTCAAGCAGGCAAAGCCACACACAAGACGCAACACCGATAACACCGAAAGATAGCATGTCACACACACACACACACACACACACACACACACACACACACACACACACACACACACACACACACACACACACACACACACACACACACACACACACCAAAAAACACACACATACACACAAACATTCACGCACATACACGAGATGAACACAAAAAACATTAACACACAAGTACTAGAGATAAACATTCCATACATGAACAAAAGCACAAGTACAACGACACAAGACAAACAAAAGTAAGGGTGACAAAGAGAGTACCGCTTTAAGTTTATCATTAATTAAAGGGTTGTGCATAAAGTAGAACAATCGTATGTGCTTACAGAGGATACAAGAAACCTTCTCCTAATATTGAGTTTAAAATGAATTTACACTTTTTGTGAAGATGAACATAAAGGTACATGTATGAGTCATGCAGGAACCATCACATACAAAACACACAGTCGCCCGAAAATCACCATGACAATAGCAGTAAATGTACATGCAAGACAAAGACGCAAATAGGCGCACAAAGGCATAACACAGAAATAACAGGTGGAACATGTAAGTATCGCATTGGAACGGTCACTGACAATTGCCACTGTTTAAACCGTTTTAGGGGCGCCCAACCTCACACTTATTCCATCCCGACCCTAAAAGACAAAAAGTGTAAATAAACACATCCCCTCTCTGACTAATCTACAACAACCGAAATGGCAAATACAGTGATAAATAGCACGTATAACGATAACATATTTAAGTTAATTTTACAAAGCTGGATCCACCTATTGCTCGTGTACTCGACGACTGAGCTACAATCATAGTAACTGTAGAGAAGTACACATATGAGCCATGCAGGAAACACCACACGCAGAACAAACAGCCGCCCTAACAGCAAAACAAGAAAACACAGCAAATGTACTTAACTAGCAAAAGCCTAAAAGAGACGCACAAAGACAAACCAAACAAACATTAGGGGGAGATGGAAGTACCGCCTTGGAACGGCCGATGACAAATGTCACTGGAGGGGGTTAAACCGGTTATGGGGCACCCTGCCTCACACTTATTCCACCCCTCCCTAAAAGACAAACAGTGTAAATAAACATATCCCCTCTCCGACTAACCTACAACAACCGCGATGGCAAATAAGGTCGTAAAGTGAATGTAACAAAACATATTTAAGTGAAACGAACTGTATCCACCTATCGCTAGTGTACTCAATGATTGAGCAAACAGAGTAATTGTAGAAAAGTAATAAAGGGTACGACAAAAACGAAATAGTAGATATCCAACGTCCTCCTTCCGTTTCCGGATTTAAGAGGTACTAAACATTTCTTGTCGGCGTACATACAAAGAGGCCAGCGTGATTACCAACTGTAAAAGGGTTGACAACCAGACATGCAGTATGTTGTAGTACTATAGGATCATATCCCTTTTTAATGATTTCTTTAACATTTTTGATGAACAAAGTAAGAAAATGTGTACATGCATTTCCAATAATCGTACGAAGTTTGTAAATCACATCACCATAAAATTCAGGATGTGAAATACCATGTCGCAGGAGCGCCTTGAGATTACATCTGTACTTGTCAATAAGTGAAATATTTCGATAATAAAATCGTCAACAGATGAACAAGCTCTAGCAAAACGAATAAATGGGGCACGGGGAACATCTCCGTCAAGATGGGGAAATTTTACAATATTAAAATCATAATCATCTCTTTTGTTATATATTTTAGAAGAAATCATCCCATTGTCAATATTAAGCTCTAGATCAAGAAAAGCTGCACAAGTGTCGGACGGAAGTAATAAATGTACGACAAAACCGAGATAGTACAAAGATCCGACGTCCTCATTCAGATTCCGAATTTAAGAAGGAGGAGTCTAAGGTTGTGCAAACAAAAAAGTTTTTAATCATGAGGGGACGAATTACGTCTTTCCCTAACTCATTCGATGCATGTTTGAAGATACATATTTGTTATCTGCCGATGACATCTATATTATTACAAAAAAGAACTCACTATTGTGTCGGATATGTCGTGAATACGACCACTATTTCAAATGTCAGAATGCTAACGCTAATTTGGTTTATATATCGCCATTAGTAATTATTGCGGTCGTAAAAGCCGCCCCGTACTTCATTTTCAGTGTTGTTATATGTCCTTGTAATATTTTCTATTCCTTCGGGATTATTAGTTTCGATGTCATTAGTTTTGAAAATTGAATACTGCTGAAGCCGGTGCTAGGGGGCGTGAGTAGTGTTGCACTTTTATTAACTGCTCATGAACAGACTCAATAAACCGCGTCTACAATGACATGCATAGTTATTGTGTCAAATTAATTTGATTAGTGTAACAATATTGTATATATAATACAGAATTTTATTTACAAATAAACAAAACACGATCAGGACTAAATAATAATACTATACTTTACATATAATTCCAACCATGACTTGTAGTGCAAAGCTGTGTTGAATGTTTAATTTGCCAATTGAAAATGGCATTTATTTCAGACCTAAAAAAATGTATGTTTCGTCTTTGCATAGAAGTAAGCATAGTATCAGTTAATTTGATCCTCATCATACGGTTAAGGTCTAAGCTGAAGTATGGTCACTTGCAATTATAAAGGTTACATCAATTACAAATATATCAATTATACTATTACCACTTAAAGTAAAGCCTTGCTGAAACTACAACTCAAAACCAGAATAATAGAGCGTAATACGAGCGTACATAACAGTAGTTATGCAGAAATTCCCTATAGGCATATAGCCTTGTCCTGCATTAGGTGTACGACTGCTTTAATAGGCTCCTGTCTTAATCGATTATGTGGTCATTCAACGAGATTTTACTGTACTGTATGGTTTCAAGTGCCCCGAAAGGGTGTAGCTTAGTTTCACTCATGCATATCTAGTGGCGTTCATAATAGATCCAGATGTTTCATATAGTTCCCGAAAACCTTGCAAGAGGCGATTTGTTAGGTAAATTATTAACTTTGGAATGCTATATACCGTCAGGTTATTGGTATTCATTCGGGTACGAATTGTGCACCACTGATCGCATATTTGTTTTTATACTGCTGTGAGAAAGATTTATGTTTGAACCCGCAATCACAAGCAGATTTCATAAAAGCCTTCAATGAAACTTCTCGATATTTGGATGATATTTTCATCTTAAATAACCCTTTCGTTGGTGTTATGATTCCTACAATTTACCCAAAAGAACTCAACTTGAATAAAACTAATCCTTCCGACACTTATGCAGTTGTTCTTGATCTAGACCTTAAACTGGAGAATCGAATAACAAAAGAGACTATTTGATTTTAATAGTGTAAACCCCCTCATCTTAACAGAGGTGTTCCCGGTGCAATATCTTACGGGGTTTATCTATCCCAAACTATTCGTTTCGCTAGAGCTTATTAATTCCCCATCGGTTACCGGTTGGGGGACTACATATTTGCTCGATTTCATCTGTCCGTCCGTTTGTCCGTCCGTCCGCCTGTCCGTCCGTCTGTCATGCTTCGTGTCCGTGCCATATCTCCTACAATGATAGGCTAAATTCATTGTACCTTCACACATTGAAAACACATGATGAGATGATGTGTCTTGCTTAAGGGCCATAACTCTATCATCATCATTAATATGTCCCTTTTTCATATTTTCTTGTCCGGACAATAACTTTTTATTTACTGTTTCAATTGCTTTGAAATTTCACATATGGAACAGGCATGATGAGAGGAAGTGTCATGCACAATGACCTTAACTCTAGCATCAATATTATTCCCCTTTTATACGCCGACCTAGTACAGGTGATCGTATATTGGCGTGGCCCTGTCCGCCAGTCCGTTCGTTCGTTCGTTCGTCCCTCCGTCAAGATTTTGTTTGTCCGCTGTTTTCTCGTTAAACTATTTGGCGGATATTAATGAAACTTCACACACATGTTTAATGTATCAAGATCTGAAGCTGATTCGATGGCCGTACAATTTTAATTTTTAAATCATATTTACTTCATTGTTTTAATATAATGATACCTTAATATGGATTTTCACATATATTGCGGGGTTTTTTATATGTCATTTTATGTCAGTTATGACCCTTGAACTGTGTGTGTTCAACGTTTAATTTGTTGTTTTCTGCAAAAACTATTAAAAGGATATTAATGAAACTTCAGACAAATGTTTTATGATGCAAATATGATGATGAAAATGTCAAAACTTATAAGGCATATTGTCACAGGAGATAGTCACGTGACAGTTTTGTAAATGGACATGTTTACATCGGGTCCGATAAAAAATGAAATAGTGTGTGATTGTGGAAAAAAGGATGGACTTTTTATATTATAAAGTAAGTCAAAGATATATATCTATCCTTATCTGTGAGTATGGGTCGTAAAAACAAGAATCAAAACGATAGTAAGCGCAAACATAGCAGTTAAAATTCAAGCAGTGGTCAGTTGAAGGCGCCAAGCCATGGCGGCTCGCCAAGCAAAGTGGCGGGTCAGTGTGATAATAGTATGAGTGAGACATTACATCGAGTGAACAGTGTTTTATTTGATGACACCATATCCCTTGAAACATCTGTATTTGAGTCAAATGAAAACATGGACATGACTGATAAATCTGGTTCTCAAAATGTTAATCCCTCCGTCGTTACCCCACCCAGTCTGGACACTAGTGGCGTACGGACAGATGGCGCGACATCGGCAGAAGAGGACTCAGCACAGTCGCTAGGTATGCCACAGGGCAGCGAGTCTACCTTAGTTGCTGAGATCATTAGTAGTCTGCGACGGATTGAAACGAAAGTAAGTTGTGTAGAGAAACGCCTCGACAAATTAGATAGTCTGGAACAGAAGGTTACTGGTTTTGAGAAAAAATTAAAGGGCTTATGGACCCATGTGCATGATCAGACGAAACGGCTTGATTCCAAATTGTTAAAGATTGAAAATCGTGTTGAAGATTTAGAGTTTTCTGTTGGTCAAACACAGAGCGAGTTTTCTGCCATGTGTAAGGACGAGTTCAAGATCAGGGACGATTTACTCTATATACAATCACAAAGTATGCGAAACAATGTTATTTTTGGTAACATTCCGGAGCAACACGACGAAACGCACGAGCAAACGGAGCTGAAATTACGGGGTTTCTTCAAGGAGAATCTCAAGATCGCCGGAGACTTAGCCGATAGTCTCAGGCTTGAACGCGTGCATCGCATGGGACACCTCCACGATAAGAAAAGTTCACCCCGTAAAATTGTCGCCACATTTTCTTATTTTAAGGATCGAGAAATGGTGAGGCGTCAAAGGGAAAATTTGAAAGACACTAATTTCTACTTGCATGAGCAATTTCCCCCCGAAATAGCTGCTCGGAGACGCGCACTTGTCCCTATGTTAAAAGCAGAAAAGAAATTGGGTAGAAAAGCTTGGCTTGCTTATGATACTTTATACGTGGACGGTGTTGCGGTAAAACCAGTGCAAGCGCCAAGCGCTAAGACCGCTGACGGTAACCAGCCTACGAGTAGCTCTCTGTCTTCAGACGGACAGGCGAACAGTGGCGCTGATTAGCGGCGCGATGAGGGTGGACTTTCCATACTTTCGTGGAATGTAAATGGTCTAGTTACTGACAAGCTAGAAGACAATGACTTTTTAGATTTGCTAAGTAAATATGACATTATTTTCTGTTTGAGTCGTGGAGTAATGAATATCTACATTTGATATCGATGTTTTTAGTGTTTTAATTTCTATAGAAAATTTCAGAACAGAAGGGCGAAGAGGTGTAGTGGCGGAGTAGTTGTTTATATTCTTAACAATATTTCTAAAGGGGTTAAAATAGTGAAAAACCATTTTGATACAATTATATGGTTAAAACTTGAAAAATCTTTCTTTGGTTTTGCAGATGACATTTACTTAGCAGGTGTGTATATATGGGTAGAGAATTCACCTGCGTATAACTATATAAATGATGATTTGTTTGATTTATTGCAGGTTGATATTGACCGATACGGGGAACTTGGAGATATTTTCTTAATTGGGGATTGGAATGCTAGGGTCGGGAATGGTGACAAAAGGGATTATATTGTATGCGATCGATCCGTTAGGGACATAGATGAGGATGAATACTGTCCGCATACCCCAATAATCCGTGTCTCTATGGATCGCTCGCACAATAACCAAGGTATAAAGTTATTAGATTTATGTAAAGCAAATGCATTTAGGTTGGCAAATGGGATATTAGGCGAGGACTTTGATAAAGGTGGCTATACATATATTTATACTACAGGAGCTAGTGTTATTGATTATCTATTACTTAAAGAGTGTGATTTTAACCTAATAAGTTATTTTAACATTGGTCAGTTCAATATGTGGTCTGACCACGCCCCCTTATCGTTTGGTTTACACTGTAGTAAACTTGAGGGCCGTGACGAAGCGGTGCGCACACGTACTCGTATAAAATGGAACAGCCAATTGCGTGATGAGTTTAGGAGAAGTTTGATTTCTAAGTTGCCTTTACTAAATTCTATTACTTGTGGATTTTCTCCAAATAGTAAAGCTGATGTTAATACATGTATAGAAAATTTCACAAATATTATAACACAAGCTGCTGAACCCCTCTTTTGTAAAAATGAACTTGTATTTAATGAACCCCGTGATAGAAATAGCTTATGTAAGAAGTCAGAGTGGTTTGATATGGAATGCAAACAAATGAAAGAGAAATATACACGGTCTAGAGATAAGTTTAATGCATGTAAAAATGACCTTAATAGAGAAGAATTGTGCACGAACAAAATAGTTTATAAGCGACTTATAAAGAGAAAGAAAAGACAAGCAGAAGTTTCGAAAATGAAAGAAATTGAAAATCTTAGGCATTGTAGACCTGTTGAGTTTTGGAAGAGATTCTCTAGCAAACGGAAGGCATCGAAGCGTAATAATATCAGTGTACATGACTTTCCTAAATAATTTGCAGATATGAACTCACAATTCCCTGATACCTTTAATGATGATGCTGAACTGTTTTGTAATAATAATACATTTCAAGAAAACGATGTAATATTTGAAGAATTAGATTACCCAATTTCGGCAAATGAGATTGAGCAAGCTATAAGTAAGTTGAAAAGAAATAAGTCGTTTTCTGGAGATAATATTTTGAATGAATATTTTATTGAAGCTGCAGATATTTTACTTTCGCATTTGCTAGATATTTTTAATAATATTCTCTCTTCTGGATTTTCCCAGATCAGTGGATGGAAGGTATTATTATTCCCCTATTTAAAAAGAACGACCCAACCGATGTGAATAATTATAGAGGAATTACCTTAGTTAGCTGTTTTTCTAAGATTTTTACAAGTATATTGAATAAAAGGTTATCGGATTGGGCTGAACAAAACAAGGGCATGTTGTATTGCTATGCAAGACATAAGTCCCCCACCGGACTGAAAAAAACCTCCACTCTCCCCACCCCACCCACCCATGGTGTGGTTGACCATGGTATAAACATGACCACCTGAATGGTATTAGTACCTACTTTCATACATTGAATCAGTAAATAAAAAGTTATTGTCCCGACAAGAAAATATGAAAAAGGGGAGTAACTCCAAAAATATTGATGCTAGAGTTATTGCCCTTGTGCAGGACACTACCCCTCATCATGCGTGTTCCATATGTGAAGTTTCAAATCAATTGAACCAGTAGAGAAAGAGTTATTGTCCGGACAAAAAAATATGAAAAAGGGGAATAACTCCAAATATATTGATGCTATAATTATGGCCCTTGTGCATGACACTACTCCTGATCATGCTTCTTCAATGTGTGAAGTTATAATGAATTTGGCCTAACTTTGTAGGAGATATTGCCCGGACACGAAGTGTGACAGACGGACTGACAAGAAAATGTGAAAAAGGGGTATAACTCCAAAAATATTGATGCTAGAGTTATTGCCCTTGTGTATGACACTACCCCTTATCATGATTGTTCCATATGTGAAGTTTCAAATCAATTGAACCAGTAGATAAAGAGTTATTGTCCGGACAAAAAAATATGTAAAAGGGGAATAACTCCAAAAATATTGATGCTAGAGTTATGACCCTTGTGCATGACACTAGCCCTCATCATGCTTCTTCAATGTGTGAAGTTATAATGAATTTGGCCTAACTTTGTAGGAGATATTGCCCGGACACGAAGTGTGACAGACGGACTGACAAGAAAATATGAAAAAGGGGAATAACTCCAAAAATATTGATGCTAGAGTTATGGCCCTTGTGTATGACACTACCCCTTATCATGATTGTTCCATATGTGAAGTTTCAAATCAATTGAACCAGTAGATAAAGAGTTATTGTCCGGACAAAAAAATATGTAAAAGGGGAATAACTCCAAAAATATTGATGCTAGAGTTATGACCCTTGTGCATGACACTAGCCCTCATCATGCTTCTTCAATGTGTGAAGTTATAATGAATTTGGCATAACTTTGTAGGAGATATGGCCCGGACAAGAAGCGTGACAGACGGACAGACGGACGGACGGACAGACGGACAGACGGACAGACAGACAGACAGACGGAATCGAGCAAACCTATAGTCCCCCAACCGGTAACCGGTGGGGGACTAATAACGTTATAAGTGATTGTCAATTCGGTTTTAGAAAAGGGCGTTCTACCACTGATGCCATATTTGTTTTGAATGCTGTCATCAGCAAGTTACTTAATGAAAACAAACGTTTAGCGTGTGCCTTTATTGACTTTAAAAAGGCATTTGATAGTATCTATCGCAATGGGCTGTGGTTAAAACTTCACAAACTTGGCATCAGAGGTAAAATGTTAAGAATTATACATGATATGTATTCAAAAGTCAAAGCACGAATTCGTCACTGCGAATCATATTCCGACTATCTAGAGTGTTCGGTTGGATTGAAACAAGGGGAGATAATGTCCCCAATATTATTTTCTCTATTTTTAGAAGACCTTGAATTATTTTTAATTGATGGGAAAAATTCCGGAATTACTCTCGAAGAAAGAAGTTTTATATTAATGTTATTTGCTGACGATATGGTTATATTAAGCAATTCAGCTGCAGAATTACAAACTAGCTTAGACCTTCTTCAAGACTACTGTGTATCGTGGGGACTAGAGGTTAATGCACAGAAAAGTAAAGTAATGGTATTTAGGAAACGGGTCCAGTCAGAAATAACGAAACATGGTTTTTTAAAAATATTCCCTTAGAAGTGGTTGATAATTCTAACTATCTTGGAGTTGTGCTTCACTATACTGGTACTTTTCAGATAAACCAAGAAACATTGGCTGGCAAGGGACTCCGGGCTCTAAACGCACTACTAGTGAATATACGAAAATTTCCTCTGAAACCTAGTACTCAGTGTCAGCTATTTGATGCATTTGTGTCCTCTATATTAAACTATAGTTGTGAAATTTGGGGTTTTAGTAAAAATAAAGAAATAGAACGTGTTCATTTAAAGTTTTGTAAATCTCTACTGCATGTTAAGCAATCAACGAGCACTATATCAATATACGGAGAGCTTGGTCGTTATCCACTATATATATGTAGATACACGCGTATAATAAAATATTGGGCTAAGATTTTGTCTAGCGATAATATTATTGTTAATCATGTATATCAAGCTCTTTTAGCTGATATGCGAATAGGAAAGCAAAACTGGGCATCGAAAGTCAGAGCTTTGCTAAACGATACAGGTTTTGCCTATGTATGGAATAACCCTGAAAGGGTAGATTTGAAATATTTTCATATTATTTTTAAACAAAGGTTGCTAGACCAATTTACCCAATTATGGTTCACATCAATAAGTAACAGTTCTTTATACTTATTTAAACATTTTAAAACTGCTGTTGGATTTGAGCCATATCTTGACAAAATATCGGCTAGATTCCGAATACCATTTACTAAATTAAGACTTTCATCACACCAGTTAAAAGTAGAAACTGGTAGATATGGAACTAATAGAATAAACCGTAATGAAAGATATTGTACTATTTGTAATTCAGGTGATATAGAAGATGAATACCACTTTACCCTTATATGTTGCGCATATGATGATATCCGTAAACAGTATATAAAGAAATTCTATTTAAACAGGCCAAGTGTTTGGAAATTCGTTGAATTAATGAGCACTTGTAATGTTTTCCGATTGAAAAACCTATGTAAATATGTTTGTGAAGCTTTTATGATTCGCCAAAATGTTGTTAACAGGAATAATGTACAGTAGATATTATGATTACATACCTTACAGTGTAAACATGTTATGCAAAAAACAACAGAAAAGAAACAACCAACAAAACATGTATTAAGTTATTTCATCTATCAAGCTATTGAACAATTTGGCAACACCCTTAGCATGTTTCACACTGTTTTGTGCATAACCATTCCACAGAGATGTTTTTCCTCTCTTTCTTTCTTTCTTTCTTTTTCTCTTTCTTTCTATCTTTCTTTCTTTCACTTTCATTTTTCTTTTCTGTCTCTTCTTTTATTTATGTTTTTCTTTTCTTTTATTTCTTCCCCTCTTGCTTTTGATGTTTATACGTTTAGTTTATACTATTCCTCCTCCATATATACAGTTATGTCCAGCCTCAAAATTTGTCAAAATATGTTAAGATTTATAAATATAGTTCTCTCTGATTATACTTAGATCTTTATATTTGCAGGTATATTTGTAAGATTTAGATTACATTGCTGTCACATATATAATTTCTTATACAATTAATTGTATCATGTAACAAGAAACATGTCAATGTTTACGTTACTAATAAAGTGTTTTGAATCTTGAATCTTGAATCATATTGAATCAGAGAAAGTTTGCAAGTGGGCGTATCATGTTTCCTATTGATTGTCTTAATATGATTTTCACACATACCATTCAGGTTGGTCATGTATATACCATGGTCAACTACACCATGGGTGTGTTGGTCGGAGGAGTTGTTTTAATCCGGTAGGGGCTCATGTATTGCATAGAATTACAACATCAACTTTTCTCAATTTTCTCTTTTGCATTTCTACTTTTGCTTTCGAAGGATCACCCATTTTCAGAATATTTGTTCTCCTTCTGTTGACGATTTCAACAGTCGAAATTTCATTTTAACTGAAGCGCTGCTTAAGCAATGATATAGATATCATAATCATCTCAAAATTTTACCATCGACATATCTCACTTTTTATCAAATACAAAATTAATGCGACACGGTATTTTACATCCTGTGACACGGTGTTTCACATCCTGAATTTTATGGTGATGTCATACACAATCTTCGTAAATTTATTGGACATACCCATTTTCTCACTCTGTTCATCAAACATGTGAAAAACAATTAAAACGTGTTATCATCATATAGTACTATAGCATACTACATGTCTGGTTTCAACCCTTTTACAGTTAGCAATCACACTGCCCTCTTTTCATGTCCGCCGACAGGAACGGCTTAGCACTTTACGAGGACGACCTCTTAAATCCGGAAACTGAAGGAGGACGTCGGATCCTTGTAATTGTTTCTGTCGTACCCTTTATTACTTTTCTACAGTTACTCTGTTTGCCGCCTAATCATCGATAGATGGATTTATTTTGTATCACTTAGATATATTTTTGTTTTACATACAATTTACCACTGTATTTGTCATCAAGGTTGTTGTAGATTAGTCGGAGATGGGATACGTTTATTTACACTTTCTTTTAGGGTAAGGATTGAATAAGTGTGAGGTTTGGCGCCCCTAAACCGAGTTTAACCTCCAGTGATTATTGTCATTCACCGTTCCAAGGCAGCACTTCCATATTCCCCTAATTGTTTGTTTGTTTTGTCCTTGTGCGTCACTCTGTGCCTTTTGATATGCATATACTTTTACTGTTTTTGTCGTCGTGTTGCTCGGGCGGCTGTGTATTTTATAATTATGTGGTATGTCCTGCATAACTCATGTTCTATTACACAATAGACATTGTCTTAAGCAGACATCCAAAATAGGTCTAATCATAGACATGTAAGGCAGGTGGTAACTTAAAGCATGTCTAAAGTAATAAAGAGAGCTCCTATGGGATATTTCTGCATTGCGGTTTCAATGCATTAAGCAACCACCTGTTGGTGTTTGTTTTTTATAAATTCCCATGTTCAATACATGAATTGCCGCTAAAGACATGTTCTACTGTATACGCAACATTGTATTATGCCCTCAAACTTGCCAGTTTTGAAGTGTTTGTCATTCCCTGTTAGTGTAGGTTAGTGTAGAGAAAACAACAAAAACAGTTTATCTTACTATATTTGCTGCCTGTAATTGCAGTTTGTGTTCTTAGAGTAAATCTTTTTGAAACAAAACCATATGTTATTCAAGAACCATACGGTATAAATCATTTATAAATGATAGGCAGTACTTGAAGATTTTGGTTGTTTTAAAAGAATAGGATAAAATTTGTTGGATCACCGACTAAGTGTTACTGTGATGCACATCACTTCTAGATTTTTCTGCCGTATAATATATCTCCGTCATACCATGAGTGGTATTAGCATTTTATTTGCCCAGACCTACTGGGAAGTAATGATCTCAAACAATTTTATTTCTATTATACATCAATCACACCAATTTCAGTCATTGCAACTATCATTTTTCCAAGTATATAACAGTTTATTCCATATATATTGCCATTTATACTTATAAACAAACAAATACATTTCAACCATGTTTGCACAAGTTTTGATAAATCAACCCTTCCATAAAAACGCCACTCATATGGCACGGTGCCAGTTAAACTCGTCTTGTATGTGACTTTTCCTGTTTGACTACTTTTGCATCTGAACAATCGAGAGCTTTTTGCGATCGACTTGGGAAAGACAGGGGAAAACCTTATTGACTGAGGGGTAATTTCGTACTAAAACGCAGTACCAGTTATAATGTTTGTGATAGCAATCATCACATGGAACCCACGAGAAACAAATGACGTAACCTTGTCAATACTATTTGTTTTTCTCCTGCTTCAAATCTCAACTGATCTTCTTATTAAAAACAGTCAGAGCTATAGATAATTGTGCGTTCTATAAATTCTAAAATCGTCATGTTCCCACCAAACCCTATGTCGTTACCACTCTTTAGAATTGTCTCGAAGAGACGATTCTACGACGTAAAGAGTGGTCACAGCATAGGGTTTGGTGGGAAAAAAGTTACTCTTAAAATGTTCTAATTTACGCATCTTCTCTGGAGCTCTGAACAGTTCTCACACATATGATTAGAGCACCAGTTTTATTCCTTCTGACAAAGCCCCGTAAACCAAATTGTCATTGTGTAAAGCTCAAGTGGTACACGAAAACAGGCTGTAACAGTTGATGGACTTGCTACACAGGCCAACTTTGTAGGAAATCAAACTACAGTGCTCCCTCCCTACAACGACCCTCTCAATAACGATTCCCACCTTACAACAACGCATGTCACTGTTTCCGAAACAACGAGGCTCCAGAAACAACCTTTTTCCGTCGTATTTTCTTTATGCCTCCATCAAACCCTATGTTGTGACCACTCTTTAGAATCGTCACTTTGTGACGATTCTAAAGAGTGGTCACAACATAGGGTTTGATAGAGGAATAACGGTTTTAGTTCTCGAAATTCACCTTATCTGGGGATCTGCAAACAAGCTAATTATGTTTGATTTTCCCTCCCTATAACAACTCCCTCTGAACAACACATACAATATTCGTATCCCAAAAGATGTCGTTGTAGAGAGGGAGCACTGTAGTACCAGGAATGCTACTTTCGCCCAAAAGCTTAGGCTAGCGAAACAGCAATTTACATATGGCAAATTGTTTGGCCATCCATATGTACGAGTCATGCACAATTGTGCTGATCTGACACTAAGCACAACACTCGAACAATAAAACATACCATACATCACACTGTGTTTATATGCCTGTATTAACATTTAATAAATAATGAAAAATTCCAGACTCACAGCAGATCATCAACTGTACAGAGAACAGTGCGCCAAAGTGAACAGACTGCTTGCAAAGTCAAAGGTTGATTTCTACTCAGAAAAAGTAGAATCATACCAAACGGACCCAAATAATATTTTCACCAAGTATCTGCCGGGTGCTACTAGCGTCATCACATTGCCTGAAACGTCTTCTTCAAAAAAAGTTGCGCAAGACTTCTGCGAATTTTTCATTGACAAAGTAGACAGAATACGGGCAGATATTGGATCAGGCTCTGTACCCAGTTGTGGTCCAGTTACCACTGAAACGCAGCATTCAACAAACTCTTTAGATAGTTTTGATACAGCTACACCACCAGAAGTAGAAGAAATAATTAAGGCATCCCCATGCAAGTCATGTGAACTGGACCCGATACCTACATGGCTGTTAAAAATTCTGAAAGGGGGTGATCCTCCGAGAGCAAAAATTGCAACACAAAAAGAGAAAATTGCAGACTCGGTTTTATTGAGTCTGTTCATGAACAGTAATTGAAAGTCATGCCTTGATGAACTCCTACCGATTTTGACAACAATTGTAAACTCCTCTTTAGACACAGCGTACGTTCCAAAACAGTTCAAGGTGTCACATGCCAGGCCCCTTCTAAAGAAACCGGGTCTCGATTCAAATGAACTTGGAAACTATAGGCCTGTATCAAATTTGCCATTTATCTCCAAGGTGTTAGAAAAAGTGGTCGACAAACGCATAGTCACACCTGACCTCAAACAATCTGCATGAGCATCATCAGTCTGCATACCGGAAGCATCATTCAACAGAGACTGCTCTTCTGAAAGTTCAGAACGACATCCTTCAATCCCTGGATAAAAACGAAATTACAATTCTGGTGATGCTGGACTTATCGGCTGCGTTTGATACTATTGATCATGAAACGTTGCTAAAACTCCTGGAAAATGACTTCGGAATCATTGGAAAACCCCTTGAGTGGATGACCTCCTATCTGAAAGACCGCTACCAAACAGTCTCAATAGATGGAGAATTGTCCACCCCAGTTCACATGAAATTTAGCGTGCCACAGGGATCGGTCCTAGGACCGAAACATTATATCATGTACACAAAACCTGTCGGCTCAATCTGCAGAAACCATGGACTTGACCACCACTTTTATGCCGATGACTCGCAGTTATACATGTCCTTTAAGCCTTTTACTAGGAAATTATTAGGGAAATTAAGAGAACGTAGCTAAATTATTAATCGTGATGACTGTTGCCTCGGCCACGGGACATTTTCGAATCCCTCCCATCTCGAGAATTTTGTTACTTGCAAATTATTGGTCAAAGGAATATCCTGTCAGTTGTTTGGATGGGCACTGTTCGTAGGCACTTGATGTGTGTGTGTCGCTTTGTGCTGGGTGGTGGATCTTGATGGTAGGGATAGCCCAATCTCTTTGAAACCGCCTGGGTCGCGGCTTGGCACGGCATTGTTTGTATCGTTCAGTGTAGGTTGGATTGATATTACGATACTCCTTTGCCAATTTTGCATACGGGGTGTATATATTGGTTAATTGTTGTAATTGCATTGTGCTTGTTTCTATGCACTAGCTACAAAATTGACCTATTCTGTTAACCCCATTGTCCTACATATGTAAGGCAATATCTTATGTATAATGTTGTATGTCATACATAAACCCGATCAAGATGTTTCTGGGTCGTAACTGTATGAGGTACTGACAGTCTGACACTGTACATATAATGTTTCATTTGAGTTTGGTGACATAAGTGGGCGGACACAATATACCGGTAGTCACGGTGTGCGTCTGTTTCCCTTGAATTGCGGACAAAAATATACAGAAAATGACGATTTTGTTTTTATCTTTAATTCTTAAATTAATTCAATTTTTGATAGTTTTATTGATATCTCTATCTTAAATTCCATTTGTTTTACATATTCTATACGCATTATATATATATTCAATTCTGTACATGCAATTTAATCATGTGAAGCGCTTTTGAACGCACACATCCTGTTTGAAAGGAGCGCTATATAAATGTGGTATTTTAATTTTAAAATTGTTAATTATCCTTTTCTAGATGGGGATGTGCCACGTTCTACATCTTATGGTGTTTATATTTCTCAACTTATTAGGTTTGCCCGAGCCTGTTCTTTGCTTGAAGATTTTAACAGACGTAATTTAGTTATAACTGATAAACTTCTTAAGCAAGGTTACAGATATCACAAACTTCGGAAAACCTTTTCTAAATTTTATTATCGAAATTTACCTCTCATTAGTAAATATAATTGCAATCTACGGACGTTACTGCGACAAGGCATTTCTCAACCAGAATTTTATGGGGATGTTATCTACAAACTTAGGAAAATTCGGGGTCATATCAATTTTCATGATTTGTTTATAAAACGCATTAAAAAATTTAAAAAGAAAGGTTATGATCCTATTATATTGCAACACACTGCATGTTTGGTTATCGACCCTTTTACAGTCGGTAGCTACGCTTCCCTCTTTGCTTGCGCGATGACAGGCCGAGGGTAGTACTCTATGATGGTATACTCTTAAACTTGGATACAGGAGGAGCTTACCAGACTCATGTATTATTTTTTCCCTGTCGTGCCCTTAACGGCTTACCTGCAGGTGCTCTGACTTCAGCAAAGCCATTGAGTACATATTTGACGGATTGTCACAGTTATTATGCTATGTTTTACATGTTGTCCTGTGTTCACCGTCGTCTATGTTGTGGGTAAGTCCAGCGGGGATACCTTTATTTACAATATTTGTAAAGCTAGGGTGACTTTGAGAGAAGTGTGAGGTTAGGACGTCCGTAAACCGGTTTAAACCCCCAGTGGTGTTTTTACTGCTGACCGTGCCAAGGCGGTACTCTCTTTGTCACCCTTCCTTTTGTTTGCCTTGCGTCTTTTTGCTTGTGGTTTGTTCATGTTGTGGAACGTTTGTCCCTGTTTCTTGTGTGTCTTTTGGTGTTTTCTGTGTTCATTTCGTATGTGTGTGTGCGTATGCGTTTGGGTGTGTGTGTGTGTGTGTGTGTGTGTCATGCTGTCTATCGGTGTTTTGGTGGTGGTTGCGTCTTGCATGTGGCTTTGCCTGCTTGACTTTACTACTTTTCGATAATAATAATTTAACCTGCTGAGCAAATAATTTAACACAATTGTTTGGCAGAAACATTTTCAAAATTCAGCTATATTCATTTTGCAACAATGATAGCAACCAGTTTAGATCCTGATTATGCGCCTAGTTACTCGGCGTTTCATATGGATCCAAACGGTTTGCATTGGTGATAAATCATCCGCGCGCAGTAGTCTAAAGAGTATTTGCCTGTCAGTCAGTCATCCTAATATTCATAGCCCTGTAGTTAGATGTACATGTAGATGTATTTCTAAACATCATGTTTGCGAAATAAATTATATGCTGTAATTCCTATGGGTTTAGACTTGATCCTGATCAGTCTAAGGCATTAACAAAGTAGATGTTGAATGTAAACTATATTCTGCGAATTCAAAGACTTCATGACAGGCAGCTAATGACATAAACTCCATTTCGAGTGTACTTACTTCCAAGAATATACAGTGTACATATATCTACAACCGTTTATAATGTTAGTAATATTTGTTGGTGAGGTACGTTTACATCGAAACAGAATTGCATAGATGCAAACATTTTCAAAACAGTACGCGATTATGAATAGAAGAGGGTTGCTTTCAATCACAAACTGTTCTCATGTTCTGTTCGGCGCCATGAAGTCCCAAATGTTTCCTATTATCATACCGTTTTTGTCTCCTCTCGATTTACTGCATTTCCGATTATAGAATACTGCTGATGACAGTTAGATATTGAGTTGTCATGGTAATAATGAATTGAATTAATCAGTTTTGAAACAGACGTTTTTGACGGTGTCTTAGATATCGGCGGGATACTGAATTTGATTTTAAAAGTCCGTAGTTTACGACTAACGTGTTGGTTTTATTCAGATATTATTTGGTACTGAAAAATATTGATTGTGATCCTCTGAACACTTTTGCAAGCTTTGTCGTCTGCTACACTTTTCTTTCTTTACACTTGTCTTTCACATCCACGGTAAAACTTGGATACAAACTGGCGATGTATATGGTAAAGCGCATTCCTGTGATATTTGGTTTATTTATCGTTGAAAAAACGTATACCATCATTAATAGAAACTATGAAATACATTCTATACAGACATCCCGTTTCTTTATATCAATTTGGGTAGATACAGCTACTACAAATATAAATCATTACATAGTAATGTACATTTTAATCCATCACCCCTTAATAATGTAGCTTTGTAACCGTTCTGTTCTCTTTCCACACTGCAGCTGTTGTTTCGAATCTCCTACTTTCAGAACTTTGCAAACAGAGTAGACTCAGAACAGACATGTGATGAGAATGTGCTCTGCTTACGTATCAGCTTATTATAGACGGGACTAAAATAAATATTCAACATGGAAAGGGTTAGCTCATATTTATACACAATGTCCGAATATAATTTGAAATGCATATATATTGGCAATTTTACCGCAACTTTGCTGCAATGGGTAAATACATTGCTGAGTCGAAATTGAAGAAAATACATCGCTTCAACTTAAAAAGGACGACATTGCTTGCAGAAGAAAATTGAAGTACGTATCGGTCGTATACAAAATTCGCAATTGTTTTCAGTCCCGGGAATAACACCTATCTAATTGTACTACATTTGCGTAATAGTTGACCTACACATACGACCTCCTTCGTTCAAACAAAAGTTGTCAATGTATTGCAAATGTCATTTCAGTAAACATTACGTTTTATATATCCAAACAGTTTTGTTTCCAAATTTCAACTCATATGAAATTATATCGAATGTCGTTAAAACGAAAGTTCACTGCACACCAAATGAATACGTCCAGTCCATTAACCTTCTCAGCTCGGCACACGAATCACTAATGACCTTTACATCAGTGAAGTTCCAGATGAGATGTGTTCTAAAGGAGCCCTCTCATCAGGATATGCACTTTTTGCCATGTTATACTTCTCTTTAGAAACATATCCCTCAATTTAACATTTTTGAAGTTTGTAATAATCCATTTAAACATCCAGCTTTGGATGTTATCTTTGTTTTTCCTAAACGATTACGGTAAATGATAACACGTTTTAATTTGTTTCCATACAATCAAACGTTTCTCATTGTTAATATTCTGAAAATGGAGTATAATTTCCATACCCTGCTCTTCAGCACTGAGTCACAAGTCACATAACTATATTATGATTGTGAATACTTATATAAACACATAACACATTTAAAGTGATAATCCCTACAATAAAGGTATATATTTTCAATAACACCATAGAAGTTGTTACATCTTCCTGAATATTTAGCATAACATTGTCCTATTTAAATTTTGGAACAGTCTTTTGGAAATTCAGCGTTGAAAGGGTTTTTACTTATTTCTGGTTGACAATATAGCGACGCTGTGTACGCTGCAGCACCCGTTTTAAAATATTGTAGAGCAACATATGTTATCTACGAAAGGAAGTCGTATTATGTGTACCGAAGACGATCTTCAGTATCATGTTCGTTTCATTACAAATGCAGATATCGGAAATGTTACATTCTTGAATATATCGGTCTTCCTAGTGTCGAATAACTTATCATTTACTTTATTGTCATTTACATACAGTTGAAATACAACACAATATGAAAGCTGTGGTCGTTGGTCAACCAGCATGACGTAGTTAAACCAGCATGACGTAGTTATTGGTAGTTTCTTTTCATATCTAAGCCATAAAACAAAGGATGAAACAGAGACGCTTATTTTGATTGTTAAAATTCGGCGAACACGTGGGTCAATATAACAACTTCGGAAGAAATGTCGAATCCTAACACTTATTTGTAATTGAATATTCTAACTTGTTTAGACTTAATTTCACACAACCGGATATGATAAAAACTAAATTGCAACAAGTGCGGGAGAAACAAAATCACCCACCTTATGGGTAAGCGCTTCGTGACTGTGATTAGCATGTACAATAGTGTAGCTGTTAACAGTAGAGCCTGGCTTTAGTGGCCAGGTCTAAGTATGAGTTTATAAGGCATGTGACAGTTTAATGTTGGTCAAACGTTATACATAAAACTCGGAACTTTCTGCTTTCCGTTTGCCTTGTATTTAGCAACAACATGACTCCTGTGACCCCTATGTTCAATAAATCAATGACCGTTTAGAACAGGGTTATAATGTGTTTAAGGTATACACTGCTTGCAGAGTTACGCAGTACAAGAATTCACGGCATATTATACAACAATAAACTATTTGCATTTAGGTAGTCATCAATGGCGAGCATGCGAGACGACAATAACGAATATTCTGCCAACTGCAAACACTGTAGACCATTTAGCTTGTTTGCTGGGTCAGTTAATTTTACACAATGTTCCATGCACTACATTTTCAAAATCCAAATGTGTCTATCGAAACGCAAACAGAGGATCAAGCAGTTTGGATTCTGATGAGACGTCGGGTTATTAGGCGTATCACCTTGATCCAAACCGTTCACAATGGCAATCATAGATCCGCCGGCAACAGGCTAAATGTCGTCAGCATGTCGTCATATGTTTCGTTGGAAACAGGTTCGACCGAGATAATATTCGAATTGTTTTTACAATATTAGAGTCATTAATTCACCTCTTCAATGAGAGTGTACACACTGTTATAATTGCGTTGTTCTGTTTGTTTAAAGATATATTTGTTTAAATCTAGATGAGACTCCGAGCAACATCACTGTCCACACTGTTTTGAGTTCTGAATATATGTTTGTAAAGAAAGAGAAAAAATCCCACGTTGAAACATGAAAAGAAGATAATGTTATGAAGAATTTGATTTGGGGCGATTTTTTTAAAAATAGTGATTGTCTTGTAAGATAACGCTAGTAGCGAAGGCTCATTACTACGAGGGGTGTTCCAAAAATAATGTCATCTGTGCTTTATTTCGCGGAAATCGTGCAATTCATGCACAAAACCACCTCGTGTCGATTGAGTGATCACTGGCTCGTGACACAGGTAAATATCTCGTCCACACGTTCACTTGCCTCGGTACAGTGTACATCGTTTCATAGCCTATTCGTTAGACTATACACAAAATGACAGGAAAACGAGCTGAAAATGTTCTTGAAATTAGGGCCTATATAAAAGGTAGGTCATTACTCGGCATAAAGACTGTAGATATTCAGCGCGAGGTGTGTGACATTTATGGGGAGGGCCAAATGTCCCACAGGACTGTTTGTAGGTGGGTAGCTAAATTTAGTGCTGGGCAGGAGCAACTGAACGATGCTGCTCGCCCAGGTCGTCCTGCAACAACTACGACCAAAGGTAACATAGAAAAAATCCGAAATATCCTCAAAACTGATGCTCGATTCACCGTAAGACAATTGGTTCGAATAACAAACTTGTCGTTAGCAAGAGTTCGTGCAATTTTGAAGAAACACCTAAAAGTTAGAAAGATAAATGCATGATGGATACCCCATTTGTTAACGGATGAGCAAAAGAAGACGCGTGTAACAATGGCAAAAAAAACTTCTCAAAATGTACCCAAAATATAGTAAAAAGGCTTTTGATAATATAGTCACTGGTGATGAGACCTGGGTGTATTATTTTGAACCAAAGCGGAAGGTTTCCAACCGAATATGGGCCACTAAAAATGCCAGACGCCAAAGTATTGCCAAACGAATACGAACGGTAAAGAAGGTTTTGTATGCTATTTTTTTCACTAATAAGGGTCCAGCTATTCAAATCCCGGTGCCAAAAGGCAGAACGGTCACAGGCAAGTTCTATAAAAACGTTGTTCTGAGAAAATTGAAGAACTACTACAAAAGTAGCCGCCCCAAAACAGGACTTAAGTATGCCCGACTTTTGCATGATAATGCACCCGCTCACAAGGCACGTATTGTGGCTGACTTTTTGGAGTCAGAGAAGGTTACCGTCCTTCCGCACCCTCCGTATTCGCCAGACTTGGCCCCCTGCGACTATATTCTGTTTCCAAAACTTAAATATCATTTATCTGGAAGGAGATACAATTCGAGAAATGCCCTTGGATCTGCTGTTTATCAGTGTATGATGGGTGTCCCCATTGAAGAGTATGAAAAATGCTTCCAAAAATGGATTGACCGGCTAAAAAGGTGTATTCTGGCTGGCGGAGAGTATTTTGAAGGGCAGTGCAAATTAAAATGAACAAAAACACTTCCGCTATATGAGCACCGATGCAAGTGACATTATTTTTGGAACACCCCTCGTATGTTTGTTGTTGGTCTGGTAATCAAGGGCAATATAAACACATCACACGCAGTACATCGAGGTATGTTGGTCAACTAATTATTCTACTATTTGAAATACCAGTCCCTCTTCGCCCCCTCTTCGCGTGTATTTGTTATGTGCAAAACTCTGATACAATACAAATAGTCATGACAATCAGTTACCGAGTAGTCGCTGTACGGAATGTTCTACTATTTGGTGTTTTACGTCACATGGAATCTGACTGGCTATGAACGACGTCGTTTATCTATGAACACGATAAATGCATTTGCAGGAACACTCTTTCAAATTAATACGGATATTAATGCACAATGTTCTACACTTAGTCTAATGGCTAATGGATCCGAGACATACACGCCGTAGATATTGTTTTGAAAATGTTAGAACTTAAAATGATAAGGTATGAAGGACAAATATGCTACTGACTAACATAACTGGTTATTACATATTAATGCCTATAAATGTACCCCTCGATAAACGGGGTTACACATGTTTTCTCTGTTAGTGCTGATTGACTGATTGCACACATTGGAAACTAATCGAATCAGTAAAATAAATCAAGCAAACGTGTTTGGTGTGATTATTATTCGATTGCTTACCCAGTAACTAACATGCTGTCTTTATTTGTATAGGTAACATTAACTCCGTTAAATGATATGAAAAATAACAATGACATACATATGAATTGCGTAAATAGTATTTGATAAGTGAAACATTAATGTATAGATAACACAGATATTCATATTTTCTGAAAGTTGGAGGTCCTTCGAAAGCAAAAGTAGCAACGCGAAAAGAAACACTTGCAGACTCGGTTTTATTGAGTCTGTTCATGAGTAGTAACTAAAAGTGCAACACTACTCACGTCCCCTAGCACCGGTTTAAGAAGTATTCAGTTTTCAAAATAAACAACATCAACACTGATGATCCCGAAGGACCAGACAATTAACAACACTGAAAATGAAATACGGGGCGACTTTTAACGACCGCATCACAAGCACTTAACACCTGCTGTTGTGATATTCATTCAAACCTGTACACGGATAGAACACAAATCAATTACAATACGTACTAATTTCACTCGTTTAATGTAATTCACGTACTATCCAACAATGACTAACAGTTCAAAAGTGTTTTAACGTTAAGTTGGCCGATTAAAAACGGCTTTTAATTCAGATTAGAAAAAAAAACAAAAACAAATGTCTGCCTTTTCTTTTCGCAGAGGTAAGCTTTTATCAACTAGTTTTATACGCCGAGGGTCTCGGCACATCAGCTGGATTCTGGATATTCCCAGAGGTAAGAGCAATTACAAATGTATAAACTATACTATTATCAATTGCAGTAAATCCTCGCTAAAACATTCAAAACCAGTAAAATTCTGGATTTTTAAAACAGGTTGTAGCTAAATACGGACTATTAGTTGCCCTGCATGTTTTAAGAGACTATTGTCTTAATGGATTATGTGGACGCTTTAACGAGACATTACTGTTTTAAGTGCACACCAATGACTTAAGGTGACTTATACAGTAAAACCTCTCTATAACGATCACTAAATTGTGTTAATTAGTTGGTATTTGGGGCAGGTGGTTGCTTAATTCAAGGTGAAAGTGAAACAGAGCGCTCCGTAATGAGCGTTATGTTTTACTTTTACCTTGCTTTAAGCACCCACCTGCCTTAAACACAAAATACTTGATGTAATTTGGTGGTCGTTATAGAGAGGTTCTACTGTATCTACCCGGTGACGGTATAGTAAATCAAGATATTATCAAATAATTCCTAAAAGGTTGGAATAATTAGCCCTATGCCACCTGAATAATTTGAAACCAATAATGACTGTATGGATAATTTAATAAGCTTAATTTGTACAATGGCAATGCAAAGGAGAAAGGTTACCGTAGAAGAAACTGTAACATATTGTACGTACTATTTCGTAAGCAAACCCTGTTTGCAAACGCATTAAAAGGCGATTCTATTAGGTAAACGGTTGTCACACTAAACACCCTGTCTTAACCGGACATCAAACAGAGGTCTAAACCTGGATAGGTAAGGCATGTGGTAACCTAACCCGGGTCAAACGTAATGCAGAGATGGGGATGGAAGTAGCTGCATTACTTTTGCCATGCATTAAGCGACTACATGTTTTTAAGATTTCTGTGTTCAATAATGAATGGCCGCTAAAGGCAGATTCTACTGTATATGAAACATTGTTTGTCATTCTCAATTAGTATAGTGAAAACAAAAATATGATTTTCTCCTACTATATAATTATGTTGCCTTTGTCGCATTAAGTAAATACAATTTGAATTTCTTATGATTTGTTGTCTAAACTTGCCCAGTCCCTCTTTACGTTCTCAAATATTTGAAAGACACAATGAAACAAAAAACAATCTGCAATCATGTAATGTACACTAAGAGACAGTTCTCGCTATATAATGATGCTATTAATACGTGTTTCAATAGCAAAGTATTCCTGTAAACCACAACAAAAGGATGCACACGACTAATTATATGTAGTTATAATAGATATGACTCTACAGTTTCTACTAGAAAAAGAGCATCGATTAAGTGTTACTGTTTATGCACATTCTAGATATCTTTTTGGCAGAATAATTATAGTCAGAAAATAGTACGTGAAAGGGCGGAGCGAGCTTACTTAGAATATAACATGATTTTGATTGGTCCAGCATAAATCGTTTCCATGGTTCTAGTAAACAAACGTCATCTGCCCACAGGAATTCACGCGCCAAGTGTGACGTCACGCGAGGTCAAAAGAATGAAAACTCTTAATGATTAAGTGTTGTACTTAATGAGGTGCGAAAGCCAGTTGGAATGGCAAAATATGTAGGTTATATTTTAGTGTAGCGTCATTATACCATGAGTCACGGTATCAACATTTATTTACCCAGTCTTCTTAGAAGTTAGTATCCCAAATTTCGATTATACATTAATTTCACACAAAATTCAGTCGATAGAACTATAAGTTTATCCAAATAAATAACATATCACCCGTGTTCCTCCTTTGTACTGGTACCAGAAAGGGTCAAATTCTCCATACCCGATTAAGAACAAACTGCAGTTCATTAAACCTCCCTTTGGTTCAAAGAAATATTGCTGTTTCTCCTTTGTGCTCGTGTGGTGATATCGAAAGTACCAAACACTATTGCCATAATTATATGTCCGAACTACCATAATCCGCGTACCCGCTTACTGCATGCAATTGGGAATATATACCATGTCACAATAAAGTTCCTTCTCCACGGCGATCTATCGCTTGATATGCATAGTAACGTTTTTTTTTATCTTTCAAGCAGTGCAGCAATTCCTTTTTTTAAACTAAGAGATTCAGTTTAGTTCTGTATTACTGTTTGAAGCTCTTTTGTACTTAAGGATGGCCATTGCCATACGCACTCCCGTCATCAGACGGCCCACGACCTCCATCTTGTTGACCACCGTTATATCATTTTTTCGTATCTGTTCCTTCCCTCTTTATTCGAAATTAGTTTCACAGACAATAATCCTATTGTCTATCGAGAACTTGTTTTTCTACTCTTTCATGTACATGTACTCTTGTAATATGTTCATTTTGTAGTTTAGTTTGAATTGTACACAACATATGTTATATTAGAAAATGTATATTGCTTTCGATCCAATCCTTTTTTTCCAAATACAGTGATAAGTGGATTTATGTACTTTTCAGAAATAAAATGTTTAAACTAAATAAATAACATTCTATTCCATATATATATATATATATATATATATATATATTGCCAATATTTCAACACATACGTTTCAACCATGTTTGTACAATTCTTGATAAATCAGCCCTTCCATATGGACGCCGCCCTCGTTCCGATGCCAATTAGACGCCCGGCAATCGACAGCTCTATGCGGTCGACATGCGAATGGATATAAAAGTACAAAAATAAGTCATGCAGGAAACACCACATACAAAACAAACACTCTCCCGAACAGCAACACAAGGAAACAGCAAATGTACATAGGTAGAAAAAACAACAAGAGACGCACAAAGACAAAACAAACATACAATAGGAGGAAGATGGAAGTACCGCATTGGAACGGTCAGTGACAAAAGTCACCGGGGGGTTTAAACCGGTTTATGGGCGCCCAACCTCACCCTTATTCCATCCCCATCCTAAAAGACAAACAGTGTAAATAAACGTATAGTCAACGGAAACCTTTATAGACTGCTGGCAATTTCGTAACAAAATCAGTACCCGATGCAATGCTGGTGATGGCAATCGTCACATGCTATCCACGAGAAACAAATGGAGTGACCCTTTCAACACCATTTGTTTCTCCTGCTTCCATCCTCAACTGACCTTTTTTATTACAAATACGATCAGAGCACAAATATTCTTTCTGACAAACCATCGTAAACCAGAGAGCCATTAAATGTGTATAGTTCAAGTAGTCAACAAACAGGCTGTGACAGTTGTTGAAGGTTACTTCTCAGGCCAACCTGGTAACGAAGCACACCAGTGCCAGGAATGTTACTGTAACATGGTGAAATAATTGTGACTCGGATGGGACTCGAATACAAGGACGTAAGACTTGGAATATAAATACGTAGGAAGATTGGACTGCGACCACACTCAGTAGTTCAAACAGCAGACTGTGAGATAAACCATTTCAAGGAAATTTTCTCCAAACCATTTCAAGGAAATTTTCTCCAAGCGCTGGTTAAGGACTCACACTATCCACACCGGTGAAAAGAAATGAAAACGCATACGGAAATAATGGATAAGAATTAAAGATGTCCTTTAAAACGTTAGGCGTCAAAATGTAACCCCATTCTGCCCCACTAGCCCTGGTGTGACGGGGTCACAAAGAAGTAGAACACTTGGTTCGGCTACAGGATTTATTGTCCAGTCAACATGGAACCTCTGACAAGACGGCGCTGCATCCTGAAAGACATAGGGTGTAAGTACATTAAATAACAATACAGTTGTGATACCTAGGGACCTGAAACTGTATCAATAACATAACATAATACAAACATACATGATTGAAATAATACCCATTCACTGATAAACACGGTACATATTCAATCTAAAGCTATATGTGTAGACCTTGAAAAAATACAATAATAACACACGTATAGCGCACCAAATGTAGCAAGTGAACGTTCGTTCGTCTGTCCGTACAATCTCTCGCTGTACTACTGCTACCATTTCGATTCGCGAAAACATACATTGCGAGACATTTACAAAATCGGAATCCGAAAGAACGTAACTGTTTCACAACAGCTGACTGCAGTCATGGATAATTAGTTATTAATGGTCATACCTGGAAACAAACCACTGCACAAAACTACGTCATCAACGGAACACCCACGAAGTCAACCGAACAAAACAAAAATGAACTAGATAAAAGACAAACTGGTCTGACACGACCATATGGCATGACTCAACCAAATTTATGAACAGTTGGCTCGGTTACACTACTGTCATCCAAAAGCTTATGCTGGCGAAGCAGCAATTTACATATGGCAACTCGTTTATATCCTCATGAGACGCTTAGTTACTTTACATGACGTCTCATCTGGATCTAAACTGTTTGCATAGATAATCAAGCATCCGCCCGGAACATGCTACAGAATATATTACATGTTAAATGTAAACTATATCCTGTGAATTCAAATACCTCAAGATAGGCAGTTGAACGACATAGCCTTCCTTTCGAGTGAATACAATATACATATATCTACAAATGTTTATAATGTAAACAATATTTGTTGGTGAAGAATGTTTACATCGAAACGGAAAATAGGAGGGAGTTGGCATCAAACACAATCTGTTCCTAAGTTCTGTTCGGCGCCATGAAATCCCAAATGTTTCCTATTACCATATCATTTTCGTCTCCTCTCGATTTACTGCATTTCCGACTATAGAATACTGCTGATGACAGTTAGATATTGAGTTGTCATGGTAATACTGAATTGAATTAATCAGTTTTGAAACACACGTTTTTGACGGTGTCTTAGATATCGGCGTGATACTGAATTTAAAGTCCATGGTTTACGAATAACGTGTGTGTTTGCAACTGAAAAAAAAGTACATATTGAGTCTAATTACGTCAGTGGGAAAACGGGTCATAATTTAATGTTCTGATTTTCTTCTCTGCCACATGGGGTATTCCGCAACCTTGGCCGTTTGTTACCCTTTTTTTATATTTCGTTAAGTCTGTTCCAAAATTAAATCCATCATATTCCCCGCGATGTAAATAGGTATTCTAACACACCTCGCGCACACATCTACATAAACAAAGAAGGGACGTATCTATGTTTGAATTCTCAATAAAACACCGCACGCGCTGTAACGTTGTAACGTGACGTAATATGGCTTCGAAAATTCGTACGACAAGAAACGTAGTGCCGTTGTGGCGGTGCAAATTATAGTTAAATTGAAGTGTTAGAATCGAAATAATAAATTTATACCAGTATTTTATCGTGCAATCGAACACGGGTGGTCGTTGAGATGCTTATAATGAAATCACTCGGCCTATCGGCCTCGTAATTTAATTACTACGCATCTCAACTCCTACCAGTGTTCGATTGCACGATAAAACACTGGTATGAATTTATTTTTTCTTAAATCACAAATGGGAAATTGGACGCAATAGAGTTAATACATATCTACCATGTTCTATGTACCACGTTGTACTTTCCTGTCACCATAGGGCACGTTCCTGTTATATTTGGCTTGTTTATCGTTAAACACCTGCAAACAAACAGTTTCCGGCACTATGCAATACATTCTATATAGACTTTCCGTTTCTTGGTATATATTTAAGTAAGTAGCTACTAAAATATACATCACTGCACAGTTATTTACAATTTAATGCATTCCCACTTAAACGTTTAAAAGTGCATTATGTATGATATAAGCCTGTTATGTTGTACTAGATTACTACAAATAATATAATCATTATATTATATGTAAACGATAACAACACAAAGCATTTCATTTTTGACATTAGTAATGTTATACTAAGGCAGAGATGCCTTTATCTGCAATTGTGAATGTGACAGCACGCCAGAAACGAAATATGGTGTATCCCTAACGAGAGAAGTAAAAAATACACATACTCGTCTTAATTTAACTAATTCCAATAACAATGATTTTATTATCCAGCATATGCATACATTCCACGTTTGTTTTGCAAACGTTTGGTATATTTCCGTAGTGGAACATTAATAGGGATAGTTTAATGCTATGTGTTACATATTGGCTTCTGTTGACCGTCTTCTATTTTGTGGGGAAGTCCCAAGTCTCTTTGTCACCCTTACTGTTATGTTTGTCTTGTGCCGTTGTGTCTTTATACTAGTACGTTTGTTGGTGTATTGAACTTTCATCTCGCGTGCACCACTGTTTTGATGTGTGTATCTCACCCATTTTCTATCGGTCTTTTGGTATTGTTGCGTCTCGTGTGTGGCCTTTCCTGCTTGACTTCACTACCTTTTCACTTTTGACTTTTTACCTTTTCATATGCAATATATCTCATTTACTATATACCTGTCAGTTTCCGCGGTAAAATACGATTGTATTCGATCATGCAATACAACCTCTCAGATACAGTTTCCGTATTTTCACGTCGAAAAGTGGGACGACTTTCGCTTGATAATAGCCGTAAATTTCAGTGACGTACCGGAGACGCGTCTATTTTAGTAACGCAATGTAAACCATAATGTGTATCGATTACCGTACAGCTACAATTAGCGTGTATATAATTTACGCAATCCTCGTTTCAATTAGATATGATCAAAACGAAAGTAATAAAACTACGATCTACAATATTATAATTAAAATGCTACAATACTACAATATATAAATATGCCATTCCAGACAGTACTTATTTACTTGCCGTAAAGTTCCGTGACGCACCGGAGACGCTTCTGTTTTAAGCAACGCAATGTATCTGAATAAAAGGAGTTAGAATATTGATATTCTTTTTTGCTTTTTTTATTTCAACAGATATATTATAAATGTAATAGTACACGAAGTGACGATATGAAGGGTTGTATCCCATGAGTAGAGCGAGAATACCAAGGCCAAACATCCACTTATGTGATACAACCCTTCATAAATATCGTCAGTTCGTGTAATATTCCCTATTTAATGCACGCCTGGCAACTATTTGTGTAGGCCAAATTTATTGCAGGGAAGGTGAGGTATTATGTTTTAGTTTAATAGAGAGCTTGAAGCACGAATATCGAAATAGATAAGCACAGCCTTTTTAAGGTCACATTATATTGGCACAATGCAAACTTCAGCTATCTATGTACAGTATTTGCATTACTCTCATCGGACATGTTGCTCATGCCAATATTGCACTGATGTGAACGTTAGAGATAATATATTGAAAACACAGCAATACGTTACTAGCATCGGAATAAAACTCACATTTCGAATCTCTATTGTTATTACCAATATGCTTTTAATAATTACATGCACAGTACAATTCAAACAGAGCTGGGGTTGACTGCGAACACATTTAGACAAGTACAGTACAGCCTGCCTTATGCGACCTTATAATGATTGGTTACATGAATCCTAATGCATTACTTTTGACCTGCATTAAGCTACCACCTGCTTTATAAAGGTACAACAATGAGTCATGCAGGAAACACCACATACAGAACAAACAGCATAATTATAGCTATTTTAAGGGTATCTTACGACAGGCTCTACCGTACACAGCCATACTTGTACATGACATGCTATCGATGTTATGGTGGTAGTTGTGTCTTGCCTGTGGCTTTGCCTGCTTGGCCTTACTACTGTTTCATTTCTACGTGAGGTACAGAAGGCATGTCCTGATCTTTAATAGACGCTATGATGTTCAAATAGTTTCCTACCATCATCGTCTCAAATTACTACACGTTTGTAGGATATTGGTGCTGACATTTCGAAATTCAATTGTCGAGGTATTAATGAAGTGAATTAATTTTGAATCAGAATTTTACGGTGTCTTAAATATTGTCAGGAAATTGAATTCAATCCGCAATACGGCAAAGGATTTTTCTAGACCTCATTGACAACTGAAAAGTGTAAATTACGTCACAATTTATTCAATACAGGGCTAGTCATGATTATTAAACAAGAGTGCCAGTCGGCACATTATACACCCGTCGACGTCTTGTTCAACATAAACTGAGGTTAACATTATTCGATGCTAGACGCAATTGTTAAAAGCAAATTCTTAGTCCAATTGTGCGACATTGACATTGAAATACTGGGAAACACCCATGCTAATGTGGCATGTCCAGATAAACGTTTTAGTGCAATTTGAGAAGGGTCCGCCAAGCAGAATGTGAGAAAGATAGGTTACAGACAGACAGGCGGACAGACAGAGCAATTCCATAAAACGTCCTGGGTTTTTTCTCAAACGGATGTAGCATGTGATGGTAGACAAGTCGTTCAAGTTTCAAGGCTTTATCTCAAATGGTTATGTAAATAGGTGTACTTTAACAAAAACACCTTAACCAAATTATAAACTTAAAATGGCCATAATTATGTCTAAATGCTTGACAGAGTTATTGACTATTGCCTACAGACGAAGCTTCTGATGGTGAACAAGTGTTCAAAGTTTTAAAGCTTTATCTCAAAAGATGATGTGAATAAATGGACTATAAAAAAAACATAACGGAATATTCTATGTTACAAAAGGTCATAATGATAGTATAGTATAGGATAGAGTTGTGTACTCTTGTCTACGGATAAAGCTTGTGATGATAGGAAAATGTTCCAAATTTCAAAGATTTATCTCAAATGGTTATGTAAATAAGTGGACCTTAACCAAAATTTAAAAGTTAAAAAGGGTCATAAGTATGTCATAAGTATGTCAAAATGTTGGACAGAGTAATGTACAATGATGGTTGTGATGGTGAACAAGTGTTCCAAGTTTCAAAGCTTTATCGAAAAGTGTTGTGTAAATAAGTGGACTTATAAAAATGCGTTCCACATAAATTGAGGTTAACGTATTTGCTTACACAAATTCTAAGTCAGTTCAATTGTGCGCCATTGACCTTGTATATACGTACCGGGAATTATCCATGCTACTGCAGCATGTCCAAATAAATATTGTGGTTAAATTTGAGAAGGATCCACCAAGCAGAACTTGAGTTGGACATGTTACAGACAGACCGACATGTTAACATTTTTGCTAAACGGAAATACTAAGTCCAGTTGTGCGGACCTTTACCTTGGATATAAATACCGGGACTGAGAAGGATCCACCAAGCAGAACTTGCGTTAGAGATGTTATCGACACACGGATAGACTGACGGACGGAAGGACAAACGGACATATAGCGCCATTTCATAACACGTCCCGTAATTTTCAAATAACATATACATGCATTAAATAGGCATGTTAACTACACATTGATATATATAGATACATTATTTAGTACAAAGGTCATAGGTCTAACAGTACAAGGTGGAACACAATGAATATTAAATGCTTATTTGGATTGATGTATTTCGATTCAGAGCATTGTGTATTTTAACAAGTACCTAATAAGCAAGATAAACCTGTGTACTTTTAAGTTGGATCTATCCAGCTCCCCATAAATAAAATTGTTTTGTGTTTGCTGCCTTACCCCCGAGTAGTTATTTGCAAAATTGTAAATGGACACGTTCGAGCTTAGTTTCATTGCTAAACCCCTGAACCTCGCTTTCACATTCTAAGATTGGTAAAATAAGTTTATCAAAGAGCTGCCCAAGTTTGTGTTTAACAGATATATTTGTAAAATTGTACAGGTAAGATTTAAGTTTATAAATTATAATTATGTATTGCCTGTCCGCCAATAACAGGGTGTGTTTCTGTAAATGATCCCCAGTTGAAAATACCACCCCTAAATAATTGAATTTACTAACGATTTCTAAATTCTTGCCATCGAATCTGAAATCGGGATACCTGTTCTGTGTACCGCCTTTTCTGAAAATTTAGATTGTCGTCTTTTCCGTATTTTTCATAATATTGGAAGCTGATTGATTAAGAAAGACGACAACGGCACATAACTTCAAACCGTTTATCAATCATATTTGTATATAAACGTTGGCAAATTGAAAAAAAGCTGCCTTTCAGATAACTCTTCTTGAGGATATGTCTTGTAAAATCAGATGTTTGTGCATTAAACAGGAGGAAATGCAAAATGAACATATCGAATACAGAACATTCTTTCTCACATCCCTTATCTCCGAGTTAGAACAACAGGTTAAAATTTCCTTATCTGTAACACGTGTAAGATCACTTTAGAACGTATGACGTCATATATGACGTCACACCATGGAAACATATGTTTACATGGCATTTAAACGGCGAAAATACACTTTTTTGATATGTGAGAAAAAGAATCTGATGCTCGTTGTCTTTTAAGATCACATGTTCCTAAATTCACCAAGAAAATGTTATTAAGCTCGCCAAGGCTCGCTTAATGACATTTTCCAAGGCTCGTTTAGGAACATGTGATCTTAAAAGACAACTCGCATCAGATCCTCTATTTATTTTACCACATGTATATATAGATTTATAGCGTTTATAATGTGTGTAGCAGGCTAAATAATTGAGATCTACAGACGCTTTAAGCGATTAATGTCAATTAATATTCTGTTGTAAGATAGTAAAGTTGGCATAGTTTTACAATGTACCTTACGCATATATGTCTGTAAGATTTTCGTATATTAATTCAATTTATGTTTTAAAAAGTGATTCCGATAAGTTTAGTTTTTAAACAATAAAAACCTACTTGATGTTAAGTAATGCATATGTATATACAGATAAATATCCTTTTTACAAACACCGATTGTTGACGATAACTGTCGCGTTAATCTAATCCACATGAACTCATACTGAACTCGTAGCGAGTGCATTAAGAAATTCGGCTGTGCAGTACGGATACTTTTATTATTAAAACAACAAAAACATGTTTAATGTTAAGTAATATATATGTATATACAGATAGATATCCTTTATAAACACGGGATTTATATTGGACTGGTATGTGAGGCAAATGGTTGACAGCTATTGGGTTACATTTATAAGGTGTATAATAATAAAATGACACAGTTCTCTTATACATTATTACATACAGCGTATACTTACATCATGTGGCCACAGAAGTTCGTACAGTTTTATGGTCATTAGCATGAAATCGTTGATCTGGTACTGCGCATTTACAAAAGCTTCCTAAGGGGCAGGTTTGACTTTTTAACTCATTAAATTAAATAACAGTATTCTATATGCTCATGTTCATAGTATTAATTCGTGTTGTTTGTTTGTTCAAGTTGCATTATTCTGAAAGTTACTTTCATTAAAGAGTATGTTTGTTATTGTTATAGCATACTGATTCTTCATTGAAAACAGTTCTAGTAAACTAGATTGCCCACGGGCAACATGTCGATACCACTGGCCACTCACGTTAGATCAGATACTTATCATGTAGCTTCTATAGGAATGCCTGATCAGGCTGTATCTTGCAGAAGCATGAAAAGGCATGAACATCAAGTACATGGTAATTATAGGCATACATTAA
Organism: Azorinus chamasolen; assembly: GCA_963576725.1. Lineage (NCBI taxonomy): Eukaryota > Metazoa > Mollusca > Bivalvia > Cardiida > Solecurtidae > Azorinus > Azorinus chamasolen. The sequence goes on from OY755242.1 coordinate 6,409,095, forward strand.
GTTTGTGAAATCTGACGTTTGACTCTAAGTGTAACCTTGACCTTTCAGATACTGACCTGGTTTTTGTGCGTGACACGCCGTGCCTTCTAGATAAATATTTATGCCTAGACATTTCACAATCCGTCCATGGAGTTCTGAGTTATAGCCCGGATAAAACCGGACCGACGCACTGGCGGAGGCACGGACTGACTGGCGCACTAATATACACCCACTATGAGCTTACAGTGTGCCAACTATGTCGAGCTCATCGCAAGCGGGCTCGACAAAATACACCAGTTCTAATTGCTATTTATGTATTTGGTGTAGTAGCCAATTTAATTCATTGATGACATTACCATTATTCCGATTGTCGTTTGATCGACTCGGCTTTCTGATATTTGAAATGACATCCCATGCTCACCGATATATCTTATGTGCAATACGACATTGTCGGATCAAACTACAAATGTGAGTCATGTAGGAAACATCACATACAAAACAAGCAGCCGCCCGAACCGTTCCAGAAATGGAAAACGGTAAATGTACATACCTACCAAAACACAGAGAGACGCATAAAGACAAAACAAACAAACAACTGGGGACGATGGAGGTACCACCTTGGAACGGTCAGTAACACTAGTCATTGCGAGGGGGTTATACAAGTTTAGGGGCGCCCAACCTCACACTTATTCAATCCTGATCCTAAAAGACAAACAGCGACTTATCTACAACAACCGCGATGGAACATACAGTGGTAAATTGCATGTAGACCGGAAGCATATTTAAGTGAAACAACTGCATCCGCCTATCGCTAATGATTGAGCTGCAAACAGAGAAACTGTAGAAAAGTAATAAAGGGTACGACATCAACGAGCTATCCGACGTCCTCCTTCCGTTTCCAGATTTAAGAGGTCGTTTTTATAGAGCACTAAACCTTTCTTGTCGGCGTACATGAAAAGAAGACAGAGTGGTTGCCAACTGTAAAAGGGTTGACAACCAGTCATGCAGTATGTTGTAGTACTATAGGATCATGTCCCTTTTTAATGATTTTTGAACATAGTTGCTGAACAAAGTGAGAACATGCGTATGTCCAATAGTTTTACGAATCACATCACTATAAAAGTACAAAAATGAGTCATGCAGGAAAATTCATAAAATTCAGGATGTGAAATACCGTGTCGCAGAAGCTGATAATAAAACAAGCCATGCACATTACTTTTCTTGTAGTATGTGTTAAATGTGTTTACTTATCAGTTACTAGTTTTATATACCATGTTCAAATAATTAAACAGCCCTGAATGGCACTGACTACACGACCGTAGGCGGGGACGGTATTAATTGCATTCAGTTTTAGGAACATAATCATAACAAGTATCCAACACGCACAAGTAGAACACATCACTGTAAAGTAAAAACTATCCATCGAACACTCAAATAAATGTCATTTAGATCTTTCAGACAAATAGTATATTGATGTAGAGCGGATGATGTGTACAGAGTTATGCGTGAGTTTAATTTCACATTAAGCATCCTTATGTCTAAAAAGAAGCATAATATATCTTAAAAGAACTTAATGTTCAGTACTGGAAATTCGGTTTAGTGTATACAACGTCTATATTTGCTCCCAAATTAATTGTGGTCCCATCTGTTATTTGCAATGAATCGTGATATATGTATCCATGAATGGCTAGGAAATGTTGCCATTTCACAATAGCTGATTCATGTATCGAAATAATCACCACAATTGTAATTCCGATCGCATTTAACAATTTAATTGCAGATTGTGTACTTGAGGCAAAACCATGAAAGTCTGGATTATTTTTCCACTTTTTGCGCTTTGTATTTGTAACTCGGGCTATTGCGTCCAAACCTGGAATTGAACTTAACCGAATGTAACTGAAATAATCCTTTGGTGGTCATCTTTTAAAGTTATATAAATTGCTCCGGACCGTTGCATATCTAGATCATAGGAATTTCAAATATATTTAATGGGCATTTTCTTTGAACATCTCCTAAACTGCTCAATTGAATATGACTTAACATCGCAAAATGAACTTTACGTAGTATTTAACAAGTTAAACAAATGTTTAAGGTTATCACAGGAGCTGAGAATGTACTTTAACAAACACGTTCTGTATGCAACAACATTTCCTAGATTGTTAAATGTAAATAGTATACGCCATAGGATTGACTGTCAGGGGGTCCTCTATCCAGCTTACATCATTTGACCTGGTCCATTGCGTAGGTCACGCGAGATGGTTTGGGTCCGTTACATAAAAACGTCACATGGCTAGCAAAAATTATTATTTCAGAATTTATCTACTTCATAGCGTGTGTGTGTGTGACCTGCTGTCTATCGATGTGTTGGTGGTGATTGCGTCTTGTATGTGACTTTCTCCTGTAAGTGTGTATGTGTATAAATGGCTATATAAATTGCTTTCCGTCGGTGTTTTGGTGATTGTGGCGTTTTGTGTGTAGCTTTTCCTGCTTGACTTTGCTACTTTTTCTTCATAAAAGTATGTGTTAAGTACTTGTTGACGGCTGTAATATTCAATTAGTTATATGTTCTGGTCCTTCGAGATAATGAATTTCAGTGTCTCTAGTTGTGAACATTAAACACAGCTTAAGGGTGTGCTAAGGGTTTGCACTTTTAATAACTGCTCATGAACAGACTCAATAAAATCGATTCTTCAAAATTCTCTTTTCGCATTTCTGCTAATTTGAAGGATCTCCTACTTTCAGAACTTGCGTGCCTTACAACAGCAGACGTTAAGTGATGTTGTGAAGGCTGTGAAAAGTCGCCCGTACTTCATTAGCAGTGTTGTTATATTATTTGGTCCCTCGGAATCATGCATATCTATGCTTTTAGTTATGAAAATTGATACCACTTAATCCGGTACTAGGAGGCATTAGTAGTTTATCGTTTGTAATGACTGCTTATGAACACACTCTGTATTTATTTTATGCTTTAGAGGGATCTCCTTCTTTCATAATTTATTAACAATCAATTTCACCTGACTGTATATAACTTTTATATAGATGCTATTTAAAATCAATTGGTGAATCCATGCACTTGTCAACTCTAGCAGGTTTAAGGCAGTACACATGTGAGTATTTATCACATGAAGATGAGTGTGTCCAAAACTTTCGTACGATTTGATATGCTTGGCCAGCCACATGTCATCAAAAATAAGCCTGTATGTATTACAATCATATCGAATGTGATACAATGTGAGTCTAGCTGCTAAAACAATATCAACAGGCGTTTCACGCAGCATAGACTACCATACGTATGGGCATTGCTAGTCACACGTAGAATGGTTAATAACGTCTATGATGAAGGGTGTCAGACGATATATATCAACCTGCAGACACCACGGGTCTAGTCCGGGATAATACAAAGCAGGGATCATTTATTTTCTGGTCATTTAACCGTAAGCCTGCTGAGCAACTTATTTTTACACAGCATTTCGATCATTAGTTTCGAAATTCAAGCTATAATTAGCTTGGCAACCAAATTGCATTTCGGTGTCAAACAGCTCGTATATGAGACGCTGAGCTGAACTGTGTCTCATCTGTAACCAAATGGTTCGCATATGCAATCAGTCATCCCTCCACGGCAGACTAAATGTTAATATTATTTTATGACTCGTCTGTTTCCCAAATACACGAACAAGCATGATACAGCAGTAAACATTGCATCAAACAATGTCTGCTGCAATATACACAAATGGGTACTAATGGATTGGTATCATTTTGAAGACGTGTTTATTGTAGCATAAAGTCCATTAACCCCTTACTCTATGAAAAGTCAAGTAAGAAATAATGACATAATCCATATTACTTAAGACTAATTGTTGTAACAGTATATGGACACGGGGAATGTTCCCTATGGTAGATACTGTTGAACCATATCTACATTAGCAAGACAACAGACCCTGATCAGACGGACCCTACGGGTCTGTCCTGTTTACAACAGTCGACATGCGTATTTATGGAGTACAGGGACACGGTAGGACATATTGTATTATATATGAAATGCGCCTCATATACTCGTAGCAATATCTTACACTGAATATCGAATAATGTCTCATATGATATTTATGTGTTAAGGAATACTTTATTTCATCTTGTATCTTGTTATACATGCTACATTAATGTTTTAGGATAGTCGACGGTATTGTGTAGATTACCTGGTTATCACTTATATATATTTAACATCCATCACTAGAAAGGACAGTGACTTGGTACATGCATATTGAATATGTTTAATGGTGTCAGTCCCGGTATGTGGAATCGGCGAGTCTTTTGAATATAATATGAGTATAATACTCCAGAGAAATTCGACTGCAATACAAGTCTAAAGCATAAGGATACGGTGGTTAGAATATTGTATCAATCGAAGTTGTGACATGCAGTTGTAGTTATGGACTAACAAAACCATTATTTCCTAAATATGGCGCCGTGGTTTAGTCTTGGTGTACAATGTGTACAACAATAATGTTATTAGTGACTTGTTTCCAACACTGAAAGGATTAATATAGCATGCCTTCATTAAATGTACTAATACATCGTTTGTGTCGTACCCTTTACTACTTTTCTACAATTACTAGCTCAATCATTGAGTACACTAGCGATATGTGAATCCAGTTTATTTCAATTAATTATGTTTTCGTTCTACATACAATTAACCACTGTGTCTGCCATCACAGTTGTTGTGGATAAGTCGGAGAGGGGGTATGTTTATTTACACTGTTTGTCTTTTATGGTGGAGATAGCACAAGTGTGAGGTTGGACACCTCTAAAACGGCTTAAACCCCCGTGATTATTGTCACTGGCCGTTCCAATGCGGTGCTTTTATCTTCCCCTACCTTTGTTTGTTTTGTCTAGGTGTGTCTTTTTGTGTTTTGACAAATATGTACATTTGCTGTGTTTTCTTGTTGTGGTGCTGTTCGGGCTGCTGCTGTATGTTTTGTATGTGACTTATACTTGTACTTTTGGGACAAGTAATGTGTCATGCATTCACAATTTGGATATTGATAATTTTCATAACTTCAAACGAATGTCCTGCTTCAGGGAACAACAGTACATGAACAGGAAAATGGTTTACGGAGACGGTATGTGAAACATATAACACAAACAATAAATGCATTGTCTGTATTAATTCCGTTCTCTATAACGCAATCGTCTGCTTTAGCATCTCGAGTTGTAGCCTTCTACTAAACAAGCTCTTACATCTCTGTAAACCTGCCTGGACAAATGTCATTTGAAATATAACAACTATCATAAACGAACTATTTTATCTATGGACATGATAAATGCATTTATAGGATCACTGTGGATATTTATGCAAAGCGATTGTTTACAATTAGTATAATGGATCAGACAGATTCATGGATTGTCTCTACAGATTGTGCTAAAACACACACTTGTAAAAGTGAGAACATTTAGATGATAAAGCATGAACGAAACAGATCGTTTGAAGACGTATAAATGTACTCCTTGATAAGAAGGCGTTATATTTTAACCAGAGTCACAAAGTCAGGTATATCCGTCAGTCCTTATTGACTTTTTGCAACGCATGAAACTAGTCCCCTCACCAGTACACTGTTTATATGAGTGTTGTATGCGATTACTATTCAACTACTTATCACACAACAAAATAATTTGCCTTTTGTTTTATGTGTGACAGATTTCAATTGGCAACACTGACATAAAATATTAACTCTTTCCTAAAACAAATGATACGCAGCGTTCTCTTTTTTCTTAATATTGCAACATACTTAATTATTTTCGGGGAATATCATTTCACTTAATATTCACCGAACTATCATTTAATTTAACTTGTGACACATATTGCCGATCGAACTAAATTCGAAACAAAACGACTGTCTGTTCATTTCAAATAGTTTGAATCCTGACCAGACACTGATTATGATTAAAATGCTTACTTGCTTACTTGTGCCTTTTTGTGGTACTTTTAATTTCTCTGGTTTCTAGCGTTGAGAGAGAAATTTATTGTCTCAGATAAAACCAGATAACTACGATAGTGTTACTGTTTCGACATTGTCAAGTAAAACACTGGTCTGTTGAACAATGGTGACCTGCGTTTGTCTAGAAATCAATTTACAATCAGCTGATACCCTCTCCCTGATAGAAACACACTATCATGCATTTAAAGACAGAGTAGACCGAGATCAGACGACTGCTGTATGAGCCAACCGATCAGAGTCTGTTCCGTTTGGTTAATGAATGATATCGATTAAATGTTTGTTGTTATTTTAACCCTTTCAGCGCCAAATTTCTAATTGTCGTCTGCAATCCAAGTTTGTTAAATCATTCAGTAAAATAAGGAAATGAGATACCGTAAATAAATGCAAATTTCAAAGGAATAACGCACACATATAGACGCAGAGATTGGGACAAATAATGAGTCCCTGATCAGACGCCTGATCTGGGACTGCACTTTTGGTCGTGGTGCATTTATGCGACTGCGGCGGTGAAAGGGTTAAATATCGAATAAAATATCGATTATTCGGACATACACTTTATACGTGTCATTATCAGTCTTTAAGACAGGTAGCACCTGCCTAAAAGTTTCTAAACTATTCAATACTAACATTTCGAATAATCACGAATTTACTGTAGATGCAAATCTACGGTTTGTAACATATCCAACACACCCCTCGTTCGTAATGTCTTTATAAACACTCAGCTTATTTATACAAACGCAATGATTATTTCTTGACGTAAAGGTTTAATTGATATTCTTGAAGCGCGAATATATTCATAAGTTTCAGGTATGGGATTCTTTATAGTGATGCGTGCGAGAGGTAATTGAAATCAAATATGTTTGCTATGACTTGGTGTTTTTTGGAATTTATAATTATAAGCGTCCAGCACTAAACTACACAATTAATTGTCGCAGTGTACTAAATCCAGCCAAGCCAATACGATATGTTTCAGTAAGGCGTATTGTCTTTTCTTCAGTGAAAGCTCTGGCGTCATATATTTGTCATGTGTTTTCAATGGTTTCGATACAGATGTACATGGCATAAACAATTATATAATTATATATACTGATCTGACTCAACATGTAAATAATACATGACCCGTATATCACACTGTTGTTATATTCCGTCGCTCTGTATCATCCTAATATCCATCGCCATATTTGCAGTCTCTTTAATAGTAAATTCAATCCTGCATGACTCATTTTTGTATTTTTACATCGACGTATTCAAAGACGGCATACCGACACAATACACATAGTGTTCCTGTCAGTAAATGTCTTTTTGGTGTGTGTGTGTACAATTACCTGCAAATGTGTGTTCAATGTAATATGACGATGTAAGTAGCTATAACCGCTTTCTATGCAAGTAACATCAACTTAATATATACTCTGCTGTTGATGGTATTTTAAATTCTGAATACACTTTAATCACAGTATGCTAAATAAAGTTGGCTTCAGTCACAAACTGTTCTCAAATTCTGTTCGGTGCCACGAAGTCCCAAATGTTTCCTATTACCATATCGTTTTCGTCTCTTCACCATTTACTGCGAACGCTGGTGACGACATTTAAATGTTATGCTGTCATAGTAATAATGAATTGAATTTATTAAGTTTGAAGCAGACGTGTTTGACGGTGTCTTAAATATCAGTGGGATACTGGATTTAAATTAACCCCTTCCATGCCACAATGACGGGTTTCTGATATCACATGCAAACAGTTTGGATCCAGATGAGACGCCGACGGCGTCTCATCAGAACCCAAACTGTTTGAAACTATGTTTACTGTTTTATAAAGAAAATGGAAGAAGTGCACACATTTACACTAAAAATAAACGAAACTATGCCCAGCAGACGACAATGCTGGCACCGAAAGGGTTAATTAAATGGCCATGGTTTACGACTGCAGTATTTTCCCCAGACATACTTTACAACAGAAAAGGGTGGTGCGTATAATATAGTAAAATCTCGATTATTCCATTTTTCTGTATACATGTAGAAGAAGTTAGGCACTTTTAGGTAGGTGGCTGCTTAATGCATGATGTAAGTCGCGCATTAACCCTTTCGACGCCAAATTTCTAATTGTCGTCTACAATCCAAGTTTTTTAAATCATTCAGTAAAATAAGGAAACGAGATAAATAAATGCATAGTTCAAAGGAATAAAGCACATATATAGAAATATGAGACAAATAGTGAAGTCCCTGATCAGACACCGCCTTGAAAAGGCGGCGTCTGATCTGGGACTGCACTATTTGTCGTGGTGCATTTATGCGATTGTGGCATCGAAAGGGTTAAGCTGCCACCTGTCCTGAAAATCGATAATAATACGTATTTCAGTGTTCGAATAATCGAGTTTTTACAGCGTAAGGATCTATCCCGAAACTATGAAATACTTTGCCATTTCAATACCTGTATCGGTAATATTAATTAGATTGATTTATTATAACAACACACATGAATATTTTGCCATGGTACAAACATGTAAAAAAATCAACAGAAATCTGATTTGGATCTTCTCTGTTTGCGGAGGCGTAGAAAGGCGTCTTTATGGAGTAAAAGGTTAGGAAATAAAGAAATCATTCATAACCTCAAACTGTATTGTATATTTCTATAGTTACATGTGGTACACGCACAAGGATAGTGCACATGATACATTATTATCTAATACACATCTGTTCATTACTGTCACCATGTCATATTTATTACACGTTAATAATGGCGCCATACAACTTCCGTTATTGTAAAAATATGTCTGAATAGATACAAAAACAATAGTATATATCGTTTTTCTTAATAAGATACTTCAGTGCACGAATTTTAAAAATCGGAGAACGTAGTGAAGCACAGTTATGTTCAGGGTTTTTTTCAAATGCAAAATAGTTCTGAACATTGCACATGCCAATTGTGTAGAAAGTGTGCAGTGAGCTCCATCTGAATGTGTTTTCGATGTGAAGGTTATTTTGTATACACAATAGTGTTTGGCTGTGGGGTGCTTTTTAACGCTTTCGCTTGTCGTCTGCTACAATTTCATTATCTTCGTCGTTTCTGTTTATAAACAGTCACAATAACACTTCGAGTTACTTGGTGTCTCATCTTGATCCAAACCGTTAGCACAGGTAATCACAGATGCGACATTGGCAGCGAAACAAATTTATACACCACTTTAGACAGCTGCATTTATACTATTATAATTTCATTATAAATACATTGATGTTTAGTCATGGTAGAAACTGTAGAATTAAGTCTATGTACAGTAAAACCCCGCTAATGCGACAACCAAAATGGGGCATAATTCTGGGTGACAGGGGCAGGTGGTAGCTTAATGCAGGACGAAAGTTGTGCAGAAAGCTCTTACAGGAGCTTTCTGCATAACTTTCGTCCTGCATTAAGCAACCACCTGCTTTAAACGACACCAGTGGCTGTTTATTAAGTGGTCGCGTTAGCGGAGTTTTACTGTATTTTTATAAGCAAAGAGAGCAAACCCTAAACAGGTGTAGGCAAAGGCATACGGAAGCATGTATATGGAGCAAAACGTTTCAAAGACATCATTTAGTGTATTATTATATATACAAATAGTATCGTTAGCAATCAGGTATCACGCAGCTTCATATTTAATAGTTCTATTTCACAAACCTGTTACATACAAGCCTTTCCTTGTAATGAATTAGAAGAATATTGTTAAGTACGACGAGAGCCAGCATGGCGTGAACATGTTGATTAGATATAGAGTTGAATAGTTGAGCTTGAGGCAAATCCAAAGGTTAAGAACAATGTGAAGTGAGACCTGGCCTTCCGTTTAATGCAACGACGACATAAACCAGGTAAAATGATGCCTCCGTACATTTGTATCTGATACAGGGTTTACTACAGTATAACCCCTCTAATATGAACAGCAAACCGGGGCATAATTCACAGTAGCAAAGGCAGGTGGTAGCTTAATGCAGGACGAAATTAAGGCTTTTGTCCTGCATTAAGCAACCACCTGCTTATGAAGACAGCCATGTTTGTTCTGTTCATTACGTGTTCGTGTTAATTAGAGGGGTTTCACTGTACTTCCGATTCGGTAAACTATATTGAGAGAATATAGATTGAGTTTCAAACATATTGGAGATTGAAGCAACTCCAAGTGACTCGGCTTTCCATCTGGATCAATTTTTTTTTGTAAATGCGAGATAGGTCGCAAATAACTGGATAAAATTGGTGCTAGGGAATTCTCAAGACCAAAGGAAATTCAAATCCATAAGCCCGATTGTTTGGCAATATGTCAATTATTTAAGACGTATATACAGCATATATGTAAATATTTAGTTTCTTTCATGTCTCCTAAAAGACATGCTATGGGTATCAAGCTGTTTGCCTCTTGATACCACGCCGATCTTTTCGGCGTCTGATATGGTTCTATTCATGGATTAACTCGTAGCATGATTAAGGTGTTTTTTACAACTTTGCTCTATACCAAATCTAGGCGCAAATCGGAGCAGACAGATCAAGACTTGCCTCGAAATATGACAATTAAACCAACGGAATTAGTCCTATATTTCGTCACAGGGCAACCTGGAATAGTACGAGTATATCCCGCAACTCAGAGATTATCTGGCTATTAATATGTGTGTATGCGCGTGCGTATGTGTGCGTGCGCGTGTGTCTTTCTCACTCCCCACCCCCCTCTCGCCCTCTCTCTTTCTCACTATCTGCATGTCTCTCTGTCCTTCTGTCTATGTCTGTGTCTCTCTGTCCGAGTCTCTCTGCCTCTGTCTCTTTGTCTTTGTCTGCCTCTGTCCGTCTGTCTGTCTGTCTGTGTTTGTCTGTTTGTCTCTCTCTATCTTTGTCTGTCTGTCTTCCTCTCTCTCTCTGTCTCTCTGTGTGTCTCTGCCTCTGTCTATCGGTCTCTCTGCCTGCCTGTCTGTCTGTCTGTATCTGTCTCTGTCTCTGTATCTGTCTCTGACTCTGTCTCTGTCTCTGTCTCTGTCTCTGTCTCTGTCTCTCTGTGTATGTATCTCTGTCTCTCTCTCTCTCTCTCTCTCTCTCTCTCTCTCTCTCTCTGCCTCTGTCTGTCTCGCTGTCGATGTCCCTCTCTCTCTCTCTCTCTCTCTCTCTCTCTCTCTCTCTCTCTCTCTCTCTCTCTCCCTCTCTCTAATCTCCCCCCTCTCTCTCTCTCTCTCTCTCTCTCTCTCTTTCTCTCTCTCATCAGGATCCATTCTGTTTGACGCTTAGTCAAAACCTCAAGCGATTTGGCACTAGGCATATTTAAACCTGGACTAAAATTGAGCAGATATTATCTTTACTCAGTGGGGTAAGGAGTTAACCATTTTAATGCATGTAGGGTATCATTGTTACCGGTACTGTTTGGCATGTTTGACGAGTACCCCGGTGCCTTATCAAGATCCAGCTGTTTGACAGTCATCCTATAATTCCAATAAGCTATCTAGAACGAATCGGATGTACCTTAATAACCCTAAGTATTCGGACTGACAAACTTAGGCAATTAATGCCGACCTTCAAGAGCCGCCTCATTAGTTACTACTATGTCAATCTAATCTAACATTATCAAAATGGTGACATGTTGAATTATTCAGCTTTACACACAACTGGAGAGTTGAGAATGGGTCTCCGAATATTTATGGTAATTAAGATAACTTACTTAAGACAGTTCGGAATTTGAATAGATACAATTTGTTTTCGCCGAAATATGATAATTATCATTGTAACCAACAATCATCAACGACTTGCTAAACACCGCATCAAGAAGCAGCTGTTTAACATTCATTCGATAGTAAATCGGATATACCCGAAGTATTCGGAAAGACGAATGTAGGCGAATCATGCAGACCCAGATGAAACAACTATATTTAAGAACTAGACTATTTGCTACTGCATATATGTCAGTCGAATTCCCTTCAAACTCCCCACTGCCTTAATAACAGAAAACTTTAAACGCCAAGAATACAATTAATAATTATATTTGTAACGAGCACTTGACAAATAATGCATACCCAGATGAAACCACTGCAACACAACAAAAACTGCATTTAAAGATTGCACTATTTGCTAATACATGTATGTCAGTCGAATGTAAAGTTATTAAAAAATCATGACAATAGATTGTTCAGTTTTACATTAGAACCTGTCTTAAGCAGACACTCATTTAATTGAACACGGGAGTGTTAAAGCAGGTGGTTGCTTAATGTTTGGCAAACCTAATACAGAAAGCTCCTATAGGAGCTCCTATAGAAGCTTGCTGCATTACTTTTGAACTGTATTAAGCTACCACCTGCTTTACACACTCATAATTAAACCTCTTTTTGATGGCCGCTTAAGACTGGTTCTACTGTACAAATCCATGGACACGGGGTATTGAGTGAAAGAATACTTGTGGTACTTCAGACAGATCAGACTTTAAGCAGTTATCATTTGTTTTCGGCATTTTGTTTTTTAGTGTATTATAGATCCTCCAATACTGTGCAATACAAATATAAAGCAATGATCAATAAAAAAAAAAAGACTCAGCTAAACTTTCCAGACTAGAATATCTAATACCTGATGTAGTTTTGTCCTTCGTATTTATTCCCCCACCCCCTTTTCCCAAATTTCAACATGCCAGAAACAGACATCGTTCTTTTAGAATCGCCGTGACCGGAAGTACTTTGTCGGGCTTCATGTCATAATCATTACCTCTTTACTCCATATACAGTAAAAACAACTGTTAATCGGACGTTAGATTTAGCATAGACATCGGTCTTTTAGACAGGTGGCAGCTTATTGCAGGGTGAGCTGGGAGCTGTCTGCATGACTGTCGCCCTGCTTTCAGCAGCCACCTGATTAAAAGTATCTAAATTATTCTCTATTAGAATTCCAGATCAGAAAGGAATAGCTGTATACGCTTTTGTAAACACAGAAGGCCAGAGCTTGTTGAATAATATAGATGTGATTCTACACGTTTTGTCATGATAAAAAAGTCATTGTACGTAGTCCCATTATACATTTTCAATTAATAATTGTGATGTCGATTTTTCTTGCATGAATATTCATGGAGTACACTGTTAAACACTAGACTAAGTGTTCGGTGTTTCAAAGAGTGAAAGAGAGCTTATAAACTGCTGTCTTCGAAAATAAGACGGCCGATAACGCGAGCGAAGCGAAGCGTTTTAGGCCGTCTTTTTTTCGAAGACTGCAGTTTATAAGCTCTAACCGATTTAGTGATTGCCCTACTTTTCAACAGGCCGAGTTTATAAGCCCCGCCCACTGAGCAATGACAAACTTATATATAGTCACGTGATTATGGTACATCTAAACCCACACCCGTTTATGCAAAATACTCAGAAAACCCACCAATCAAACAAACGTCGTCTTTGTTAATTTGCTCACGTGCTTATGTTTTGAAAATCCTACACAGTGAAACTGGTTTCGCGCCTTTTTCTTGTAAACATTGCCTTATTTGGCATTGTCACGTAATCAAATATTCCCCATCTGTGTGTAAAACATCTTTTACATAATTTTTCTGGAGTCCAAATAATACTGGCTGACAACAATGTGTCTTTTGACCTGCTATCTGGCAGCGAGCTAGCAGACTGATAACCCTTTACCTTTTAGTAAGTGACGTCTGTGGACCACTTTGCAAGCCGAGAAGACCCAGATCAGAAGCTCCTATGCTGTCTGATCAGGGTCTACTCGGTTTACACAGATTTAAATCTTCACTGCTACCGAAACCAAATATAATACAGCTTATTAATATTAAGCATTCATTATGGGCAGATTTATTACTGAAATAAGAATAAACAGGTGAAGTCTTAAATTTAAAAGATTACAGGGAAGGGATTACGGTTTCAAATAGAATCTAGATCTACAGGTTTTTCTTATTTCCTGATTTATTTGCTTATTTACATTAGTCCTTTTTCAACAATCCTGCTTCAATAGGTGGGATGTTTCTCGGTTTATTTTGTCTTTTTTAGTCCACGGTAGCCCAATTACTAGATCTATAATTCTACCTCTCAGTTGTTTTCATACAGTCTTCCTCTCCACGGTCTACACACATGAACACACTTGCACTTGTGTGTACACTCGTTCGCGTGTCGATAACGTCATAACATAGCAACTAGTAGTGGGCGGAGTTTTGTTGCACATGCGCACTGGAAGGTTTGTCTTCGAAAGTTAGAGTCGATTTTATAAAATTTATGAGGATTTGAGTCTGAAAAATGTCAAGAATACGGCTCGTTGATTGGGTGGAAAAGTAGGGCAATCACTAATATTGGTTTTATGTTAGATGTGGTATTTTTTTAATTGAATATTTGACTTCAGTCTAAACGTAAAACTCCTATAGGGGCCGTCTGCACTAAGTTTGACCTGCATAAAGCTACCATGTGCCTTAACCCTTCTCTTGCTGAATTTTAAAATACATTTCTCCTTCTTTATCATGCCCTGTTGTATAATTACATATATATTCACTGTGTACAAGTATTTCGTTGTGCAATCACTGCTGTGGAGTGCACTGGTTGCACAATCAACTTGTAAATAGTGAAGACCCAGATCAGACAGCTCCTGCCGGAGCTGTCTCATCTGGGTCTTCACTATTTACAGGTAGGTATATTGATGTGAATAGCAAGCGAAGGGTTAAATACCCATACTAAGATCTCGTTCGGAGGGCCGTTTAAGACAGGTTGTATTATAATACATATTAACTCTTTCGAAGCCAATGACAAATCTGAGATTATCTTTACGAACAATTTTGATCCAGATAAGACGCCAAGTAAATCGACTCCTCATCAGGATCCAAACTGTTCATGTTTTTTAGAAACGCAAATCATCTTTTGTCAGAACTTAAAGATACTTTCTGTTGTACGAAATGCTTATCCGGAATGCTGCACGCCAGAATATATCTACGCTTATTTCTTAAGTACCCCACCACTTTCTCAGCCTGGTTGTAAAGCTGAATAATTGAAATGGACACCATTTTATAGCATCAACCCTTTACTCCATTGATACTCCTTTCTATAGGGTCGGCCCGGTCAGATTTCGCCCTATATAGTCTATGTAAAATGGGTCACTTTCAGGCCCTGCAGCCTAGACCACAACAGGATTTGGGTCTAATCCTGTATACTGTGTTCATCTATGAACATTTCTCCTTTGTTTAAGCATAGGGTGTTACTGTATGATAAAGGTTAACCGTTGTCCTGTTGATTATTTATGTCAGATATAATGACATCATGAATATCCATTATTTGACTTTTTTATAATGACATTAAAGCACAGGGAACATTTGCTATCGGTAGAAACAGTAGAGTCAGATATATGATACATTCATAATCATAAACAACCAGAGCAGATCCAGATCAGACGGCTCCAACTAGATCTGGATCTGCTTCGTTTGCAAAGGCGTTAAAATGCGTTTTTTATGAGGGAATAGGTTAAAACAACCGATAACGTACACTGTTTTCAACGTCAGATACTTTTACATGCTAATGACAAACTTATGTTTTCCCTTATCAGTTAACGGTAGTGCGTAGGAAACAATTCTCAAGCAAACAAACAACTCTAACTGGTAATCAATACACAACGGGTTTTTTACAAGGACAGACGGATCCATTACAATCAATTCAGTCCAAGAGAGACAAATGCATCTACTATTATGCACCTACAAGAAATGCAACCGAATTTCCAAAATGAATATACATGTATTTAGAATAAATGCATAGCTTTTGATGTGAAATAGAAAAGGGAACGATACTCACTGACCGTTCCGACTGACTCCTGGAAGAGAATTGTTGCTTTCAGCAGACGATAACCTGTAAAATGGTTGACACAGTTACTCCTCTAAACCGGAGTGTTTGTAAAGAAGAATTTAGATCTGGTTAGGCAGATGGAAGCTAATTACAGGGAAAGGTCGTTCAGAAAGCTCATTTTGGGGGCTTTCTACATGATTTTGGCACTGCATTAAGCTTCCAAATGTCTGAAAGATAGACCTTGTTACTAATTCGATAAACCGTCTCACGGGTGTTTTACTGTAAGTTTTCTAATAAAGCTAACAAGACAATATTGTCTATTGTCGCAGCATTTGGAATCTCGTTCCTGTTTTGTCGATTTGATTACAAGGTGTTCATTTGATCTTTAAATAATAAGATACGAGTAACACGACAAGTTGGTTCCAATCAACCTACGGAGATACTAACTTATCCAAAAGTACAAACCCAGATTAGGTTTTTCACTATTTCCTATCAAATTGGTATCACATTGAGTTATCCGGCTTAACAAGTTAATGGAGATACGCATATTTGGTTTCAGAATGATTTCGGTTATTACAGTTGAACTTCGATATCTCGAACTCAAAAGACTATTACAATTACTTCGAGATAACAGAGGTTCGAGTCATCCGATTTATAATCTGAACACTTTTTCCAGTGCATAGCTTAATGCAGATCGAATTTAATGCTGAAGGCTCCTGTAGGATCTTTCAGCATTAGTTTCGACCTGCATTAAGCTGTCACCTGTGTTTTAGATATGCACAGTTTATAACAATTCTGTATCGTGTATTTGGAAGGACAGAATGTTTACTCCGAATAGCCTCGAATTCGAGTTATCCTTGTTCGAGACATCGAAGTTCAAATATACAAATTAATGCCATCATGAATATTTATCAGGTGGTATATTATATAATTGAACATGCTCACAGTATATTTTTCCTTTGTAGAAACTTTAGAATCATATTTAAATAAATCCATTATTAAAGTCAGCATACTCAAATCAGACCGCTCCTACAGGAGATATCTGATCTGGATCTACTCAGTTTGCAAAGTCGCGAAATGCGTTTATATCAGTAGATTGTAAAGACGATATAGAAAAACAGTTTCGACACATATCTGATGACCCACGAAGGTGCTCCGTGATCAGGGTCAAAATTGTTTTTTCTTAAAAAGAACAAAACCTTTTATCTTTAAGGTTATGACATTGGTTTAATTCTTGAAGATGCATAACCATAAATCCCCATATGCTTTACCTTTAACCTGTTGAACAGATGAACGATTACCTATTCAAACAGTTTGGATCCAGATGATACACCGATAAACTCTAGGTCAAATCGGGATCCAAACTGTATCACACATTGATTACAGTGTATCGCAAAGACATATTATACATGTAACGTGGATTTGGGAAAAATTAGTTGGTGATACGTTGTGTTAAAATAATTTGATCACCAGGCTAAATGTTAACTGACTTTGAATTGTCGGTCTCCGTGATAGTTTGTACTTTCCTAAATTGAACCTGTCAGTTGCATTGGGCGCTTGCAATCCTCCAGTGCCTGGACTATTAAGTAGTCTACGATCGAAGCCTGGAAAGGTATAATATATGAGTTTGGTCTTAAAAGCTGTCTGTCTTTATACCTAGTTAAATCATAAAATGGACGCTTAGCCTTTTCGGTGCCGTCACTGTCAGCTGATAGACATATTTACGTCTGCTTCATGTTTAAGAGAGAAAGTTTTTAAGGGTTTTTTTTTATAAAAGTGTCAATAACTTGGATCCTGAGGAGACGCCGAGTTGCATGTGGATCCAGACTGTTTGCATATGCCATCACATACTCATATTTATGGCAGTGACAGTGTTAACAGATGTCCATAGAATTTTGATTTGCTTATGGGTTTATGGTTTATAATTCTAAATGAAACACAGATACTTGTTCTGACTTTGATATCCACCCATTCGGTGATATAAGCGATAGCTTTACATTAGTCGCTGCCAATATCGTATATGTGCTCACTTTTCCAAATACATGTACAGTACATCCCCTCTACACTGGATTTTAAATTTAGTACAAATATCGGTTTTGAAATTAGGTGGCATCTTAACGTAGGGTAAAGGTCATGCAGAAAAGTCCTCTAGGATCTTTCTGCATGACTTTCATCCTGCGTTAGGCAGCCACTTACCGAAAAATATATCAATTCCTCTCTACTGGAATTTCGGTTCAGAGGGGTTTCATTGTAGTTATATAGTTTGAACGGAAGAAATGTGAAAATAGACAAAATGAAGAAGACGATTCACTGTGCAGGCGTCAAACAATGAGTTGTTAGCTCGACCGCAAGGTACCTTTGGTGCAATACCTGAACTGGGCCGACTCTGTTTGCAAAGGCGTTAACATGTTGAGTGTCCATGACGTCAGCTGTGCTCTTAGGGTTATCGTATAGATGTACGGTGCTTGACAAAAAGATAATAATAGTATATACACTGTATCAATCCTACAAAAACATACTAAGAATTGTCTGAACCATACATTGTGGTGCGCTTGTTTTAACTTCATTCCGGAATGCATGACACTAATTCTAGAACTGATCTGTCTGTATACCACTTATTAGATGTTCGGCACAAAATGTTTTGAATACTGCATTCAGTAGAACATGATTTAAGCCGCCATCAACAATATATCTAGCTGTGGGTCTGTAAGGCAGGTGGTAGTTTAATGCAGGCCAACAGTAATGCAGACAGTTCCTATAGGAGCATTTGCATTTATTGTGTCCTGCATTAAGCAACCTCCTGCTTTTTAAGACTCCTGTGTTCAATAAATGAATGACCGATTAGGACAGGTTCTACTGTATGTGAATAAAGCGTATTGAAATATCCTATGAACGTGATGGATATCTGCTCGGTAGATACAAGAAGCTTTATTTAGAGTCGGTTATGTAGAACATAATAACATTAGCTTTATAGCTATTTGTCCTGCATTAAGCTACCACCTGCACCGACCACTAGGACTTATACCTGTTTTTAGTGGTCGCATTAGAGGGGTTTTACTGCATATATATCATTTCATAAGTGAATAGAGCATACCCTGATGTAGGTTTATTCTGTTTGCAATGGTGCAGAACGGGGTGTTTATTGTGTAAATGGTTAACGTTAGTGGGACATGCAGGAGCTATCAGCGATGTTATTTATGAGGAAAATGTGGCTAAACGCAAGGCCAAAAACTTTCTAATTATCGTGCAAATATGTTTGTTTTTAAGTCAAAGCCATTTTCTATTTCTTATACAATAAACCTTGTCTACAACTATCCCGATAAGCAATTCTAATTCTGGCTTTAGGAGGCAGCCGATGGCTTAAGCAGGACAATATCTACAGTAGTACCTGTCTTAAACGGCCACCAAAATAGTCTAAATATGGTTCTGTAATGCAGGTGGTTCCCATTGGATCTTTCTGTATTACTGTCTGTGTTAAACAACCACATGTTTTTTAAAAAGTCCAACAATGCTCCCTGCATTAAGCTACCACCTGTTTGTAAAAAGCCCAAAATATACAATAAATAAATGGCCGATTAACATATGTTCTACTGTATACAAAAGCTCCTATGCGCTTTCTGTATTACCTTTGTCTGTATTAAGTAATCACCTATCGTATACACCTCGTTTAATTTTGTGGTCGTTACAGGCATGTCATACTTGACATTGTTTCATATTTATCTAGGCCTGACTTCTACAGTTGAATATCATATATCATTTCCGGTTGAATTTGGCGTTGCCATACAGTCTAAACCCACAACTGTTTAAGTTTTAATTAATTCTTGCACTATAGATCTATTACGTGAATAGTAGAAATAAAAAACAAATAATTAAATCGCCCTTTGTGAGAACTTAGTGATAATATAATATTATTAAGTGTGGATAATTTATCAACGTCGGCGTATTATTTACCTTATTAATGTTACAGCAAAATTTCCAATTTATTTTTCTATCATAGAAAACTGATTCTGCAGTTTCTGTCATATCTGTTCATATCAATGTTTGCTTATTTAAATATTAATCAGATATTAACCCTTCGCTTGCTGAATTTAAAACAAATTTCTCCTTCTTTACCCATGCCCTGTTGTATAATTGCATATATCTTCACTGTGTACATGCATTTCGCTGTGCAATCAATGCTGTGGAGTGCACTGGTTGCACAATTAACTTGTAAATAGTGCAGACCCTGATGAGACAGCTCCTGCAGATGTCTCATCTGGGTCTTCACTATTTACAGTTAGTTATATTGACGTGAATAGCAAGCAAAGGGTTAAAGAGTGATACACATACACATACCAAGCGTCATTGGAACTAGCAGTATTAGTAAAATCAACCTTTGCAAAATGAGTAGATTCAGATCAGTCGACACGTCCGAGATTGATAATATAACCGAGCCAAGTATCATGAATTAAGAACCAATAAGTAGCGATATATGAATGATGTAAAATTGTTTTACTGTAAAACCTCTCTACAACGGCCACTAAATTGTGTTAATTAGTTGGTGTTTAGGACAGGTGGCTGCTTAAAGCAAGGTGAAAGTAACACAGAACGCTCCAATAGGAGCGTTCTCTTTTACTTTCACCTTGCTTTATGACACAAACTACTTGATGTAATTTAATTGCCGTTATAGAGAGGTTTTACTGTAATAAACACACTTACCATATCTGTTCCAATTCTGATGTGGTACAATTGTATGCCTAATCCACCAATCATTTGATAAACTATTGACTAATTGCCCGATCCTAATGAGACGTCTATTTACATGTACTCTCATCTTGACAAAGCCGTTCACAAATGCGAGTCTTATTCCTAACCTATAACCTCATATGCTAGTGTTATACCCAACCTCTTTGAAAACTCTACTGAAAACAATATTTACCAGAAAAAGGGACGTGGTAACATATATCATAATATGGTATATCATAATATGCTATACGTTGCCCCGTCCAACTTGGCATATTAATACGGATATTACTTCATTAATATTAACACTTTAACAGAACAACAGATAAATGTGCGTATTTGATGAGCCAATAGTAAATTGGTGCAGGATAAAAGGTGAGCTTTTGGGAGACTTGAATGGTCGGCGTCCGTCGTGTGTCGTGCGTCGTCCGTCGTCCGTCGTCAACAATTTGCTTGTGAACACTCTAGTGGTCACAATTGTAGTCCAATCTTCGTGAAACTTGGTCAGAATGAATGTCTTGATAAAATATCGGACGAGTTGGAAAGTGGGTCATGTTGGGTTAAACACTAGGTCACTATGTCAAATAGTAGGAAAGCCTTGTGAACCCTCTAGAGGGCATATTTTAGCCCAATTTTCATGAAACTTGGTCAGAATCATTGTCTTGATAATATCTCGGAGTAGTTTGAAAGTGGGTTACATGGGGTAAAAAACTAGGTCACTAGGTCAAACAGTAGAAAAACCTTGTGAACACTCTTGTGGTCACAATTTTAGTCCAATCTTCATGAAACTTGGTCAGAATTAATGTCTTGATAAAATATCGGACGAGTTTAAAAGTGGATCAAGTAGGTTAAAAAACTAGGCCACTAGGTCAAACAGAAGAAAAACCTTGTGAACACTCTAGTAGTCACAAGTTTTGTCCAATCTTCATGAAACTTAGTCATAATGATTGTCTTGATAAAATCTCAAATGAGTCTGAAAGTGGGTTATGTGGGGTTAAAAACTAGGTCACTTGGTCAAATAGTAGGAAAACCTTGTGAACACTCTAGAGGTCACATTTATAGCCAATCTTCATGAAAATTGGCCAGAATGATTGTCCTAATAAAATCTTTGACAAGTTTGAATGTGGGTTATATGAGGTCAAAAAGTAGGTCACTGGTTCATATCTTAGAAAAAAATAGTTTACACTTTTAGCCCAGTCTTCCTCAAACTTGCTCAGAGTGTTTGTCTTGGTGATATCAAGATTGAGTGTGATCATGTGTTGGGTGGGAATAATAAGTAGAAACATTACTCTAGAGGGCACATTTTTAGCCAAAAAATCTTCATTGGTCAGAATCAATGTCTTGATAAAATCAATATACTAAATCTTTGAAAATCTTGTTCTGCAGAACCACTGCTCATGATCCTCTATCAACATTGTTAAAATAATGTCCCTAAGGTCAATATTGGCCCTACCCATGGGCTACCCAGCAAAAATCTTAAATATATGATAATCAGGTGAGCGATCAAGGGCCATCTTGGCCCTCTTGTTAATTAAACTCCCAATATTATTTCGCCCAATGACCAACCATCTGCATTAAAAACAAGCAGGTTTAGTCATGTTGGTGGTTGCTTGACCGTTTACCTGTTGAATATTCACGTAAGAAATAATGACATCACCAGTCTTTATTAGCTAGACTTTTATAATGGCATATGTACACATGATGTTTTTGAATTGGTATAAACTGTAAAATCAGATCGTTGTCTACCCTGTTTGCAAGTGCGCGAAAAGCGTTTATATGAAGTCAAGGGTTAATTTAATTCTACTGTATTTTTAAACCGTTAGCAAACACGGTATAGTTAGCTTATTGAAAAATAGTTTTAGTGATTATCCATGCAGATCATTTGAATAAATATGGCGAAACAAACAAATCGGTTATAGACGGTTATCAAAACGATAGAATTCAATATGCTTGTCGGACGTTTTAGGACATGATTCATTCTTCAAACATTTATTTCACGAATATTCATGCAAGCAATCATGACGTCATTTTTATAATGGCATATGGACCATATGGACACATGAAATGTTGGCCATGACAGATAATACATATTCATATCTATATTTATCATAAGCAAATAGAGCAGACCCCGATCAGACGGCTCCCATAGGTCTACATGGAGAGGTGTTATCACGGAGTAGATGGTTAAATGCTGATTTTTTCATGGTGGAATTGTCCGTCATTATTTAACTATAAAATACATTTAGTATGAAAGGATAACACTTACAACAGACACACCATGCCGTTTATTTTCAGACCCAGTAGACCCAGACCAACGGCCCCTGTCTGAGCCGTCTGATCAGGGTCTGCTCTGTTTGCTCATGATATAATACAGATACGATTCTACAGTTTCTGTCACGGCCAAAATTTCACGTGGGCTTAGACTGGCGTACATATACACGGGATAAAAGTTTCCAAATAGAATGTTTGGAATGCTTCAACACTATGTATATATATACATGTATATTCTGTATTAGAGTCACGTCATGTCGTCATGTTTAAATCATACACATGAGTTTGGATTGATATTGTAATGTATGTTTAGTCCTTTGTAATTCAAATATGAATTTCATGGTAAGCTTAACTATGGAAAGATGCTATCTGGCAGAAAAAATATGTCATGTTTTGTTGACATTTTATCTGTGTAACAACATATCTAATCAATACCATAATGATATTAAAACAATCTTTGAACTCAAGAATAAAGTAACCGAACATGCATTGTCACACTGTAAACTTGTCAAGTGTCACAACTTAGATTTGATAAATATTTTTCTTATCAATTTTTAAATGCATATGGATCTGAATAAACCTCTACCACTTTGAGTAAGATACTGTTTCAGTTAGGGCATGTTTCAAGTGTGGATCCAGATCATGCTATTGTCTGTTAATAACTATCACCGTTTAAACGGTATACTAATACTAAGAAGAAGAAGAAGAAAAAGAAGAAGAAGATTGTTTTGGTCATTTAAATGTTGGAAATTAACTGTGACTTTGTATATCGGTCTGCGATGGTTTTAAAATAGTTTGTGTTTAATTTATTTTTACTTTATTAATGCAACCGGCAAAAATGAAAACAATTACGTATTGTTTTAAAACATTATTGTCTTTCTTTAATTGTGTACATATTTCACAACTGCAAGATAAACCTGTCAATTTTACTCCATATCAGATCCTTATCAATATTTAATTTCAAAGTCAACAAAACTGTGACAAAATGTCGGAAGAGATGGAAATCACTACACTGTGACATGTTAGCCTAGATTACAATCAGGACCATGTCAGGCAAGCCGGGATTGGACCAAACACCTCAATTTACTCCCAGGCTGGGGTAATTGGCTTGTACATCTCGAGTGGCCTTCCGAGCTGTGGCATTGGACCATTATTTACTCCAACAAACTGGGTGTTAATTACAACTCTGTAATTAGCGAGTTCGGACGACTTCCTCAAGTTGAATATATAAACGGACGGGACACGGTGTATGGTATCATTCTGTATCCAAACATTCGTATCTGAACACTACAATACTAACAACTCCATATTCAAAGTTATCTGGATCTACATTGTGCAAAGGATGTCTTCTCTACGGTATGTATGTCTGCAGTGTTCATTTTAAACTAAACCAGTAGTACACCCTTCTGTAGGTAACCTTTTACTTCGTATAAACGTGTGTTCACACATTGACAAACAGAGTAAACCCACATCAGACAGCTCCTATAGGAGCTATAACTACTAAACTCAACCAGTATTAATCCCTTCTGTAGGTAACCCTTTACTTCATATAAACCTGTTCCTATAGGAGCCGTCTGATCAGAATTTGCCCTGTTTGCTAGTGGAATTTGACAGCTCTTTCTTTACTTTCTAAATTGGCTACAATGATCCACCTTCCTATTTCATAATAACTATTTTGTCCATGGATATTCAGTAGGTATTGGCATTAGGAACAAATACAGAACAGGGAAAGGGTTAATGTACTTATTTTCTGTGTTCTTATATGTCTAATGTTCATTCAGCCATTAATTATCTGTGTAAAACAATATCGGCTCAACTTTGGATATGTGCTATGATACAAACATTAAATGTTTTTGACTAAGTGTCAAACAGCATGGATCCAGATGAGACGCCGATATACTGCAGCGGTCCTAGTTGTTGAGTAGCCTAATTTGGTAGCCACATTAAGTATACGGATAGCCAGTCCCAGTCCCCTCTCCACCGGTAACAAGGGTATTTATTCATAACACTGTACCCATTAGATGCGTATATAACGCATTTGCAAACATTGTAGACCTAGATCAAACAGAGGCCACACTCTTTGCTAGTGTAATTAGCTAATAGTAGATCTAGATCAAGAGGCCGCACTGTTCGCTAGTGTAATTAGCTAATCCTTATTCATGCTGACATTATATCTTACATAAATAAGCACGGAGTAAATAGTCACATTCATCATTCTAACTGTACACAGAATTTCTTACACCTGTAACCATGATAACTAAAAAAGGAAAAAACGCAAACAAAAACTTATTAAAATAGGGTTTACTGGAAGTAAATTGCATTGTCTATTATTAAGCTATATTATTATTATGTTTGCAGCATGCGCCTGTTTGATGACTTCGAGGATTTCCCTGTCGTCAGTTCCGATCTGGACCTGTGGAATGAGGCTGAGATAGAGGCTGTTCTAACACCGTATGGAAAGGCGTACACGTCCACGGATTCCGGCTTTGAGTCCGTTGTTGATCTGTCGGTAAGTTCGTTAGTACTGTGAGCTATAAACATTCAATACGTTTTAGAACTAAACGCACTTCAAACGATGATCGACGAATGTATCCAGCTAAGTTTTGCTTCGGTCCATGGAGTATTGCAAATAAGTTTTACTTGGTATTTCTACTGTATTGAAATACCAAGTATGCATTAATTTCGCCCTGCATTAAGCTGCCCCTTTAAATCATTGTGTGTTTTCATACAGTGGCCGCTTAAGACCGGTCTTGCTGACGTTCTATTTAGAACGGAACAGTTCGATCTATGTCGTGTTCAAATCGAAGCGGCGTTTTGAGTTGTCTACCAGAGTTGTTGATACAAATGAATAAATAAAAACACGTAGTATCAAGCTGCATGTACAAATTCACTACTATCGCATTACAATTGTTTGAATAATTGGTTAAATTTAAATATTGATATTTTTAAATAATTATATTAATAAAAACATTTATATTTTTGAATTTCAGATCGAGCTGCCTTCAAGGAAGAGTCACCACAGAAAGACGTCAGCTGAAGTCAGGAGAAGCTTGTTTTGTGGAAAACGTCCAGCTGATGAGGATGAAGCTGAAAACAGTCCGATGAACAAAATACTCAAACAAGTTGAAACAGCACCTTCTTCAATCGAGCTTGAGGTAAGACACAATATACACAACCATACTGAGTACATTGTAAGGATAATTGCGCGTTTGCACATTAAAGATATAGAAGACGAGTACCACTATTAGTTTGGCCGAAATATGTTAATTCTTACTACATTAACAATATTTTGTAAGAGTGTTATGTCAGAGATACGTTGTTGAGCGTCTTGTAATGTACAATTTAAGAATAATGATAATGATTCGCACTCTCGCGTCCATGTATTTTGTATTCATATTTTGTATTTGTTTTTATGAGTTTTCGTTTCGTTTCGTTACAGCAGACCACCGTCATAGATGCAGTAGACCGCTTGACAACAGAGAAAGATCTCATCGCCGATGGATCACGTGACTACTGCCTTCCCACAATTCCTGGCAAGCACAGCGATCTCAAGTCTATTTCCTGTGACACTATGGCTGAGGTTCTGACTGGGAAGTTTGCTGACAAGTTTGAGAAAGTGACCGTCGTGGACTGTAGATACCCGTATGAGTTTGAGGGAGGACACATCAAAGGAGCCATCAACATGTACACCAAGGACGCCGTCCAATCGCTACTCATGATCCCAGTGACGTTAGGGAAGAAGCACGTGCTGATCTTCCATTGCGAGTTCTCATCTGAAAGAGGTCCAAAAATGTAAGTTGAATTAATACAGCAAAGGTTTTCCTCTATGTTTCTTAAATAATTATCGATTGCATTTTACACATACATCGCAATAGACCATGCCTGCTTACATACGGACCTGGTACATGCCCTCGATTCGTGATCAAACTTTTTAGAAACTATTAGCAAATATCTAGTAACCTACATACTAACAATGTACTAATAAATGTATGGCGAACGTGGCAGGCATTCGTTTTGTTCAATACAACTGGTAGTTAAAGAGTGCATATGAAATGTGTGCGTGTTTTTTAATACAGGGCATATATTGAATGTAAATCAGATTGTATTATCACAATGCATCGTGCAGTTCTTATTCCATTTCTTATATACATGAATATTCCGAGTATACCAATTTTATTTATTATCTGCAGGTATCGTTTCTTAAGGAGTCAGGACCGAGAACTGAACAAGGACAACTACCCGACATTGAACTTTCCGGAAGTCTACCTGTTGGATGGTGGTTACAAAGTTTTCTATGGAAAACATAAGGTTAGTAAAGTACCTAGTTATAGTCTACTTTTAGTCCGAATGACCGCTCACCGATTATATTTACTCCCCTGGTCATTAAGTCATTCGCCTACGATATTGAGCACTGCTAACATATTGCGCAATCATGCAGCCGCAGTACCGGCTAGTGACCCTCACAGGTACCCATTTTAACCCCTGTGTGGAGAGGAGGTGCGGGTGGGAGACACTGAAAGTGTCTCTGAAATTTCCGAGAGTGACCGGGATTTGAACCCCGGACCTCCGGATTGGTAGTCAAACGTGTTATCACTAGAAGTCCCTTATTGTTAATGAATCAGATCTATAATATTTCATAATCAGACAGGACATACCCTGAACTGACGGGAATTGGAAAAACAATGAAACCGGCGTATATATATATATAAGGGGACTGGTTAACCTTTACTCCATGAATAGCATGCAAGCCATCATGAATATCAATGGGATTATTTGTTATAATAGCACATGGCCACAAGAGGTTTGGCTGTGGCAGGAACTGTAGAATCATAATAATATTATATCCCTAATTAATCCGACGGCTCCTAAAAGGAACAGAATGACGTATTTAAGGGTTAAATACATATATCGATGAGACACAGTCCTATATTGATAAGTTGCTAAAGCAATATATAGCTTACACTTTCCTGTGTTTACATCAGATATAATCACATCGTGAATATTTATTATTGTAAACTTTTCATTGGTTGCTTTTGCTCTTACAATCAGATCTATGTCAAAAGCAAGCACAGCATACCCTGATTAGACGGCTACTATAGGAGCCGTCTGATCACGGCCTACTCCATTTGCAAATGCGTGAAACACGTTTACGTGAAGGAAGTGGCTGAGTCCGCACGCTGGAAATACACTAAATAATATAATTATATTTGTGCAAAAATATTTTATTTACCATATTTGAAATTGCGTAATATGTTTCTATTTCAGAAACTCTGTGACCCAGACAGTTACATGCCTATGCTGCACGAGGAACACGTGGATGACTTACGCCATTTTCGGGGGAAATCTAAATCCTGGACTGCTGGGGAGACACAGAGGACAAGCCGTCGGTGCCGGAGTCGTCTGTCACGACAGAGTTTAGAATTCTAGTTAACGTCTTAACTATGTACGCATATCATGTAAATATCTAATATTATAGTAAATCTAACTTCTAAAAGGTGCTGCACACACACCGTGCTATTATTTTGTATTTGTTTCATATATTTACATTGTTACTGGTTGTTGTTGAATTCATTGTAGTTGTTAAGAATCATGTCCATAAATGAACACACTCTATACAATTAAAGATAAATATATGATATACTGTTGTTGTTTCTCATAGCCGATGTACATAGGAACGAAAACGACTGTATCAAAGCGTGGTAGAACGTTTTATAAACACATCTTATGTTTAATCATTTTCCTCATGTAAACAATTGTGCACGCATTTGCAACCAAAATATCATGTTTACGTATGACATTATAAAAAGTCAGCTAATAAATATTCATGATATCATTTTTACATGAAAATGCAACATAGCCATCGATATTTGCTCAAGGAAACGTTTTAAACCAATGAATGTAGGAAACGGGAGCATTCAGAAATGTGAAAAACAATACAGAGGATGTGAAACCCTATAACCAGAATCTGCATTGTCTTTAACACTTCTGAATGCACCCATTCCTACGCTCCATCATGACGAATCATTCAACTTTGAACAGTCAGCTGCTATTGTGGTCAGAAATATAACTAGCTTTGTAAGCTTGCTAAAACACTCGTGATTATCGATGCAATTAATTGGAAGCCGTTAGGAATAGTTTTGGACAGGAGAGTTAAATTCTACACATCTGCATACGGCAGTACCTGTCCTAAGCGACCATTCATTTATTGAGTCTGAAAACCAGGTGGTTGCCTAATGTAGGGCAAAAGTAATGCACGAATACAGGTGGATACAGGTGCCTTACGGGTGCAGATTGTTGCATAATACAGAACAAAAGTAATACAAAATATATTATTTTATTTGAATAACTTTAGTCCTAACTTCAGCTTCTATTTACATGAATGGCCGCTTAATACAGGTTCTACTGTAATGGGATCATGACAGCATAGAGAGACCGGCACAGAGAGACGTGTTTATGGAACAAAATAGACATTAATTGATTTCTTTTCGGTGGATGTCATATACAGGTTCCACTTTTTTTCACTACGTGTTACTTTTATATAGCGAAGAAAATATTATATAGTCAAATAACTATGGTAAAATGGTCCGAGCAAACATTCCCTACTTTACGTTCATCTTCACGGAAATGTTATTCATCTTTCAAAGTTGGAAGTAAATCCTCCTATTGGTGTATGTGGAGTTGGAAACACAAGATTTGTGGGACGTACCTACGTACGGACGTAGGTACATGTATGCATACGTATGGATGGACGGACAGACGAGGGTAAGGCTATTAGCCTCCCGCCTCCTACATGTCCATCATATGCTTTATTGGGTACTAATTGACTGTATTTGACATCTCTGTTCAGTACTGTATATCAACCACAAGACAATGTAGTATCTGTTTTCCACATTTCGGCTTTTCGACGCCATTTTGGCAGCCATTTTTGCTATATTGTTTTATTTTAGTTTTTCGAGTTATTTTACTTATTGTGGAAACGTTTTATAGTTTCTTCATCATATTCAATAATGAAAGAAACTTCATAATATATGTACTACACCTAATAGTATCTGTGTAACATGGTGAAAAAGTTGTGACTCAACTGGGACTCGAACCCAGGGCCTCTGGCTTACCATACCAACACTCTACCGACTGAGCTACCAAGCCACGTATAGTAAAAGTACAAAACTTATTTCACCATAATCTCTACCCGGCTACACACACACCCTCTGCACAAGAATTCGTCCCGAATTCTTACTCAAAGAACACTCCACGAGTTTCTTATTATTACACATTATCTTCATATAATCTTCATAAAAATCACCTTATGGGTTATTTCCGTTCGGCGCCAAATGTAACATGGTGAAAAAGTTGTGACTCGACTGGGACTCGAACCCAGGGCCTCTGGCTTACCATGCCAACACTCTACCGACTGAGCTACCAAGCCACACAGTAAAGCCTATCAACTTATTTCACCATAATCTTTACCCGGCTACATCTGCTTGATAAAAATGCAATTGATGATTTGTACGCCATAATGGCCGCAATCTTGAATGTCACAAAATGCCCAAGGGTAACAATGTGGCACCTGGCATAATGTCGGTCCATATGCCCCCCTTAACAATAATCAGGTAGGAAAATGTATATGCCACTATTCAAGGTCCAATGTATTCTCTGACTACACTGCATGTTTACGCTATATTGGCCGCTATTTTGAATATTACAAAATGCAAATGGGTAACAAAGTGGCACCCAGCCTAGGATTAATCCATATGACCTCCTTAACAATAACCAGGCAATAAAAAACTATAGACCGCTATGTAAGATCCATCTTATTCTTTCATTTAGGAGCCGTCTGATCAGAGTTCTATTTGCTAATGGTATTTGATAGATATATTTCTTTACTTTCTAAAAGGACTACAGTGTTCCATCTTTCATATTTTCTTATCAATATTTTGACCATGATTATGCAGTAGGTTTTGGCATTGAATTTTTATTATTTCTTTATTTACCTCCATACATGAAGAGTTATACATCAAATAAATATCAATAGAATATACAAAACTATAACATGATATATGAAAAGTGATATAAATAAATATAATATAAATTAATTAGAAACCGCCTGTGACAAAGGAAAAACTACGGACAATACAAATTACAATTAGAAATATAGTACATGAAACATGATTTAACCCTTTGCTCCATCAGTACGCATTCCTAGGCTGGCTTAGGATCTTCAAACTTGCTGTGGTGGTTAGTCATGACCACTGATGATCCCTATTGTTTTTGAGGTCACTAGATCAAAGGTTAAGGTCACCATGACCTTAACTGGTAAAATGGTTTCTGATCAATAACTGCTCATGGGTTTGGCTTAGGATCTTCAAACTTGCTGTGGTGGTTGGTCATGACCACTAAATGACCCCTAATGTTCTTGAGGTCACTAGGTCAAAGGTCAAGGTCACATTAACTGGTGAGATGGTTTCCGATCAATAACTGCTCAAAGGTTTGGCTTAGGATCTTCAAAATTGCTGTGGTGGTTGGTCATGACCACTAAATGAGCCCTATTGTTTTTGAGGTCACTAAGTCAAAGGTCAAGGTCACCATGACATTAACTGGTAAAATGGTTTCTGATCAATAACTGCTCAAGGGTTTGGCTTAGGATCTTAAAAATGCTATGGTGGTTGGTCATGACCATTAGATGGTCCCTATTGTTATTGAGGTCACTAGGTCAAAGGTCAAGGTCACCATGACCTTAACTGGTAAAATGGTTTCTGATCAATAACTGCTCAAGGGTTTGACTTAGGATCTTAAAAATGCTATGGTGGTTGGTCATGACCACTAGATGGTCCCTATTATTTTTGAGGTTACTAGGTCAAAGGTCAAGGTCACCATGACCGTAACTGGTGAAATGGTTTTCGATCAATAACTGCCCAAGGGTTTGGGATACGAAGATTGTATGTGTTTTTCAGAGGGAGTTGTTATAGGGAGGGAAACTCAAACATAATTAGCTTGTTTGCAGATCCCCAGATAAGGTGTATTTCGAGAACTAAAACCGTTATGCCTCCATCAAACCCTATGTTATGACCACTCTTTAGAATCGTCACAAAGTGACGATTCTAAAGAGTGGTCACAACATAGGGTTTGATGGAGGTATAAAGAAAACACGATGGAAAAAAGTTGTGTATGGAGCCTTGTTGTTTCGGAAACAGTGACATGCGTTGTTGTAAGGAGGAAATCGTTATTGAGAGGGCCGTTGTAGGGAGGGAGCACTGTATTACCAGTATCTCAAAATGTTTAAGATTTATGTGTACGGTTATACTGGATATTTACATATCAGAAGTTCAACATTCACTAGAGACGACAACCGTTTAGTTCATGGATATGGAATATATTTGCTGGTGTCAGACTCAATCATTGCATTAGGCGGAACGATTGCGTATGGAATTAATGGTAATACCACAGAGAATTACGAATGCAAAACATGTTATAAATATTGGAATAGTTTTTACCTGATTACCATAATATTCGGAGGATGAAACTTAGGCACATATGTCAGACCCTTATTAAACTGCTCCAGAAAGAGTTACGGTATCGCAGTACAGATATAGTATATACATATTCAAAATAATATTTGTATTACAGTAAACCCCTTCTAAACCAGAACTCTAGTAGAGAAGAATTTATATATTTTTATGCAGATGGCTGCTTAACGCCGAGTGAATATCATGCAGAAATATCAAAGGAGCTTTTACCCTGAATTAAGCTGCTACCTATCTCCAAGACTGATATTTATACTAATCTGAACGTTGGGATTAGAGGGGTTTTACTGTAATTCTCTTTCGCCACCAACAGCAATCTGCATTTGAAGTCAGTTAAGAATTCGCCAAACGGCAGCTGTAGCCTATACAGAATAACCTCTCTAAACTGGACGTTAAATTTAGTATAAGTATCAGTCTTGGAGACAGGTAGCACCTTAATGCAGGCTGAAAGTTATACAGAAAGTTCCTGCAGGAGCTTTCTGCATAACTTTCATATTGTATTAAGCAGCCACCTGTCTAAAAGAATGAAAATACTGCTCTACTAGAATTCCGGTTTTGATGTGTTTTACTGTATTGTAGCTGTAGCCTATTCCCGATATAATCTACACCAGCAAACATCTTAACCCTTCGCTTGCTGATTTTAAAAATACATTTCTCCTTCTTTACCCATGCTCCGTTGTATATTTACATATATCTTCACTGTGTATGTACGTTTTTCGCTTTGCAATCACTGCTGTGGAGTGCACTGGTTGCACAATCAACTTGTAAATAGTGCAGACCCTGATGAGACAGCTCCTGCAGGAGCTGTCTCATCTGGGTCTTCACTATTTACAGGTAGGTACATTGACGTGAATAGCAAGCGAAGGGTTAAACCCCATACGAGATACAGAGTAACTCAAAAGAGTCAAGAATTTTTACTTCTCAGCTGGTAGTTTCTCCAGACCCACTGGTTAATTTTTAACAATGAGTGCAAGTAAAATTTTAGTTGACATACCTTTTGATAGTAAAATAGGGCTACAAGAGTGTTCTGATAAATAACTATCATCATACGTAATCTGGTTGAACAAGTGGTATCTGACACTTAATAAGTTTCGCTAGTGCGACTGCATAATATATTTGATTAACCGGGAGTCTGTAAAACAGTTGCTAATTTACCGCAAAACTATTACAGAAAGCTGCAATAGATTTCTGCATCACTTTTGTACTGCATTAAGCCATTGCCCGTTTTAAAAATCCAGAATAGACTTCATTTGAGTGTTCGTGTTAGGAAAACCTCACTGTTTCATAAACGAAAGCTGTTATCTATGGACACGATAAATGCATTTACAGGAGGTACTATTTCAGCGTTATACATTATCCGCTGCAAAGAAATCATGTTTGCTCAAAGTTTTATGTGGTGCAGTTTTAACTATCTCCTGTTCGACCAAGGTTTTGATAAACTGTCATATCGAGTGTTAAACAGCTTGGATCCTGATGAGATGCCGAGCTACTCGGCGTCTCATATAGATTCAGACTCGATACAAGTGCGAGACAGATGGCGAATAACGGGCCAGTGTTGATATTGATAACAAACACACAATGAAGTTAACACTAATGGACCAGGAAGACACGCGGAGGTACTCCACAGATTACTTTAACCCTTTCACCGCCGAAGTCGCATAAATGCACCACGACAAATAGTGCAGTCCACGATCAGACGCCGCCTTGAAAAGGCGGCGTCTGATCAGGGACTTCACTTTTTGTCCCATTCTCTATTTCTATATATGTGCATTATTCTTTTGAAATTTGCATTTATTTATCTCATTTCCTTATTGGACCGAATGGTTTAAAACAAAATTTGGATTGCAGACGACAATTAAAAATTTGGCGCCGAAAGGGTTAAAACAGCCACTTTAAGAAGGAAAAACTTTGCATGATAACGCACGACTCATGCTGGTAAGATATCAAAATATTCTGAAAGTTTGATAAAATACGTCAGTTTTTCGGTCCGTCGTTAATCAAACTAGGTTACATAATAATTTTGTATTTGTTTTCTATGATTCAACGTTTTCAATTTAAAAATATGATGACAAGATAGCAATGACGTCAATCTATTCAATATGTCCATTGCAATGGACTGGTGAAAAGTATAAAATGATAATAACAATAATAATAATAATAATAATAATAATAATAATAACAATAATAATAGTAAAATACAGTAACATCTCGTGTATTCGAACACTCAAGTAAGTATAATCATCGATCTCTATGACAGGTGACAGCTTAATGCAGGGTGCAAGTCATGCATAAAACTCCTCTATGAGCTTTCTGTATGATTTCTATCCTGCATTAAACAGCCACCTGCCTAAAAGGGTCGAAATTCCTCTTTATTAAACTTTCAAATGATTGAGATGTCACTGTATAATGTTTGGTTTTCATTTTAACCCTTGCACCACTGTAACACCATAATGCCATCTCAAACATGGATATGGTGCACCTTTTATTACTTCAGTATCCATGCTTATAAAACTTTTACTTGAGTTTGAGTTCGTTCTCAAGTTTTTGATTGGTCAGATTTGAGCCAAAGGCGTCTATTTAGGATCGAAGTTATTTGCAAATGTGCGTCAGGTCGCAATTACCGAGACGGGGATGGACACTGCAATGTACTTACCATAGCTCACCATTTTGTGTTTATTTCATGATATACAATAACTGATGGTACAAAATGCCTCGTGTAACCATATCGTTGCTGACCAACAGATAAACAGAGTGTTAAACGGTTTAAAATCTGAAGATATCTTCAACAATTACATCTAGCAACATAATTGAGGCCTTCGTCTAATCTAAGCAACACGCGCGTGCACACGCACACATTCACACACGCACGCACGCACACACACACACACACCAAAAACAAACACATGTTTCAGACTAGTACCGGTTACCGTAACCACTCGAAAAAGATCACTTTTTGATTGGACATAGTTATCTGTCTTTACAAGCAGGTTGCTGCTAAATGCAAGAGGTACATAATATATAACATTCCTGCATGTGATTTCAGAATCACGTTCGTTCTGCATAAAACTATGGCTTATCTTTAAGATCTAGAATTAGAGTTATTTTAATGATTGCTTTGAATTGGGTTAACTGCAATAATTTATTTTAATTATTTATTGTTATGTAATCATATTCTGCAATCGTATAGTGTAATTGTTTAGTGTAATCACCCACGAATCAATTAGACCCAAATGCAAGACGAGTTTGTGTTTTAACAAAGACAGATATTTAATGATTTCCTTCATATAAACGTGTTATACGCATTTGCAAAACAGAGTAGACCCATGTCAGATGGATCCTATAGGTTCCGTCAGATCAGGGTCTGCTGTGTTTGCTATTGGAATTTGAACGGTTTTAGTTTACAGTTTAATTTTGACTCCGCACATACAGATGTAATAAGAGTTACATATTGAAGATATACATAATTAACCCATTTTGGCCAAACACTATAGGTAAGCAGTGTAGACCAAAATCAAAGGGCCTCTAAAAGAGCCCCACGATCGGAGTCCACACAGTCTGTCCCACGAACAGGTTTCTAGACCGTCTACTGAGCTTTAGGAGCATGTTGGAGTACCTGCAAAATGGGCTAATGTTGCAAAAAAATAGGCCAAGGCTGTGTGAATAGGTAAATACCACACAACAAACAAACAAACACAAACAAACAAGAAAATAAAACTCAAACGATATGTTTTCTAAAATGGCTACAATGTTCAACCTTTCAAATTTCGCTATAGCTATTTTGTTCATGAATATTCATGAATAAACATAGAACTGGGAAAGGATTAACCATGTATTGCATAGATTCAGCTGTTAACACTTTGGTAAACTATTAAATCAAGCTCAGACGGTCGCTTTGCTAATGAAACAGTACATATCTGATTCTACATAGTTTGACTTAGCCAAAAGTATCTTTTTTTCAGATGATATTATTACAAAATAATCGTCGTCTGAAAACATATCGCTTGTGCCAAGTCTTATTCTTGGATTGTTTCCATTCATATTTTAAAATGTATTCACAGTATGGAATAGTTTAGACCCTGGTGAGACGTCACGATACTATTTCGTAGACACGTTGTATCGCTGACAAAATAAAGTGTGTCAGTTTAGAATAGAAAATAGAAGCAACACTAGAATCACAAATGCAATTTATACGCGCTCGAACATAGCATCCATAAACTGTTCCTTGCTTGCTCCACACCAACAGCGATATGTTTTCAGACGACGATCGTAACAGCGACAGAGTGATCATAGTTAAATCATTTGCCCTAAAACGATTAACGACAATATATAGCAACGGTAATGTTGGCAAGGATGATTTATTTACACAATACACGAGAAGCATATGCTGCACTCCAGGATGTGTCTAGACAAATATTTCCTTGTATCTCATGATCTGTCATTTAGGTATGACACGATGTTATTCTCGTTATTGCATATATATGCCATTTGGCATTTTTGCAAACAGTGTACACCCAGGCCAGATAGTTACTTTAGAAGCTGTCGAATCAGGGTATGTTCTGTTTGATTATTTAATGATAGTGATTCTGTCACTTGAGGAGCATATGTGTTCGTCAGAAGCATTATGTCTAGCCGTCCATTTCCTAAACATGAGTCAATGCCTGTCTCGACGCATGTAACAACGCAGGATGAGTATATTTGCCTGTTGGTGAATGTAACTAACACGGAAGTCAAATCAATATTAATATTTTCTAAAGACAGGGTTTATTTGTCTTGACCAGGGTCTGTCTTATTAAACATGGTACAACATATTCTAGTCTAAGTAGTTACTTATGGCAAGTGCTAGTACCAGGATGGCCGAATTTGTTGCGCAAGTACGTACGCGTGTATTGTACGTTCTACTATACGACAACATCAGCTTTCACTTGCACTACGTATGACATTTGCTATCGCACGATCTTTATGTTTGAAGAGAAAGTGATATTTCATAATTGTGAAAGGCAACGGTTTTTGCAGACAAAACTTAACTAGTATGCAAAAGGTAACCTTTCTCGAAACCGCGTTAGCACGAAACCTAATTTTGTTAGTACGGCACTGGTTTTTATAAAATTGGTAATATTGTGCATGTATGTTTTATATGCAGTCTGGTTAAATACCAAACACGTGTCTCAATATCAGTTGTTGTTTTTGAATATTCTATTTGAGTATTACTTTAGAGGTTTTTGTTGCTATTCTCTTGCTGACTAAACTAATACAATTATACTTAGTTTGTGTACTGTAATGCGTAATTTCCTTTCTCCGCTAAATAACATTTGATTTTAAATACCCATGTTTGTTTCCATAAGGAACGCGCTTTAAACAAATTGCATTGTATTTCCGGGTTTTATGGGAGTTCCTTGTGTTTCATTTATCTATTATTAAGTTTTTGTGTTGTGTTTGGCATTTCGGTGAATTATGAATTCTATTATAAAATGTGTATAAATATAGATTTTAATAGGTAAATGTGTCACGACATGTTTATTCTGTTTCGAAGTACATGGCCACTATTTGACTTAAATGTTGACTATAGTGCTTCATGCTACTATATGACCATACGTTCACATAAATCGTAATTAGGTCGATTCCTGATAGTTTTGTTTGGAATTATATGACCAATAGCTGACATCAATCTTAGTTATATCATTAATGTTTTGCTTGGATGTATTGGAACACTAGTTGACTTAAAGATGTATTAATTTTCGTATTAATCAATCAACATCAGAAGCTGTACACGTATACATACAGTGAGACTAGTGATTACAACCCATGTATACATACAGTGAGACTAGTGATTACAACCCATGTATACATACAGTGAGACTAGTGATTACAACCCATGTATACATACAGTGAGACTAGTGATTACAACCCATGTATACATACAGTGAGACTAGTGATTACAACCCATTTCCGACAGGATATATTTGTTTAGCTAAATATTATCGCTATTCGAATACTGCTAAATTCTAAATTCCTCCTTTTTAGAAACGGGGATTTTGACGGAAATCATCGTACATCTTCGGCAAATGTCTGAATGACTCCGATTCTATTTCTGAACAAGGCTTTGAATATTAATTAGGTTGTTATCACATATACAATGGCGGACACTGGTTGTTGGCCTACATATACATAGCATGATTATTTCCAGTAGGTAAATTTGAAACTTACGACATATTCCGGCCAATGGCGAACGCTGTTCCGTTGGTTTCCGTAGCAATCATTTTTTTCTATTTATCTTTCGACATAAACAGTCATTTCTAACCGTGCTGTTTGGTGTTAAACAAGTGTTTGCGGAAATGTGTGCAGCATATCTTTAAATGATAAATGTTAACTAACTTGGTCACCTTCCCATTGACCAGTATCTGACATTTGCCAGTGCATAGACTTACAGCCGAGCAGAGTTTTTTATAATATAATATTTTTTTAATATAATATTTCGGCATTACATGTTCGTATGGAATAAATACATGCATCTCATTTAGGGTAAAGCTTCTCTAATACGACCAATTTGAAGATTAAATTGATGTCTTCAATAGCAGATTTTTGCTGAATACAACCATTAACTTGTCAAATGCCTTTCAGACCAAGACTTCTACTATTCTTGAAGAAGATGTGCTACATAAGTAAATCCCTTCTAAACTTGAATTCTAGTAGAGATGAATTTAGATACTTTATGCAGGTGGCTGCTTAATGCAAGGTGAAAGTCATGCAGAAATCTCCAATAGGAGCTTTTTGCATGACTTTCACTCTGCATTAAGCTACCACATGTCAACATGACCGATATTGATACTAAATTGAACGCCCAGTCTAAAGGGGTTTACAGTACATTTCATTTCTAACAGACGTTTTAGTTCATCGCATTGGGTTTTATAGCAATGCGACACTCAGCGAGTCATATATTGAAAGGTTACCGGTATATTATAGCAATGCGCACTCAGCGAATCATATATTGAAAGGTTATATGATGACGACATTGAATGGTGATTACATGAATAATAGAATCAAGCATGGTTTTGTTAAAGACAGGGGTTTCTATACCCGAGGTTGGTCTGTTCCAGTCGGAAACGAGCTTTAGCGAGTTTCCGATAGGAACAGACCAACCGAGGGTATAGAACCCCCGGGTTTAACAAAACCCATGCTTGATTATTTTTCTCGATGAAATACGCCCTAAAACCAATTAAATTAACGAATTTTGTGAAGTACTACTTTACATTGCGTAATACGACTTCCATATCTAATAGCAACAGACCGCAGCATAACTTTAGGCGTGACACCAAAATGACGTCATTTGTTATGACAACCACAAACGTTACGATTTGGCGTAAATATAAATGACTGAGTGACTACAAAACAACGTTTTCGGTTAATTAAATAGGCGTTTAAAGTGTTTACATGATAAATAGAATTTCATATTCGTGCTAATTACTTATATTAATTTCAATTCATAAGGTTGTTGCCTATAGAAAGGTTGGTATAATTCTGTAAGAATTCCTTCCCTTGTATTGATTTTACCCAATCGCGCGTATGAATACACTAGTCACGGGGTGTTCCAGATAAGGATTTCTAGTACGGCTATTTTAGTAACTCAGCTTATCTAGCACGTCTGAAAAGCGAGAAGAGGTGATCTTGTCATGGCGCTCTCGCTGTGCTCCGGAATATGGGATTGAAAAAACCCATCCTGCCTTCCATTCACTTCTTGCCGGAAGGAATAATAGTGGAGTTATTTTTAAGGAATAAAACATTCAACGTTTCCTATGACAAGTAAGCATACATATTAAAACAAAGGCAACACGTGATCTTTCTTCTATGATCTTTTACTCCATGAGTATTCATGTAAAAATCTATTAATTAGCTGAATATCTATAGTGACACGTGTAAATTGGAATGTTGACTAAAACAAACACTGTAAATACATATCTATAGTATTTCATAAGCAACTAGAGCAGGTCCGGATTAGATGGTTCCTACATGAGTCGTCTGATCTGATTCTTCTGTTTTTGCAAAGGTGTTAAAATGTGTGTCTATGGAGTATACAGTTCAAACGTTGAAAATTAAAGTAAAATACCTAGTTATAGTCGAATTCAAGTCCGAAGAACCGCTCAGCCGACTGTACATTTACTCCTCTGGTCATTTAGTTATTGGCCTACAATATTGAGCACTGCTAACATATGGCGCAATCATGCAGTCGCAGTAGCGATTAGTGACCTCACAGGTACCCATTTTAACCCCTGGGTATGTGTGTG
The DNA here is from genome assembly GCA_963576725.1 of Azorinus chamasolen. Classification (NCBI taxonomy): domain Eukaryota; kingdom Metazoa; phylum Mollusca; class Bivalvia; order Cardiida; family Solecurtidae; genus Azorinus; species Azorinus chamasolen. The sequence continues at coordinate 6,449,594 of OY755242.1, forward strand.
TGGGGGGGGGGGTGCGGCGGCGAGGTGCGGCTGGGAGACACTGAAAAGCGATAAAAGGTGTATCATCTATGGAGAAAATAGTTAAAACGTTAAAAGGTGTGTTTATGGTGTAAAATGTGTGTTTGTTTGTGTTGATTAACGTCCGTTTCTGCTCACTATGGGCTAATTGGACGCCACAGAGAGAGAGGGGAGAGGATACAGAGGAGCCCGGGCGCGATGCCCTACTCTTAGTTTCTCTGGTTCTTTTAGATTCCAAGTGTAAAGCACTGATACATCGGACCTCGGTTTACAGTCTCGTCCGAAGGACTTGGTCCGGCGGGGGATCGAACCCGGGATCCCTGGTATTGTAAATTGTGAAACAAATCTTAAAAGTTGTGCCTATAGAGAATATACAGAACCCCTCTAATGCGACCTCCTAAAAGAGGTAAAAGTATGTGTGGTAGAGACAGGTGGTAGCTTAATTCAGTACAAAAGTACCCATAGGAACTTTCTGTATTACTTGTGTCCCGCATTAAGCAACCACCTGCTTATAAAGACACCCATGTTTATTCATTAAGCGTTCGCATTAGAGGGGTTCTACTGTAGTTCAAACGGTAAATTGCGCTAAAATGTGTATATATGGAGTAAATAGTTTAAACGTTATAAGGTGTTAAAAGGTGTGTCTATAGAGCATGTGTTAAAATTATCTTTGGAGTAAAGGTTTAAAATGCATTAAAATATGGTATCTGTGCAATAAAGGGTTCTAATGAGAAAGTCAACCACGAAATAGCCAGATATTGTCTGACAGCCACTGAGCACCATATAGTCTCAAAGTCCATAGTCATTCTGTACATTTGAATAAGTGTGCATGTCTCCATAAATTGAAGCAAGCTATACGGCATTCAAAGTACTAATTTGCGTGTCTGGGAAAATATCAAATAAATGGCATCTAATTATGGTTATGTCCGTACGAATGAATACATTTAGACTGTAGAGAAATAAAGTGATGGTCTAGAGTCTAGTTGAAACAAGCGGTGTGTGACTATTGTATTTGGTTGCATGGCATGTACATACTCCGGAAGTAATTGAATAATTCTTAGTCTTAAAAAGAGATCATGGTTTCTTAATGAGGCAATCTTAACCCTCATCCATACCAAATCATGACCTGGGTCCAAGGTTATAAAACTTTTGAGTCTGAGATCATTCTCGAGTATCTGATTGGTCAGATTCTGAGCAAGCTCAGAATCTGACAAATCCATGCTTGAGAATGATTTCAGACTCAAGCAAACAGTTTTATAATCTCGGGCCCCTGTTAACATTAGAAAACGACTTGGATGAAGTAAACATGTGACAGGTCATGCTGTTTCCACACGAGAAAGGTCAACTAGTACATGATCGTTTTATCTGATCAAGGTCAAAGAACAAGTGAGTTAGTGGTATTGCGTAGCTTTACATATCTCATTTAATATTTCTCATATTGTTGTAAATGAGACATGCACATTTTTGCGCAATTAAATTTAAAAATCATATATTTAATAATCAATAAAATCAAATCAAATAAAATGCATACTTTCGAGATTGCCAAAATTTTAAGATATGGAACAATTATACATTCCCGATGCTTCAAATGAAATCGGGTTCCTAAATCACAAAACACTCTGTAGGAAAACTTGGCAAGATAGATAATTTCCATATGCATCTGTTGCATGATTTCAAATAGATATTTCTATTTATATACCTCGGCAAACCACAATTTATTTATTTTGTTTTGCATAAATGCCTTGGGAGAAGCACTTAATGGTATTTTAATGAGTTATTATTGATTTGACCAGCTTTTGCAATGCATAAAGCATCTCCTCGAAATGGATGAAACACTCACTTAACATCATAAGGGAATAGGAAACTTGTAATATTTATTTTAGGAACTAGAGGAATAGATAATCGAGTAAATGAAAAGATTGTTAAGAATAGTCGCTGTATTTTTTCACCAAACAACGTCGTTACTACCATTTAGACTTCAGTTGTCTCTTACATGTGATTCTAAAGAGTGGTCACAACATAGATCATGATGCAGAAATGATGATGTTAATATTGGAAGACATGAATTTAGCTATAGCTTAGGGAACCTATTTTTGTCGTATTTATGAACGAGTTCTGTTTCTTAAAATGAATCCCATCCTAATTATTCTGGTAAAGACCGACTAAATACCAACTGTACGAAATATCCATATTCACAGCATACTTGTATTTTAGACAAAGTCTCTCCCATTTTGTTAAATACATGTTACTAAAGAACGTTACTAGTTTAACCCTTACACTTCTTTGTAAAAATGATACATAAGCCCAAACGTTGATCTGGTGCAATTGTTTCTACGTCCAATACGTTCAAAATGTTACGGGAAAACTGCTGACTGAATATCAACAAGTTTGACTCCTGATTAGGCGCCGTGTCACAGACACAATGCTGTTTGCAAATGAGAGTTAGGTCTCGATTAGCAAAATTAATAGTACATGTTAATTCTGTATGTTGGCTTTTGTTTTGTGCATCGGGGTTAGCTGTGAAAGCTCGTGTCATACCTCCTGCCTTGACTATATCTAAAACCAGATGTCCGTGTGGTACCGCCTGCCTTGACTATATCTAATACCAGATGTCCGTGTGGTACCGCCTGCCTTGACTATATCTAATACCAGATGTTCGTGTGGTACCGCCTGCCTTGTTCCTATTCTATATCTAATACCAGATGTCCGTGTTGTACCGCCTGCCTTGTTTCTATTCTATATCTTATACCAGATGTCCGTGTGGTACTGCCTGTCTTGTTTCTATTCTATATCTAATACCAGATGTCCGTGTGGTACCGCCCTCATTGTTTCTATTCTATATCTAATACCAGATGTCCGTGTGGTACCGCCTGCCTTGTTTCTATTCTATGTCTAATACTAGATGTCCGTGTGGTACCGCCTGCCTTGTTTCTGTTCTATATCTAATACCAGATGTCCGTGTGGTACCGCCTGCCTTGTTTCTGTTCTATATCTAATACCAGATGTCCGTGTGGTACCGCCTGCATTGTTCCTATTCTATATCTAATATCAGATGTTTGTGTGGTACCTCCTGCCTTGTTTTTATTCTATATCTAATGCCAGATGTTCGTGTGGTACCGCCTGCCTTGTTTCTATTCTATATCTAATACCAGATGTTCGTGTGGTACCGCCTGTCTTGTTTCTATTCTATTTCTAATACCAGATGTTCGTGTGGTACCGCCTGCCTTGACTATATCTAATACCAGATGTCCGTGTGGTACCGCCTGCCTTGACTATATCTAATACCAGATGTTCGTGTGGTACCGCCTGCCTTGTTCCTATTCTATATATCTAATACCAGATGTCCGTGTTGTACCGCCTGCCTTGTTTCTATTCTATATCTTATAACAGATGTCCGTGTGGTACCGCCTGTCTTGTTTCTATTCTATTTCTAATACCAGATGTTCGTGTGGTACCGCCTGCCTTGTTTCTTTTCTATATCTAATACCAGATGTTCGTGTGGTACCGCATGCATTGTTTCTATTCTATATCTAATACCAGATGTTCGTGTGGTACCGCCTGTCTTGTTTCTATTCTATTTCTAATACCAGATGTTCGTGTGGTACCGCCTGTCTTGTTTCTATTCTATTTCTAATACCAGATGTTCGTGTGGTACCGCCTGTCTTGTTTTTATTCTATTTCTAATACCAGATGTTCGTGTGGTACCGCCTGACTTGTTTCTATTCTATATCTTATACCAGATGTTCGTGTGGTACCTACTGCCTTTATTCCATTCTTTATCTAATACCAGATGTTCGTGTGGTACTTCATGCCTTGTTTCCATTCTACAGTAAAACATCTCTATAACGGCCACTAAATTATATCATGTAGTTTGTGTTAACGACAGGTGTCTGCTTAAAGCAAGGTGAAAGTACACCAGAACGCTCCTATAGGATATTACTTTCACATTGCTTAACGCACCCACCTGCCCTAAATACCAACTAATTTACACAATTTAGTGGCCGTTTTAGAGAGGTTTTACTGTATATATAATACCAGATGTTCGTGTGGTACCTCCTGCCTTGTTTCCATTATATAGCTAATACCAAATGTTTGTGTGGTACATCCTGTCTTGTTCCGATTCTATATCTCATACTAGATGTTCGTGTGGTACCTCCTCCCTTGTTTCCATTCTATGTCTAATACCAGATGTCTACTTGCACGCTCTTATTTCTAACAAATAAGAAAGGTATATAAACAGACGCACCCAGTTATTACGACAAGCGTCCGCACCTAACCCTCTAGCGAGTCACTAATCTCATTTGCAAACAGTGTAGACGCATATGAGAGGGCTCATATAGAGGAAATCGTTCATCTAGGAGTCTTCGCATCAGAGTCTGCACTGTTTGACATGTTACACTTTTCTTTAAAGTTCCTAAATATTCACAGTAAGTAATACCTATTTGCATTTTGCAATAGTCCATTTGAAAATTAAGCATTGTAAGAGTTAATTGTAATACCGGTAGTCTTTATTTTATATTCACAACATTCCAGGCTTCGTCACAACCCATAAACAATTTGTTCCACTATCCGTGCAAATGCATATTAACAATTCATGACTAGGAATAAGCACCTGGGACTCGTCTTACGAACGGATTTCAGAACTTCTAGCGTATGCCATGCATCAGAACTTAAGATAATTTCCGTATTAAGAAATCAGTACATACGATCATTTCGGCCGAAAGACTAGTCGGAAAACGGGTCCCTAGACTGAAAGTGTGGCATATAGCGAGAGTATGCATTATTTGCATGTGCAACAACTGATGTATACAATGTACTAATGCTTAGTCATTAATCCAGTAGCTGGTGATTTGGTTTTACCAGGCGCAAACGTCCTATATCCGCAGCGCTGATGTGATAACGAGAAGACTATTCTACATACTCATACAGTTAAACCCTCTAAACCAGACGTTTGAGTTAGTATACATATCTATATTGTAGACAGATCGCGGCTTAATGCAGGTTGAAAGCCACGCAGAAAGCTCCCCTATGAGTTTTCTGCACGACTTTACCCTTCATATTAAGAAGCCGCCTGTCTAAACATATCCAAATTATTATCTTGTAGAATTCCAGTTCAGAGGGATTCTACTGTATGTTAACTTATAAAGGCAACAAAACATTCCTGTGCCGATAGTAATCATTATTTGGTATTATATAGCAGCAGTGCATGTTGCCAAAGATTTGCCTCATAAAATGCCTTAATGTTGATTAATCAAGGATTACAGCTCTAGTGTTGTTGTCCCGTCATATAAAATACATGGTCGCTTAATGGATCACATAATTTATTGAAAAAGGAGACTGTTAACTATTTCTCTGTTCTATGTTTATTTCAAATTTCAATATCTACTGAATAATCATGGGCAATATGGAAGGTGTGGGTGGCATTGTAGCTATTCAAAAATAAAACAAAACGAGATCTATCAAATTCTGTTAGCAAACAGAGCAGACCCTGATCAGACGGCTCCTCTAGGAGCCGTTTGATCTGGGTCTACTCTGTTTGTAAGTGCATGAAAACAAGTTTATATGAAGGAAAGTGTTAAAGCAGATTGTTGATTAATGCACGTCATATGACATACAGACAGCTCTTATTAGAACTTTCTATATCACGTCTGTCCTGCATTAGCTACCGTCTGTTTTAACCCTTTCGCTGCCAAACGCTGTCGTCTGCTAACTTTGTTGTCTGCTGCAAAATTTCATTCTTTTGATTTTCTTCATTTTTGTTTCAAAAACATAGTAACAGTAACAAACAGTTTGGATCCTGATGAGACGCCGAGTTACTCGGCGTCTCATCTGGATCCAAACTGTTTGCAGAGGTAATCACAGATCCGGCATTGGCAGCGAAAGGGTTAAAAATCCAAAACTATTGAGTTGTAGTACTAGCGACACTTTACTGTATGGTGTAACATATTGGCATTTATATCGAACCAGTAATGAACTTTGACTTATTCATATTTAAGGCAGTTTTATATAAGATCGTAGCCCCCTCTGCTATTTTACAGATTTACGCGGTTTTACCTATTATATCGAACTAGTAACACCATTGACTAGTCACAATTAACCCAACACATGTGCAAATAACACACCGTGTCTACACTTATTGCACCAGTCTCACCAAGCACCGTCCTTACTACTATTTAGACTTGACCCTTACAAGCCCCGAACACATTGTAACGCAAACTCTTACCACGGCGAATATGCAGATATACGACGTGCGCACGGATGGACGAGGGAAACTCCATAAGCCCTTGGACGGGGACACAAAGTATTAGACTTGAAGCATACACTATATCTGATGTTTGTCATACCGTACCATTACAATATATTTCCATAATGTCGTAGACAATCCTAATTTCTCTATAACCAAACGTAAGTTTGCAGGAACATTTGCATGGTATCTACATAAGACATTAGTACATTTCCTTACATAGAATAAAGAGTCAAAATCGTATATATCATCTTCAATTACGTGCCTTACATTGACGGGTAACTAACCCGGCGTACATCAAAATATGGCTGGGATGGGGTATGAGAATGCTACGCCATGTTTTTAATTCTGAACATAGTTGTAATTTTTGACGTGTACTGACGTCAATGAATTTGATACATTACACAAACGGAGAAACTGTAGTGAGGTGCTTGTTTGAAGACACCACCCGTCAAAGGAAATAGCAGCGCAGCGGAACGTGATTGCAAACTATGTAAAATGCAATGTGATCCCTGCACATACTGGGCATAATTATACTGCTATATATAGCCCGTTCCCTCATAGGCTATTTTTAGATTATTATTATTATACCACATTGATATAGCGCTCTTTTGACACAGGATATGTGCGTTCAAAAGCGCTTCACATAAATAATTTGCATGTACAGAACTGAGTATATATAATGTTTACAGAATATTTAAAACAAATGAAATTTAAGATAGAGATATCGATAAAAAATATGCAACCTCTTTGAATAAATCTACCGAAAAGGATCACTAACTAGAGAAAAGGAATTGTTTTAGAATTCATTTAGTGTGAAACCATTGTGATAAATAGAGCATTTGCTCCTATAGGAGCAAATACTCTATTTATCACATTGATTTCAACAGGTGACTTTTGCAGAGGCGTCAAAAGGCGTCATTATGAGAGAATGGGTTAAATACATAATAACATAACATGTTCTTTTGTTTCGGTTTAAGCATTACAACTCATCGCCATACAAACATAAATGCATTCTGCATGCAGCGATATATTAATGCAGAAGGAAAGATGATTGCTGTTTTAACAGGTAATGCTGTCTGTATATTGGTTTTGTAATAGTTCCACATTTGTAACTCCGTTACATTTCAAGCAAATGTGTAACATGGAACAGTCAACTAAACAAACATGTTCAATTGATACGTCAGCATTCATTCATTCCTATTTGAAACTGTGCACGATGCAACAGATAAATGCTTAATGTATGCATAATACAATTTGCACCGAGGTATAACTCATTCGTATGAATTCTTTATATGCCAAACTCTAGCGCAGACATAAGCTATAAGGTAAACCCCTCTAATCCGGAATTCTAGTAGAGAAGAATTTAGGCAAGTGGGTGCTTAATGTAGGATGAAAGTCAGGCAAAACATACCTAGAGGAACTTTCTGGATGACTTTCAACCTGCATTAAGTTGTTACCTGTCTCCAAGACCAATATTTACACTAAAATGAACGTCCGGTTTAGAGGGGTTTTACTGTATAGCATTATGGCTCCTATATCCGTTCCAAGGCTCCTCATGATGAAGATGTTTGCCAGAGAGTAAGGATTTCAACCTGATGTTAGACGAGTGCATGAACACAGGTGCACTCAATCGCTATTCCGTAGACTGTTCAGCTTACCGCAAGGGAGATAATGCATTTTTGTCCCCATAGCTGGTGATATTCCAACAAGAACTGGTAATGGATTACAGCGGTTTGGTGTCTGATTTAATGGCGTTTGTGATGTTTTAAGTTTACGTCTTATGTTATCGCACATAAAACATAGAAGACAATGCATCATGACATAAATGGGATAACAATAAATGTCAAGCATACAATATGCATTAGCCACACATTGAACATTTAAAGTGCAGGGACATTTCTGCTGTCAAAAAGAAATGCAATTATACAGATGAATGTAGGAAAATGATTGTTTTAATTAGATTAGTTTCATGTCCATACTGTATAACGACAATTATTGTGACATTTATCATTTTTCGAAATGCCATGCATAATTAGGTTCATATTGACTATTAGACTTAAAGAATGGAATCGCTTCTTAATTTTGAAATGGAACCGTTTTATATTTCATTCAGACACGATATTATTTCCTGCTTGGATATTTTATAATACATGTGTTTGATATTGTGAAGATTTGTATGTGTATAACAACGGTGTATGCTCTGTTGATTTAGTCATGGCGGTTGTAAGTGTTTTATTTAACATGTTACGTAAGATCACATTTCTATAAATGTATTAAAAATTTAAGAATATTGAATACTTTTAACTGACTAATCCATTATGTAGTGATTGCTTTCCATTTGATTCGTTTATGGTTTTTTTTTATTTGATACTTTTGCATCTCACTCTTGCATTAAGTTTGTAATACTGGGTATGCTTGTGTAATACTGGGTATGCTTTTGTAATAATGGGTATGCTTTTGTAATACTGGGTATGCTTGTGTAATACTGGGTATGCTTTTGTAATACTGGGTATGCTAGTTTTCAATAAGCTTCACGAATTGCGTCATATTCCAACAAATGAATGGCACAATAAGACGAACCGTTATTCAACACATGCTAACTCAGGCTAATTCTACAATTCGTTTTACTTTTCCAATAATAACTCGGTATTTTATCTACATCCAAACTGCTGTAAATTCCAGTCAGTCATATTCTAGCGGGACAATGGTTGATTACCCCCTGCAATACCCTAAGCATTTCTGTAACAGATAAGACCCAAATCAGCCGGCCCCTGTAAGGGCCGTGTTATCACGGTCAGCTCTGTTAGCTTCTTGGATTATATTGATTTAATTATACTGTTTCCTGCAGGGCTAACTTTATGTTCATATATTAATTATTAATATTTTAATTATTCTATATGCATTGAACATATTCAGTTTTGTAGATGTAATGTATTCATATGAACCGCTTCTGAGTGCACACCTCCTGTGTGAAAAGAGCGCTATATAAATGTGGTATAATGATAATGATATACCATTATAAAAATATTCTGATAGAATTTATGACGTGATCGTTTCTAATGCGAATATACAATGCACGAGTGGTGTCAAAATGGTGATAAACAACTCTGAGAGTTCTATTTTTTCAGTATCGAGATGAATACGCGTGTCCAATCTTTCAGGCTGGTCTGTAATCCAGAGCAGATAGAATCCACAACCTTGATCCCTAAACCACTCTTCGCAAGCTCCTGTAAATTCATCATCACATCGTCATCATCATAATCATCAAATTTTCGTTTGCCTGTGAGTAGTTTTGTACTTTTAATAACTGCTGATGAACAGATTCAATAAAACGTGTCAGCAATGTTCTCATTTTGACTTGCTGCTTTTACTTTTCGACGGATCTCCTACTTCCTACTATCAGAATGTATGTGATGGGACAGAGTCTTTATAAACAGCACACACGCGCTCATTGGTCGGTTCGGGCCTCTCGCCCTCAAGAGACTGACAATTTATCACGGAACTGTCATCGGATGTGTCCAGTTTCACAAAATGGCAGTGGTTACCTCATTGCAGAGTTTAATAGCAAGACACAGTCAAGTACACGTTCGCCAAAAATATATCTTTCAAAACACTGACAAATAAGTAGCATAAAACATGAATACGTCAGATACGCTATAATCACATATGAACACTACTTCTTGTCATGAAGGAAACGTTGAGTAGTTTCTCGTCGTCTCATCTTGATCCAAACTGTTTTCAAATTAACCCTTTCGCTGCCAAGTTCTGTCGTCTGCTAATTTTGTCGTCTGCTACAAAATTTCATTTTTTTTATTTTCTTCATTTTTGTTTCAAAAACATAGTAACAGTAACAAACAGTTTGGATCCTGATGAGACGCCGAGTTACTCGGCGTCTCATCTTGATCCAAACTGTTTGCATAGGTAATCACAGATCCGGCATTCGCAGCGAAAGGGTCAATGTGTGATAAGGGGCATATTCAGTATGCAAGTCCTTAAGATTTTTTAAATATCAGTTGACAGCCTAATACCCTCTGCTTACATGAGCTGAAGTAATCGACCACGATTATCATAAATGAATGGAAAACTCCATAATTAGAATTGGCGCCAGAGTAACGCATCATAAAGATTCTAAAATAGAATGCATTAAGCTTTATTCAGTTTCCATTAAAAACAATTATTTCACACAATGTCTTTGGGATGGAGACACGACTTATTTTTAACAGCAGATCGGGAACGAAAAGGAAGTGGATATATCGTGCAGTCTAAATATTGATGTGTCGAAGAGCATTAATCTTTTACCCGCTAACTGCGACCTGGCGTGTATGTATAAACAGTAGGGATCCAGGTGAGACTACGAAGAATGTGAAAACCGCAAAAAATTGGAAATGCGAACCTGGGTCCATGCTTATGAAGCTTTTAGTTGAGTCTGAGTTTCGTTCTCAAGCTTTTGATTGGTCAGATTTGAGTTCTCAAGCTTTTGATTGGTAGATTTGAATTCTCAAGCTTTTGATTGGTCAGATTTGAGTTCTCAAGCTTTTGATTGGTCAGATTCTGACCAATCAAAAGCTTGAGAACGTACTCAGACTCAACTAAAAGTTTTATAAGCATGGACCCAGGTCGCGGCTAGCAGGGGAACGTTACAATGTTACAAAATGTTCAAGTGCAAATGGGTTTCTGTTCAAAAGAAGAGGCGTATTTGTTGTGGAGTGGTTATGGTCGTTGACGGACAACTACTACTGTAGTTCAAATCCCGATCTCGGCATTTGGAAATTTCATGTAAGGAAGCTGTTCAGCTGGTTTGCGGTAGTCGGTGGCTCTACCCGGGTCTTGTTCTGTGCAATTTGTTCCAGGCACGGAAAACACATGCCCCCCACCTCAAATTACCTTGACGTCGCGATATGACAAAAATACTGTTTAGGCGACGCCAAACCCCGATACGAGTCAGGAAACAACATTACTCAAACGAATAGCAATCAAAATCAGTTTTCGTCCTTGCAGCATTATAACTTAATTACATTGGAAGCCTTCTGAAAATGACCAGCTGTGTTTGCGTATGAAATTGTACATACCTGATTCTACAGTTACTACAGTGGCCCAGCACGTATGCGTTTATTTACCATTATAATAATTCAGGTAATAAAGATGACATTATTTCTTACATTAATTTAGTTAACTGATGGAAGACATATCACAATTGTTCGAACATAGTACACGTGCCTCGTTACCATTATCAAAAAACTAGATAAATCACTTCGTAACTTCTTATTGTAATACGGTTACCTTCATATAAACGCGTTGTAACCATTTGGCATTGACCAATAGCTGGGTCCATGCTTATAAAGCTTTTAGTTGAGTCTGAGTTTTGTTCTCAAGCTTTTGATTGGTCAGATTTGAGTTCTCAAGCTTTTGATTGGTCAGATTTGGGCCTGAGGCTCAAATCTGACCAATCACAAACTTGAGAACGAACTCAGACTCAACTAAAAGTTTTATAAGCATGGACCCAGATGGTTCATGTAGGAGCCGTCTGATCAGGGTATGCTCTGTTTGCTAATCAAATAAAAACAATATGATTCTACAGCTTATGTCACATTCAAAGAAACAAGGTTTGAATAACGCATGAAGAATGTCCTCATCCCTTGCATTGTTAGAATTCCATTGTTTATACAGTTAAGACATTGTCAATAACCCATTACCTCATAATTTCTTCAACAAATGTCCTGCCTTTACATACAGAGTACATCCTGATCCGATGGCCCCAGTAGGAGTTAACCCTACTTGCGTATCTACAGTGTCTGCCAGGGTAACACCAATTTTATGTTAATGTACAATTATAAAATTTCAGCTAATACGTATTCATGATATCATTATGACAACTCTTTCAATGTCATTATACTGCAAATGTATCGTCGTTAAACCTTACCGCAATTTGACTACTTCCGATTCGATCAAACTTTGATAAACTATCGACTGAGTGCCAAGCAGATTAGATACTGATATACGTCGAGGAGGTACCAGGTGCCTCGCCTAGATCCAAAATGCTTGCAAATGCGATTCAGATGGTTAATATCGACCCCGTTTGCATGGACTCTGTTTTTATAATTACACATTAGCTATGACAAATGTGGCTGTGACAAAATCTGTATTAGTTCAACAGCAAACAGAGATAGTCCTGATCATACTGCTCCTACAGGAGCCATCTTATCTGTTCCTAGTCTTTTTATGAATGTGCCTGAAGTCGTTCATATGATTGAAAGGATCAAGATTCACATGAAACAGGTTAATGATATCATAAATATATTTATACTGAACCGTTTGATCTGTGTTTACCCTGTTTACAAACGTGTAAAAGGCGTAATAATGCAGTAAATGACGTAGTAATCATTCAATGCGGATTCTAAATGCCTAACGAAATGAATAGCATTAGTTAACCCTTCTCTTGCTGAACTTTAAAATACATTTCTCCTTCTTTACCCATGCCCTGTTGTATAATTACATACATCTCCACTGTGTACAAGTATTTCGCTGTGCAATCACTGCTGTGGAGTACACTGATTGCACAATCAACTGTAAATAGTGCAGACCCTGATGAGACAGCTCATGCAGGAGCTGTCTCATCTGGGTCTTCACTATTTACAGGTAGGTATACTGACGTGCATAGCAAGCGAAGGGTTAATCTGTCAGAAAAGTAATAAGAATAAACTACCATCAGTGTAAACGACCATCTTGGCATTCAATATAATTACATAGAACTAATGTATTTCAAATGATCGCCAGTAAAACGTTGTCGTTTGTGCCATATAAATAACGCCATCTATTATATGAACCTAGAATAAAGTATTATTTGACCTGACTCACATTTGTAAACAGCTTGGATCCATATGAGACACCGAGGTCCTCGACATAACACTGGGACCCATTTTGTTTGATATTCGGTCTATAGTTTCTTCTTACATTAATATCAAAAAAGGAAAGGGTTAAAGTGTTACAACTGTTATAGCACAGGTCCGCATTTGAATAAATTGTAAATCCTTACCCGTCGAAAAAAAAATCAGAGGTCCAGATAAGATGCGTACATTACAACAATTTTAGGAATACATGTATCTTCTTTATGTTTCCACCAAACCCTATATTGTGACCACTCTTTAGAATCGTCTCTTCGAAACGGTTCTAAACAGTAGTCAAAACGTTGGATCACGACAGATGATTTTAGTATTTGAATACACTGTAGTATAAAAACCATGATTCTACAACATGCGCCTCCAAAAATACAAAATATGCCTTAATATATTGTTTGGCTTATTATAAGAACAAAACAAAAGGTGACGAAATGATTTGTTAAGTCCATCTCATTCCTGGACTTCCGCATATCAATGACTAAATCGATAATTTGCCGTATATGGATTTAACTGTTTAAACAGCACAATATAATGTTCAGCATGCGTAACAGGCGTATAATAAATATGCCTTAATGACTCGTTAATGGAATGGGCCAGCAATGAAAACACTCCCTGTATCCGTACAATTTGTATAATTGTAGATTACAAACGGCGCAAGTAGCATTGGTTTTTAAATAGATGCTTACATAATTCCTGCTGCGGTGTGTTTATGATCATATTTGCAAGCATCTTAGACCCTCATTAGACGCCGAGTAACTCGAGGTTTCATCAAGATCCAAACCGTTGGGTACCATGCTTACGTCTTTAGAAGGCAGTCTGTTGCGAAATTGTAGTAAGAAGACATTTTCTATTCAAGACATATTTCTTCAGAAAGCTAAGGTTAACAGTTGCATTTAGTTTAATGTTCATGATGCATGAATGATATAGAACAGATGGGTGATAAGGGTTTGATAATTTAAGAATAATGCTGCTGAAGATAAGTTTTCGGTTGGACTCATCTTATTAAATACACCACTCTGCCCTTCTTTATGACATACTGAGTGCGGGGCGTTGATATAGCCTAAGGAATAAAATTATACCTAACTGAATTATTTAACGCAACATAAGTGTACTAATATGGCATGAGATACATGTATGTCGAATATAAGGCAGAAAGTACTTTTCAAAACACATTGTAAAAGTACAGTAAAATACAGCCTATTCGAACACCCAACTATGTATCAATCTCAGTCTTTAAGACATGAAACAGCTTAATGCAAGATACAAGTAGGATGGAAGCTATTCCCACACACACTGGGCTATCTGTTTGACTCCATCAATATAAATCGTTCTCACTTCTTCTTTATTGAAAGTTCGAATTAGTCATGTTTGGTTATAGTTCAAACCTGTAACGTCGGTGTATATTTTTTAATTAATGTCTACACGCAAACCTTGTCCAACTATATTTGACAATAATGCAAAACTTATCAAGTATACAAAGCACGCAAACCTTGCGCATTTGCTTACTAAAGAACCCGACAATTGAGCAAAATATAACATTTTGCAGCTAAATACCGATCATTATCAAAATATTTAGTTGGAGACAAGTTTCCGAGTTTATAAAATGCTTTGCTCTTGTATGATTTCATTATAAATCCATTTGATTGATCAGACGTTTTATGACCTCGGAGCCAGTTCTCGAGACAGAATGGTTGACTTTGTATTCGTGGCCTATTTAAATAACGTAAAGGGTCGTATTGCACTTGTTAATATGCAATCTGAGATTCGCTTCACTGCAAGTTCCTTGGCATGCTTAGGTATAATACAACATAAAGTACATTTATCGACATTTATCGACATAATTATTCACACTAATCTGAATATTTCAAATTATGTTTAGAGAGAAGAAAACCTGTTGAATCTTCTAACATTTAGACAACATTATATTTATTATGTCAGTTAAGTGTGAAATGGTCAATCGGATAATAATGCAAATCTATAGAATCACGTCAGCCGTAATGGAAATCGGCGACTGAGAATTATCTTCACTATTCACAGTCTTGGTGCAAGGACTTAACGCTTGTAATGCTATTGGCGTATTTCTGCATTTGCAAATATTATAGACCTATAGGAGGCAGCTCCTACTTCAATGGTTACACTTGATCCAATTTTAGAATGAGTCAGCTAATTAATATTCCTAGTTGATGGATTCCTAATTAATAATCCTAGTTTATAAATTTCTAATTGGGTTTCCTATTTGATGGATTCCTGATTGATATTCATAGTTGATGGATTCCTAATTGATACTCTTAGTTGATGGATTCCAATTTAATATTCATAGTTGACGGATTACTATGCCGGTATTCCTAGTTGATGGATTCCTAATTGATATTCCTAGTTAATGTATCCTAATTGATATTCCTAGCTGATGGAATCCTAATTGATATGCATAGTTGATTGGTTCCTATATTCCTAGTTCATGGATACCTATTTGACTATTCATCATGGGAAAGGTTAATATCAATTGTACAAATAAGCTACAGCAGAACTTATAAAAAGTATCTAGTTATAGTCTACTGTCAGTCCGAAGGACCGCTCAGCCTACTGTTCATTGACTTCCCTGGTCATTGAGTTATTCGCCTTCAGTGTTGATCACTGCTAACATATGGCGCAATCAGGCAGCCGCAGTACCGGTTAGTTAAACTCAAACGTACCCGTTTTAATCTCTGTGTGGAGAGGAGGTGCGGTAGGGAGACACTGGACAACATCTCGGAAATTTCCGGGGGGTGCGGGATTTGAACCCCGGACGTCCGGAATGGTAGTCAAGTGCGTTACCACTAGATACATTGTCTTACGCGGCCATCAATCACAGATCAAAATTTGAATCTGTAAGGCATGTGGTAGCTAAATACAGATCAAAGGCAATACATAAAGTGTCTGGGAACATTTAAGCAATCACCTGCTTTTAAAAATTCCCATGTTCAATTAATGAATGGATGCTTATGACACAATGTGTTATGTGAATGCATGTGTTAAAATGTTTCCCTTGATGCACACACAATGCGAAATTAATGTATACAATATACTAATTGCTATCTGACACAACTTAACTCTAACCCTTTTGTAGAACAATGTCTACTTAAATTTTAGATCTGGCTCAATTCTGATTACTTCCGATACGGTCAAGCTTTTGAGAAAATGTTGACCATATGAGACCCTTTAAGAAACTATTGTCCAACAACTTTCACCCTGGTGAGACGCCGAATTAACCTGGCATCACAATTGGATCCTATATGTTTTCAAATACAACTGACGTTGCGGATAGTGGGATGAGGGTCAACGTCCGGGCTTCGCTCAGATCACTGTGTAACTCGTTACGTCATGAATATGACGTTATGAATATTCATCAGTTAAATTATGTTTAGGTCTTGCAATAAGTATACAGATAATCTATATGGCTCCATAAACAAACAGAGCATACCTTGTCCATTGTGAAATATGACATCATTGATATTCAGTAGCTGAATAAACATACGAGAATACCAAAACAGGACGGACTACAAATACAGGATCTTTTTGGCATGGCAAAAATTGTAAAAAATATCAAGCACAGCAGATGCTAATCAAACGGCCTTTGGTCTGGGTCTACTCCATTTGCGAAGACTAAAAGGCTTATATACGAGTTACTCAGTAATTCAGCAGCATGTGGACTTCACATATTATCCGCTAGTACCAGACATATTTCGACCCATTTCTTCCTAAATGATTTGATGTATTCTTTCATGTCGTTGTTACATACTCATTTAGTTTCAAATGGATCTGATAACCCTTACCCTGCTCTGCACAATATTGAAGAATTTTGACTACTTCTGGTTGTTTCAAGGTTTTGAGAAACTATTCACTGAGTGTCAATCAGCATGTATCCAGATGAGACCCCGAGTTACTCGGCGCCTCATCCGGACCCAGCAGTTTGTTTAATGTCAGTTCGCTGAGCCAGCAAAGGCTTAAACTATGATTTTAGACAGATAAGCAAAGCAGATCTGACAGCAGCATAAGTTACCCGACCTATTTGATATGTATCTGAATAATACGTCTGTTTCAGAATGACATAACAATCTGCATTAATAAGACAGCGTGGCAATAGAATCGGGAGCACGTCCTGCAATAGCATATCACTTGCGAACCGGGGACAGAATCACAACCAACGGACGCATATCAACGCGTGTATAACGTACACAATATAGATGTACTATACATACGCGTTGCTATGGAGCCGACACATGTGGTTCTGATGTTGTAGATAGGCCCAAAAGGTTATGTATTACATATATATCAAATAAACAGAACATTGGTATAAACTAGAGGTGGAACGTAAATATAAAAGTATTTTATTAAGCATTAAGCAAAAACGTTGTTTTTATCCACCAGAAAACATCTGCAAGACAACCTGAAACATGAAAAGTATGAACTCATTTGTGTAGCTATAATGAAAAACTGTTTTGTTGTCGTTTCAAAATATAAAGCATTTGAAGCATCTAAAACTACAAAGCACATAAGCGGGAAAGTAATTTCTTATTTACAAAACTTCAAGGAAAGACTTGCTTAATAAATGTAATTGTAAGGGAATAATCCGCATACACAACACTCACTGCCAAGTCACTTGATCAAGGCGCTATCTAATCTGGAACTGCACTGTTTGTCATGGTGCATTTTAGCGGCATTTGAGTTGAAAGGGTATTTTCGTAATGGTGCTAATTACTGTAGTTAAACACCAATTAATGAAAGTTATGGCGAAAAGTTAAATGTTTGAAAGTGTTTAATAGTAAGATGCCTAAAGGAGCTGTCTCATCAGGGTCTGATGAAGATCTGATTCTGCATTGTTTGTCTAAGCAAAAGGGTCCATTGAAAAGTTTATATTATAAACCTCAGGTATTTATTACAGGAATACAGAACAGGGACAGGGTTACTATTGCAGCAATATCTGATTCCATGATGTTCTTTATTGTAGAGTAATTTGCCATGCGAACTTTATAGCTGTATAAGAACTACTGTGGCAGTAGAATTCCTGTAAAGCAACCCCTTAAGGAAGAATTGTGTAAAGTCATTTTTTTATTTAGCATTCACTGTCCGTGTGAAATAAGGAAAATATAATGTATTGTCCAAATATCGTTTCATTTCACTAGCGATCAAGTCACAATGCCTACAAAATGTTTCACTCCGATGAAATTAATGGGATTTACCACTAGAATCACTACTTGGGCAGATCGTCAACAAAATGCAAATTAGCTACTCTAACATGATACTCACTTCTGCATTCCAAGGAAGTAAAAACCTGGCGTGAATAACATGACAGTCTCTCTCTGTTTCTCTGGTCTCTCCCTGTCTGTCTCTCTCTCTCTTCTCTCTCTGTTTCTCTGGTCTCTCCCTGTCTGTCTGTCTCTCTCTATGTATGTATATGACTTTGTACATGTATATGCCTGTCTCTTTCTGTCTCTCTCTCTGTCACTCTCTCTATCTATCTATATATCTCTCGGGTGCTCTCTCTCTCGCGCGCTCTTTCTCTCGCGGTCTAGTATTGGACATAATTATCAACTCTAAAACATGACTATATTAGATCACAGAAGAAAACTTAATACGACTCAAAAAGAAACATTGTGAATCTGTGGAAAACTGACATTTTCTGTAAAGATTATTTTCCTATTACAAGCGAGAGCTATTATTTGTATTCGATCAGTCGACACATGAATCTCCATTAATCCGAAACTCTAACTTTATAGGTACCATTCCCATTCATATCAGTTTGGCTTTTCGGCAAAATTTATTGCAACAATAATCAGCAATATGGTGGCTGACATTTGGGAAAAGAAACATAGAACACTAAAAGATGAACATGCATATTACATAAACGAACATTTGATATATTTTAAAATAAATGCAGTTTATGATGTTATCAGTGGATGGCAAATTCTGTACATTATCTAACGACAAGCTACGAAACGTTATAACCCGTATCACGCTTAGCGCATCCAGCTTGTCTATTGCAGACATCATGAATCTCGATGATACACCAAATAGCTCTGTGTCTCATCAGGATCCAAGCTGCTTTATTCTCGGTGAGAATTTTCTTCAAATCTTGAACGATTTAGAAGTAAGTGTAATTTGCAATGGAAAATAGTCGAAGCAAAATGATTTTGAAAACGGGATAAGAAATAAGATTGGTTGAATACAACAAATATGTCTGGCTTACCGGTAGCTGATAGCATCTAGCACATTTATTTGCATGCTATTTGATTCAAAACAGACATGTTGTCTGTAATACGAATGAGACGACGGGAAGTCACAGAAAATGGGAATCACAATGGTTGCACTGGCATGACATGGGCATGGGAATTATTTAAATATCAGTTAGAGAAATTAAACGTGCATTTCGCTGCCGAGTTTGCATCTGTGATCACCTATGCAAACAGTTTTGATGCAGATGAGACGCCGAGTAACGCGACGTCTTATCAGGATAAAATGATTGCTTACTGCTGGAATATTTATGAAAGAAAAGTGGGGAAAATGATTAATTTTGCAGACGAGCATTTATGTCATTTTTATTGTAAAAAATGGTATGCAAATCAATTCTAGCTGTATCCATATATCGATCACAAAGTAACCCTTCTCTTGCTGAATATTAAAATACAAGTCCGCCGTCCCTACCCATGTCCCGTTGTATAATTGCGTATATCACAACTGTCTACAAATTCTTCTCTGTGCATTCACTGCTGTCGAATGCACTGGTTGCACAATCAACTTGTAAATAGTGCAGACCCTGATGAGACAGCTCCTGTAGGAGCTGTATCATCAGGGTCTGCATCATTTATAGTGAGATACGTTGATGTGAACATTAGGTCAAATGAGAATGCAGTTTGTTTTCAAAATAGTGTAGATATACAACATCCTGTTCTTTAAAAGCTAAACATATGATAATGGCTTGACTGGTGTTTGTATTTGCTGGATGGTATTCCACAATATTTATACAGAACAGACCATGATCAAAACTTGTTTTGATGGTAGGGCAAATTGATAAAGCAGAATTCAATCACTACTATTTGGTGTGCTTTCAATCATTTCTGATTAGTATGCATATTCTGAAGGGTTTCTGTTAACTTGTAAATTTTATTGTTACGTGTTTCACATTATTTTCGACGAAAATGCTCGTCAGAATATACATTTTCTAAAAGCATGCCGTTCCATCAATCCACTGTACTAAAATCAATTTTCAACATCTAATGCATGCATCCCTTTGACAGGCGTACGTTTAGTTTGAAATTCATTTATTTTCCTGAAACAAACCTTTTACAAACGTGTTGGTGAGAGCACAACGGTGATACTTAGGGCCGCTTTAACTGATTTGTATAGCAGCTGCCTCCAAAGAAGGAGGTATTGAGTTCGAATCCATAAGAAGGTGCACAGATTCCCATGTTATATTAGCCGTAATATATTAGTGCATGCATTAACCACTATTAACCACCTGATTTTGATTCTGATGAGACGCAGAGTAATCCAAATTGTATGACACTCGATCACTAGTTTACCTTCCCAACTGGAAGGACAACGCCAAAAAGATATACCCCTCACCTTCGACGGGTGGCAATTAGGCCATTGTCCCGGAAACACGCTGACTTTGCAAATGGACATTTCCAAAGTTCAAGCAGACCATGTTTAAGTGTTCGGATCATTCAACAAACGTGTAAAATGGCAAACAGTACAACCCCTGATAAGACCGCTCATCTAGGAGCCATTTCGTCTGGGTCTACATTGTTTGCAAAGGACATAATGACTCGTTTTCCACAATTGAAGGATCAGCAACACCCTACAATATCAGACACCAGAATATTCTCAGGCGTTTTTGTTTAGTCACAAGTTAGGTTTTCTTGAACATATGATCAAAAGCATTTCTGTGCATGGCAGTTACTGTAGAATCATATCTATATAATTCCATAAACAAACAGCTGCTCTTGGTCGAACAGTTCCTACATCCAACATACGGATTTACTCTATTTGTAAATGCATTAAAAAGCACATATATGGAGTACAGGGTTCAATCCAACCACATGCCTATCAATAAATGTATATGGATTCCTTGTCGTCCTTTTTCTTATGCAGTAGAGACATTAAACCCCAGGGGACAGCTAGTGATTTGGGGGTATTTACACGGCGGAATAAGTTGTTCACGCAATCAGTTCAAAACCAACACAATGCATTACGGATTTGTTCCAGTATAAGAAACACACACTGGTCTCGTTTTAATTATGCCATTGCTTAAATATATATATATTTATTGCAAAACTTCCGGTCCGGCAGTTTTGTAATTTCGGAACTATATTCGCGATATTGAAGGCTTGTTTTACAACTAAATTTTATTCATACGCGATGTCAAACAATCAACACAAACATGGCCGCCGTAGAAGTTTCGATAGGCGACGGAGTTACCATATACATTTATTGATAGGCATATGGGACTTGGGACTAAGCCTGTGGGTTATTTACGTTGGGCGCCAAATGTAACATGATGAAAAATGTGTGACTCGACTGGGACTCGAACCTATGGCCTCTGTGACAAACTGTTACATATTCCCCCAGCAAGTTGATATTTCGTCCCGAATTAATATGGGTATGAGAACGACTGGGAATCGAACTCGGAGCACATACAATCACGGTCCCCCGTTGGGCGACAAATGTAACCGGGTGTTCTTATAAAGAAACATACCCGCTCAGACCCGAGATCGAACCCGGGTCGCCTGTTTCGCAGTCATGCATTCTATCACGTCGTCATACAAACGCGCTTGTACAGCAATACCGTACAAGTGGTGATAAACCTACACACTGTGACAACAGCATCATATATCTTGTCTCATGTGACATTCTCTCATATATAGCAATTCATCTCTTAAAACGAATGCCGTAAAGCGAAACACAGAAACAATTACCCATACATGCAAATCCGCACGTTAACAAACATGGCATTGTCCTTGTTTATACTAATTTTTCAGTTTTGCCAACTGCTATGAGAGAGATTTCATGTTGCGTTTGAATCCTCAAACACAAGAAGATGTTATAAAAGCCTTCAATGAAACTTGTCGATATTTGGATGATATTTTTAACTTAGATAACCATTTCTTGCATGTTCTGATTCCTACAATTTATCATAAAGAACTCAAATTAAATAAAGCTAACCCGTCCGACAATTATGCAGCGTTTCTTGATCTGGACCTTAAAATTGATAATGGAATGATTTCTTCTAAAATATATGACAAAAGATATGATTTTGATTTTAATATTGTAAATTTTCCTCATCTTGACGGGGATGTTCCCCGTGCCCCATCTTACGGGGTTTATATATCTCAACTTATTATTTTGCTAGAGCTTGTTCATCTATTGACGATTTTAACAGTCGATATCTCATTTTAACTGAAAAACTGCTTAAGCAAGGATATAGATACCATAAACTAAGAAAAACTTTCTCTAAATTTTACTATCGAAATCCCTCACTTATTGGCAAGTACCAATGTAATCTCAAGGCGCTTCTGCGACACGATGTTTCACATCCTGAATTTTATGGTGATGTGATTTACAAACTTCTCACTTCTCACTTTCTTCATCAAATATGTTAAAATATTCATTAAAAAGGGATATGACCCTGTAGTACTACAACATACTGCATGTCTGGTTGTCAACCCTTTTACAGTTGGCAATCACGCTGGCCTCTTTGCATGTACGCCGACAAGAAAGGTTTAGTACTCTATGAAGGCGACCTCTTAAATCCAGAAACGGAAGGAGAGCGTCGGATATCTGTACTATTTCGTTTTTGTCGTACCCTTTTATTACTTTTCTACAGTTACTCAATTTGCAGCTCATTCACTGAGTACACTAGCGATAGGTGGATACAGTTTGTTCACTTAAATGTTTTCGTTATACATGCACTTTACCACTGTATTTGCCATCGCGGTTGTTGTAGATTGGTCGGAGAGGGGATACGTTTATTTACACTGTTTGTCTTTTAGGGTGGGGATGGAATAAGTGTGAGGTTTGGGCGCCCATAAACCGGTTTAACCCCCAGTGACTTTGTCACTGACCGTTCCAAGGCGGTACTTCCATCTTCCCCCTATTGTATGTTTATTTTGTCTCTGTGTGTCTCTTGATGTTTTTTATATGTTATGTACATTTGCTGTTTCCTTGTGTTGCTGTTCGGGCGACTATTTGTTCTGTATGTGGTGTTTCCTGCATGACTCATTTTTGTACTTTTACAAATATCAATGTACGACCTTATATTTCTGTCTACAATAGGAATTTAATTGTCCAGGTACAATTGTAACTTTATGGAGAACACCTATAAGGTGGTGCCAGAAACATGCACCGAGATTGTTCTTGTCATTTAACACATTTCCATCTAGACTATTTTAGACCAAACCTCTTTGAATAAATCTACCAAAAATTAGTATTAACTACAGTAAATGATAATTTTAGAACTTTGTAGTTTTGAAATAATTGTGATAAATAGAGCATTTGCTCCATAGGAGCAAATGCTCTATTTATCACAATATATTCAAAACATGACTTTTACAGAAGCGTTAAAAGGCGTCAGTAGGAGGGAAACGCGTTGATTAAAGCTGCAACCAGTTTCTAATAATGTTTGACATTCAAGTCATTGCCCCTAGGATACGAAGTTTTATTGAGAAAAGAACGGGGAAGACGCAATAGTCGGTTGTTCGTGTTGTAAGTACATGTATGCGTACCAGTAATGTAAATAACCTTATTAAATAGGTAATGCATTAACACTTCCGATACTGAAAGATAATGTCTGCCCACTATCTGGGTTGCTGCACTATTCTCTGACTGTCGATGCAATCAAGAGTTTGGAAAACTATTGATCGAGTGTCAAACAGCATGAATCCTGATGGGACGCCAATTTATTCGCCGTCTCATCTGGATCCAAACTGTTTGCAAATACTAGTCAAAACGCGCTTAGCATGGAGAGGGTTAAATGTTTTATAATCAAAATAACAATAAAACTAATTGAATGAGGCAGGCTGATAAATAACTTTGACATCTTAATGGCTTTTTACAATGCATGGCTGGGAAAACTTCGTTCAAGAATATTATTTACAAACTGGTCGATATTTAAAAGGAGATCACTTCAATTGTATACACAGCAGAACCTTGTAAAAGCAACCACATAAGTAATCAATATAGGAGTCTTTAACTGCAGGCGATTGTATAATGCAGGACACCATTAGCTACGAAAGATCTAAGGAATTTTCTGAAGAACTTTTATCTTGCATACATATATATAATTTCAACATTAGCTTTATTGGGGTGTAATAGGAAGCATTTACCTGTATACAGCACTACACCACTTTACTCTTCTGTTTCAAGATTAATGAAATATACGTAATGTAATACATCTGTTCATTATTCATTCTACAAAATGAGATAAAGGCTTAAGAATACAATTTGCAATAGAAGAAAATAATGTAAACATCAGTTGGTTATTGGCTAATAGTCTCTATTATTTTAGAAATAAAACGATTCTTTATTAAGAAAGTTACGATTTAAATACATCAACCACTTCATCAAATTTTGAAGAAGTTTGTCAGTAAGAATTTTATTCGCAGAAACACATGTAATCTCACCCTCACCAGCTCTACAGAAATACACTGTATTTGATAAATACTTGGCAATGGGTGTAGAGGGAGGGTGCGAAATGTATTACCAAATAGCACGGTATCTGCCCACTCCATAATTACTTAACCCTTCCCTGCAGGAATAATCATGTAAGAAATAATGATGTCATGAATATTAATTAGATTAATATCTTATAATAGCACATGGACACATGCAAATTTGGCCATAGCAGAACGTGTATCATATCTACATTATATCACAAGCAAACAGAGCAGATCCTGATCAGATCAAACCAAGTCCACCAGGACATCAAACATAACATGTCCTCAAACGTATTCGTTTAACCTTTAAAAGCATGCATATTCATGAAAAAATAATGGCATCGTGGATATTGATTCACAAAAACAGAAATATCTGACATTGGCATTAAGAAAACAACTGTTTAAAAATATGTTTAACATATATTTCGAAATATCGAGGTTCTGCTGTATTTCATACGCAAACATAGTAAATCCTGATAACGAGGCTCCAACAGGAACACTATTATCTGCATTTTTTCTGTATGCGGTAAATGCGTATCAATGGCGAAAAAGAGTTAATATATGTCCTAGTTGGAGACAAGGTCAAACAAATACAAAACGTATTCGTTTTATTTCAATATATCATTATACGATTGTACCGCAGTACAAATTCGATGCACTGGAATTTGACTATAACGATAACTATAGCAGTCAATAACGAGTTTCCCGATATATGCCATCCCTTGAGGTTTTAGCGCAGACAAATAATTCTAAGGATTTTAAATAAAAATAAAATAAAAAGTGGTATTAGTAATGTCTTGGCACGATCGTGCGTGACTGTACGTTTTTTGCGTTATATTCCAAACCCAATCCCCGACGTTTGTTTATAAGGTTGACCACGGTCGCTAGTAATAATTCTGACATGTGATCAAATTACTACCTTGTTTTACTCATTATCAAGTATTGTTTGAAATTGCAACAAACGGTCAATCATCTAAACGCGCGACACCATTTCATTTTGATACGGCGACGCGAGTTATCAGCTTGCGAGTTGGCAAATAGACTCTCTAGAAACATTGCGAATATTACAGTAAAAATCGATAGTTCAACATATTGGCATAGAAGAATTTAGACCCTTTTAGGCAGGTGGCAGCTTAATGCAGGGTGGAAGTCATGTAGAGAGCTTCCAGGGGAGTTATCTGCATGACTTACGCCCCGCGTGAAGGTGCCACCTGTCTTAAATATTAATAATGATATGTATTGGAGTTCATGATGGCATTACTGTTTACATGAATATTCACGGAGTAATATGGGTTAAATAATGTTTTAGAAGGACCCGAAAGACTGACAAGACAAGTGCATAAGTCATTATTCTGGTTGGCAGTGTTTGATATGTATCTCACTAATACATTTCATTCAGAATGACATCTCACGACATCTCGCGACAAATTATGTAAAGCAGACTATATAGGATCAGAAATGGCAGTACATTCTACATAAGCATATATATTTGGGGACCGGTACGTCTGCTTAATACGTCCTACATAAGCATATATTTCTGGGGACCGGTTCGTATGCCTGGGATGGACACGAAACTGAAAACGTTATGTATAGAACGTATCAAATATGCTAAAGAACTAAAGCACTATCCGAAACATGTTCGTACACTTGAATGACGAGTATTCGTAAACATAGCCTTAATTAAACTAGTTTAGCATATGGAAATAGTTCATTTTTTTCCAGTATATAATAATTATGATAATTAATAAATACAATTATTCAATTATTTTTTTCAATTCAATTTCTTTATTGCATAAAACATACATAGAATGCTTATAGCAAGCACGATAAAGAATACAATACAGTGATATATGAACATGAATGAATGCTAGATCTATACCTCTTTCAAAATTATTATATAAAAATAATTATGTTTTCAGACACGGACGACATTTTACAATGTAACTAATGTGGCTATAATTGTCCTTATTATACCCCCCCCCCCACAACGAAGTTGGGGGGGGGGGGTTATACTGGAATCAGGTTGTCCGTCTGTCCGTCCGTGGACACAATTTTTCCGGCCTTCTTCTTCTACAATTTTGCTTCAAATTTGTTGAAAGTTCATGTATAGCCATATCACCATATAAACCTGTGCACCGCATATTTCCATTATGATCGGACCACTACTTCAGGAGTTATCTTCCCTTTTTATTCCCCTCCCAATGTGTTCCGGTTTTCTGGACTTTTTATGGAAGTGACTCGAGATATCAACTCTATATTTAGTACAAAGCTAAATCTAGATACGTTTCAGCTTTTGTTACAATCCCAGTCAGGTTGAATAATTATGTTCAGAGTTATTGCCCTTGAACTTTATTTTTTTCTTCAAATTTGGGATTTTCCATACTTTTTTTGGAAGTGGTTGCAGATATTAACTTTATATTTGGCATAAAGCTAACTCTAGATGAATTACAGCTTAATTCCCAATCTCAGTTTGGTTGAATAATGTTTGACAGAGTTATGGCCCTTGAACTTTAATTTTTTGTCAAATTTTCAATTTTCCGGTCTTTCTTTGGAAGTGGTTAGAGATATTAACTTCATATTTGACATAGAGCTAAATCTAAATGAGGTTCAGCTTACGTTCAAATATGGGTCTGGTTGAATAATTTTTGTCAGAGTTATTGTCCTTGAACTTAATGTTTTTCTGAAAAGGTACCTAGCTTTAGAACTTTGGATTTGACAAAAACCTCATGAAAGGGTCTTGTTTCTCTGAATTATTCTTCATTTTTATTACATAAATTAGGTTGGGGCATGTATTGTTTTTAAATCTCTTCATGTTTCTGTATGTACATATGTTGAGATTGATGATAGGTGTTCTGACAAGCAGACAGGTGGGGGTATTCGTTAGCCTTTGGCTTACAGTTCTGGTTCTGAATAATTATAGTACTTGGGGTAATATTTATTGCGATGGATTCTTCAAACAAATCACTACTAAATACGAGTTTACATTTACCTCCAATTTAAGCATTCTGTCAAATATTGGATACACCTATCAAACGGCTCTTCAAGAAACTATTGGAGCAGGTTCGTCGCTAATTGCAACTGCGATTGTCTGATACAAAGGTGAAATGTAATGAATCTCGTAAATTAGTACTTACGATAAAATGGGCAGCTACAGTTGGCAATGGTTAAGATCTACTACAGAACTTGAATAATAATTTCGTTAAACATGGAAGAGCAGAATATAGTTTATTATTATAGTGAGGCATCTGTAGAAATACATTGTATATTAGCCCTTTCCCTGAAGAGTATTCATGAAAGGAGATGAATATTGACCATCTGCACTGTACACAGGTTTTTTGTATTGGTATTAACCTTACAGTCAGTCAAAATTAATTAGCAAATCGACCCTAATCAGATAATCTACTGGAATCGTCTGATCTGGGTATTTTTTGTTTGCAAAGGTATGACAATGTATTTATATGAAGGAAAGTGTTAAAAGTACAAATATGAGTCATGCAGGAAATACCACATAGAGAACAACCAGAGGCCCGAACAGCAACACAAGAAACCACAGCAAATGTACATAATAAATTAAAACATAAAGAGACACACAGACAAAACAAACATACAATAGGGAGATGGGAGTACCGCTTTGGAACGATCAGTGACAAAAGTCACTTGGGGGTTAAACCGGTGTAGGGGCGCTCAACCTCACACTTATTCTATCCCCGCCCTAAAAGACAAACAGTGTAAAATAAACGTATCCCCTCTCCGACTAATCTACAATTACCGCGATGGCAAATACAGTAGTAAAGTGCATGTAAAACGAAATAACTGTATCCACCTATCGCTAGTGTACTCAATGATTGAGCTGCAAACAGAATAACTGTAGAAAATAGCAAAGGGTGCGACAAATACGAAATAGTACAGATATCCGACGTCCTCCTTCCGTTTCCGGATTTAAAAGGTCGCTTTCATAGAGTACTAAACCTTTCTTGTCGGCGTACACGTGAAGAGGCCAGCGTGATTGCCAACTGTAAAAGGGTTGACAAACAAACATGCAGTATGTTGTAGTACTATAGGATCATATCCCTTTTTAATGAATGTTTTAACATTTTTGATGAACAAAATGAGAAAATGAGTATATCCAATAATCTTACAAATCACTATTTAAAGAAAAATTCTAATATCAACTACAAATGATGAGACAACAAGCAACAACTACAGTAAAACCTATATGTTTCGAACAATAAACCAATTATTACAGGTGACAGCTTAATGCGGTTGAAATATAGATTACGCAGAAAATTCTCTAATAGGAGCTTTCTGCATGACTTTCGTTATGCATTAAGTAGCATCCTGCCTTTAAAAGGCATCATTCCTTTTTACTAACATTTCGAAGTACGGATTTCTTTACCGTAATTAACCTCTAGTATAAATCTCGGGATGCAATAAATATGAGCATAGACCAAGACTAAAACAGTTATATATTGTTCAGTACAAGTTATATGATATCTATTTAATGGTTTTCTTTATCTGAATATTCTGAACCTCTCCTACTTTCATTGTTCTGTGGGCCCATCCATCTCATTTGCAGTCAGAACCATTTCACATTACCATACATCGTTCATAATAGTTTTGTATATGGTTGAATTAAATGCAGCTACAATGTATAAACAAAAATTGGGTCGATAATGCTTTAGAAATAAAGACATCTTAAATACTTACAAGGAGCGGATATGTTAACAACTCTTAAACGAAACCCTTACAAGCCTAAGTGTAGTTTCGAAGTAAATACAGTTTAACTTACATGTACATGTTGATGGTAAAACAAACAAGGTTAGCTGACATCATGCTAAGAGTATATTCTCTTTCTATATTACATTCTGTTTTACGCCTGTTGTTGCTGGCAATGACATCGGGTATTTCTCTTAATCACTATAAACGGTAGAATAATGTATGTACTCCTTTTCTCAGGAAATCCAGCTGGGAATGCAATAGTTTCGTGATACAGAAAGGTAGTAGACTATCCTTATGCTATCAAGAGTTGTTCTGTCAAGTTAACCCTTTGTTCCATAGCATATCTTTGTACAAACAGAGTAGACCCAGATAAGATAGTATCCTCTATTTGCACATCGGATAATATAGATCGGATGCCAAATCTTTTGCCAAGGTTCACATTTCCTGTGTTCTTATGAAAAAATAAAAAATGAAAAAAATGAAAATTTAATGATGTCATTATTTGTTACTGGACTATTCATAGAGTAAATGCTTGATTTTATAAATACGCATTGATACGGCTTTGCAAACAGAGTAGATCCAGTTCAGACGGCTCTGGGTCTGCTCTGTTTGCTTATTGTATAATAAAGATATTATACTATAGCTTCTGCCATGGCCAAACAGTCCTGTATCCATGTGCTATTGTAACAAATTGTCTAATTAATATGCATGATGTCATTATTTTGTACAGGAATATTCATGGAGCAAATGGTTAAACAAGCTGTAGATTCTCGTTATCATGTTTTTTACAGTTTCCTGAGATGTCGGGTTTGATCCAAAGACGGATCATTCCCAAGACGCTATTATGGTACATGAATATTTTTACTTAGCACTCCACCTATCCGCGGATATGAATCAATTATGCTAAGAAGTAATAAGAAGAGCAAATTTCGGGTATAGAAAAGGAACAACAAAGTTATTGATTAGTTATCTTCGTTTTAAAAACGGTTCTAAACAATATACAATGCATAAATACTTGAATAGCTCTGATCTATTATTTCGACCACTAAGGGCCCTTTTTTCAAAAATCATCATGGCACAGATGTTTTCTTCTTTAAAACTGATAGAAATTGTCAGAGAAGGTTTGGTCGAAATATTAGATCGGAGCTATTCAGGTATTTATGCATTATATTAATTCCCTTTTTTGGAATGTTATCTTCATTGTAATATACACTAGAAAAGGAACACTTTTGGTGTTGATATCATAATTAGAACTACTAAGTAAATGACAATGAGGGATATTAGGTGTTTGCTCTTGATAAAAGTAGAAGATTTAGTAGAAGCTTTTTAAAAACGTCATGGCTTCTTTTATTTGAAAACATTTTGGTTTTATCCTTGATGCACCTGTCGACCAAGTAAAAGTTTTCATTGGGTTAATGAATAAAATATATGGATGAAATTAATTTTGTGAAAAGAAATAAGGACATCCTTCTTTGAAGCGTAGCAAAGGGAAATAAACAACTAATGTTCCACATTAAACCATGCGCATACTCAAGAAATTTAAACTATTGCCCTTTTCTCAATACAGACGTCAATATTTGGTGAACATGTTATTGAATAAATCATTTGGAAAAATAGAAAAAATACTTATTTTTACTGACACTAGGGGTGTTAACTGAGATATACAGTATTTCTGATATATTTATCTCAAAATGTAGCAAACGAAAATGAAACAGCTTCTTTGGGATCTTTCAGATCTGAGTTTACTCTTCAAAGATGTTTAAATGTATCTGTGAGAGAAAAGATTAAAGGTTAAATTTGAAACCATCTAATCTACACAAAGAAAGTACAGATAACATATAATGCTTTTTATAAAGCAGTGATAACAAAAGAACAGTGTAATATACAATACTTTGTACCATAAGTATTGCCAGTAGTGTAACAGACCGGAGCTAAAACGGGCTGCACTATAATGAGCAGAACCTAAAATGAGCCTGGGCTATTATGACCTGGAACTATAATGTGCCAATACTATAACACAAACAATTATATTAACCCTTTACCTCACAGAGACGCCTTTAAACGCCTCTGCAAACAAAGAAGACACACGTCCTGGTGGAATCCTCTGCGTTATGTTTCTGAGTGGATTTCCCTTTAGCTCGGTGTCTAATGAAACACTGCTTTTTGATTATATTAAAGTACGTTGTTCGTTAGGAATACCAAAGGAGGACCAAATGTGTTAAGGAAACTCTCAAATAATTCTCAATTTCAATAATCCCAAACTAGCACAGCTCCTAACATGAGATTAGACCAGAATATATGTCTATGAGCTGCAACGCTTTACGTACATTTAACAGATTATCGTGAATATTTTGATTGAATAATCATACTTCAAAAGCACCTGATAATGTAGGTACTGTGCAGCAAAATATATTATATCATAATGAGTATAAAAGTGAAAGCGAACAATATAAATCAGCTATACATAGAACACATTACAGTATATTGATGTTAACCCTCTACCTCATAGATACACGTTTAATGCGTTTGCAAACAGTGTACACAGAAATCAGACGGTCCATGTTGGAACTTCTGATCAGGGCCTGAGCTTAGTTTGCTTATGGAATGATATAGATGTGATTCTACAGTCTCTGTTTTGGCTAAAACGTTCTCTGTCCACATGACATTATAAAGTAAATCCAATTAATATTAATTATGTCAGTAAAGAGTTATTTTATACTGTTACAAGCACAATGACACATGATGTCAAAATTAGATCCAGACACAAGAGTCTCTAAAAGGATGTGGTTGCCTAATGCACAGGTTATCAGATAACGATTTCAATTAATAGCGTTAGCTACTTTGGGCATTGGAATCAACTGTAATCTAATATTTCACATTCATATTTTGTTCAGGTGTCTTGATTCCTTTTTTAAAGAGTGTTACCATCAAGACTTGGCTTCGCGAACGAATGTCTAAGAAGGTGGCGTCCCACGTCAGTTGCATGCACGCTAGTGACTGACAATGCCAATGCGGGATAGACATTCCATACTTCAGCGGCTGCACCTGTATGTCTGGCCAGGCATGGTTGGGGAATCAGCAGGGTTCTTTCTACGATTCCTCTTGCCCATGACCTGGTTCCTTCGACAAAGGATGTAGTAGCACTGCTGATTGTGTATCTCCATGCACCACGACTATTGGCTAAAGTGGACCACTGACGATGGCCTATGTGACAGGCATTGAAATATTTCTTTAGTGAGTTCACCATAGAGCACTTTCATGAGTATTATTATTATTATTATTATTATTATACCACATTTATATAGCGCTCTTTTCATACAGGATATGTGCGTTCAAAAGCGCTTCACAAAGATACATTTTCTGTACAATAATGCGTAAATTACAGAACATTTAAAATAAAATATATTTAATACTTATATATAGATAAGAATAATAATAAAATAGAATTTATTTAGGACATTGGTAAATAAGCTACCTCTTTTCCGTAAGTTTATCTGTCTGTCAACGCACTCAGATTATAAAAAAAAACAAAACTTGAATGCAACATTCTATGCGCAGTGCCAGTACGTCCCATAATTTTGACCCAGACTCAACAGACTTGGTTACATTCGTTTAACATACAACACTGCACATAAAATATTGCCGGAAAATTGGGTAACAGAACAGATCAATTTGAAATTCATGCATATAAACTAAGCAATACAAATACACAACTGTTATATACGCGCAGTATGCAACCCCTCCAGTCAAACACTATTCGACCCGCTATGGCAATGAGGGAGTACACAGCGTATCATATTTTAATAGAGTTGTAATTGGGTATATCCAAAGTTTAATTACAGAATAAAATGTCTTATTATGGGAACCCAAAAAGCCCAGCCAAAGTAGAGCTAAAGAAGGTATCCCGTATACTGTTCCTGCAACATATCCCACCGGCTGCAATGGCAAAGGAATCACATCGGACAAATCGAGACTGACTGAGACACGCGATGCTGCATTAGACCGTACAGGCTTAATTTGCCCGCTGCCTATATATTACACGACCCAGTTCACTGGTAAGCAAAAATACTGAAACTGGGTCAGCTTAACAGGAATCCCTGGCACTGGTTACGGGCAGGGTAGCAAGTCATGCCAGCAAGACTCCCAATGTACCAGCGCGGAATTATACCGTAGAGGGATGCCCTGTTCCACTACGGTGCTCCCTCCGGCATTGGAACTGGAGTTACCAGAGGTACCAAGCATATAGGGATGCCCCGTTTGACAACAGCACTCCCTCGGCCACCGCAACATCTGGACAGCGGAATCCCGCTGACACAACACCCGCACGTTCAACAGCAAGGGGATTCCCTAGAAGTCCATAAAAATATGGATGAGGTTTTTGTTATTCATTTATCTATTTTCTACATTTGTGGAGCATTATATTTGAAAAAAGGGGTTTAAAAGTCCACAGTCATAAGGAAGTGGCAGGATCAACACTCTGTGGCCAATGCAGCAGTTATGACAACCGACGATTAGCAGGTACGTTTTCTAAACTGCCCTAATAATATATGTTGAAGAAATGCGTTTTCAGAGATTTTTTGAAACATGCCAGTGAGCTTGCATCTCTAATGCCTGATGGAAGAGCATTCCAGAGTTTGGGAGCTGCATGCATGAAACTTCTCTCACCGTACTTTACCTTACGACTTTTTGGTACAACCAACGACAAAGAACTACTTGCTGATCTTAATTCTCTGCGGGGCCTGTACACGTCAAGCATGTCGACAATGTACTTGGCGGATTCATTGTGCATGAGTAGGTGGTGATCCTCCATTCTCGTGACATGCCCTGTCCAGCGGAGTTTAGTCTTCAACATCATGGTCTCAATGCTTGTTAACTCTGCCCGCTCCAAAACTTCAACTTTGGTGCAATGCTGTAGTTGCCTGCTTTTCCACAGTGGCTTGTAAAGTCTATCGAAGGCGACATTTGCCTTTGCCAACCTGTTATCGGTTTGATGCTCGATATTGGCGTCTGGTGAGATGGTTGAGCCCAGGTACATAAATTGCTCAACAGTTTTTAGCTCTATGACACCGATCCTGATGTGCAGTGGATGATAATGTTAGTTGGGCTGGCCGATGGAGGACCTCTTGACGTTTTTCGGCTGACATCTTGTCCAAACGTTGGTCGGATTCTGCGAAGCAAGAGATCATACGCTGTAGTTCCCTGTCGGTGTGTGCAACCAGGGCAGCTTTTTCAGCAAATAGCAGGTCACGAATCAATTTCTCCATGGTCTTGGTGTGCTTCAGG
This sequence comes from Azorinus chamasolen, assembly GCA_963576725.1. Classification (NCBI taxonomy): domain Eukaryota; kingdom Metazoa; phylum Mollusca; class Bivalvia; order Cardiida; family Solecurtidae; genus Azorinus; species Azorinus chamasolen. The sequence continues at coordinate 6,484,447 of OY755242.1, forward strand.
TTGAATAGACTGTCATCGGTGCGGTATTTGATGTACACGCCATCTTCGTCGTCGTCATATTACATGGCCTGCCTGAGCATCATGACTAATGAGTGTTACATTATTTATAATATTCACAACAGCAGGTGCAAAGTGCTTGTGTGGAGGTCGTAAACCGTCGCCCCGTACTTCATTCTCAGTGTTGTTATACCTTCTGATCCTTCGATATCATGAATTTCAGTACTTCTTGTTCTGAAAATTGAATACCGCTTAAGCCGGTGCTAGGGGGCGTGAACAGTGTTGCACTTTCAAATACTGTTCATAAACAGTCTCAATAAAACCGAGTCTGCAATTTTCTCTTGTTGTGTTGCAATTTTTGCTCTCGGGGGATCACCTCCCTTCAGAATTTATTATATAATTTATACCACGTGTTATCTCTGAGACGTTCATGTCGTCAACATTAGAAACAAAATGATACCCACGAAAGACCCATCAGTGACATTCTCTTTCGGGTGTTGCAATGTGAACGTCTTATACATTACCATGTAATACTGGTACATAAGTAAATTCCAAGCCCACTGATAAGACAAAGTCTTGTGTCCCCTAGTTCAACAACGGGAATATGCCTCACAGCCATGTCAACCATGTACCGTGTATGTTTTAAATACTATATCAAGCAATAGGTGCTTTGAAACTTAACGGAAAAATACCTTCACTGGCATACGTTCTTGACCGGCTGAACGTATCCTGTCACCTAGTCATGTCACAGTATGACCTTATGACCAGCTGACATGTTATTGTCATTGAGTGACGTATTCAATTTTGACCACGTAACCGTCTGATGTGATAATAACCGGTTAGCCATGTGCATAATTATGAATTTTATTTGGATATGCAAAATCTTGTATCTGTATTGGCTATGAGAATTCAACATTATAGATAAAAGTGTAATACGATAAGGATTTTTACCTTAGAACTGCATACGCTAGTTTAAGACATAATTATACTTTATAGTTTTTCAGAGACAATTACTTTAGCACAGTATCTTGTGAACTATTTTGATTTATTCATTTGTCTCGTTGCTAATTCATTCAGTTCAGACAATTCTCTTAAAATACGTTTACCCTATTGTTTGTTTGTTTTGTCCTTTTGCGTCTCTCTATGTTTTGATAGATATGTTAATGTGCTGTTCGAGCGGTTGTTTGTTTTGTATGTGGTGTTTCCTGCATGCCTCATACGTGTACTTTTAGACACAAACGTATCAGCATGACAAACCTGCTAACAGCAGTATACGTCTTACAATGTTCCTACGAGTATTTCAGAATGACATAACAATCTCAAGGGGCACGAAATTGATTTGAAATCACGGCACCAGACACGGGAACACGTCATTAGTAGCATATTCCTTTGGGGACAGTATCCTAAGTATAAGACGAATATTTAGATATTACATATATCACATATCGAATATACTAACTACATAAAACAATAACAATAACATGGCATACGCTCGTAAAGGAAAACATTTAATCTCGGGTAAACACATTTCTTTCGTTTCAGATAAAATATGGTTGCGTGTCAGACGACTTAAATGATGAGACTATTATTATTTCTATTTAGAATAAAATACTGGGAATCTATTAAACTGGGATTAGTCTCAACATTGGACTATAAACAAAATAACACTGACCATGTTGGTAGCTTGCAATTGCATTTATAATATATAGAGCATACACGACCAAAGGAAACCACATCACGTAAAAGCAAAAATGAAAGACGTCTTATTCTGGTCTTGTTGTAGAGTTTAAACCAGATAGATGCTTAATGAAGGGCACATGTCACACAGAAAACTCCAATTCTAAGCAGGCTTGGGGCCGATCGGGTTAAAAATATAAAGATTCGGCATCCACGTTTTAAAGTTTTAAAATTTGCACGCAAATTGTTTTATTCGAGAGGGCTTCGGGACATTCGACAATCCTTCCGGAACCCTTCGAGACGTTCGGGAACCCTTCGATGTGGTTACGGGGTTGTTTCGGTGGCATTCGGCAAGGCTTCTGGACCTCCTGTCCATCCAGAGCGGTTCCCCAATGAAACCGAATCGATGCGGGTGGCGTCCCGATACGCAGAAGGGTTCTCGAATCCACGCGGAAGACATACGGAATGTATCATGAACATTTCAGAATCGTCCCAGAAGACGCTGATGTCAATAAAACTTAAGATCAATAATTTCAGTACTTCTTGTTCTGAAAATTGAATACCGCTTAAGCCGGTGCTAGGGGGCATGAGCACTGCTTATGAACAGAGTCAATAAAACCGAGTCTGCACTCTTTTTGTGTTGCAATGTTTGCTCTCGGGGGGTCACCTCCCTTCAGAATTTATTATATATATGTATATCTGTAAAACAGCGATCAACATCTTTTCCACTCCAAAACAAAATTGCGAGGAAAAGGCAACGATTCGACACCCCTTCGACATGTTCTGCAATGTGTCCTCGTTTCGCAACCTTTCAACATGATCGGAAACCATTTGGAAGCATTCGGGAGGTAAATTTAACGGTTTCTGCAAGCTTCTGTGTCGCTTCGGTGTTCCGCAAGGTTTCGTAAGCCACTCCCCGAATATATGCGGAATGCATGCCGAATAACCCCAAAGGCAAAACTAATTCCGAAGGGTCTCGAAACGAGCTAAATTTATTATGCAGCTTTGGCCCTGTAATTGACGCCAGGCATAAGCAATGACCTTATGTTGGATACGCCCATATGTCAATGAATTATAAGACAGTTTTATTGAGTAGTTTTAGTGAGTCTCTACTATTAAATGAATTAAATGATGATTACTTTCGGGTCATTCTGATCTAAGCCTGTTCTGTTTACGAAAAGACTATAAGTTGTACATTTTTCTCATAACAGTAACGCTTTGTTATATACGTTATATATACAGTAAAACCTCTCTATAACGACCACTAAATTGTGTTAATTAATTGGTAATTTGGGCAGGTGGTTGCTTAAAGCAAGGTGAAAGTAAAACAGAACGCTCCGATATGAACGTTCTGTTTTACTTTCACATTGCTTTAAGCATCCACCTGCCTTTAACACAAAATACTTGATGTAATCTAGTGGTCGTTATAGAGAGGTTTTACTGTAGTATGATTTATTAACCCTTACTGTGCGGGCGGGACACCAGTTACTTGTGTCCTTTGCAAATAGTGAAGACCCAAATGAGAGGGTTCCTAGAGGAACCCTCTCATCAGGGTCTGCACTGTTTGTCATATTAAACTTATCCTCAGACAAATCCCTAAATATTCACGCTTTAATTGTGGAAATATCCGTTCGAAAACTCAGCGTTCTAAGTGTTAAACGACATTGCTTCCTCGCTCGGCATATAAAGCTGTTGCTTTAAACATGACGGATGATCCGTATCCTTGATAGCGTAACATCTTATTTGCCATCGTGGTTGTTGTAGATTAGTTGGAGGGGGGATACGTTTATTTACACTGTTTGTATTTAGGGTGGGATAGAATAAGTGTAAGGTTGGGCGCTCCTAAACCGGTTTAAACCCCCAGTGACAATTGTCCAAGGCAGTACTTTCATGTTCCTATTGTTTGTATGTAATGTCCTTGTACGTCTCCTTGTGTCTCTTGATATTGATGTACATTTGTAGTTTTTGTTTTGTCGTGGTGCTGTTCGGGCGGTTGAGTGTTTTGTATGTGGTGTTTCCTGCATGTACTTTAAAAAAATGATTATATTTAATTCTGCTGTGTATCAATACGTTTATATGTTAAAGCATCGGGACCAAATAAGTATGTACCAGTATTTGAATCAACCTTATTGAATAATGGAACTAAGGCCATAAACTAAGCAACTAAACAACCGCATTGAATAAAACAGGCCTGAGTTAACCCTTTCTAGTTTTATTCCAAATTCCAATACCCACTGAATGTCTATGGCAAAAAATAGTTATAATAAATATGGGAGGTGGGTCTACTCTGTTTGCAATTGCACGAAAAAGTGTTATGAAGGAAAGAGTTAATTATAGTAAACAACGTAAAACTCTTGTTTCGACATGTAAATTGACATAAAAGAACGTTCGATCATAATGTTGATGAATTCCATAGTTTGGATTACTTCATGTCTAAAACTGATTGATAGCAATATGTAAATTCCATTTCTATTCATGAATACATTCTACGAATATTCACACAATTAAATATCGCATAATAATTCATATTCCGATGTCAGCCACACTCGTCTTTTAGCAGTGTATGTTTCCCTTCTCGTTATACATTGATATGCTGAGTGCGAACTATAGTCATTTATAAACAGTATCGATACAGATGAGACTTTGTAACTTTGTAACTCGGTGTCTTATCAGGATTGAACCTGTTTGACACTCGGTCAGTAGTTTCGGCAAATAATCTGAAGTAAGTGTAAGCGAAACATGCCGCCCATAAATGTTGCTATATTTGCTTTTAGTTTAAGCCGTAGCTAGGGGCATGAGTAGTGTTGCACTTTTATAGGATCAATAAAAAGTCTGCCGCTTTCTTTTTAAACATAGCTACATTTCCTTTCAACGGATTTCCTACTTTCAGAATTTTAATTATTTCACCACCATACAAGTTGTGTTTGCTATGATTAACGCCTACGTCAGATATCAAGTTGTATTCAATTTCGTATTGAAGCATAATTAGGGTATCAAACAGTTTGGATCCTGGTGTAACCGAGTTACTCAGCGTCTCATCTGGACCAAAACGGTATGCAAAGGTCATTATGTTTTCGATTATGGTGGCAAAAAAGTTTACTCCATAAATACGCCTTTATACGTCTTTGCAGACCGAGAAGACCCAGCCAGGTCAGACGGCTCTTATATAGACCGTCTGATCTGGGTTTGCTCTGTTTGCTTATGATTCTACAGTTTCACTTACACTTCCCGTGTCTATGTGCCATTTATAAAGAATATTCTAATAAATATTCACGATGTCATTATTTCTTACATGAATATTCATTGAGTAAATGGGTAAACAAGCATAGTGTAACAGCATTGACAAGGTTCAGAACGTTATCAACAAATCACCGATACATAGTACCATATTTGCCTTTATTCCGCTAACCGCGACCCGACTCTCATATACAAACAGATTGGATCTACATGAGACGTCAAGTACTTCGGCTTTTCGTCACGATTCAACATGTTTGACTCTCGGTCAGTTGTTTCAACGATGCTTAGTCAAATCGGATATTGTCAAATGTGAACTGATCCGAATCCGTGAAGACAGTATCGTCTTACAGCAAGTTACGAGTTAGAAATGGAGTAGCATGGTATCATGTCTGATATCTCTTGATGTATTCAATATGCTGGCTGCGTATGCATAAAGATTCAAGGTTGGATCCCATGAAAGATATATAACCCTTCAAAAATTATCCTAAAACCCTGATCTGTTATAATATTTTTTCATCCAATTAAATTCGAGCGTTTAGAAAATATTGACCGAAGGTAGAACAGATTAGAACCTGATCTGATTTACTAAGCATCTCATCTGGATCCAAGTTGTTTGCCAATGAACGTTAGGTTGCAGTTAGAATGAAAAAGGGGTAAGACAGATCCGCATAGCAAACAAGACAAGAGGTGTAAGTCATATCAGGGTAAGATATGTATGCAACCACATAACCATCTCATGAAATTTTCCACCAATCATAAAGCCATCTGAATTTCTTTAATCCGTCTAAATACATCATATTTCGTGCATGATGTTTTAATATCTTATTTGATGGAGATGCCTTTCTATGCAAGCAAAAGTAAAACCTCTCTATATCGACCACTAAATTGTGCTAATTAGTTGGTATTTAGGGCAGGTGACTGCTTAAAGCAAGGTGAAAGTAAAACAGAACGCTCCTATAGGCTTTAAGCAGCCATATGCTTTTAACACAAAATACCTGATGTAATTTAGTGGCCGTTATAGAGGGGTTTTACTGTAGACCCAAATCAAACGGCCCCCGTTGGGGTCATCTTATCAAGGTCAGCTTATAATACAATATCGATATCATTCGATATATCCTGGCATGGCCAAACGTTCTGTGTACAACAGTATAATCTAATTAACATTCATGAAGTCTAATATTTGCAACTTCATAAGATAACGGAGTACGATACAACCGACATGCACGTATCAATTTCCTTTTTAGAAAGGAACTCGACTATTTACCATACATATTCATATGAGCATTGTATTTCGGCAAACATCTTATGTATTGCAGCGATTTACAAGAACTGAGTCGCTGACGATTGGGTGAAAGAAAATATGGCTGCATTGCATAACCGACAAGGTAAAACAGTTTCATTATGGCTGCATTGCATAACCGATAAGGTAAAACAGTGTCATTATTTCGATGCAAATGTCGCATCTGTGATTACTTATGCAAACAGTTTGGATCCAGATTATACGCCGTATAACTCCCAGTGTTTTTGGTTCTCTATGTTTTTAAAACAAAAAAATAGACAATTAAAAATTAAAATTTTTAGCAGACGACAAAGTCAGCAGACGACAGACTTTGGCAGCGAATACATTTCATGATGTTCTTAATGAGTTAAACTATTTCACACGAATGGAACTCATCAATATTAACACATATCCAGATACAGTAAAACCTCTGTATAACGACCACTAAATTGTGTTGATTAGTTGGTAATTAGGGCAGGTGGCTGCTTAAAGCAAAGTGAAAGTAAAACAGAACGCTCCTATAGGGGCGTTCTGTTTTACTTTCACCTTGCTTTAAGCAGCCACCTGCCTTTAACACAAACTACTTGATGTAATTTAGTGCCCGTTATAGAGAGGGTTTACTGTAGTACCCAGATGACTCGTATTTGCGAACAACGTGGATGCACATGAGACACTTATCAGGATCCAAACTGTTTAACACTAGGTGTATAGGTTCTCAAAAGCTCAATCGGATCCGCACATTTGAACCAGACCAACACTTGAGCGGACTTTAATTTTGCAAAGAGGTGTTGTTTATATTATCTGGTCGTTCGAGATTATCCTGCTTTGAATACGGCTTAAGCCGGTAAATCTTAAGCAGATAACAGAATCTTAACCCGTTGTTCTAACCCGTAGGTAAGAGAAGTTATGTGAGAAAATGGCATCATACACAATGTATACATATGTTTAGGTTATTTCACTAACAGAGCAGACCCTGATCAGACAAATGCTACATGACAGTTTCTAAATAAGTCGTCTGATCTTGGATACTATACAGCTAAATCTCTCTAAACCGGAATTCTAGTACAGAAGAATTTAGATACTTTTAGGCAGGTGGCTGCTTAATGCAGGATCAAAGTCATGCAGAAAGCTCCTAGAGGAGCTTTCTGCTTGACTTTCAACCTGCATGAAGCTGCCATCTGTCTCCAAGACCGATACTTATACTACATTGAAAGTGATTGATATCTCTACCGGCAACTTTGAACGGAGTTACATTGTCACATCAAGACAATTGCTTCATTGTGCTTTTGTTGATTATTTGGCACTAGGAATCAAGCAACGTTCTATTTCAAGAATAATAGTACCTCGTTTCGTCGACTCGTGGACAATTCAATTACGTAAACCCTTTCAGTTCGCACAACGAACCACTAATGTCCATTGCAGACAATGTGGACCCCGGTGAGAGAGTTTTGTCGACCTAGATCATCAGGCCCTGTACTGTTTGTCATGTTACACCTTCTTCTGAAATAAAAACATCCCTGAATGTTCACGGTGATCTTGACATATTTAAATGTTGGAATAGTCAATTTGACATTTTTGCGAGGAAGGGTTTAATTTAAACATGTATTTCCTGAAGTCCGTTTAGATTTACGACCAATTACAACTGTAATTGCTGTTGATGGAGTCATGCCTTTTTCCGAATCACAAATGGCGTCAGAAAATTGTTCTGTAAATGGACTGTCGAAAACAATTAAATATCACCAACTGGTTTGTAAATCCTGTTTCTATTTCTGTTTTGATTGCGCTGCTTAGCATGTTGATTTTCTTATTATAAAACCTCTACCTGATAGAGATGCGGTGAATCAGAGAACGTGTAAATATTGTTCAACTGGCGAAATTGACGACGAAACTCATTTTTTAATTAACTGCACCTTCTTCGACGATTTAAGATATAGTCTTTTCCGTACAGCTCTGGGGGCAATATTTACTTTAACACATATAAATGTCCCATAATAAATGTCCCGTTTATGATGACCTTCGAAATCCTTTATTTGAGTCGGCAGAACGCATTAGTGCTGCTTTTAACAATTTGGAGTTGATAGACCAATTCGTATTTCTGTTTGCATCAGAGAAACTGGTCCGTTTATGTGCCAAAACCTGCTTTTTAATATTACAACGTAGACAAGATATGTTGTACATAACGTCATTGGCGTAAATACAGTTTAGGTAAATTGCCATGTACTTCGCGTGTATGTAGGTCGACTTAATCTTTTTTTAGTTTGGTATGGAATTATCTTTTTTATTGTAGATAATGTCTGTGACAAATGTTTAAGTATTTGCCTTTTATTTCAAGTATAAAGTCTCTGTTAATCAGTTTATTTCAAATCTGATTTGAGGTAATAAACGTTTTCTTAAGAACATTTTGTAGCATGGCTTGTTTGGCCGTTTTTTCTGATGTCAGTTTTTATCTACCTTCAGTTTAAGTAGTTTTTAACTCAGACAGACGTACGTACTCGTTAAGGTACGGGTGTTTTGTTTGGTGGATTAACAGAGGCTATATACTTTTAAAAGTATGCGTAGTTATAGTGCAATAAGTATAGATTAGCATTGTGATATATGCATAGTCTCTTATAATTCAAATATGAATGGCATGGTTTATGTATAGATAAATTTTTGTGTGTGTATGTGTGTAACCATGAAGAGACGCTAATAAAGAATATATATATATAACTCAGAGCAGAAGCTAATATATTTGATGACTGCAGATCATTTACAACTTAAGTTTGCATCATGCTTACAGTTCTTTGGGGGCATTTGGGCATTTGCAGACCCTGATCGGACGGCTTCGGTGGAGGTCCCCGAACCCGGGTCTACACTGTTTGCTTACATCTCAATTGAGTGGCAATGGACACTGATAGGTTTTCTCTATCTTGATATATTGTATTACAGTGTATTTATAACATTAATATAAACAACCTGGTTTTATCTGTGATATAAACATTTTTATCCCTCATTGTTTGTAGCAAGTGCTAATCTGTTTATTTGGAAACTGATTCTAGATAATACATGATCTCATAAAAAACATTTTTAGTCTATGCAGTTTGCATTATATACAAAACATCTGATTAGATGGAACGCTGGTTCCACATAACTAAAGCAGACTGCACTTTAGCAATATGAAACTCTGGTTACATACATTTCGTCATTCATACTATAACGTCTTAAAGCAGTAGTTCCAGAAGATAACAAACTATAGTGCATGTAGTTTGCTTTGTTCACAAGTATACATTGCCACTTAGTTAACCCTTTGAATATGCATCTAAGAAATAATGACATCATCAGTATCATTTAGATCAAATGTTTATATGGAACTGTTTAATTAGATATATACTATTCGATATGCAAACAAAATAGATCCTTATCAAACTGTTCTGGTCTGGTTCTACTCTGTTTGCAAAGGCGTGAAAATGCGTCTCTAGCATGGAAAGGTTTACAACAAAATACTAAACTATGTATTTTCTCATTATGCTTTTTCTCATCATGCAATTTACTCAGCTACATGTTGGAGACCTTTTTGATATCTGAGAAACACTTGGTGTTTATAACATTTACGAGTGTCATTACTTTACAAGATACAAGATACAAGAAATTGTATTCTACGTCGTTCGTATATAAGTAACAGATAGTATTAACTGATGTGCTATTTTCCGACACACATACATGTATGTAAATATCCAACATATGAACAACGTGCAGGGTCATGCAAGACATAAAACAGAAACAATAAAAACGAACAGCATCTAAATAAAAGTTTGACTGAGGCGATAGAAAGCGCAAATCCCTTTGAAGGGGGGTAATCATGTTTAACACTTTTACATAGTTGAGGCACAGTCGCCTCCCTTATCAAATGGGAAACTCTCCATTTGAGATTACTACCTCCACAATTGAAAACTAGTATAGAATAATATACAGTTAAAACAAAATAGCATTATTGCCAACGTCACGAAATGTTTGGTGCCTGGTCAATGCCCAAGCAATGAGATCTGATCTAAATTTGTTCAAACCCTTTGCAAGTTAAATTAATAAAGAGACTGACCTAATTTTTTTTATTTTTTCACAGTTTTGTAATACAAGTAGTATTACAGTATATTCATTACAGTTCTGCAATACAAGCATGATAACAGTACATTTTTAGAAAAAGTATAATATTCATATCACAAAATGCATAAAAGTATGTCTAATGTCTCTCTGACAATAGCAGGCATTGATTTAGGTATAAAACATGCAAACCTAAAGACACGTATTCAATAAAGCAAGTAAAACACGGTAAAGCCATGCATATATCACAGAGCAAATACAGGACAGGTATGCATGCATACCACACTTACATGAAATTTGGGCCAGGTCCAGGTCCAGATCTGCCTCAGGAAGTCTTTATTTCTTTTGACTGTTATTATGTTATGTTGTTTGAAAAGCTGCTATTAACACTAACAACCTCAAATCTAAATGAACTTTTCCCATACCTTACAGTCGTACATTTGGGATCTCCAGGGTATTATAAGATCATAAAGAATAGTTAGAGTATTTACGTTCAACTAGGTATTGCAAATAGTATGGTGATAAATTATGCATGCATGTAAAAGTTTCAATAGAAATACATGTAGTTCTGTTGAAGTGCAAGGTGCATGCAGTTGCTTAGTTGCTTTCGTTCATATACCAGTTATTTGTAAGTCAAAGTTCAGTTTATGGTCTAATTTGACACCAATTAATTTAACTTCATCCTCGCAGACAATTTCATTTTGGCCACTCTGGAATTTTTTTATGTCTTTGTTTGCTTTTACACCGAGACAGGGTATGTCTAAACACCGGATATGGTGGATATGACTCTCATATCCGCGGATATGAGATTCGCAGCCTAAAATCGGCCACTAAAGCATTATTTTCGAGCAACATTTTATCGAGCTAAATGACTAATATTATATATATTTATTATTTGAAATACGTAAAATTTAATATACGGTGCGTAATAGGTAGTTATAATCGAATTTATCTCCACCGGATATGACAGCCATATTCGTTGTGAGGGAGAAACACCGGATATGACTTTAAAACTCCTAATAGCTCATAATAACTTAAGGTTTTAGTTAGGGAATGGCTACCTAATCACAGTATGACTCTATGCTGGAATTTTGATCACGTTTCAACTTAATAAATGTTACAAAAATCATAATATTCGACATGTACAAGATATGAAAGTCATATTCGTTGTGAGGGAGAAACACCGGATATGACTTTAAATCTCCCAATATCTCTCAATAACTTAAGGTTAAAGGTCCGTGCTTCTTCGAGACCCCGAGTATTATGATTTGTTTTGCTCCTGTAGTTGAAACGTGAGCAAAGTTTCAGTGAAGAGTCATAATGTGATTAGATAGCCATTCCCCAACTTAAACATTAATTACGAGTTTATATACGAGATTATAACTACCTATTACGCACCGTATATTAAATTTTAAGTGTTTCAAATAATAAATATATATATATAACATTAGTCATTCGGCTCGATAAAATGTTTTTCTAATGAAATATATTGCTTTTGTGGCCGACTTTAGGCTGAGAATCTCATATTCGCGGTTATGAGAATCATATCCGTCATACCGCCTAGACAAATAGCTTTGACTTTCTCTGGATTTACTTTTCTGCATTACTTTTGCCCTGCATTAAGTGGCTTTTTATGACTGCTTAGGAAATGTTCTACTGTAAGCATTAATTTTGCAACCACTTGTCCTCCTCATTTATTTTACAAAGTGCTCTTTTGCCGTTCTTTCTATATTGACGATCTGGGTGTAAAACCGTTTGGATTCTAACGAGACTCAGAGTTACTAAGCGTCCCCATTAGGATCCAAACTGTTTGCAAATACCACCGCTATTACGCCCTACCGATTACACCTACAACTGATTTGCACTCAGTCCTCGATGTATATTGGTCCTCATCAATTTCGATTAGTAAAGTAAAACAGGAATCTCATGCGACCTCTTTATTAACAAACACAAATATCATCCAAAGCGGACGAATTCAATGCAGAAAGTTCCGGCAGTAACTTATTGCATAACTATTACCTGTATTAAGCTGTCATCTGCCTTTAAGACTCATAATTATTCCTGATTAGAGGGGTCTAATTGCGTACGGTTTATTAAATAGTACAAACATATTCATTACCAGACAGTCTATCAATTTGGATCCAGAATACCTCTTTACTGAAATTCGTGTTGGTTGGTTCAACGGTTCGAATGAGACATGCTTTGGTAAAATGGTAATATGCAAGCTGCTCGTGGGATGTGTTTGAAGTCGATATCTGAAAAGCTCATCGTTTCATCTAATTGTTGTTTTAGATAGAAACTCCCTTAAATGAAAGATTGAAGACATTTAATCCTCATTTACAAAGTGTTTTGTTAAAATCTGCCCTGATGTCATTGGCTGCGGCGATAGCCGCAGCCAATCATTTAGTGGTTTAAAAAGTCCTTATGCGTTTCTGCGGGATTAGTTTTTATTTAAATGTTTGATGGAAAATCCCAAGTAGAGTTTATATTTGTTTGGCTGCTATTTACTGTATTGTAATATATTTTTCAGCGGTTGCACATATTTTTGTCGGAGTTTTTTTCCACAACGTTTAAACTGCTGAATAGCCCATGCTAGTTTCCGTCTTCCAAATAGTGTTTCCGTCTCTTTTTTAATAACTATGGCTTACTGTGAGACAAGCTTTTATTTATATACATTCATTTATTTTGATTCATATATTTTTCTCAGCGGGGGCAAATATTTTTGTCGAGGTTATTTGTTTCTTTTCTGCCAGTGAAAATGCTAGTGTATTAGGTATAAATGATTTAAAATAACGTTCCCAATTATAGCAGTCAGCGTGGTCGAAGGGTTATAACGGTGGCTTAGAAAATGTGAGGTCGTGGGTTTGATCTTCGGTGGAAGCCTTTTTTTCTCTCATTGTTTTGTTAGCACCCTTAGTTTACGTGCTTTTGGTTTAAAAACAATTTTGTACAAAAATATTGTAAAAATATAAGTCCATTGTTTGAATTTTGTCTTTGGTAAAGTTATTTAACTGTGACCTTTTACTCGTGGTTTTGTTGACCGTTTTGAATATTTCACCATTGTGCATGAATACCATTGATCTGTGTTGTAATGTGTATTATTGGTGTCATACACAGGTATTATGCATCATGGCTCATTAAAACATTCCCCCGTTTCTGCTGTTAATTTATACATTACAGTCGTGTTTCCCAATGTATCTGTTAATTAAAACAACTAAACAATATTGCTCCCTCTTTTTCTTCTATCCTGCTTAAAGACATGTTACGCAGTCATTTTACGCTTGGGTAAAACCTTGCTTGTTATGATTTAAATGGATGTTTTTGCAAGACGCCTTTAGTTAAATAATGTGTGAGGCCGACATTAAAGACACTAATCCGATTACTCCTGCAAGAGCCGTCTTGTCAGTGTTGGGCTATGTAGTGTGTATATCTTGTCAGTGTTGGACTTTGTATTGTGTATGTCTTGTCAGTGTTAGGCTGTGTAATGTGTATATCTTGTCAGTCTTCGGCCGTGTGTTGTGTATGCCTTTGCAGTACGCTGTTTATGTCTTTTTCAGTGCGCAGTTTGCAGTAAAATCTCTCTATAACGGTCACTGAATTGTGTTAATTAGTTGCTATTTAGGGCAGGTGGTTGCTTAAAGCAATGTGAAAGTAGAACAGAACGCTCCTATATGAGCGTTGTTTTATTTTCACCTTGCTTTAAACAGTCACATGCCTTTAACACAAAATACTTGATGTAAATTAGTGGCCGTTATGGAGAGGGTCTACTGTATGTCCTTTTCAGAACTCAGTTCATGTCTTTTGGACTCTTTTCTTGCAGGCTGTTGATATCTTAATTTTCAGAACGTTGTTTATATCTTTGTTTCAGTACTTTGTCTGTACTCTGTTTATGTATTTTCAGTATACACTGCTTATGTCTCTTTTCGGCAAACTGTTTATGTAGTACTAGTGTCAGTACAGTGTGTATGTCTTTTCTCAGTATATTGTTTGCATTAAAGGGTGTCTGCATCAGGTAAAGGGTTAAGACATTTATTTGACCGTTTATTTGATAATATCTATAGAGAAAAAATTAAATACTTTTAGGCAGGTGACAGCTTAATACAGGGAGACAGTCATACAGAAAACTCCTGCAGGAGCTTTCTGTGTGACTCTTTCACCCTGCATTAAGTTGCCACCTGTCTCCAAGATAGATATTTATATCAAATGTAACGTCCGGTTTAGAAGGGTTTATTTTATAACAGTTTAAGACGTTTCATGAACTCACGCGTTTTCATTTCTTTTTTTTTGTAATGGTCCTGGCAGGAACTTTACAATTGGATATATATAATAGCAAAAGCAAACAAAGCAGACCCTGCAGGAGCTATATAATAGCATAAGCAAACAGAGCAGACCCTGCAGGAGCTATACAATAGCATAAGCAAACAGAGCAGACCCTGCAGGATATATATAATAGCATAAGCAAACAGAGCAGACCCGGCAGGATCTATATAATAGCATAAGCAAACAGATCAGACCCTGCAGGAGCTATATAATAGCATAATGCAAATGTTATTATATGTATATGGTGTTCTAATGCGATGGGGAATAGTTGTGTATATGACATTGCAAGACATACAACTCACCATTCCAAATATATTACACATGTACATGTATGTACAAGTTATCTCCCATCCATTATATATTGTGTCAGGTCAGTTGCACTGTAGTGGTATATAGGATTAGGAGTTCCATTATTGAAAATATTATAATAATTTCTTCTTCAATTTCATTTCTTCTTCTTTTTTCTTCTTCTCTTCTTGACATTAGTACTATATTGTTTTATTAAAATGGTAATCAGTATATGTGTTATTATTCAGTGTTTTTGCCAACATCCATTGTTGCTATTCCTCTCTTTATCCTCTATGATTTGTTCTTTCTTCTCACAAATACGAGTTATTGCCAAGTCTTATCAGTAGAATCATCCTTAAATTAATATCTCCATCCATAAGTACAGTAGAACCTGTCCTAAGCGGTCATTCATTTAATGAACATAAGAGTCGTATAACAGGCGGTTGTTTGATGCAGGCAAGCAATGCAGGAAGTTCCTATTTTTAAGTATCGATGAAGCGTTTATTTTTGCATCACAGGGGCGTTAGTCGATACGGGTTCTAATTGATAATCTTCATACGAATGACTGTACGCAACTAATGCCATGTTTTCTGACATTTTTGCCACCAAAGGCACGGGAAAGTGATTCACTGGGCTTGCTGCATTTTGCGAATCTATGATTATCTTTGCAAACAGTTTAGTTCCAAATCTGATGCCGAGAAGCACGAAGTTTCACCAGTCTCCAATCATTTGACACACCACTTACGTTTTAACTATTTCAGCGCATGTTGGCACCATTGAAAACAGTGCAGTCCCAGGTCAGATGTCGCCTTTTTAAGGCAGCATCTGACCTTGAACTTCATTGTTTTCTGTATTATTTAGCCCAAGCATACATGTTTCTAAAAAGAAATGTTTTACTAATATACCTTTATTATTTAGTTTAGAATTATATTAATATGAAATCATTATTGCAGACGACTTTTTTTTAAATTTGGCGCCAAAAGAGTTAATAGTGAGAAAAATGAAGGAACATAAACAAGCAGAAGAAAAAGGTGCCTGAAGTGTTAACGTTTGTATATTTCCTCGAGGTTTTTGGCGTTGACGATATACCACCTACATAATAATGTTGATGCCGTGTTGACGTGTCTAATACAAGGTCTTCAATGTTGTTGTCATTCTTCACACAATGTCCTTATTTACTACATTGCAAACAAAGCAGACCCAGATCAGACGGTTCCTATAGGAGCCATCCGATTTATGTCTACTCTGTTTGCAGATGCGTAGAAAGGTGTAGGCTATACATGGAGTAAATGGTTACAAATGCCTAACATTACATAAAGCATTTGTTTATATGCTGAATAGAAATGTATCGAAAGAAATAAACGCTGTAAAAGACAAACTTTCACGAGTTTAACAATGTATGTACAAAAATGAGTCATGTAGGAAACACCACACACAGAACAAACAGTCGCCCGAACAGCAACACAACGTACCACAATGTTGTTTATTACATGTAACATTTTTCCTGGTAGCTTTTTCATTTCGCAACCGTCCGAAATAGGTGGATAATACCTTCTTTTGTATCACAGGGGCATTCGTTTCATATAAGTTCCAATTGAAAATCTTGACAAGAATAACTGAGCATAACAAACAGCTTATGGTATGATTTATTGCCAATATGCGTATATTGAAGATACTCCGACAATGAATGCAATATATGATATAATATACTGTGTATGGTTTCATATATAATATACTGTGTATGGTTTGATATAAATAATATACTGTGTATGGTTTGATATATAATATACTGTGTATGGTTTGATATATAATATACTGGGTATGGTTTGATATATAATATACTGTGTATGGTTGGCCGGATGTTAATATACTGTAATAAACATATTGACCTTGACTTCGAATGTTTCTATGGCAGCCATATATTTCAGCTATTGGCAAATGTAACGACAAGTATTGCTTTTATCTCAGTCAGTAATGGAGATACATGAAAGGAGATGATACCGAAATGTAAACATTAAAGCCTAAACCCATTTTCTTCATGCAGGATCTTGTAGGGTGTGCTTTGTCTGTTTTGTACGACTCCTTTGTTCAAAAAATGAATGACCGCTTAGGACATGCTCTACTGTAGTTTCTAGAAGGTTTGATCGAATCACATTGTCAAACAGTTTGTACCCTGCTGAGACAATCGGCGTCGCATCTTGATCAAAACCATTTCGAAAGGTTATTACAGATGAGACATTAATAGTAAAAGGGTAATCTGTTGGTCATTTGACCATTCCGACTGCCACTTTCGTCGACAATTAGTGCATCGTGTTAAAATGCAGACGGCCGTTAAGTTTTGTTCAGTGGTCGAGTGGTTATGATCTTCGACTGACAATCGCTTAGCCCCTCGCCGATGTAATGTGGTTCCATTTCCGGTCTGGACATTTGGATTTTTCAGCTGGCTTGTGGTTAGTGGTTCTATCCGCATGTTCTTCTATACACGAGCTTATGCAAATCCTTTCGTGCACAATATATTTGTGGGGGTTTCTTCCAACAGTAATTAGCTGGACGTCGTGATATGACTGAAATAATGTTAACGCGACGTAAAACCCAATCAAGGAGTGTTCGGAGGAACACATGTGTCATCGACCTCCAACGCAGTTATCTCCCCTAATCGCTACGCTGAAGAGATCGCACGTAGTGATAAGGGATATCACTGTGATAAGTTTGATGTGTCACCTGCTAGCAGCTTACATAAAAACTGTTAATATGCTGGAGTGAAATCAGAACAAAGGGGAATAACTCAAAAGTAATGCATACAGAGTGATGTACCTTAGTTACATCAATGGTCCTCAATGGGAGGAAGACACATGTGAAATTTGAAAGCTCTATAATGATTAGAAATGACAGCCAAAAAAAAAAAGTGAACAAAGGTGAATAACTCATGTGGAATTTGAAAGCTCTTTAGTTAGTTTAGAAATGATAGCCAAAAATGAAATTGTGACGGACAGTCAGACAGATAGACAGACAGACGACATACAGACAGACAGACAGACAGACAGAAAGGTGACAGATGGATAGACAGGCGATGGAAAGTGTCGCGCCTCTGATTTTCTATGCAAACTACAGTGTGGATAAAGTTGAGACAGCGAGTAACCTCATCCGGATCCCATCTGTTTGTTACTGTGGTAACATAATTGATTTTTTTATGTGAGAAAAGTAAAAAAAAAACGCAATTTGTAGCAGCCGACAAGATATGTGGCAGCGATGGTTGTTAGCCTCTTCATTTATTTCTCCGGCATGTGTTGAATAACGTCCGTTCTGCTAACTTTGAGCTAAATGGACACCCCAGAGAGAAAGGGAAGATACAAAGAAACTCGGACTACTCTCGTTATCGACAGCATTTTTCTGGTTCTTTTAGATGCCCTGCGTAAAGTACTGATACATCGAACCTTGGATTATAGTCTCGTCTGAAGGACTTCTATTCAGATATAGCACGAGCTGTGTGCTGTTCTATAGAGAATAATAGGTTAGTGCCGTAGATGGGACTCCTTTATCCGACGAGGGGAGAAACGTTGAGGCGAGGCTTGCCGAGCCTCAACTGTTTTCTCTCCGAGTCGGATAAAGGCGTCCCATCTACGGCACTAACCTATTATTCGATTTATCCAGTCAATTTAGTTAAATATCTTTTTTCATAGACTCATAACACTCTTGAAATAATTTACATTGAAAATGCAGTTTTTCGATCAACGGATCCCTCCTTTTTCATTTCCATTTAGACGTAAATAGATCTAATGAGCTACCGCAGAGGAAAATAGTTTCGATACTTGCATTACTAGAAGGGAAAACATGGTTGAATTTGAAAAACAAGATGATTTGAATCGAGGGTCGATAAGTTATTTCAAACAGACATGATTATATTCTCTGGTCAAATTCGAGTTACGTATAGTCAGGGAGCCAGTAGTGCCTACCGTGCCCCCCCCCCCCCCCCCTAGACTTTTTTTCATGGATACCAAAATGTTCAGAAAAGTGTCCTGATTCAGAATCGCGAATGTACTCAAACTTAAATTATTTTAGGCTATGTGTATTTAAACCGTTTCCATGGCAACCCCCCAGTTTTCGTAATGATCACCCATACCTACAAATACGCCCATATCACAGCCAGTTTTTGTCCTAAAACTATAAAACTAGTACCAAATGGAAGATAAGACATTGTGCTTTTATTTCTAAATTGTTTTTTTAAAATACCTTATTTGCATACTCATGAATATTAATGAGAACATTAAAATTAGTAAAAAATATATAGAAATAACGTAAACCTTTCATTTTTTTTATCCTACAAATATCAGAAAATAACTTCAAATGCAGTTTAACATGATGACGAAACCCCCAGGTAATAAAATATCCAATTTGAGGACCATAGCATTAATTTTAAGCACCATTTTCACCGTTTCCATGGCAACACCCTAGTTTTCGTAATGATGGTCCGTACCTGCAAAATCGTCCATATCACAACCAGTTTTTGTCCAAAACCTATAAAACTGGTACCAAATTGGAGATAGGACATTGTGCTTTTATTCCAAGTTGTTTTATTTTAATTTACCTTATTCGCATACTCATGAATATTAATGAGAACATTAAAAATAGTAAAAACAATATAGAAATAACGTAAATAATGTAAACTATTCACTTTTCATCCTACAAATATCAGAAAACAATTTCAAATGCAGTTTAACCTGATGACAAAATCCTCAGAAAACAAAATATCAAATTTGAGGACCAAAAATTTAACTCTAAGTAACATTTTAACTGTTTCCATGGTAACCATTCATTTCACTCTGTTCACACAGTTTTGTTAGTCGACACCTGTTATTTTCAATATTGTTTCTCTTTGTTTTCTTATCACTAATTAATATTCATGAGGATGCAAATAAGGTAATTTGCATAAAGTGAACCTAACATTAAGATTCATACATCAACTACCGGGTATATGTTTATATCATTTATTATTATCGCCCAAGAAGGAAGCAATTTCTTTGTATGTTGCAGGTATGTAAACACTCTGTAATATGAAAAATGAGGTTAGAATGGTTGCCTAGGAAACAGATATATCACCATCAGTGCTATATAATGTGTCCTAAATTTATTTATCTAATAATCTTGGTGATATTCAGTGATCATAGTAAACTTTAGCTAACCATTTTCCATATTTGTTTGCTTTATAAGAGAAAGACTGGTGTCTGTCAAATATTTCAACATCTATTACTGTTCTCATAAATATTCATACATATGCAAATTAGTTTATATCAGAAAAGTAATATTTACTATTAAAGCAATGCCTCATATCTATGTTTGTAACTAATGATTTCATGATTCATCAAAAATAACCGTGATCTAGCGGAGTATTACAGTTGGATGTCAAATTTCCAAAATTTGTGAAAGGATCGGTTACCATGGAAACCGTTACAATCTTACTTACAGTTCATTGTTTGGGTATCAATTAAGATGATTAGCTTTCTGAGTATTTTGTCATAATTTTAAACTACATTAGGATAAAAATTGAGAGGTTTACATTATTTCTGTATTTTTTTGCTTTTTTTTAATTATTCTCATTAATATTCATGTGTATGCAAATAAGGTAATTCCTTATTATAGCTTTTAAACCAAAGCACACTGTCTTAGCTTTAATTTGGTACCAGTTTTATGCAGTTAGCACAAATACTTCCTGTAATATGGAAGATTTTTGCAAGTAGGTGTCGACTAACAAAACTGTGTGAACAGAGTGAAATGAAAGGTTACTATGGAAACAGTTAAAAAGTTACTTAGAGTTAAATTTTTGGTCCTCAAATTTGATATTTTGTTTTCTGAGGATTTTGTCATCAGGTTAAACTGCATTTGAAATTGTTTTCTGATATTTGTAGGATAAAAAGTGAATAGTTTACATTATTTACGTTATTTCTATATTTTTTTACTATTTATAATGTTCTCATTAATATTCATGAGTATGCAAATAAGGTAATTTAAAAAAACAAACTGGGAATAAAAGCACAATGTCCTATCTCCAATTTGGTACCAGTTTTATGGGTTTTGAACAAAAACTGGCTGTGATATGGACGATTTTGCAGGTACGGACCATCATTACGAAAACTAGGGTGTTGCCATGGAAACAGTAAAAATGGTGCTTAAAATTAATGCTATGGTCCTCAAATTGGATATTTTGTTTCCTGAGGGTTTCGTCATCATGTTAAACTGCATTTGAAGTTATTTTCTGTAATATTATAGGATAAAAAAATGAAAGGTTTACGTTATTTCTATACTTTTTTTTACTAATTTTAATGTTCTCATTAATATTCATGAGTATGCAAATAAGGTAATTTAAAAAAAACAATTTAGAAATAAAAGCACAATGTCGTATCTTCCATTTGGTACCAGTTTTATAGTTTTAGGACAAAAACTGGCTGTGATATGGGCGAATTTGTAGGTATGGGTGATCATTACGAAAACTGGGGGGTTGCCATGGAAACGGTTAAAATACACATAGCCTAAAAGAATTTAAGTTTGAGTACATTCGCGATTCTTATTCAGGAGACTTTTCTGAACATTTTGGTACCCATGAAAAAAAAAAGTCTAGGGGGGGTGCACGGTAGGCACTACTGGCTCCCTGAGTAGTAGTCTCTGTTTCTATTTTTAGATAGACCTAACGTCACTCATAAATCGATGGAACTGGACATGCTATATTTAGGTATATGACTATCACCGCCCCTGTAAGAGTTTATCAATCAAATTATCATGAGAGTGAAAAGAAAAGATTTTTCTATTTATCTGTCAATCTTTGCTTCCAGGCTTGATTTGATCAAAAACGCGTTTTGCCAGCGGTGGATTAAATCAATAAAAATGATAAGTCAACGTCATTTTGTATGTGGCCTCCCTCAGTGGCGTAATCGGTAAGGGCGACGTCTCTAGAGTGATTAGAATTGGTTTTTGTAGGATCAGACGCGGGTTCGAATCCAGCTATAGCCAATTATTTTTACTTTTTCTCATTTGAACAATTCTTTTGCTAATTTTTCTGTTAGATCTATTTCGACAACATGATTGTTATGCATATTTACAGACAATTAAAATAGTTCCATGGTTATAGAATCATTACGCCCATCTACTATCCTAATAAACCTTCAACTACCGGAAGTTACCTTATAAACCTAAGTTTATTTGCACCCCCTTTATTATGTCACTAGAGAAGCCTGGTGACTGGATAAAACACTATACATGTACTCGTGTTGATTTTTAAATTTCATATTCATTTAGCACCCCGCTCATTATAAATGTTAAACCACGTTCTAGTATATTGGCATTTAAACATATTAGGGTATAGATATGTCACTGCAGTAAAGTGTGTGTTGTATATGTGACTGTGTGCTGTCTGCTGTACTCGTATGCAACTTGGTCGCAACATTAATATTACACAACAATTACATGCTTTTAAATGTGTTGATCCCACAATCTAGTTTATATGCAAATCCGTTAAAAGTATTCGCCTTGTCAGCGCCTATACTGTCTGTCTATATATCATGTATGGCGTTATTCGAGTATAAACCCGTTCAAAGCTGACTATTTAGAGTGGAATAGTCCATCATTGTTTATTGGAAGGGTCTATACAGTAACAAAGGGTACACTTTGCAAGAGGACAAATAGCGCAAACTCTGATCAAAGAACATCTCCAGGAGCGCTCTGATATTGGTCTACACGATTTACAAATGACAGCCAACTCATTTTGCGCATTCAAAGTGTTAGTAACAAATATGTATAATTGTATTTCGATATTTCGAACTCGGATAACTCGAGCATCGGGTTACTGCGAACTAAAAGTTTGGTCCTTCCAAAACTTACAATACAGAATTGCTTTAAATTACTGTATATATCTATGTTTGATCCCCATGCTGTACCCATGTACCTAGGTGGAATAAAATATATATGTTCTGTTCTGTTGTTTGCAAATGTCAGGTGGCGCTTAGCAGTCTACGGGTCAACTCTCACAGAAATGGTTACCAAAGTCAAGTCAAAGTCAAAATCATTTTATTCGGCATAACATGATACATGTTTGTTGCCTTACACTAGGCGGTTGATAAACACATATAAAGAGCATTAAGGAGAGAGTGAACATTGCTTTCAAATAACAAGTAGAGTATTACTGGTAGAAGAATAGTATAGATAAACCAATTTGTTACGTGGCCGCGCATCAGCATTGATATCCAGTTTGGTTACACACCTGGTATTGTATTTTTCTTTTGATTTGAGAAAAAGATGTATCTTATATATAAATCTCGGCTTATTTTTCTTCTTTGGCTATTTGCTATTCCAGACATCAGTATGAATGTTTATGCACTCAATTAGAAGACAAACTTCAGACAGCGCTCGATATTTCACGAAATAATAAACTTTTGATTAGAGCTTGTAAAATCCATGTCCGTCTCAAAACCAAACCACGTGATGTAACTGAAATATCCCGATATAACCCAAAACCATAATTCTATTTGTTTTGCCTTTAATGTTTTGACACCAAATACTTATTGTTTTCAAACATTTTTGCCTGCTTTACATGATGTATCAAAACTTTGGATCCAGATCAGACACCGAGTTAGTCGCCGTATCACCATCTCAGATGATCTGGATCCATAATATTTGCAAAGTGGGCCACATACTCGTCTATTTCACCAGGCCATATGGGGCGCTTTCCGACGACACTGATAGTTTAATTCTCGACATGCCCAAACCATTTACGATTCTATTCTAATGAACTAGTGCCATAAAGTTCGGATACTGATAAGACGACAAGTTGCCCGACACCCAGTCTATTAAACATGAGAGCAAGGAGGTGGATAGCAGGATATAGGTTAATTATATATAACATAGTTACATACACGTTAACAAACATTAATGCCATCCTAACATTTTCATTTGAATAAACTTAGGCCAAAGGTGCATACCAAGAGCAACTAGAACTGTAAGCCAAAGGCTAACGAATACACCCAACCCCCACAACCTGGCTACTTGTTAGAACATCTAACATGAATCTAAATATATAATTATGTACATACAGAATCATGGACAGATTTAACAATACGTTTAAAATCTGAAAAAATAATATTTAATATTTTGAGCCAATGCCTACCGTAAGTCTCAACTTTGAGTATTGAATTTCAAAATCATCATCATCGTCATTATTATTATTATTACTATTATCATTATTATTATTATTATTATTATTATGTCTCCCCCATTTATGGGGAGATATATTGTTTTTGCCAGAGTTGTCTGTCTGTCCGTCCGTCCGTCTGTCCGTCTGTCCGTCTGTCCGTCACAAACTTGTGTCGCGCGTATCTCTGAAACCAGTTGGGCTAGAGTCACCAAACTTCACAGGAATGTTCACCAGCATGAGTTGTTGTGCACCTAGGGTTTTTGAATTGTCTCCCCCTGATAGTTTTGGAGTTATTGCCCCTGATGACTTAAAATCAGAAAAACTTTGTGTCGCGCGTATCTCTGAAACCGCTAGTACTAGAGTCACCAAACTTCACAGGAATGTTCACCAGCATGAGTTGTTGTGCACCTATTGTTTTTGAATTATCTCCCCCTGATAATTCTTGAGTTATTGCCCCTGATATGAATACTTAAATTTATACAAACTTTGTGTCGTGCGTATCTCTGAAACCACTAGGGCTAGAGTCACCAAACTTCACAGGATTGTTCACAAGCATGAGTTGTTTTGCTCTTGGGTTTTTTGAATTGTCTCCCCCTGTTAACTTTGGAGTTACTGCCCCTGATGACTTAAAATTAGACAAACTTTACTTAGTGTCGTGCATATCTCTGAAACCACTAGGGCTAGAGTCACCAAACTTCACAGGAATGTCGACCAGCATGAGTTGTTGTACAACTGGGATTTTTGAATTGTCTTCCCTTGATAACTTTGGAGTTATTGCCCCTGATATGATTACTTAAAATTAGAGAAACTTTGTGTCATGCATATCTTTAAAACCACTAGGGCTAGAGTTACCAAACTTCTCAGGAATGTTCACCAGCATGAGTTGTTGTGCACCTGGGTTTTTTAAATTGTCTCCCCCTGATAATTCTTGAGTTACTGCCCCTGATATGTTAACTTAAAATTAGAGAAACTTTGTGCAGCACGTATCTCTGAAACCAGTAGGGCTAGAGTCACCAAACTTCACAGGAATGTTCACTAGCATGAGTTGTTGTGCATCTGGGTTTTTTAATTGTCTCCCCCTGATAACTTTGGAGTTACTGCCCCTTATGACTTAAATAAGAGAAACTTTACTTTGTGTCACATGTATCTCTGAAACCACTAGTACTAGAGTCACCAAACTTCACAAGAATGTTGACTAGCATGTGTTTTTGTGTACCTGGGGCTTTTGAATTGTTTCCCCCTGACAATGTTGGAGTTATTGCCCCTGATGACTTAAACATTAGACCCTGATAAGTTTGGAGTTACAGACATTACACTTGTGTATTGGAAAGAGGCTGGGAGGGGGAGACATCTGTTTTTGTGACAAAAACAAACCTCTAGTTATTATTATTATTATTATCATTATTATTATTATCATTATTATTATTATTATTATTATAATTACAGTAAAACGGCGATAATCCGAGGAGCGATTTTCAGAGTATATGGTCTAATCCGAGGGAATTTTTATGGTCCGGACATGAACTCTATTATTTCAATACAAAAATACAAATACAAATATTTTATTAAGCATTAAGCAAAACACGTTGCTTTTAGCCATCAGAAAACATCTGCACATAGTGAAATTACATGGAATGTAATACATGTACAATGAACAAGGTAGATAAGCCAGAATGTTTCGGAAGAGTTGCCGTTATTGTGAAGAACGTATTCTATGCTATTCAAATTAATTACTTATGTAGATTTATTGTGTACAACTATGTACAGTGTAATCCGAGTCTCGATAATCCGATTTTTTGAGCACGCTTCTCGGTCCCTTCAAGCTATTGCTTCATTAAATTACCTGCCTAATCTATTCTATTATGAAGCCTAATATGAAGTATTGTAACTTATAACTACATAAAACTGATACGTTGTGCAGTAAAGAATATACTGGCTGATATCCAAACTGATCTGCACACTGCACGTACATCCACTGTCCGTCCAGCGTGAATACCAGTTTGAATGGATATAAATTATACTCTGCTCAAGTGGTTTTATCCATATTCTGATTATTATCTGTATGTTGAACGTAAATCCAATGCTCGTCAGCAACACCATCCAGATTGAGTGAGCCGTATGTTTAAAAAGAAAGGTTAAACTGTAGACCTGGTTATTACCTTCTCTTAGTTATTTAAAAGCTTTTCATACTTTTCTCAACAACTTTCATTTCAAGTGTTTGTACATTCCGCCATTTATATTCATGTTTATATGTACCATGGCAATGGACATGTCATGTTTATGCCAATAAAATATCTGTTCTGTTCTGTTCTATTATTCTAATCCGAGCATGCTTCGCGGACACTTCGAAGGCAATTTATCACACCTCCATTGTTGATGTCTTGTGACTCTGTGTGTCCCCAGAAATTAGAGGTGCCACTGTGTTAGTTTGCTACTATGTGTGAATAACACCAGGTCCAACATTATGCACGTATGTAGGCAGTAATTGTGAGCGCATAATTGTGTATAATGCATTGATTCTTTACTTATATAAGTGATAATGGTAAACACCATTTACAGCTGAGACCGAAGTTTCACTGAAGTTTGCCTCGTTCAACAGACCTTTCACAATAAACATAAATTTGGTTTAAAAATATTAGACATATTTTTCAAAATTCTATTATCGATATTTACCCCTCATTAGTAAATATAACTGCAATTTACGTACGTTAATGCAACAAGGTATTTCTCATCCAGATTTCTATGGTGATGTTATCTACAAACTTAGGAAAATTCATGGTCATATCCATGTTCACGATTTGTTTATTAAACGCACTAAAACTTTTAGGAAGAAAGGTTATGACCCTATTATATTGCAACACACTGCATGTTTGGTTATCGACCCCTTTACAGTCGGTTGCTACGATTTCCTCTTTGCTTGCACGATGACAGGCCGAGGGTAGTACTCTATGATGGTATACTCTTAACGTATGGCCATGGAACGTGTACATAGGATCGGTCCGAAACAATCTGGTAAGTGTAGGAAGATTGTAGCTAAATTTCTGGAATTTAAAGACAAAGAGTTAGTGAGGAAACAGTGGAAAGCTTTACAAGGTACACCATATTATGTGAACGAACAATTTCCAAGGGAGGTAATTGAAAAGAGGAAAAGGTTATTTCCGAGAATGAAAGCGGCGCGTCAAGAAGGAAAAACAGCTTTGGTTGCCTACGATACCCTTTATATCGACGGGAAGCCGATAAAAGACTAGGGATTCTGGGAGAGTGCTGTAAATGTTCTATCATGGAACGTAAATGGACTTTCTGAAACAAAAATGGAAAGCAGTGATTTTGTTGACACTTTATTGAAAAACGACATAATCTTTCTGTATGAATCATGGTCTTCTGGCGACAGCAATATTGAACTTTCTGACTATATATCTCACAATTTTTATAGACCGTTCCAACATAGACATGCAAAACGGCTTAGTGGTGGGGTTGCTTTGTTTTATAAAGAATCACTTAAAGACGGTATTGAAATTATAAAAACACACCAGAATATGGTTATTTAGTTAAAACTTGATCGTGTATTTTTTAAAATGAGTTCTGATATGTATTTGTGTGGTATATACCTTTGGGGCGAAGAGTCACCTGCTTATAATTCTGTTAATATCGATTTCTTTCAAATATTGGAAAACGATATTGATGTATTCAGTGATTTAGGGTCTGTGTTTATCTGTTGGGATTTTAACAGTAGAACAGGG